>JAYEVE010001044.1:0-623269 GCA_036346375.1 Guadua angustifolia | reverse complement strand
TTTATGCTTTTAACTCCGATTTGAGTGATTCCAATTTCTATAAATTTGTAAAATCAAGCTCTTTCTGTTTATGAATTTTATTTGAATTTTAGGCTTGAGTTGCTCTCTGTTTTATTTATTTATTGCTATTTATTTGCGTGCGGCGTGAGACGTTGAAGTGCCCGAAGGTTTCGAGGAGAAGTTCGACCAGAGCAAGTTCAGAACCGTAACCAGCACTTTTGAAGGCAAGTTGTGTTTGATCATGTTGAACCTATTAGAGCAAATTACTTTGATTTAAACTATTGCATGCTAATTTGATAGAAATGACTTTGAATAAGTTTTTGGGATTAGTTAAATGCCTAGTTGTCAGATGCCACCTTGTCGTATATAATTGTATGCCATGAATCATTTGTCACCCTAGGTTATGGACTAATAGTTGACATTAATAATTTGCCAACATGGGTTGAGTAGACCAAAGTAGTATGCTTAGCCCGCCACGTGGACATTTTATGATTTTGGAATACCAAAGTAATATTGACCTAATGAGATATGGAACATGATTTGTGAATAAGACATGTGTTATTGAGTTGATGATGGCACGTGGTGCAATGGTAAAGAACCGGGTGGGAAAATGATTTAGACCGAGGCATGTGGCAAGATTGTTTCGTGGGCCAAGAGTGGCAATCAGGCGATCGATTTGGTTTTATTGGTTTTGGATGTTTAAGGTCATTTTGGTTAGTCTTGCCTCGGTCAACTAAGGACTTAACCTTGCGAGCATTTGAATCGAAGTCTCTCATATGACCCACAAGCCCCGTAATGGGACGGGCTTAATGAGTAAACCGGGAAATCTATTCTTTGGTACTGCTGTGGTGGTGTGAGGCCCTGAGAAGCGGAATGAGAACTCACATGGCGCAAGAGGGGGCCTGGGTGGTAACCAGTCCCTCCAAGTTTGAAACCTTAGCGGGCAAGATCGGGTTTAGATGGAACTTTGGAAAGGCTTACATACGGTTATTTGCCTTGGTGGTATTTGATGTATCTTGTGGGTAAAGTGTATAACCTCTGCAGAGTGTACAACCTATTCAATAGCCGTGCTCACGGTATTGAGCATCGCTTAGTGATTACGGTCAAGGGTTAGATTTTCATGAAAATGAATTGTTTATGGAAAATGCTTGGGGTTGGTAATGAGGAACCGGACATAGGATGGAAATATGATTGTGATTAAAATGTTTGTGAAAGCTACTATTCTTATTATTGCTTTTGTCTTTTGCAAATTACTACTCGTTATTCTTAAATGTCAGACTCGCTCATGAACCATAGCCTATCCTTTGTACTAAGCCATGCATGTAGAATATTAGAATTGCATTCATGCATGACTTGCCGAGTGCTCAAAGTACTCACCCCACAACAACACAACTTCAGCTTGAAGAAGAAGCAACCCTCGCCAGGAGGAGGAGTATCGAGAGGAGACGACAAACTAGGAGCGAGCCTGATCCATTGCTCGTGGCAAATTGGTTGGCGCCACGAGTCTATTTTATTTCACGCATTTGAATATTCTAATAAGTCTTAGCCTCATGAGGCGTATCTTTGTAACTTGACCATAAGGTCGATCAACTAGTTTGAGTATTTAATCAAAGTACTTATTATTTCACTGGTTATGACTATGATATGTACCAATGTTGAGACTGTGTGCACTAGCGTGATCCTGGACTAGTGCTGAATACACAGAGGGTCCGGATTTGCAAGCCCGGGTCCCGACATAATGGAGGTCCTAATTTGAGGTCCAAGTCAAGAAGAAGTACTACTGAGAATGAAGAGGAACCCAATGGTGAAGATCATGAATATCAACCCTTAGAAGAGGAAATACCTGCAGGTATTACTCTTGGGTAGCAAACGAAGAGGAAAGTAAGGGGTATCACCTTAAAGCAAAATATATATGCAAGGGCTGGCGAGCCTCCAATTAAAGTTGCCCTCAATGAATACGGTCAGCCTGTTGGGGACAATACTAGAGAATTTGCTTCATTTGTTGGAACAATGGTGAGAAAGCATATACCAGTTACATGTGATGACTGGAGACTTGTTGATCGCGATAAGAAGTTTCTAGTGTGGACTAATGTAAAGGTATAGCAATAGAATATTATTCATATTCTTGTTTTGTTCACTACTTTTTTGCTGAATCACTTCTTTCTTCATGTTCAAACAGAAATATTATAACCTAGATGCAGCTGCTTTCCAATATGTTGTAGCAACATCAACAACAAAATGGAAGGAATATAAGGCAGACCTAAAGAAGAAATATTTTGATGAAACATTGACTGATGAGGAACTCTTAGCAAAATGTCCAAAAACAGTTAATCCAGCTGATTGGGAGTGGCTTATCCATTATTGGAAGTCTCCAGAAGCACAAGTAAGTCCCTACTATGCTAATGTGTATGTTTGCTATGGTCTTGTGACCTCTGTCCCAATTGCACATCACCATTGTTATGAGTATGTCAGATTTTCCTACGTGTTGATATAACAGGCTCGTATGATTAGAGGCAAAGAAAACCGTGGGAAGTTAACTTTGTTTCATACGGCTGGCAGCAAGAGTTATGCCCGTGTTGGGCATGAATTGGTAAAATAAGTACCTCTTCCAAAATTGGTTCAGTACTAAATGTTTAGGCCATCTTAATTACTTCAAAAATTCCTTGTAGGGTAAAGAACAAGGGTATCCTGCCGGAGATGAAGTCTTTATTAAAGTACATACTCGTAAAAATGGAGATCCTACAACAGAAGCACAACCAATAATTGTACGTTTGTGTATGATCAATACATGTATATGGAATATTATTAGCTACTAATACATACATATACATCTTGTTTGCAGAACCAACTTGAAGAAGCTTGTAAACCACCTGAATTGAAGGAAAGAAGTATTCAAGAGGGAGATTTGTACGCATGTGTGTGTGGAGAGAAGGAGCCAAGAGGGCGTGTTCGTGTTTTAGGTTTGGGACCAACTCCTCAAGATGTGGGCACACCGAACACAAATGAAAAATACCAACAAGGTTTCAGATGGAAATGCTAGCTCGTCAACAAGTTGAACAACAAGTTGTAGCTCTAACACAACAAGATGGACCACATGCAACAACAAATGGATGAAATGAAAAATGTGTTCTTAGCCATAAGGCTTGCAAAATGTAGAAACCACTTCACAACATGGTTCTAATTCTCGACCTGTGGTATGCTATCCGCTTAAATTTTTGTTGCAATCTATAGTAATAATTTCGTACTGAAATATTCCTTGTCTATGGTTTGCTATAGAATACAACGTTTCAACAAGCACATAATGATGAGGAACAATATGGTCATCAAGGTGTTGCTCAGGATGCATCTATGGAAAATATATTTGATCATCAGGAGGATATGGTCTATAGGAAAATTGTGTCTCCTAAGGTAGCTCCAAGGAACATTGCAGCCACTGCAAGGAACCGTGAAGCCTCTCACAATGAAGATGATAGCGCTGTAATGTTGTCCTCCTTTTTATACACACTTTCAATTTATGTCTTCAATGTCTATTATTCTTTTTAACTCTTTTAAACTGCAATATATTCTTTAGGTTGGTAGGGATGTAATATTGTATGCTCTTGTGAGAGATATCCCTGTGGCTAAGGCTACAATTACTTCAACCGACCCAACTACTGTAGTGGGAGATCATTGTCTTGGACGGGAATATTATGAAGTTGTTGTGACTGTTCCATTCAAAAGAGATGTTCTTTTGCCATGTCCATATGATGGTATAGAAAATATAGGTGATGCTCACAAGCTGTCCATTGCGTGGCCATCCAAGAGGGTAATAATCTTGACTACACAATATTTCCATTTTGATGATTGTAATGGTCCAACTTTAGTTACTAACTACTGATAATTTGGTAGATAAAGGATAGCAAGAAGCCAGCAACATCCCAGATTTCAGGTATTTTACTCCAAAGTTTGCATTTACTATGCTTTGCGGATATCTAGTGATACATTTTGGTTAATGATGTGGAGTTCAACAAGGTGTGGTGTGGGCATTAGTTCCATTTAGTGTGCAAAAAGGAAATGCACCATAAGAACTGGGCAGTGGGCACTATGGATTGGACAGTGTATCATATATTAGTAGCATTTGTTCAATATGCCTAGCTGCAAGTAAAAATGATGGTATGCTTATGGCAAAAACATTTATTTCACGAAGTTTCTATTTAAACCACAATGCTTTTTCTTTTTGAAACCACAATGCTTTGGGAGGACGGCTTGAAAGATTACATATACCATGCTTCTGAAATCATGGTAAGCTTCAAAGGCAGTAAATAGAGTTGGCACGGTATTTTTTTTCCATCACATTCATATAAAACTTGTAAGGAATTTTCCTTTTGAGCACTGCATAATTACAGATCTAATGTCTTTGGTCCCTACTGATGCCATTTTATCGCATCAACTTTGTTTTGTGCACTTGTTCTGATTTGCTAAATAGAATTGGCTTCCTGAGTTAAAATTAATAAATTTCTAACAGATAGGTATTAACATTTTCAACAACCAGGCAATTATGTAAAGGTGAACCATATAATAGTACTGCTATGAATATCTAACTTCTATAAGACCTTGTCTTTATTAAGTTACTATATGATCGGTTTAGTTTTTTAGTTGACTATATACATGAAATTCACTAGGAAAATGAAATTATACTAATATTAACTTGTTATCTCCTCAAGCGTGTAACTAATGAACATTTATTTAGCACATTATATGGATTATGTACAACCTTTACTTGCATGGAGTCCATGATGGTATGAGGGAGTCAATATTCACAGTTTAGTAAGCAAAACTTGGCAGCCACAATTTTTCAATTGGATGTTGGGTAATTTTTCCAAGACATGAAGTAACCTAGACCAAAGCATATTCTAATTTAATTGGCCTTTCAATGTATGTAAAGACTTTTGGAAGAATTTACTGTCCCATTTTTTGTTCACAATATCTTGGCAACTTCCTGTGTCTTTTTTACTTTGTGAAAAGTAAATGAACTGTATAAAATAAGTAGGTACTCATGCAACATTTGGAGACTGCAGGGTTGGAAAAACATGTCGGATAGCTTCGTTTACTTGAGTGGTTTAGTACATGACAGTGACTTGTCTCCTTATGTTGCTTGTGGTTATCTACAATGTTATCATTTACATGAAGTGTTTTTTTTGTAGATAGAATTGGAAGGGCCTAGGAAGTTAGTGCTACCATCATGCCGATCGATACAGATGCTCTTGTTAACTAATCGCATGTATGCTTTTGTATACTTAACATCTCATTTTGGAGGAAAATGTATAGTTGACCTTGGCTTGGATCATGTAGGGTTGTATTTTGTAAAGGATGTAGGGTTGTATTTTGTAAAGGATTGATGGTTAACTGTAGTAACTCTGGGCTTTTGGATAAATTTGCACGTTTTAGTTGAATGAAGTTGAATGGATGCATTAATTGAATCATTTTATACGGTTGTGTAAATGTGAATTAATTATTAGTTAGATTGGTATAATGTGTACAATAATGTTTGTAATTGTTTTCCAGTTAAAGAAATGCGTTATTTTAGGCTAATATGGTTTACTTTCAGATCTGTCGACCATTTTCGTTTTACCTTTAGACTAACTGTCGGCATATCTATAGTTTTACCTCACTTGTCATCGGCATTACATGTGCCATCGGACTAACTGTCGGCAAAACTATATATACTACCTCGAATTGTCTGTCGGCAAAACTGCATATACTACCTCGAATCATCTGATCGGCAAAAGGTCCTTCTGTCGGGAAAAATAATCTGTCGGCAATTATCATGAACATAGTCATACCATCTGTCGGCAAAAACATGTCTGTCGGTAAATGTTTTTCCCGATAGGACTTCTTCCGACTGTTGTTTTCTGTCGGGAAAAACATTTTCCGACAGACAATGGGTCACCTTATATGGTATTTGCCGATAGATAGATTGTTGCTAAAATTGTGTCATGGTGTAGTGCGAACCGATTTCAAAAATAGGTTCTTGATATTTTTTGGAATAAAACTAGACCACATTTGCTATATAAATTTTAAAATACACACCTACTAAACACTCAACCAAACACCGTCTCTGCATCTGTGTATCCCGCATCCCATCAGCCTGGCTGAGTCGAACGGGCTAGGCTCGTGAGAGAAGACAACCAAACAGTCCCTATGTGAATAGAACTGTGGTTTTTCGTCATTTATGTTTCATGGCATCGGTATTTCTTTTTTCTGGTTTTCTTGTGTGCTTTATCCCGGTGAAAGCTGATACCGTGCTCCATATGTCCAGTTTTGCACATGGGACGAAAGTATTTCGTGTATACCGTGTGCCGCTTGCTTCACGTAACGATAAAAGCCCGGCGTAAGAGCGTTTCGTTCGCGGCATGTGTTGTTCATGTTGTTGGCTTCACGTAGTGTGTGGTTTGTCGTTTCGATGGGTTTCCCACGTGGAATGTTATGATCTTATTTTATTTATTTACTAAAGTCTATTTGCTTCATGTAGCTTACAGGTCGTTAGAAAACCATGGGAAATGAGGTAGAAAGAAGGGATTCCCTGTTAAAGAAAGTGCTGAGCACGCTGTAGTGCTACAGTTACAATGGTTAATTAGTGTTTTTTTTTTTTGGGTTTCCAACAATATTCCAAGCCTTGCGATAACTATGCACTCCTTCCATCGATGGGTAGAGTTGATTGGGTAAATTATCTCTCGCGCGCGCGTGTATATATATATATATATATATATAGACATGCACAGGCAGCACATCGAAACTAACTATTAATATGTTTCAGCAATAAATTGATGTTTATTTGGTAGTAAAATTTGATTTATTCGTGTTTATTAGTGAGACTTATATCATATTGTCGTCTCGTCGTCAATAATCTACTGATAAAATTCGTTCATCAATCAGAGCTATGAATAAAAATTATGACTAAAAGAAAGAAAAAACATATTCATGTACAAACTAGTAAACACTTTTATTAGTTAGTTGGCCACGGTTCTAATTTCTATAGTAATGTGTTTGAGTAATAAATTGATATTTATAAAGTAGTAAATTGATGTTCATTTGTTAGTAAAATTCGATTAATGCGACATTTACTAGTGAGATTTATATCATATTGTTCCTCTTATCGTCAGTAATCTACTTGTAAAATTCATTCGTCAATGAGAGCTGCGAATAGAAAGTTATGGCTAAAAAAAGAAAACATATTCATATACAAAGTAGAAAATGTGTTCTCAGTACGGTGACCAACTAGTAAACATGTTTACTTCTAAGCTATTTCTAATATAGTAAAAAACATGAGTTGCTGTAGTAATACTGTATGATAGAGATAGTTAATTAGAAAATCATAATCTAACAAACATTTGTTGCGTTGAACATAATCTGATGGTAATTTTTTCGAATATTTCAAGATTCGTGACTTTTTTCTAACGGTCTTGCGAAAAGAATTCTGGTTAATATACACATCAACTTTTTTACTATAAAATACGATACAGATTACTACTGAACATGTAATATATTTCTCGATTTATTGCTGTCAAACTTATTTTGGGCCGTACTTGTTTTTTTAATGCCCGAACACTAAGATCTAAAATGGGTATTTTCCCTATGTATTTGCATGCGAAATTTTTTTAAAATTTTTAGGATATTGAGTTTAACCAGTTTGCTAACTAGCTCAAACAAGTTTGAACTGAAATTTAAACTAGAGTCTCTATTTTGTACGATAGTTTGATTATAGGTATGTGCTGATTTTATATATAAATCAGTAAAGCATGGGATCTAAATTCATCCAAATCTTTGAATTCGAGTATATTTTTTCAAAGATATGTGCTTTTTTTAATTGTTATAAATGGATATATACCCTAAAACTGAAAGTTTCAAAAACTATACCTAAATTTGGCTTGGGTCCCCTCTCCTATCACAGAAAGTGCCATGCCACACCCAAAGAGCTCGGGAGGAGGCCTACCCTTGTGGCTAGGGGTGGAAACGAGCCAAGCCGAGCCGGCTCGAGCTGGGCTCGCCTGAGCTCGTTTGGAATTGCGGCTCGGCTCGTTTCTGAAATGAGCCAAAAATAGAGCTCGGCTCGGGCTCGGGGAAAGGCTCGAGCCGGCTTGTTGGCTTGCGAGCCGAATACATATAATGCAGTCTGCAGACATAGGTAATAGGTTCAGCCATTCCATTCTCAGGCAGCAGATGCACTGAACTGCAGATGTATGTGTTTGAATGGCTGTATAAAATTGATTTTTCTACATCGGTTGTATGTGCAAAACTACAGATGCATAATGGGTTCGTCCATTGGTTTGTTTTTGGTCAAACAAAAACATCTACTCATCCTATGCATAGTTGGTGTTTTTATCTATTTTGATCCCTTTAATACCTTCTGAAAAAAGGATTAGGTGCATACTGGGAGAAAGCAGATGTAAAACGGCATGATTTGAACAAAAATGGTAGAAAAAACAAACTCAGACATTTGAAACCAGTGGCTTGTAATATCCAACCCAAGCAACATCAAGAAAACTAAGCCAGGTCTGCAAAGCAAGTTGCAAACAGATTGTTTTCAAGATACAATGTGGTATGCAAAGAAAAGTAAGAAAGGTATTGAGATTCAAGACACAACAACAGAAGTGCTCTGCTAACTGCTTTCATTTACCTGTACAAGTACAACTAGGAGAGAAGTGCCAATAAACAAGTAGTGCTAACCCTGAAGAAGAGCAATATGAAAAGTGAAATTATTTCACACTAAATGTCAATTTAGAGTGAGAGTGGCTGAGTGACCTTGATATGTCGGTTGAATTGTACACAACATGACCATCTTGTACTTTGTTATCTTGTACAGCATTTTCACATCATAAATGAGGTTTGAGCTTGATTGATGAACAAACTTCTTCCCTGAATGGTTGAACCCCATGCTCTCATCAATACATCATGTGCGAAACAGATATCTAGATAGCAATCACAAGCAGAACCAAGTGCCATCACACAAAAAGTCCAAATATCTTATAAATGGGGAAATAAATAAGAATCCCCCCCAAAAAAAACCTGATCCAATATCTTAACATCAGCTTTTAGAATAAGCTCATCCATTCCAAGCCATCACAGAAAAAGCTGATAATTTTTTTAAGGATTTTAGAATAACAGAGATAAACTTATTGCATAAGATAATGAACACAATTGATGTGCAGATAAATAATAAACACAAGTGATCTGCAGGTAGAAAGTTCCTTTGACAAAAGCAACGAGCTTAGAAAGTTCCTTGCCAGACATCAAATAGCTAGCATGGCTCTCCACAAGCAATATGTGGGCTGAGTTCTTTCATTGAGTTACTGGCCAAGCAAGAATATATAACACATGAGAAATTCTAATAGCAACCATAGCCTTCTAAGTTAACTACAAATGTACAGGTAAAAGAATTACTTGACTGACAGCAGGGCCTTTCAGGCTTCCAGCTTAGCAATGACCTGTAATTGCACATCATTGTTAGCACAAGTTCTTGCAGAAATTAATGATAATAATCTTCTGTTAGTGTATAACTAGAACAAACTTACAGGTGGATACTTACCTTCAATTTCTTCCAACACCACCAGAAACTTGGTGGATACTTACCTTTAGTTTGTTCCAACTTCCAACACAAGACATCACAAAAGAAAAGGATAAGGACATAACAAAAGAACAAATGCAGAACAAAAACCACAAGACATCATTCACAGAGGACAAAAGACATAAATAGTCCTTGATCATCACTTCATCAATACATATAGTCCCTGGGAACATCTTCCATATACTGCCAACCAAATATAGGAATATTTCTTATGAATACATGTCTCTTGTAGAGTATCATGTCAGAAGTAAGCAATTTCTGCTCCACTTATCCTGTTATCCATTCATTGGATTAAATCAGCCTAACTTTTTTTTACATGTTAAAGATCAACTGGGTTTGTGGTTGCAATTAAAATAACACACTGCATTTGGCATTGAGGCTATCTCATGTGTTTCAATCAGGCAATGTGTTCTTATACTGACTGTAAGTAACAATCTTGACAACCACTCAACCTGCCCTTTTTATTGATTGAGAATGACATGCTCATTTATATTCTTTCTTTCTTGATGTGATTTATTTATCTACTAGACTACTAGGAAGAACAATGAGGGTTCAGTTTGTTGAGTTCGATACGGCATACGGCATTTCCACTTAGTTTACAGCAAGCAGCCAAGCAAGCACAATCAAGTTGAATTGTCTAAGAAAAGAGCAAATGATATACTCACTGAGACTACCGCCATCGGGGTCGTCCTCGGTTCGCCGAGGTCACGAGGTGCTCCTGCTCCAGACTTGTCGGCGCGTCGCCCAGTAGATGTGATGCCCCCTGGTGTCGATCCAGCCGCGGAGGCCCCATGGCCCCCATGGTCATGCTTCTTCTTCCCTCGGATTGCACGGGACTCCAAGCTTTGTTCGGCGTGTTCGCGCTCCATATGGTGGACGACTGGACAGCGAGGACGCCGAGGAGGATGGGGACAGCGAGGCGAATGGCGACGGGGTGGCCGATGGTGATGGGGCGACGGCCGACGGGGTGGATGAGGATGGCAACGAGGTGGATGAGGACGGCGATGGGGCGGCGAATGGCGACAGCGTGGTGAATGGGCGACGGGGCGGCGAATGGGTGACGGGGCGGCGAAGGCGCTAACGACCGGCCGATCGATGAGGATGGCGACACGACGCCAACGCTGTGTGACGCTACGACGCCAACGCGGCGACGCCTAACGGGAATGGGGCCAAGACCGCTCGCTCACTCGGGGACAGGAGGGGAATGGGGAATTAGGGATTGGGCATTTGGGGCGCCGAGCCGACTTGATGAGCAATTGAGCATGCCGACTGGGTGGAAAAGACTAGGGATTTGGCCGGTGGGCTGGGCCGATGCCAGACTGGGCTTGCTCCTTGCGACATGTAACCGAGCCGCCGAGCGGCTTGTGAGCCGGCTCGAGCTTGGCTCGAAAAACCAGCGAGCTGGATCACAGGCTTGGCTTGACTTGTTTACACCACGAGCCCGAGCCAAGCCGGCTCGAGCCGAGTTTGAGCCGAGCTGGCTCGCGAGCCTCAAGCTTTTTTTCCACCCCTACTTGTGGCTGTGCGGGTGAGCCTGGCAACATGTGAGGGTACATGGGCAATGCAGCAGGCTTTCATTGTGTAGTGTGCAGCACGTTATGCACTGTCCACCCGTTTTATTTCCGCACTAGGGTAGCGTGTGAGGATGCCTTCTGTGCTCCTCCGACGAAGTAACGTGTCCTCCCGCGCTTATACCCGCTATCGCGGAGTCAAGCAGATTCCATGCTCTCGAACGCAGCAAGGGACATATGTCCTCTGCTGCATCTTCCGTGATGGAGAGTTATTTTTCAAAAACATGCGTTAAAAAGCTAGATTTGTAAAAAACATAATGTATAAATACAATATTCTAACATGGTGTGCAACAATTAGATCCTAGCGGGAATTTTCATGCATAAAGTTATCCTAATTTAAGGGATGTTTATACGCGGTTCAACTCCACAAAAATCCGTGAAGTTGGTGGAGCAAAGGTATTCCTAGCTCTAAAAATTTATAGAGTTAGAGTGGTGGATACATTAAAAGTGTTGAGGTGGATCATTTCATTTATATTTTAGACTAAAAATATAAACTTAATTCACTTTATTTTAACGTACAAACTTCAAATCTTAGATGGTACTAGAATCTGAGGCTATGCCAAACGAGACGAGCCATCCATCTGTGATATCCCGGTTGAACTTTGGGGTTTCTATTTTCTCTTCGGGTGCGTTTGTTCCATCGTGGGTCATCCTTAGGTTTCGGGAGGACCCGGGTGAGGGTTTGGGCTGTTGGGAGCTGGTTTGGGCCTTTGAGGGAGTAAACCCCTAACCCTAAAAGCCCTAATCATCCAAGGGAGCCAGCCATTTTTTTCCCCAACTCCCAGCCACCTCCCTCCTCCCTGCCAACTCCCCCATGCTCCTCCCTGTCGACTCCCCCTGGCCTCTCCCCTGCGCCCCTCACCTTTGCGGCGTCCCAGGCCGACGCCTCCTCCTCGCCCCTCCCACCAGCGGCCTCGCCTCGGCTACCGTGGCAGCTCCTCCCCTTCTGGCTCGATGGCAAGCAAGAGCAAAGAAGGCAGCAGCTCCTCCCCTTCCTGGCTCGGCAACAAATAGGGAGTTGCAAAGAAGAAGCAGAAAGCAGCAGCCTCCTCCTTCTGCTCGGCGGCAACAAAATGTGATGGCGAGAGCAGCAGAAGACCAACAACACCCTTTGCCTTCTTGTAGTGAGAACTCAAACTATTAAGTTGAGGGCTTGGTTCCTTGCGCATGCCAGGTGTTCGATGAAATGGTAGTGAGGTGAACGCGTGTGTAGTGACTCTTGTTTGGACCGATTCGAGACGGTGGTTTGATTGATATTAATCCAGTAATGAGATGTGTCTTTAGGAGTGTTCATACTGATTCTACCGTATGCCGATTGATCAATATTTATTTTAAAGCGATGCTATCTTGATGTCTGATTGCTATGATTTTTACACTTGCCGCACTTATGTAAAGAATCCCTTATGAATCTGGAGACATCTATGGATTTGGAATGATACATGAATAACTTTGTAGGTGATAAAATGATGAAGTATTTGTCCCTGATGACTAATCTTGCTTGCTTCAATGTGTTAAATCTCTCTGTGTTGTGATTAGTAAAGATATGTATGTCTGAAGTTGGGGAGTTTTATGTGCATTGGCATGACCAACTTCTTGGTGAAGTTTTGATTGTCTAGCAAATGGGATTAATCTAAACCCCATGTGTATTTGTGTTTTATGCCTTCATTGTTAAGCGTACAAGATTTAGTGCCGAGCTCTTATGTAAATATTCCATTTGTGTGTTTTGCATTATGGCCAATGGATTACGTGGCAGCCAGCAATCCATATTTTTATGTTTTATACTTATGTTCTTACCCATAGCAGCACTTAAATGATTTCATAGGATTAATATCTTAGAGTATCTCATATGTAAAGAATCTATTTGACTCTGCAAACCCTTAACACTGAGTTTACATTTTTCTCCATTTCATGAATTGGAGTTTCAGAACCCATATTCAGATTTCGAAGTGTTTTCTCTTGAGCCCAACTGATATGCATGCATGCTCTTTTATTCTTGAATTCTTTTTATGCGCATGGCTGAAATAACCGAGGATTTAGTTGTGTTGTTTGAGTTCATTCTTTGCTCTGATTTATAGATGAGGCATAGATTATTTGTCACATTTTGGCATGCAGAGGATCCATGAATTTGTGGATTTTGCTTGTTCTCTCCCCGAATGAGTTTGGGGTTGAAGCACTATACCTATGACATGCAAAAGAGTTGATTTCTTTTGTCGCTTGTATCGGTATGCATAAAATTAAGTTGAATGAATATTGTTTATTTGCGGGAAGGTTACGTAGGGAGTGGCCTCAACCGCATGCCACTCCATTCTCCGTCGGTAAGGCAAGTGCATTCCCTAGATCATGGCTAGGAGGATTATTCAATTGTTGTTTTTAGCGTACATAATTGCCCGTGAATACATAAGAGATAAGCCTTGCTTGGATGT
Source organism: Guadua angustifolia (assembly GCA_036346375.1). Classification (NCBI taxonomy): domain Eukaryota; kingdom Viridiplantae; phylum Streptophyta; class Magnoliopsida; order Poales; family Poaceae; genus Guadua; species Guadua angustifolia. Next base: position 609,671 of record JAYEVE010001044.1, on the reverse strand, counting down.
AACTAGAAAATGGTTCATCTCATGAAAATGCTTATGATGATTAAAAAGTTAAGGGAATGGATGCAAGTACATCGTGTTATTGAGCGTGGTTGTGTGTACATAGGTGATGCTCCTTAATTTAATTGTTGCTCTTGCTAATTAGATGAACTCTAGTTGAAAATGGGCTTTTAGTAAGGTTGATTATAGTAAGTATATTATTCGAAAGTGGTGGGGTTGACATGAGTTTGGTTTAAATGGTTAAGTCATTTCTAGAGATAGTATATGTGAGTATTTAATTGCAAGTGTATTGCGGTGAGCGTGGCTCGGTGGCCGTATGATTTAATTGCATGACGAAATCTTTGTAATGGGTTCTGAGTGTCTTATTGTTGAATCTGGTTAGACTAGTATCGTTGGCAACTTATGAATGTGATAATTTGGCTATATTTATGTCTGTGGTTATAGCTATGTTAGTGTTGGCAATGAATGAAGGGTTGCATTTCATTCATGTAAATTGCATTGTGCATTCATTAAAGGAAGAGGCGACCCATTCTGATGCGGGCCTCTGTGTTCACACGTAGTGAACACGAAAGTCCTACCTCGTAGTCCCATTCATCGAGGTGAATGGGAGCAAGACAGTAAGAGTAGGCACCTTCCACGGGATGGAAGGGACGTGAGGGTGCACACCGATGGGTGTGCACTCGGCAGTACCGGTACGTGCATCAAAGAGAGCATTCATGTCGCATTGCATTCTAACGATAGTTTTGAGTTAAATGGAAAGGTGTCGAGTTGGGATCGAGTTGTGGACTCATCCAAAAGGAGGCATGTGTAAGAATTTAGTAATGAAGTGGAACAGGTAAGCATGCATAATGCATTACATGATTGTAGAAGTATGGTGGGTTATTTAGATTCTGTATTTTCATGTCTGGTTGCAAGATATGATTTATGTTTTCAGGTTATATGTTATGCCTCATTGTCGTGGAGTTGCGAACTCCATCAAAGACGAGCATGGGGTTGGTTTTGGAGAGTTAGTTGTGATACTTCTGTTTTATCTGCTTGTTGTACTTATGTAAGAAGGGTTGTTATGCTTTTAAGTAGGAAAATGCGATTGATTATGAATTTATTCTTTGATGTACTTCGCTGAGTCATCGACTCACGCTTGTGGTTTGTGTTGTTGCAGGTACCTTGGAACCGTCATGCATGGATGGGGGTAGTAGCACAATCACGTTTTGCATCATCACCCTTCCCTCACGTTGAATTATAGTTCTGATCTAAATAGCTCGTGAAAATTCTTGTAAGAGGTTGTTTGCGATTATGTTAAATGAGTTCCTGTCCTGTAATAATTATGTGGTGGAGTTTATTAATTTCTATTGGATGTGTGATTGGTTAACTAAGGACCTGCTAGAATGATATCATATAACTGCAAATGTTTTCTGTCTGCTGAGTGGATGTCCTAGTTTCTAGAGAGGTCATGCCGAAATTTTGTAAATTTAACTGGCTTAGTTTTAAGCCGGTTTTAAGAGTTTAGAGGGTTGGTAGCATCCGTGGCGCGTTTGGCGTCGAGGTGTTACAGTTGGTATCAGAGTGGGCTTCAGGTCCGTGGTGTTTGAATGTAGTGAGTAATTCTAGAATGAATTAAAAAAGTTTGCTGAGTGAAGGTAGAAACATGGTTTAGGTTGAACCTTTAAAATGTGGCCCTAGGGCAATAACCTTAAAATCTGGAATAGCGTGGTTCATTAATTTAAAACTTGACATACTCTGGTGCACAGTAGGAAGGGATGGGTATCATTGCATTACGCTTAAATGTTGTATTTAAGCTTTGATGTTGAATGTTAAATTATGGTTGCATATTGTTTTGATTGTAAATAGGTTGTTTGAATCATTATGTTTTCGTCCGCGTACCTTTGACTGTGTTAAGGGTCTTGGATGTTGGTGTGGTCGGTTAAAGTCCCCTTTGAAGTATGAGGACCTCTCGAGGTGAGGGTCGTCGTTTGTTGTGGTATAGTTTAGTGTGTGAGTGGAGAAGGTCGGCTGCTTTTGGCTTCATTCCTTTGGAGGCAAAGAGAAAAGTTTGGTGATGAATCATTTCGGATTGCTTTTACCGTTCTGGAGTTCGGTTTCGTTGGTTTCTTTGGTTTTTGTTGGTTATTGTGGGTTGCCCTGTAGAGAAAACTATTGTAGTTGTTATTCTCTCCATTTAAGAAAGTTATTGAAGTTATTTGGTGCAAAACTTAAGCTGTGTGGATCTTTGGTGTTAAGGTTTTATCGGGAAGGACGTGGTTGGTCATTTAGTTTTCCCCTTGTATCTATCCTCCTTGGAAGTTGTAAATCTTGAGATTTGTTTAAGGAATTGTTTCCCGACAGAGTTTGGTAATTCGAGAGTTGAATTCTCTTGAGATGTATGATTGAGTTTTTCTTTTTGGAAGGAAAGATGGTTTCTGCTGTTACCCATTCTTAATAATCGTGGTTTTCTTTAATGGTTAAGTTCGTGACACTGGGACGTTTAAGACGTTAAGTGTATGATGAGTTGTTAGAGATTTTAAATGATGTGGGTTACTGATTTTGTTAACGTGAGTTGTTGGTTACATAAAGGCACCCAAATTTATTGTGTGGTACAGAATGATCTACTCGATGTGAAATTAAAGAATGAATGTATGTATATATATATGGAATGGTTGTATGAATGATGGGTTTTTTTTCTTTGTCTTTGACAAATGTCTATCTAGGAGCTTATTTATGGAATATGGTTGGTGGGTATCACATCGAGTTGTTAAAAAGTATTTATTGGTTGAATGGACTGGGGATATTAAGCTGTGGACTTTGGAGTTGCATGAAAGGTGTAGTGATTAAGCTGAAATCAATGTTGAAAAGATGTGTTTTAAGCTGAGATTAGACAGTTGTATAAATAACGGTTTGACATGGTTAGTAAACCGAAGTAAAGGACGGCTCGCGTCCTATGTTGAATTAATTGATAAGTTGTTGTGCTGAAGCAGGGGGGACGTGGTTCTCCTTATTGATTGTCATGAGATAGATTTGGTTAGGGTTTGATGATGCTATGACCAGTGATGGTTATACAAATAGTAGAAAGTAATTAAAGGAAGTTTGGGTTTTGTAACTCTATGTTGACTAGAGACGAATTTGATTAGAGTTGTGTGATGTGTTGGCGAGTATTTCAAAGTGTGAATCTGGTGAATGTTTCGTAAGTGATTCTGTGGGTGAAGTGGTTTTGTTGGGAACGAGTTTCCTTTTCTCTTGAGGAAGAATGTGATGGCTATGGGTACATATGCTTAATTTGAGAATCGGTTTCCTCTGCCAAATGTTTGTTTTGGTTTAATGCGAGAGATTTTGCTTTGGTTAAAGTAAGCGGAGTTGTTTCTTGGTTTAATAAGAGTTTTTGTCAGTGATTTGTGTGGGGTTTCTCTTTTAATTGGAGTTCTCCCCGAGGTGAATTTTATTGCATTGATTGAGAGTGTTAAAGGCAATTTATATGATGTTAGATAATCGGGTCTTCTCTTGCAAATTTGGTTTTGAAAGAAGAAAATGAGTGATGATTGGGCTCTATCAAGATCCTCTCTCAGGTAGATTTTAATGCTTTGGGTTTAAGATGATGTACGTGGTTCATTTGGTCAAAAAGGGAATTGTATTTTCCTTTGTATTTTAGCTGGAGTTAAAGGATATGGAGGCTTATGGTATAGTGTTGAGTATAATAATGAGAATTGAGTTTTTTTTTGTCATTGGGATTGCAGCTGTAAAAGTTCAATGCAGTGTTTTTCTTGCAAGTTGAGTTTTCCTTGGTGTGTATTTTATCACATTATTTGAAGAGGATGAAGGTGGTTAGCTTTGCTAATGTGAATCGATGGATTTTGGGTGGATAATAATTGAGAATTATACTTTTGATTTGGTTCCTTGGTGGTGCTTGTTTAACCTTTATTAGTGAACTCCTTAGAAGTTGATGGTAATTATGTCACCATTTCTGGCATGCGACTGAACCTTTGGGTTAAGATGGTTGTAGCGAAGGAATTCATAATTGAATGTGTAATGTTCTGTAGTGAGCATTTACCTTGGGCAGTGGTCCTTTGGGATTTTTACCTATTGATTGACCTTGACTGAGTTCTTGCATGAGAAGTTGCACTTAATTGAGCTAAGGCAAATCGTTTTGTTAATCGTTGGATTTGAGGTTTTGGCTTATTGTTTGTAGCCGTTGCCGTTGGAGTTTTGCGTGGGTGTTTTGAGTTGGTAAAGAAGTTTAAGACCTTTGTGTCTTTGTTTTGCTTAGTTGGCATTCTTCAAATTCGGGGTCGAATTCCGTTAAGGGGGTAAAATGTGCTATCCCGTTGAACTTTGGGGTTTCTATTTTCTCTTCGGGTGCGTTTGTTCCATCGTGGGTCATCCTTAGGTTTCGGGAGGACCCGGGTGAGGGTTTGGACCGTTGGGAGCTGGTTTGGACCTTAGGAAGGGTTCTTGGGCCGTTGAGGGAGTAAACCCCTAACCCTAAAAGCCCTCAACATCAAAGGGAGCCAGCCATTTCTTTTTCCCCAACTCCCAGCCGCCTCCCTCCTCCCTGCCGACTCCCCCATGCTCCTCCCTGCCGACTCCCCCTGGCCTCTCCCCAACGCCCCTCCTGCCCTGGCCGAGCATCCCCAGGCCGACGTCTCCTCCCTGCGCCCCTCCCCCTAGCCGGTGTCGCCTCGGTGCCTTCGGCCTCCCTCCTTTCTGGCTCAGCCAGCAAATGGCGGCTCCTCCCCTTCTGGCTCGGAATACAGAGCGGCAAAGAGAGCGATGGCAGTGGCAGCTCCTCCTTCTGGCTCGGCGAGTGCAAGATAGTGATGGCAAGGAGCGGCGGCCGAAAGCAGCACCAACAACACCCTTTGCCTTCTTGTGGTGAGAACTCAAACTATTAAGTTGAGGGCTTGGTTCCTTGCGCATGCCAGGTGTTCGATGAAATGGTTGTGAGGTGAACGCGTGTGTAGTGACTCTTGTTTGGGCCGATTCGAGACGGTGGTTTGATTGATATTAATCCAATAATGAGATGTGACTTTAGGAGTGTTCATTACTGATTGTACCTTATGCCGATTGATCAATATTTATTTTAAAGCGATGCTATCTTGATGTCTGATTGCTATGATTTTTACACTTGCCGCACTTATGTAAAGAATCCCTTATGAATCTGGAGACGTATATGGTTTGGAATGATACATGAATAACTTTGTAGGTGATGAAATGCTGAAGTATTTGTCCCTAATGATTAATCTTGCTTGCTTCAGTGTGTTAAATCTCTCTGTGTTGTGATTAGTAGAGATATGTATGTCTGAAGTTGGGAAGTTTTATGTGCATTGGCATGACCAACTTCTTGGTGAAGTTTTGATTGTCTAGCAAATGGGATTAATCTAAACCCCATGTGTATTTGTGTTTTGTGCCTTCATTGTTAAGCGTACAAGATTTAGTGCCGAGCTCTTGTGTAAATATTCCATTTGTGTGTTACGCATTATGGCCAATGGATTACGTGGCAGCCCGACAATCCATATTTCTATGTTTTATACATATGTTCTTACCCATGGCAGACTTAAATGATTCATAGGATTAATATCTTAGAGTATCTCATATGTAAAGAATCTATTTGACTCTGCAACCCTTAACACTGAGTTTACATTTTTCTCCATTTCATGAATTGGAGTTTCAGAACCCATATTCGGATTTCGAAGTGTTTTCTCTTGAGCCCAACTGATATGCATGCATGCTCTTTTATTCTTGAATTCTTTTATGCATGGTTGAAATAACCAGGGATTTAATTGTGTTGTTTGAGTTCATTTACTGCTCTGATTTATAGATGAGGCATAGATTATTTGTCACATTTTGGCATGCAGAGGATCCATGAATTTGTGGATTTTGCTTGTTCTGCTCCCCCGAATGAGTTTGGGGTTGAAGCACTATACCTATGACATGCAAAAGAGTTGATTTCTTTTGTCGCTTGTATCGAGTATGCATAAAATTAAGTTGAATGAATATTGTTTATTTGCAGGGAAGGTTCTGTCGGGAGTGGCCTCAACCGCATGCCACTCCATTCTCCGTCGGTAAAGGCAAGTGCATTCCCTAGATCGCGGCTAGGAGGATTATTCAATTGTTGTTTTTAGCGTACATAATTGCCCGTGAATACGCAAGAGATAAGCCTTGCTTGGATGTAACTAGAAAATGGTTCATCTCATGAAAATGCTTATGATGATTAAAAAGTTAAGGGAATGGATGCAAGTACATCGTGTTATTGAGCGTGGTTGTGTGTACATAGGTGATGCTCCTTAATTTAATTGTTGCTCTGCTAATTAGATGAACTCTAGTTGAAAATGGGCTTTTAGTAAGGTTGATTATAGTAAGTATATTATTCGAAATTTGGGGTTGACATGAGTTTGGTTTAAATGGTTAAGTCATTTCTAGAGATAGTATATGTGAGTATTTAATTGCAAGTGTATTGCGGTGAACGTGGCTCGGTGGCCGTATGATTTAATTGCATGACAGAAATGCTGTAATGGGTTACCGTGTCTTATTGTTGAATCTGGTTAGACTAGTATCGTTGGCAACTTATGAATGTGATAATTTGGCTATATTTATGTCTGTGGTTATAGCTATGTTAGTGTTGGCAATGAATGAAGGGTTGCATTTCATTCATGTAAATTGCATTGTGCATTCATTAAAGGAAGAGGCGACCCATTACGATCAAGGGCCTCTGTGTTCACACGTAGTGAACACGAAAGTCCTACCTCGTAGTCCCATTCATCGAGGTGAATGGGAGCAAGACAGATAAGTAGGCACCTTCCACGGGATGGAAGGGGCGTGAGGTGCACACCGATGGGTGTGCACTCGGCGATCTTCGATGCGTGCATCAAAGAGAGCATTCATGTCGCATTGCATTCTAACGATAGTTTTGAGTTAAATGGAAAGGTGTCGAGTTGGGATCGAGTTGTGGACTCATCAAAAGGAGGCATGTGTAAAATTTAGTAATGAAGTGGAGCAGGTAAGCATGCATAATGCATTACATGATTATAGAAGTATGGTGGGTTATTTAGATTACGTATTTTCATGTGCAGTTGCAAGATATGATTTATGTTTTCAGGTTATATGTTATGCCTCATTGTCGTGGAGTTGCGAACTCCATCAAAGACGAGCATGGGGTTGGTTTTGGAGTGTTAGTTGTGATACTTCTGTTTTATCTGCTTGCTGTACTTATGTAAGAAGGGTTGTTATGCTTTTAAGTAGGAAAATGCGATTGATTATGAATTTATTCTTTGATGTACTTCGCTGAGTCATCGACTCACGCTTGTGGTTTGTGTTGTTGCGGTACCTTGGAACCGTCATGCATGGATGGGGTAGTAGCACAATCACGTTTTGCATCATCACCCTTCCCTCACGTTGAATTATAGTTCTGATCTAAATAGCTCGTGAAAATTCTTGTAAGAGGTTGTTTGCGATTATGTTAAATGAGTTCCTGTCCTGTAATAATTATGTGGTGGAGTTTATTAATTTCTATTGGATGTGTGATTGGTTAACTAAAGACCTGCTAGAATGATATCATATAACTGCAAATGTTTTTTGTCTGCTGAGTGGATGTCCTAGTTTCTAGAGAGGTCTTGCCGAAATTTTGTAAATTTAACTGGCTTAGTTTTAAGCCGATTTTAAGAGTTTAGAGGGTTGGTAGCATCCGTGGCACGTTTGGCGTCGGGGTGTTACACCATCAACTAGTTGCCATCTTCTTCCCTTCGTCCTATTTTCTTTGTAAACAAGGCCTTGCTTCCGTACATCTCTTTGTCTTGGAAAGGGTGGCATTTCGTTTAAACCAAGCACATCACATTTTGGAGTTTTATTTGAACTAAGAACATTGTCTTTTAGGACATGTTTGAAACACAGAATTTTTTTAAAATTCCTAAGAAAATCAACCAGATTCTGTGAAATTACTTTGGGTCTGTTTGGTTGCCCGCATGACACCTGTATCGCATGAGTGGATGCAGCATATATAGTTAATACTGCTGTTTGGTTTACTGTTCACGCGAGGCATTAGGCCCATCCGGTGCAGCCTTGGATCTGCGCGTGCTGCACCGAAGAAACGCGCCCATGACCTTCCCTCGCGTCCAGGCCCGTGCCGTGCAGCACGCCTCCCTCTGCGCTAGGGTTCCTCCGCTCGTCTCGCCCGCCTCCCTTCGCGCGTCTCGCCCGATCGCCTCCCTCCGCTTGCATCCTCCCCCGGTCGCCTCCCTCCACTCGCTTCCCCCGGATCGTCTCGCTGGATCGCCTCCCTCCGCTCGCATCCTCCCCCGATCGCCTCTCTCCGCTCGCTTCCCCCGGTCGCCTCCTTCCTCTCAACTCGTCCACTCGAGCTCTCCAGCGACCACCGCAGGTGAGTATTGCGGGTAACCTCCTTCTTCCCTTCTCCCCCCTCCTGATACCTCTAGATCTTATTCTTGGTTTGGTTAGGGTTCACCTCCCTCCTGATACCTCTAGAAGCTAGAGAGGGTAAACATTCTAGCACCGAGATGAATGACATGGAAATCTTTGAATGATACTTTGCTTCTTGTACAAATGAATGTTTGCACCGAGAGGGTAAACAATCTGCCTAGAGCTCATAGGAGGTCGAATGAATGAATGTTTGTACAAATGTTTGAATAATTTTACAACATATTTGCTATTTTTTCCTTGATAAACAATGCTTTTGGTATCTTTAAGTCCAAACTCATATGTTCATCACAGTCAAATGTACTTTTCAATTTAATTGTGTGAACAATGGTGGGCTATCCTTTGTTGTAAAAGGTGATAGCATCTAGGCCCCCTCAATTTTTATCATGTTTTGTTAAACTGTTTTGGTGTTGATGAGCAAGTTAATAATTTCCCTCATATGAAAGAGCTTATGCTGAAATCATGGATGGAGCAAAATGGGCAAACAAGATTAAGGTATTTCATTTTTAGTTTATGACTTGGGAGTTGATTCAAGTCAAATAGCTAGGATTATTCTTTTTCGGCTATACTATAAAGAGGGATTTTGCACAAGTTGGTAGCTTGGTTCATAAGGCTAAAAGACATGTCTAGAATGCTTGGAGTTAAAATCTTAGATGTTCTAAAACCTTGAATCAAAATCCATAGCTCACTTTGTGCTAAATTTTGCTCACGGACTGATATTCAGTTTCATTCATCTAAGTCTGTCACTCTCTAGCCTAAGCTTTGATCTCAACCAGTAATTCAATCTGTCCAACACCTGAGCTTTACATTTTCTATCCTTCATCCAAATCCATTGGTTTCCATTAGATCAAATCTCTTATTCTTTTTAATCTTAGTGAAAACCTCTTCTCAAATTTCAGTGAACCTAGTTTGCACATCTATGACGGACAAAACTTTCCTGTCCACCATACTCTTACGTTCATCTGATGAGAACTCGTCCGTTGCCCATCTATGACGGACAAAACTTTTCTATCCGTCATACTCGTGCATTCTCCTACTCGAAGTTTTGTCTGGCATACACTCTTGTCACTAAACAAATCTGTCAGACCAAACTTAAGTGTTCTTTCTTTGAAATCATAAGCAAGAAATACTCCATTTTTGGGAATTTTGTTTTTATATTAAATCTAATGTGTCTTTTTCAAGGTTTAGTTCTGATCAAAACTAAAATCCTTTGATCTAAACCTTATTGTGCTTAAAACTGATCATGAGCTCTATTTGCTCTGCGACCCATCTATGACGGACAAGAATCTTTGTCCGCCATACATATGGTCCTCCTTTCTTGACGGACCAAAATTGCTGCGCGTCCCATGTATGACGGACTGATCTTTTCTGTCCTTCATAAACATCTAATTTTTGTCCGTCATATACATGATCAGTTTCGCTAACTTAAGAATTCTGTCCGCCGTAATTGTGTGTTTAAGCTCAAAATTGACATTCTGACACGTGCAACGGTCCTCTGGTAGGTACAACGCTATTTTTCTTCAGAGCTGCTATATAAGCATTGCCTGAGCTATCTATCACATACTTTATGAACTCCTTGTCATTTTGCATTCAAAGAGCTCTCATTCATAAAAGGAGTCATGCTTCATCTTTGAATACAAAATTCTCATCATTTTTTCAAGTGTTTATCTCCAAGCAAGTGTCTAGCGGTGAGTTCTTAGCTAGTGAACCAAGAGAGCAGAACTTGTGGAAAGTTTATTACTCTTGGATCTCGGTGATCCTAGACAGCTTGGAGGTGGTATAAGTGAGACCTGTCCAAGAAGAGTGTGGAAGGCCACTTTGTCTTGTGAAGGGTTTGTTGCTCACCTCACGGGGGTTGTGAAAAAGCTTCTTGAGTGGATACCATAGCTACTCGACTAGGCTGCGGTGAAGCTATACTTAGTGAGAAGTGCTTCAGCGTGGAGTAGGAGTGGATCTCTGAACCACGGGATAAAATAACTTTGTCTCATTCTATTTTACTTTACATTGTATTGTTGTTTCTCTTATTCTCGATCACTATATCTATTGCGTTAGTCTATTATTGATTGTCATATTGTTTATGTATTAGAATAAGTTAATTGTAATTACTAATTTAAAATTGAAGAATTGCCTATTCACCCCCCTCTAGGCCAATTCGTTCCTACAAGTGGTATCAGAGCAGGGTTTACCTTTGTTAGCTTAACTAGCTTTTGTAAATGGCTGAGGGAAATGGTTCTGCTACTGTTAGTATAGGTCGAGTACCAGTTTTTGATGGTACTAATTATGCTTACTGGAAGATTAGAATGAGGTGTTATTTAGAAGCTGTAGGGTATGATGTTTGGAGGGTTACAGAGAAGCCTCTGCCTCCACGTGTCATGCCCGAAGGTCAAACAATATATGGTGAACCCACTCCTGGTGAAATTCAGAATATGCAGTATGATGCTCAAGCTAGAAATGCCATCTTCTCTTGTCTTAGCTTAGAAGTTTTTGATAGAGTTAGTAATTTAACATCTGCATATGATATATGGATAACCCTTCAAGAAATTCATGAAGGAACTTCTGATGTTAAAGAAGAAAAATATTATGTTATTAGGGAGAAATTTGATCAATTTAAAATGCTTCCTCAAGAAAATGCTAATGATATGTTCACTAGGCTTAATCCTATTGTCAATGACCTCAAAGGCCTAGGAACTAAAATTTCTGATGTTGAAGTTTGCAGGAAGATGATAAGAGTTCTTCCTCGAACCTATCACAGTTTGATCACCTACCTATCAAATAGTGGTGATCTCAAGAGGCTCACTCCTACTGAGTTACTTGGAAAGATTTCAGCCCATGAGCTTACCTTAGCTGAAGAAGATGCACCAAAGAAAAGGTCCATCGCTCTGAAGGCCAAGGAAGTCCTACAAGACTCATCTGATGAAAGTGGTGATGAATCAAGTGACAATGAAGATGAAGATGTCAAGCAATTAGCTCTACTGATGAGAAGAGCAAATAAAATTATGAGAAGAGTAAACTTCAAAGACAAAGGAAGGTCAAACTCTTTCTCAAAGAAAAATCCTTTCACTAATGTTATTTGTTTTGAATGTAATGAAAAGGGACACATTGCTGCTCGGTGCCCCAACAAAAGCAAAAAGAAGATCAAGTATAAGGGCAAGGAAGATGAGGATGATGAGAAAATTCATGACAAATCAAAGAAGAAATACTACAAGAAAAGCTACCCCAAGAAATTTTCAAAGAAAGGAAAAGGAGAGGCTCACATAGGAGAATGGATCACCGATGAGGAGAGCTCAAGTGAAGAATCATCTTCGGATGATGAAAACTCAAAGTCAAAAGGGTTAGCTGGGCTTGCCTTGGATGAGTCAACTCCTCCACCACCCTCATTTCCTCTATGTCTGATGGCCAGAACAAATGAGGAAAAGGTCAGTGACTCTCCTACATATGATGAGTTAGTTGAGATAGTTGAAGAACTAAACAATGCGTTGCATGCTAAAACAACTTCAACTAGAGCTCTCAAAAAGACTATTACTAGATTGATTAATGATCAAGATTTGTTAAAAGATAAACATGATCAGCTTACTCATGAACATGCTAAGATTGTGCAAATGTATGATGATCTTGTCTCAAGTCATGCTTTACTTGTTAAAAATCATGAAGACTTGAAGAGTAAGTATTGTGAGTTAGAATTTGAAAATGAAATAATAGCCAACAAGTCTGAACATATCTCTGTCAATAATGTATCTATTTCATGTGACTTGTTAGTAAATGAAAACATGGTCTCTAGCTCTTCTAGTTCTTGTGATGAAAATTGCAAATTTGCCTCCTGTGCTAAAGAACTTAAGATTGAAAATGAAGAGTTAAAAGTCAAAATTGCCAGATTTGATAAAGGTTTAGAAAAATGTTTTCTGGGTAGTACTACTCTTGACAAAATCCTGGTTGAACAGAGACCTAACTTGGGCAAAAAGGGCCTAGGATATAAACCTAATGGCACCGCTCAAGAAGAATGGGTCAGCGAAGCAAAAGCGGTTTTGTCAAGAAAAGTACTCATTGTTATTCTTGTCATAAATCAAATCATGAATCCAGAAATTGCCTTCTTGCAAATGCTCCTCATACTGAAGTCAACAGAAATTGTATGGTAGATGCCCATTACATGCTGTTTAAAAATTTTAGGGGCAAAATGAATGTTAAATATGTTGGTCCCTCTAATCTGGATAAGAAACTTAAAGCTGTATGGGTACCCAAGACTATGCTACTAAATCCTTTTATGCCTAAGATTATTGAGACTAACAATAAAGGACCCAAAAGTACTTGGGTACCTAAAGTCAAGAAATGATTCTACAGGTAAATTACAAAAGTGGAGGCCGGCACTAGGTGATTGACAGTGGATGCACCCAGCACATGACCGGAACCTCAAAAATGTTCACCACAATTGAAGGAGAGAGTGATCCCAGTCACAAGATCACATTTGGTGATAACAGCAAAAGAAAGGTAAAAGGGCTTGGTAAGATTACTATTTCAAATGATAACTCTATTGACAATGTACTTCTTGTTGATTCTTTAAATTTCAACTTATTATCTGTAGCTCAATTATGTGACCTCGGATTTCTCTGTAATTTCTCTTCAGATGGGGTAACAGTATTTGACAAAAATGAAAAGCTTATTTTCAAAGGTTTTAGGTTTCAAAATCTTTATTTAGTAGATTTCAAATCTAACTCCTCATGCATCTCAATTTGTTTGTTGGCCAAGGTCTCTCTTGGGTGGCTTTGGCACAGACGTCTTGGGCATGTAGGCATGTCTAATCTTAAAAAGCTCTTTAAAAATGAGTTAGTGGTTGGACTGAATGATGTAAAATTTGAAAAGAATAGGCTTTGTAGTGCTTATCAAGCAAGCAAGCAAGTAGCCAATTCACATCCATCCAAAAGTATCATGTCCACCTCTAGACCACTTGAGCTATTGCATATGGATGTTTTTGGCCCTACTTCATATGCTAGCATTGGTGGTAACTCATCTTGTTTAGTCATTGTTGATGATTTCTCCAGATTCACTTGGGTGTTCTTTTTGCCTAATAAAAGTGAAGTTGGAAAAATCTTCAAAACTTTAAAAAAAGGGCCCAAAATGAATTTGATTGTCCCATTAAGAAAATCAGGAGTGACAATGGTTACGAGTTTGTTAATACTAACATTATTGAATCTTGTGATGAATTAGGAATTAAATATGAACTTTCACGCCACTTATACCCCTCAACAAAATGGTGTAGTTGAAAGAAAGAATAGAACTTTGATTAAAATGGCTAGGTCTATGCTAGATGAATATAATACTTCTGATGCATTTTGGGCTGAAGCCATCAATACTGCTTGCCATGCTATCAATAGACTTTATCTTCATAGATTACTTAAGAAAACTCCTTATGAATTGTTGGTTGGTAGAAAACCTAATATTTCATACTTTAGAGTATTTGGTTGCAAAGTATACATCTATAAGAAGAGGACCCATTTGGGTAAATTTCAAACTAGGTGTGATACTGATATCATGTTAGGATATTCCTCTAAGTCTAAAGCTTTTAGAGTGTTCAACAATTCAACTGGCTTAGTAGAAGAAACTTATGATGTCAAATTTGATGAATCTAATGGCTCACATGGTGAGCATGAGAACTTAGACGATGTAGGTGATGATGGGTTAGTACAAGCAATGAGAAAGATGGAAATTGGTGATATAAAGCCCAAAGAAGATCAAGATCAAACTCCCACTCAGTCAATGGTACCACAGGATGGAACCCTAGAAGAAGAAGAAAAAGATCAGGAACGACCAACTATAATCAAAAGTCATCATACCATCGCTAAGGATCATCCATCTGATCTTATCATTGGTGAAATCAGTAAGGGTGTTCAGACTCGTTCTAAACAAGCTTCTTTCTGTGAACATTACTCGTTTGTTTCTTGTGCTGAACCTAGAACAGTTGAAGAAGCTCTAAAAGATGCTGATTGGATAATTGCTATGGAAGAAGAGCTCAACAACTTTGAAAGAAACAAAGTTTGGTGTTTAACCGAATGCCCAAAGGATCATAACGTTATTGGTACAAAGTGGGTATTCAGAAATAAACAAGATGAAAATGGAGTAGTGATAAGGAATAAGGCCAGACTTGTGGCTCAAGGATTCACACAAGTAGAAGGACTGGACTATGGAGAAACCTATGCTCCAGTGGCACGCCTTGGAGCTATTCGGTTTCTTCTTGCCTTTGCTACTCATTTCAATATCACTCTTTTTCAAATGGATGTAAAAAGTGCATTTCTTAATGGATTCATTGATGAAACTGTTTATGTTGAACAACCACCTGGTTTTGAAGATTCTAATATGCCTAATCATGTTTACAAATTATCTAAAGCTCTCTATGGCCTAAAACAAGCTCCTAGAGCTTGGTATGAACGTCTTAGAGACTTTTTGATAAATAAGAACTTCAAAATTGGGAAGGTTGATCCAACACTATTTCTAAAAGACATCAATGGAACATTAATGATTTGCCAAATTTATATAGATGATATCATTTTTGGATGTACTAATGATTCCCTTTGCAAAGAATTTGGTGACATGATGGCCAGGGAATTTGAGATGTCTATGATAGGAGAACTGAAGTTCTTCCTTGGATTTCAAGTTAAGCAGATGAAGGAAGGAACCTTCATCTCACAAGAGAAGTACATCAAGGATCTCCTAAAGCGCTTCAAAATGGAAGAATGCAAGTCAATAAAGACTCCCATGGCTACAAATACACATCTTGATCAAGATGTGGGAGGTAAGTCTGTTGATCAAAAACTATTCAGGTCCATGATTGGCTCATTACTGTATTTGACAGCATCTAGGCCTGACATCATGTTTAGTGAATGTATGTGTGCTAGATTTCAGTCGCACCTAAAGAAGTTCACTTAAGTCTTTGTAAAAGAATATTTAGATATCTTAAGTTTACTTCTAGTATTAGTTTGTGGTACCCCAAAGGTGCTCCTTTTGAGCTTCTCGGTTATTGATTCGATTATCTTTGGTTGTAAAATTAACATAAAAGCACCTCTGGAGGTTGTCATTTGCTTGATAGATCTTTAGTTTCTTGGTGTTCTAAAAAGTAAAATTCTGTAGCACTTTCAACTGCCGAAGCTGAATATATAGCTACAGGAAGTTGCTGTGCTCAAATTCTGTTCATCAAACAAACATTTCTGGATTTTGGTATCAAATTTGATAATGTGCCTTTGTTTATGTGATAATGAAAGTGCAGTAAAAATAGCAAACAATCCGGTCCAACATTCTAGAACTAAGCACATTGAAATTAGACATCACTTTATTCGTGATCATGTAGCCAAAGGTGACATTGTGCTTAGTTATGTAAGAACTGAGGATCAATTGGCTGATATTTTTACTAAACCACTTGATGAGGCAAGATTCTCAAAATTAAGGAATGAATTGAATATCATTGATTATTCAAATGTTGTTTGATTATACCACACTTAGGGGGAGCAAGATTGCTTACTGTGCATCTCTTGATACCCACATAGTGATTGAGTAAATACAAAGTGCTGAATCATAACCTAATTAATAGTTTCATAATTTCTTATCTTAAAAAGGTTGAGAAGATGCTTCTGAAAAACATTATCTTACTATGCTTCCTTCCCTATCTTATTCAAAACATAGTACCTAAGGTAAGATCTGTTGTTTCAAAATCTGAGTAACAAAATTTATTGGACAGCATCTATTCAGCACTTGAGTCTGTAAATTGAGCTTAAGTTGTAAGTACTCATGCTCATGAAAAATATGGACTCAAACATATCCTAAAAGACCTTAATGCTTCCTATTTTTTTTGTTTGTTTTGTTCTCAGCTGGTGTTTTACTCATCTTAGTTATATCTGTCAATTTTGAAAATTTTCCTAGATGACAAACTTGATTCAGTTGAAATGAATGGCCTATTGATGATGGACAGGTCTTTATAATGTAGCATGCGTATGACGGACAGGAAAGTTTTGTCCGTCATAAACAAAGTTCTCGGTCCGTGATCAATAGGGGTTTATTCTGTTCTCTTGATTGAATCAGGACTGACATGTATAAAAAAACTTTAATAATCTGTTTCTTATCTAAATTCAAAAGAGGTGTTTTGATCTGTTATATAAAACTTTTTCTTCTTATCTCAGTTTTCTAAAAGGTATTCAAAATGGTGTGAAAATGCTGTAGGTCTTAACCTCTGTTAAACCTATCCTGTTTTTCGAGATCCCTGAGTAATAACCCTTATTGCCTTTCACAAAAGGGGTCCCCACACCTTTTTACCAGGACGCCTGTTCCTTTCAACCACCCTTGCTTTATGGCATCTGTTTCCAAAGTCACCTTCTACTTCTCTCTCCCACATTCACTGCGGTGACTGCCTTTGATCAAAATTTCTCCTTGCAGTTCCTACTCTTTGCACAAGTTCCCCTGACCAGAAACCCTAACTTTTTCTTCATCAAAGCAATCTCAAGTTGAGTTTTGGCAACGGTGGTCATCTGGTCATTCTGTGCAAAGAGATCATCTAAAAGCTCAGTAAGTTTATTCTGAACCTCTTCTGTTCTCTTGTCAAAACCCTAGAACTAGAACTTAGAAATCAGTTTTGCTTTTGTCTAGGTCTGGTTTTTGCCCTGAAAAGGTCTCCTTTTGACTGACTAAAACTAAGCAAATCAAAATGAGGTCCAAGAATCTAGATAAGAGAGGTCTGATTGGAAAATTCGTTGACAAAGTAAAAGGCAAGAAACAGAAAGTGTCAAACTCTACTCCTGGCATTTCACTCTCCAGGCAACCTCAAGGCCCTGTAATAATTCAGGATGATCATAGTGCTGAAAGAAAAAATAGAAAAGTAGTTACCTCTCATCCTATGAAAGGAAAAAATAAAGAAGTTGAAGAATCAGACTCCTCAGATGATAGTGAATATGAGCCTGACAGTGATTCATCATCTAAAAATCCAGACTTGGTCTCAGAAGTGGATCTGCTAAGTAGTAAGGATTTGACTACTCTAAGTGGCAGGAAATTGAGAGCAATAAGATTAGTAAGTGAAAAATCATGGTTTCCAGCATCTAGACCAGCACTGGGTGAAAATTTTGTCTCTCTACTCCACAAAAACATTTATAATGTCTATCAAAACAGACTGGATGGAAAAGGAAAAGTAGTCACTACCTTGGAAAATCATCAATATGTGGATTGGGGACAAATTAACTCTGTCATTGGTTCAAGCAGATTATTTGATTGTATAAACTCTACTCCTGGATTATCTCTTTTGATGTCAAATAAGATTGTTCCCTGGAGTGTGTCAAGAACCCTAGAGTTCTATGCATCTTTGCTAGTGAACAAACAAAGAAAGTATATTATGTTCACTATAAATGGAAAAATCAGCAAAATAAGGGCTGCTCAGCTTGAATCAGCTATTGGTGCTTCAAGCCCATTAGTAAACAGATCTAGAGTTTTTGAGAAGATGTATCCACATCAAAGATGGAGATTAACTGGTGACATGCCTGATCTACAAGTTTCTGCTCACATTTATAAGGATGTCACAAGCCCTGATTTTAACCCAAATAGAGCTTCATGTTTATCTGAAGAAGCAAAAGTGTTGTTGCTTGTGTTGAGACACACCATTTATCCAAGGTCAGGATACAGAGAAGGTGTGACTCTAATCCTAGCCTGGCTATTGCACCTAATACTGTCAAGACAACCAATTGATCTAGTAGATTATATTTTTGGGGAAATGGAAGAGGCAATCTATAGAAAGATGAGCAGTTCTCTGCCTTTTGCTCAACAAATCTCTCAAGTCCTGTTAGCACAAGGGATTGTCACTCAAAATGAAATAGATAGAGACTCTAAGTGCTTTCCAAAGAAATACAACATGAAGAAGTCAACTGAACAAAATTTGAGAGTCACTGGCTTTCTTCAAGGGATACAGGTTAATCAACCTATAGAAGAAGAAGATCCAATACCTCATGATGAAGAAGAAGAAGAAGAAAGTGGACCAAGTAAAGAAGTGGTCCCTGAATATGGTTCAACAGAAGACGAAGATTCAGATAGTGAACCTGAGGACAGATTCGATCTCAATGATCCAAGGGATCATTCTCAAATTCAGGACAGTAGAAGTGACTATTACCATGGCAGCCTAAATGACAGTCACCAACACTATGAACGCTATAACTCTCATGAAAACTCAGAGGCTTCAAGGCATGCAAGTCAGAGTTATCTGCAAGAATCTTCTGTTAAAAGTCATCATAATGCTAGCCTGAACAAATCTGTGAAGAGTAAAGAGTCTAGTGCTCATAGTGGAAGTAAAACCAAAACTAGAAATGATAAAGATCCTAGTGCTAAAAGTAAAAGCAAAAGTTCAAAAGTAAAGGATTTTGAAGGCAGCTCAAGGAGTGCCAAAGGGCAGGACAGTGCAGCAACTCCAATAAGATCAACCTCAGTTGCTCAATCATTGAATGAAGAGCAACAATTTCATCGGCTGCAAGAGCTTGCAGCAGCAGCAAGGTTTATGGATAATCAAGGGTTAAGGCCTGGTGCTCATGATTATGAAGCTGGTGGATCTGGAATGCCACAAGGAGTTCAAACACATTGTTCACCTCAGGTTGTGCATCCTGATCATGATCAGAGAAACACCTTCCCTGGGTGGGAAAGCTTGTTTGACTATCCACAACAGTATGAGTACTCCCACATGCATCATGAGCAAGGACAGCAAGAACCAGTCCAAGCACCAGATCATATCAATGGCTCTCAACCTTCTTGGTTTACTTGCTTTGAACAACAATACTATGCTGATCAACGGGATTTCCAAGCTAGTTACAAGGAAGATCAAGAAAAGGCTACCCAAAGACATGAAGAACACATGGCCGCCCTGAATTGGTACAATGAACAGATACAGTAATAGTTGAGACAGCATTCTAGAGAGCAAGACATATTGAGAAATGATGTCTCTTCTAGATTTGATCAGATAAATAACCATCGAAAAGACATAGGACAATGGTGTCAACAACTTGGCTCTAATCAAAATTTATTAAAAGACAGGCTATATGATATGAATCAAAACTTGATTCAAATCACAAGCACCTGCGCAATCAGATTGGAGCTGCACATACATCACAGTCAAGTAATCTCTTGTGGATCAGAGAAGACTAAGCAGATTTTCGGAAAATACTGATAATGCCTTTTATCATTATGGACAATTTGCCGAAGAACATCTTAATGAATTGCTTGGACTATCTATGATAGTAGAACGTATAAGAGATTCTCTGGACCAGCTTCAACATGATTTTCATAACTTGGCCCTTCAACCTGGAGATCCAAATTATCCGAGCTGCACAATCAGGCAATGGCCGAAGCACCAAGTCAACCAGCTCCTCAGCAGACAGAAAAAGATGAAGTGCAAGACATCTCTCCTCCAAGGGAAAGCTTTGTTCTTGGCCAGTTCAAAAGGACATTCTCCAGGCGCAAATAGGACCCTTTTTGGTTTTTGATGCCAAAGGGGGAGAATTTCCTAGGTTCTTAGGTCCCTTTCTGTAGGTTAAACTTCTGTTGTGCTAAATAATTAAAACTATTGCTATGATATTCTATGAAGCACTTTGATAAGTTCTGTTGTACTGCTTGCTGCGAACTTATTGTTGAATTATCAAAGAATGTCCTGATACAATTTGCTCTAACTTGGTACATGACCTGTCACTATCTCTAATCAGTGACATGTATGCCTTGAAATAACTTTGGAATATTGATAAGTTCTGCAAATTGCTTCAAATGATCTGATGCATGCTATTTAATGAAATTTCTGAAAAATGAAGTTTTAAGGATCTAATATAGTCCTAAAATTATCATATATCAAAGTTCAGGTCAGGCATCTATTGAGGGAGCACCTTCATTGACATATATCTGTTTATACCCTGTCAAGCTAACTCTATTTTGCAGGATAAGTGAGATATTATTAACTGAAAAAGGTATGTTGTCATCAATCACCAAAAAGGGGGAGATTGATAGCATCTAGGCCCCCTCAATTTTTATCATGTTTTGTTAAACTGTTTTGGTGTTGATGACCAAGTTAATAATTTCCCTCATATGAAAGAGCTTATGCTGAAATCATGGATGGAGCAAAATGGGCAAACAAAATTAAGGTATTTCATTTTTAGTTTATGACTTGGGAGTTGATTCAAGTCAAATAGCTAGGATTATTCTTTTTCGGCTGTACTATAAAGAGGGATTTTGCACAAGTTGGTAGCTTGGTTCGTAAGGCTAAAAGACATATCTAGAATGCTTGGAGTTAAAATCTTAGATGTTCTAAAACCTTGAATCAAAATCCATAGCTCACTTGGTGCTAAATTTTGCTGACGGATTTCATTCATCTAAGTCTGTCACTCTCTAGCCTAAGTTTTGATCTCAACCAGTAATTCAATCTGTCCAACACCTGAGCTTTACATTTTCTATCCTTCATCCAAATCCATTGGTTTCCATTAGATCAAATCTCTTATTCTTTTTAATCTTAGTGAAAACCTCTTCTCAAATTTCAGTGAACCTAGTTTGCACATCTATGACGGACAAAACTCTCTTGTCCGCCATACTCTTACGTTCATCTGATGAGAACTCGTCCGTTGCCCATCTATGACGGACAAAACTTTTCTGTCTGTCATACTCGTGCATTCTCCTACTCGAAGTTTTGTCCGGCATACACTCTTGTCTCTAAACAAATCTGTCAGACCAAACTTAAGTGTTCTTTCTTTGAAATCATAAGAAAGAAATACTCCATTTTTGGGAATTTCGTTTTTATATTAAATCTAATGTGTCTTTTTCAAGGTTTAGTTCTGATCAAAACTAAAATCCTTTGATCTAAACCTTATTGTGCTTAAAACTGATCATGAGCTCTATTTGCTCTGCGACCCATCACTACACCACGTCCTAGATTTAGAGGCAATTCTTTGTCGATAAACTTGACTTTTATAGTAAAATGGTCTATCGGTAAAATGCATGGCGGATCTTACGTAAGCTAATTACAACAAACAGTGACATTTTATCTGTCGGTAATGCCTTAGACATATAGCAACACCGTGCGTGTCGGTAATTTCATATCTATAGTCAGTTATGCATAAGCTAATAGTAGTCTGTCGGTAAAAAGTTGTGTACGATGAAAAACAAGCGTAGACGAAAAAAATTGCGTAGCGTGGTACGCCTTGTTAGGTTAAACGTCACGGTACTTCTCTCCTTCAATTATTTGGCTACCCTACGAAATCTCTCCCCTCTCTCGACTCCATGCGCCGCCATCTCTCGCGCTCCGTCAGGTCGATCCACGCTCCTCGCGCAATCGCTCCTCTAGCTTTCCCTCCGCCGCCGCATCCCTGCCTCGCACACCACCAAGACGCACCTCTCTCTCCACACCTCATCCTCCGGACACCTCCGCTTCCGATAACCCTAGCTTCCGATCCCCAGCCGCCTTCAATCTAGTCGACCCATGTCCACCTCCTTCCAACCTCAGCGCCGCTCACCTCCTCCGACACAGGGGCCATCTCCGCCCTGGCATGGCTCTGCCGCCTTCTCTTCTTGATCGAGACCCGTCTCCCCAAGCCACCAGCGTCCTCCTCCTGGCACCATCTCCGTCTTCCTCTTCCGTTCCGTCCGTCCACGCCCACGGGCTCGTAATCCTCCTTCCCATCTCCCACCTCGCCTCATCTTTCGTTCTTACGCGTTTCTTGGTGTTGCTCCTTGGCGCAGAGGTGCGATCGGCGGGGTGCGGCCCAAGAACTGGCGAGGAGGCCTGGATGGGCTGGGTGGTGAGCGCCTCGTCGTCGAGACGGACAAGCCGCGTCGCCGTTCGGTATTGCTTGGCGGGATTGCAGCGGTGGTCATCGCTCATCTGTACAAGTTCACCACCACCATCGAGGCCGTGCTTAACGGCGGACCATCTCCGACAACTTCTCGGTCAGGTTAACACAATCTTATTCTTGTTGCTTATTCGTTCATTGAGTCTTTGGCATTGGCGATTTCAATATGGAAATTGGGTTAAGGCGTACTGCATTTGTTTGTTTATTAAAGTGGTAAGATAAAGTAGGAATTATAGAGTTTCACAGAGCCGCGAAAGGAAGTTATTTTACACGGTTGTTACTGTGATGGGCACAAGAAGTGTTGTGCTCGTCTTGATAGCATACAGTGGGTGTTTGCAAGTCAAATTTGAATCTTGGGACCACTAACATGCTTATTATATTCTCTTCTAGAATCTTGGTGAAGGTAATAGGTGGCTAATCTCTTAAGTTCGGATACTTTGTTTTGCAAGTCGAGGTGCCGATCTGTGCTTGGTTAATTGTGGGTTCCGTGTCCCGATTTCAGTTCACTTTCCGCTTAATAGTTTAGTTAGTTCATCATCGAAAAATGAACTCTCTTTGTAAATCTTGAAGTCTCTATCGATATCGATTATTAATGGTGCTTGTGTTTGAGATTTGAGAATCGATTATCGATTATTCGGTGGTCACTTTTAACATTGATGCTTATAACAAGCGTGAGCTTCTAGAACCCGATTGCATGAGTCTGTAGTAGTAAGTAGTTACGTTGTAGTGACAATGAATTACTAGAAGTGCTTTATGTTGAAAATATGATCTTGATTGGTTATAATCAAAAAGCGCACTAATTCTTTATAATATGAAAAGCATAGCATTGTCGTGTAAATGAAAATATATACCAACTTGAAAATACATACATTCTCGAACAAAAAGCTGTTACGATGCCATTTTGTGTAGTTGCTGTCTCTGCTTCATGTATTTCTAATCTTTGTTTAATTCTTTGAGACCTTAATCTTTGTTTAATTCTTCCTTTGATGTCCGATTTTTCTTGAGAAGCGCTCTACTTTCGATGGACATGAATTTGTTTCATATACTCTGTTGAACATCCGTATGGATGATCATTGAAAATTGTTTGAGTTGAATTCATGTGGTTAAATTCAGATTGTTAACAAAATTCAGATTGTTTGATTCAGTAATGGTCATTCATATGGTTTGGCAATAATGCCTACAGCGATTGTTCTTTGAACCTCCATGCTGAATCTGGAGGGATTGCCTCTTATCTACCATGAAAAATATAATACATGTTTCGGCATTTACATAAGATATTATATACATAATAAAGAAATCACCTCTGTAAGGATCCTTACACTATATGTGGAGACGGTCGGTAGCCTACCTTGTCATCGAGGAGAAGTTGGGCTCCTTCACGAGTTGGAGCATCAAAATCCACATGTTTCACTATAGTAGAATCATTCTTCTTTCTCTTTAAAGTACCTCTGTATGCGATGCCACACACCAGAACTTGGTAGATATGAACCAACATGAGATCCTCTCACCTAAATGACATGAATAAGTGCCACAAATAAAAGGATGTAATGTATCAATCTGCTTGTAAATAGAAGTTAAAAGATCGCCTATTTCTCATATATTCGGCTGCGATGAATTATAAGCTGCATTGTTGCATATATATTACATTTGCAGCTATATCAATTATTAATTATTATTTTCCAACATTTCAATTTTTTTTAAAGATATGCTTAATCACTCACCCCTGGCTGTTTTGGTTTGCTGACCTGTGAGTAAAAACTACAGAGTTGCTAAATGGATTATTGTTTTGATCTGTTTATTTATTTATATATATGTTGGATGTGCCTTTCGAAGGAAAATGGACCAATTCATGTTGAGGGTTGTGTGTAGGCTTTAATCTCGGTGAGTGGTGATCTTTGATAGTTCTTTTACTGTTAGTTAGAAGGGCTTATTGCTTGTAAAAACCAAGGAATTAAAGCTACTCCATATATATGTGAGTAAGCCAAAGGATGATGCTTAGTAATTGATCTTGGTAAAAATGCTGAAATACATTAGAGTGGCTATGGCATATTGTCTTTGGAACAATCTTCAAACCATGTGTTATCTTGAATGTCACACTATTGGCCATTTAGTGTGTGCCATTGCCAACTACAATTGAAAGCAGTGAAGCTATGTTTGTACCCTCTCCTAAATTACCATATAATGACTGCTACTTGCATGTATTGATTCTTATTATAATTTTTTCTGCCTTGCTGAAGTTTAAAGCTTCATTGATGCGGTGAGAGTATTCCGACCTCGATGAAGATGATAATAGATTGGGTGGTCCTAATTGCGATAGTGCGAGCAAAGATGCTAGGTCGAGCATGTTGGCAATCCTTCTAACAAGCCTGTGCACCCTTTTGCTGCTTGAGACATGGTATAGTTGTAACTATTCAATTATTATTTGTGCTATATGATGTTTTGTGCAATCAATTTCTAGCTTTTGGATGTCACATTTGCAGATTATAGGAAGGAGAAGTTTTCTAATAGATAATGGAAAGTGAGGTTGAAAACTGAAGCCCACGAGCCATATGGTTTCTGTAGATGTCTGGCCCTGGACTTTAGGCTAAGGTAATGATCAATCCAATAGCAACCATGTGTTTTCCAAAATGTTGTAGACTGTGGATATGTTCATGGAAGAAATATGGATCCTTTATGGCATACCATTAGCTAAAATGTACCGAATAGTCAGAAATCTGAAGACATTATGAGGCAGGTAAGCATTCTTATATTTAACAAAATGTTTCTATTTCATGTTTAAGAAATATAGAATGGTGTTAGTTGGATCTTAAACTTTGATTGTTTTATTTGAACATGGCCTCTCTTTGCTTGTAATTATCAGGTTCATTAGAGTGTAAAATGGCAAAAATTAAGACTATCGTTGGATTTGATAGAACAGATTACATAGCGATTATTTTGTAAAAAAGCACAAGATAGCTTTATGTTGATCAGTCATCTGGTTCTAATTTGAAAATGCTATGATAGCTTTGTTTATTACTACTCCAACACATGGATGACAAAGTACAAATGTATATGAACCATTGATGCATGTTCTCTTTTTGTTTTTCTTAGGCGACAACCTCTTAGTGCCTTTTTTCAGTTAATACATATTTGTCTTATGTTTAGACTTGATAGACTATGTGCTTTTTCTCCTTTGTTAAATTCATCTCCTTTGTGGTTCCAAAGGTTCTGCTCTTTTTGCTCTTTGTCCGTATCATGCAATGCAGATGAAGTATCGCAATATAACCTACTTCCACTGAGCTTCAACAAGATTTCGTCTAACCGCATAGATCTTTTACGCATGCTTATGGCTCGGTCACCTATAGCAAAGGTGCTTACCTCATTCTTTAGCTTAAGCCAACTGCAAAGCAGGTCTTTTGTTCAGATTAATAGATGTTTGATCTTGTAGCAAAATTTTCTTTTATCGTTTGACTTTTATGACTTGTTTCCATATGCTTCTGCGATCTCATCGACTCTGTTTGTTGCGCATAAAGACTTGATATTGGTCAACATCTGAAGCAGTGGATGAGTTCTTCCATAAGGAACCATCCGGACCACTATCTTGGTCAACAGTGTGTTATTCCTCACCTTTGCTTATGTCTCATTCGGCCTGCATTTAGTCGGAAGGATGCTTCATACTTTCTACTTGATTTTCTACCAATATCACGAAAATGGTTGTTGACAAATGTTTTGATTACAGAACTGACCCATTTTTGGATTCTCGGGCTGTTTACAATGCAAACCGGTATGCTAAACTTGTGAAGCAAAAAGAGTGGCTTCAAACTGGTTGGATTACTACGGTGAAGTTTGAAAGGCATCGACAAAAGGCCAATGGCGGTATTTTCCAAACATTGGTTCTGTTTTTCACTAAGTGCATATCAAGTTTTTGAAAAATTCCATTTTGTTTTTTCCTCCCAAGAAATGTTTCAAGCATGTAAATATTTTCGGTGTTTGAGACAGGATGCCTTGGTTTACGTGGTAGAGAAGTGGACCAAATTGACTACAAAGGGCTAGAATCGGTGAACTTGATAAGAGGGTAGGTCTACAATCCTTGGTATTATGATCCCTTATCAACGGTGCAAAAATCATTTAACTTTGCGGGGCCAATTTCTACACCCCATGCATATTTGTACACATGAATGTAGCCTTTTGTTATTATGTTTTGATCTTTAACATATGCTCTTTGTTGTGTTGATCTTTTCATATTGCATCTGAGTGTCACAGAGTTCTCAATGACCCAAAAGCTGTAATGCCGTTGCCTTTGTGACATTTGACTCAAGATGGGGTGCATTGTTTGTGCCTGAACACAACAGATCAAAAATCCCCAATGGCTCACTTGATTATGTGAAAGGTTGAAGGTTATGTCTCTCTGTCATCATTTGGAAAGAAGGGCTTGAAAATACTATTACTTCATCTTGATGAATGTATTTCTTGGAAGTATAATTGCTGGCACGGACATTTGAACAACTATATGGAGAAATAGATGTTTGATCTTGTAGCACAATTTTCTTTTGTTTTTTGAGCTTTATGTTTTGTTACCAAATTTATTTTTTTAAAGCAGCATACGGGCATTGAACTAGTATATATATATATATATATATATATATATATATATATATATATATATATATTGGACTGGTTTTGAAATGATCATTCTTTATGGACTTGTGAAATCTTTATTTGTGAAGACATGTATTGATTACTGTGATTTCTTTTTAAGCTGTCGATGTTGATGTAAAAAGATGGTCTTTGGACTTGTATCTTAATATAACTGGAATGGAATGAATTCTATTTGATATTCTTGAGTGATAATGTGTGGATATTTAGTTGCGGTGTTATGATTGTTACCTTATGGAGTATATGTTTTTTCTGTTGAAAGTATTAGCAAGAATCTTGCGGTGGTTAGTCATCTATTATAAGTGTTTTAAAAAATGGAAAATTAATTTTAGCGTCACCACATCTGCGGTAAAAGCTTTGTCTGTCGGTAAAAGGTGTCTATCGGTAAAGATTTATGCAGCTCGGTAAAAGTAGTAAATTAAAACAAGCGATGCATCGGTAAAGAGTTATGCGTAAGCTAAAAGCCTTTTCCGCCGGGACTTACGGCACTTTTTCTGTCGGTAAAGATTTACAAGCGGACATCTTGTCGCTATAGGTGGCTTTTAGCGACGAGACATGCTGTCGGTATATTTAGGACATGGTGTAGTGCATCTATGATGGACAAGAATCTTTGTCCGCCATACATGTGGTCCTCCTTTGCTCTGACGGACCAAAATTGCTGCGCGTCCCATGTATGACGGACTGATCTTTTATGTCCGTCATAAACATCTAATTTTTGTCCGTCATATACATGATCAGTATCGCTAACTTAAGAATTCTGTCCGCCGTAAACGTATGTTTATGCTCAAAATTGACTTTCTGACACGTGCAACGGTCCTCTAGTAGGTACAACGGCTATTTTTCTTCAGAGCTGCTATATAAGCATTGCCTGCGCTATCTATCACATACTTTATGAACTCCTTGTCATTTTTGCATTCAAAGAGCTCTCATTCATAAAAGGAGTATGTGCTTCATCTTTGAATACAAAATTCTCATCATTTTTTCAAGTGTTTAGCTCCAAGCAAGTGTCTAGCAGTGAGTTCTTAGCGAGTGAACCAAGAGACAGAACTTGTGGAAAGTTTATTACTCTTGGATCTCGGTGATCCTAGACAGCTTGGAGGTGGTATAAGTGAGACCTGTCCAAAGAAGAGTGTGGAAGGCCACTTTGTGCTGTGAAGGGTTTGTTGCTCACCTCACAGGGGTTGTGAAAGAGCTTCTCGAGTGGATACCATAGCTACTGCGACTAGCTGCGGTGAAGCTATACTTTGTGAGAACATGGAGTAGGAGTGAATCTTTGAACCACGGGATAAAATAACCTATCTCATTCTATTTTACTTTCTGTTGTATTGTTGTTGCTCTTATTCTCGATCACTATATCTATTGCAGTAGTCTATTATTGATTGTCGTATTGTTTATGTATTAGAATAAGTTAATTGTAATTACTAATTTAAAATTGAAGAATTGCCTATTCACCCCCCCTCTAGGCCAATTCGTTCCTACAAAAGGTCAGGTTTACCTAACTCGTTAAGAGATTGAAACAGTAGTTCAATCAAACATTGTGTAAGTTTTAATTTCACATCACCATGAAGGCAACAACAGAGTAAAAAAAACCTATTTAATATCATCAATAGTTATTATCAGTTGTGTTCTTTTAATATGTTTTCACAAATTAGGTCTTCGAAAGTAGTAGCCCGATTCTTTATTCTTCATCCTGCTTCATCTGTGTGTAGATTGGAACAATGAAAGCACAAATTGTAAAATGTGGGCCACATATGTGATATGCACGAACAACTTACCTATGTGCTAATGTTCATATCCATTCTTGAAATGCCATTATCTTGAATTCTTGATATATTTATTCTCTCCAGCACTATCTCGTATTGAAAAATCACTATTGGCACTGAATATCTACTTGTTAACTTATCATGCGCTCCACATATGTGATATATTTATTCTTGATATATTTATTCTCGCCAGTTACAAGATGTCTCTTAGATGCATATTCATAGATTCTTCATTGCTTTCCTGACCACTATACTACTACTATTCTCTGTTTGGACTCTTGCATTTGCATTCTTGCTGTTGGGTGTATATCCACTGCGTTGAATTCTTGATATATTGTGTATAGGACAGCAGGAAGAAAGGTTTCCTGATTACAAACTTAATCGGAGAATATGATGTTACACTTGGCATGGTTAATTTATCTGATATTTTGGCATTGTATTTTGTACATAGATGGATGAATTGGCGCGTCAACGTCGTATGCTAATCGTTAGAGGTGCTGGTCTAGTGGCTATCATGTGTGCCTACATGATTTGCATCCTACGAAGAGCTAGGGAACATAGCTGACGCATCACCTATGGTCCTATGGTAGAAAGGGACATAGCTAGGCAATCCAACCTAAGATGGATATACCATTCAGATGACACCCATTGCTTGGAGCAGCTTAGGATGAGGAGAGCTCCCTTTTTTGAGCTATGTAATTTGTTTCGTGAAAGGCAAATGCTGCGAGACACCATTCATTGCTATGTTGAGGAACAAGTCGCCATGTTTCTCCTAGTTGTTGGCCACAATCATAGGTTTAGGGCTCTGCAGCCTATCTTCAGGAGGTCAATAGAAACCATTAGCCGGTACTTTCATGAGGTTTTGTATGCTATTGGTGAATTACGCAATGAGATGATCCGGCCACCCTCAAATGGCGTGCACCCTAAAATCCTTAACAGTAGAAGGTGGTACCCTTACTTCAAGGTAAAATGACTTAACCTTAAATTTAGTTAATACCCAAATTTTGGAAACTTAATTGCATCAATAAATCAATCTATTTTCTTTCTTTGTTAGGATTGCATAGGGGCAATTGATGGAACCCATGTGCTTGCAAGAGTCCCACAATCAATGTCTGCGGCATTTAGGGGTAGGAAGGGCACTACTACTCAAAATGTTATGGTTGTTGTCGACTTCGATCTTAAGTTTACCTATGTCCTTGCTGGGTTGGAGGGGTCGGCCCATGACGCACTAATACTTGCAGATGCATTAGAGAGAGATGATGGCCTTGTGGTCCCACTAGGTAAATAGATATTGACCTAGAGCATATTGTTGGTTACAAATTTGTATTGGTAACATTAAAGTTCATAATAGTAATGGTACTTGTGTTTTTGGTAGGAAAATTCTACCTCGTCGATGCTGGATATGTTGTTTGTCCGGGCTTTCTTCCACCATACCGAGCCACTCGATACCACTTGAGGGAATATGGTGGAAGAAATTACCCTCAAAACAAGAAAGAATTGTTCAACCTACGTCACTCCAGCCTTAGAGTATCGGTTGAAAGGGTCTTTGGCACGTTCAAGAACTGGTTCAAGATTGTTTACAACAAACCTTTCCACCCATACACGACTCAAGTGAAGCTAGTCCTTGCATGTGCTATCCTGCACAATTGGATCCTAGGTTATGGAATGGATGAGTGTATCCCACCGGAGTCCACATGGATTCCAAACCCTATTGAGGTGGATGCCCACAATGACCTTGCACAAGATAATGGATCATGGGCTCAGAAGAGGGACAACTGGGCTAATCTTATGTGGCAGAATAGGGGGTCCTCCCATATGTGATGTATGGTGTTATATGTTGCTATGATGGTGTTGCACTAGTTAAATTGTGTCATGAACATTTGAATCATGTGCTGAGACTAATGGTTGCTTGCAATGATGATCAGATTTCTACAATCTCTTATTTTCGATTTACATGACTTACTTATACTTGGTTGTCATGGTTGACTTGGGTGACTTATTTCTATATTTTCTGACTTACTTATACTTGGTTGTCATGGTTGACTTGGGTGACTTATACTTGCCTAACGTATACTTGCTCTTATTTATGCATTAGGAGGATGGCTGACTTGGGTGATGACGTAGGAGGTAAGCAAGCACTACGTTGGACTAGCCATATGTCAAGTTTCATGCTTCGTCGATTGATCGACATCATTGGGCAAGGGGTTAAGACTGACAAAGGCTTCAAAGAAGTCCATCTCAATCAAGTTGCCAGGGCCATAACTGAACACATTGGTATTGAGGTTTCTGGTAGCCAGGTGTACAACCACCTACGCAAGTGGCATGCTAGATGGGTGAAAGTTAGCAGGCTCAAGGATCTTAGTGGTGCTCTTTGGGATGAGAACCTCAACATGATAGTGCTTGATGATGAGCACTATAAAGGCCACATCAAGATTTTTTCTTATACTAACCTCTTGACAAATGAACTGTGTTGTTTTCTTATCCTAATAGTTGATAACCTTCTTACTATTATTTAGGATCACCCTAAGGATGTTGACTTCCTCAATGTGCCCGTGAGGAACTCGTTGAGATGGCCACAATCTTTGGTAGCCAGACAGAGCCGGGAGGTATGCCATGGCTTCGATTGAGGCCTTAGGCGTTCCATCTGAGGTGATTGATGCTACAGCAAGACCAATACATCTGTTGGTGCTGCTTCTTGATGGTATGGATTGGCATGATGGTATTACTTCGGTCTTCTGCTGCTCTGTAGTGGTGCTGCTAATCCTGCTCCCTCTTTGGTCTTTGGTTCTTCGAGGAGGTGGCAAGGAAAACTCAAGCACTCTTTGGGAAAAGGAAGAGGACTTCTCTTGTGGTGAGGATGAATCGATGTTGGTAAGCAAGATGTCGTCTGCATCCGTGAGATAGCTGCTGCTATAAAGGAGACTGTGCATGGAGCGCATCTGAGTTGAGCAAAGGCAGTCATGGACCTACAGGTTTAGTAAGGAGTCTCGATGGATGTCCTAACTTACCTTCTTGGGCACAAGGCCATGAACTTAGTATTTCTGCGGTTGTGCGAGGCTAGGTGTGTCTTTGTGGGTTACATCTTTCTTAAAGTCCAACTCCTCTCACTAATTGCTAGCTATTTGAGTCTTTTTGTACTAAGGTGTTAGATGCTCACCTATAAAACCTCCTAAACATCTAACTATTAATACATTGAGGTGGTCTATGGAAACCCCTCATGAGGTGGTAGTGGGACACCATTTTGACTTTGTAATATGAATGGTCGTGCACTTGAGGTGGTATATGGAAACCCCTCATGTTGGATACTTGGGTTTTATCATGTTGGATGGTGGCTAATATCACTGATGCAATGGTTTGCTTATGTGTTTACCTGCTAAATGGTTGTGGTTTGCTTATGTGTTTACCTGCTAAATGCAATGTGTTTGTGGTTTGCTCATGTGTCCGAGAATAGAACTTTCAGGGTATGAATTCTCCCGACCTCCAGTTACTCTGAGAATAATAGAATATCGGGTGAAATTCCTCCAGAGATAGGGAATATCTGTGAGTTGATGTCAGAATATGACTTCAAATTTTTGTGTCTCATATTTTGTATTGACTGTTATTTTCTCAATCCTTCAGGCGCCTTGATAGGAACAACTTGTCTGGATAGATCCCTGTTGAAGTTGCAAAGCTACCAGGCCTCACATTCCTGTATGTCTCTTTTTACATGTAAGTTGTAAGATAAAATGTTGTTGGGAAGTTCTTTGGATATGGGGCTGGCTGTGGAGGGAATGCTAAATGTCTTCCTAAATGTTATGTTGGGCCCATTCTAAATGTCTTCCTCTCAAGCTATATGACTCCGCTTTTCATATGTAGGGTAGCATTGATTCAATATTCCTAAACTTTAGTTAGTGAAATTAATCAACAGAAAGTTGGCCACATTTGTTGTCTGAAGCAGTATGTGCTAGAGTATCAGTTTAATCGTTTGTCATATCGAGCTTGGCTAGTTGCTTGTAGTACTTGTATGGTAAATATCACATCTGTCCCAGTTTGCTAGTTCCTTTTCTAATGGTGAACGAATGCATGTGCCATGGAATATCACATCTGTCCCAGTTGTGCTTGAATCTTTCGAGCTGACATAGTTTGTGTGCAATTTTTCAGTGTTGTTTTTCAGTTTAGAAGTATAATTAACGTTTGCAGCACTCTTAAGTCATGAATTTGTAATAATTTCTATTCGAGAGATATTGGTGCAGGGCTGAATCTCTGAACTTGAGCATTTATGCGGTTGTGCCATTGCTGTGTGAGTATCGCTTGAATATATTGGAATTTGGATTGAGTCACTGTTATTTGTCAAACAAAGGTACTAGGGGTTACAAGTCTATGGCGCCTTTTTGTTAATTTTATTCTCAAAAGAATTGGGCCATGCATTATGCTTATTTAGTTACAAGAATTTTCTTGCAAGCATTATTTGGCTGAAGCTTGTCTCTTTTGCTCATACAAATTATGATATAAGGGTATTGTCCAAAAGTATTGAAAAGGTAGGATTGCAGGCATTCTTGAAAGCATTTTTTTCGTTTTTCAGTGCTCACACTAGTAATCAGTTTTTGTTATATTATAGGCTGCTGAATGCAATTCGTACTGGTGACTACTTGCCAGATAGGGTTATCAATCTTATTCTTCAATACCTCACCAACAGTTCGTGTTTGAAAGATGGGGGAAAAAATCATTTTCAGCAGCATTTTGTGCTTGTAAAGTGGTCTCTTGTGTTGCTAGCATCTTACCCACTTTGTTTGGTCCTTTATTTGCCTCTACATATGTTTGTCTGCATGCATAAACAGTGCCAAATAGTATACGAATGAGTTCAGCTCCATTAACATGCCATGTGTCATTCTTGCTCCATCATTATTTTTTAGAGTTAAACTAAATTGTGTTACTACAGTTTGAAGTTCTGATGCCATCATAATTAGACTACAACTACAGGTATTATTCATCTAAGATATTGTTACCTGCTGTTGGATCAGGAAAGAGAAGGGGTAAGGGATTGTTGTTTTAATGGAACTGTGGGTTTGTTTTAGCTACGAGCTCATGTATTTTTAACTTGTATTGTTGATCAAGTGTGATCCTAATAAGTGAGCTTTCTTGCCCCCATATATGTTGTAAAGAGTTTCATTGACTTTAATTATTTCTTGGCGGAAAACAAAATGGTGTTAACTATTTGGGATCATTTGGTTTGAAGTTTAGTTAGGACTTTAGTTGTAAGGATCATTAACTAATGCTTTTTTTATCAATCGTGCAGCTGTGCATTTTATGATAAGAGGATCTCTCAGGAAGTTAGCGGTGATGTTCTTGCCGAAGTAATCTCTTTGATGATTATTTACTTGTTTACAATGTAAAGAATTGGGTCACTAAATTTGTTTGTTTTTTGCAGATTTTGAAGCCAGCTTTCACCATTTTACTTCATAGAGACAGACAATGTATACTATGATTAATTAGATTAAATTGTTAGGTACTCTCCTCTATAATTCTGGCCCATCTGTTTGGCTATAGCAATTCGCATATTACGGTTTGAATTTTATGTTGGCTAGGATGTATAGCTCGTAAGGTTATGGAATGGTTGATTTGTGCCATGTCACTGCTATCACTCATTTTTATACGTTTAATTTTATCTGTATGTGGTACAATACACCAGTCCTTATACAGCTAGCTTCGTCATCCTATCACGCAGCCACGTTTGCCCGCTCTGCTTCTCATGACAATATGCACAAGAGCAGAAGCCAACCAAACAAACAAGATGCAACCAACCAAACAACTTCTCTTGCATCTAGTCATCCCTCCGCCCCCCTTATGCATCCAACCAAACACACTACACCACGTCCTAGATTTAGAGCAGCTGCATCGTCGATAAAACGGACTTTTATAGTCAAATGGTGCATCGGTAAAAGTGCGTGGCGGATCTTACGTCGCTAATTACAACAAAGCGGTGACATTTTGTGCATCCGGTAATGCCTTAGACATATAGCAACACCGTGCGTGTCGGTAATTTCATATCTATAGTCAGATTATGCTGTCGCTAAAAGTAGTCATCGGTAAAAGTTGTATACGGTGAAAAACAAGCGCTGAGCGAAAAAAATTGCATGCGTGGTCGCCTTGTTAGGTTAAAGCGATCTGTACTTCTCTCCTTCAATTATTTGGCTACCCTACAAAATCTCTCTCCCCCTCTCACTCAGTCGTAGCGCCGCCATCTCCTCGCGCTCTGTCCGATCGATCCACGCGCTCCTCGCCGCAATTGCTCCTCTAGCTTTCCCTCCGCCGCCGCATCCCTGCCTCGCACACCACCAAGACGCACCTCTATCTCCCACACCTCATCCTCCAGACACCTCCGCTTCCGATAACCCTAGCTTCCGATCCCCAGCCGCCTTCAATCTAGTCGACCCATCTCCACCTCCTTCCAACCTCAGCGCCGCCGGCCACCTCCTCCGACACACAGGGCCATCTCCGCCTAGCCGGCTACCGCCGCCGCGCTCTTCCCACTGATCAGACCCGTCTCCCCCAAGCCACCAGCGTCCTCCTCACCGGCGCCATCTCCGTCTTCCTCTTCCGTTCCGTCCCGTCACTCGCCCACGGACTCGTAATCCTCCTCCCCATCTCACCTCGCCTCATCTTTCGTTCTTCTGCGTTTCTTGGTGTTGCTCACTTGGCCTTGAGGGTGCGATCTGGCGGGGTCTGAAAGCCAAGAACACGGCGAGGCCCACGGATGGGCTGAGGTAGTGGCGCCTCGTCGATCGAGACGGACAAGCCGCCGTCGCCCGTTCAGGCGCTGCTTGGCGGGATTGCAGCGGGGGTCATCGCGCTCATCCTGTACAAGTTCACCACCACCATCGAGGCCGCACTTAACCGGCAGACCATCTCCGACAACTTCTCGGTCAGGTTAACACAATCTTATTCTTGTTGCTTATTCGTTCATTGAGTGCTGGCATTGGCGATTTCAATATGGAAATTGGGTTAATTTGTACTGCATTTGTTTGTTTATTAAAGTGGTAAGATAAAGTAGGAATTATAGAGTTTCTGGGGCACGAAGGAAGTTATTTTACACCAGTTGTTACCTGTGATGGGCACAAGAAGTGTTGTGCTCGTGCTGATGGCATACCTGTGGGTGTTTGCAAGTCAAATTTCGAATGCGGGACCACTAACATGCTTATTATATTCTCTTCTAGAATCTTGGTGAAGGTAATAGGTGGCTAATCTCTTAAGTTCAGATACTTTGTTTTGCAAGTCAGGAGGTGCCGATCCTGTGCTTGGTTAATTGTGGGTTCCTGTGTCCCGATTTCAGTTCACTTTCACGCTTAATAGTTTAGTTAGTTCATCATCGAAAAAATGAACTCTGCTTTGTAAATCTTTGAAGTCTCTATCGATATCGATTATTCAGTGGTGCTTGTGTTTGAGATTTGAGAATCAGTTATCAGTTATTCAGGTGGTCACTTTTAACATTGATGCTTATAACAAACTGTGAGCTTCTAGAACCAGTTGCATGAGTCTGTAGTAGTAAGTAGTTACGTTGTAGTGACAATGAATTACTAGAAGTGCTGCTTTATGTTGAAAATATGATCTTGATTGGTTATAATCTGAAAAACTGCACTAATTCTTTATAATATGAAAAGCATAGCATTGTCGTGTAAATGAAAATATATACCAACTTGAAAATACATACATTCTCGAACAAAAAGCATTACGATGCCATTTTGTGTAGTTGCTATGCCTTCATGTATTTCTAATCTTTTTTAATTCTTTGAGACCTTAATGCTGTTTAATTCTTCCTTTGATGTCTGATTTTTCTTGAGAACTGCTCTACTTTCTGATGGACATGAATTTGTTTCATATACTCTGTTGAACATCCGTATGGATGATCATTGAAAATTGTTTCAGTTGAATTCATGTGGTTAAATTCAGATTGTTAACAAAATTCAGATTGTTTCAGTTCAGTAATGGTCATTCATATGGTTTGGCAATAATGCCTACACTGATTGTTCTTTGAACCTCCCATGCCTGAATCCTGGAGGGATTGCCTCTTATCTACCATGAAAAATATAATACATGTTTCCAGCATTTACATAAGATATTATATACATAATAAAGAAATCACCTCTGTAAGGATCCTTACACTATATGTGGGACAGATCAGTAGCCTACCTTGTCATCAGGGAGAAGTTGGGCTCCTTCACGAGTTGGAGCATCAAAATCCACATGTTTCACTATAGTAGAATCATTCTTCTTTCTCTTTAAGTACCTCGTATGCGATGCCACACACGAAACTTGGTAGATATGAACCAACATGAGATCCTCTCACCTAAATGACATGAATAAGTGCCACAAATAAAAGGATGTAATGTATCAATCGCTTGTAAATAGAAGTTAAAAGATCGCCTATTTCTCATATATTAAATTGCGATGAATTATAAGTTGCATTGTTGCATATATATTACATTTAGACTATATCAATTATTAATTATTATTTTCCAACATTTCAATTTTTTTAAAGATATGCTTAATCACTCACCCCTGGCTGTTTTGGTTTGCTGACCTGTGAGTAAAAACTACAGAGTTGCTAAATGGATTATTGTTTTGATCTGTTTATTTATTTATATATATGTTGGATGTGCCTTTCAGAAGGAAAATGGACCAATTCATGTTGAGGGTTGTGTGTAGGCTTTAATCTCAGGTGAGTGGTGATCTTTGATAGTTCTTTTCTGTTAGTTAGAAGGGCTTATTGCTTGTAAAAACCAAGGAATTAAAGCTACTCCATATATATGTGAGTAAGCCAAAGGATGATGCTTAGTAATTGATCTTGGTAAAAAATGCTGAAATACATTAGAGTGGCTATGGCATATTGTGCTGGAACAATCTTCAAACCATGTGTTATACTGAATGTCACACTATTGGCCATTTAGTGTGTGCCATTGCCAACTACAATTGAAAACAGTGAAGCTATGTTTGTACCCTCTCCTAAATTACCATATAATGACTGCTACTTGCATGTATTGATTCTTATTATAATTTTTTCTGCTGCCCACTGAAGTTTAAAGCTTCATTGATGCAGTGAGAGTATTCCGGCCTACGATGAAGATGATAATAGATTGGGTGGTCCTAATTGCGATAGTGCGAGCAAAGATGCTAGGTCAGCATGTTGGCAATCCTTCTAACAAGCCCTGTGCACCCTTTTGCGGCTTGAGACATGGTATAGTTGCTTAACTATTCAATTATTATTTGTGCTATATGATGTTTTGTGCAATCAATTTCTAGCTTTTGGATGTCACATTTGCAGATTATAGGAAGGAGAAGTTTTCTAATAGATAATGGAAAGTGAGGTTGAAAACTGAAGCCCATGAGCCATATGGTTTCTGTAGATGTCTGAAACTGGACTTT
The DNA here is from genome assembly GCA_036346375.1 of Guadua angustifolia. Classification (NCBI taxonomy): domain Eukaryota; kingdom Viridiplantae; phylum Streptophyta; class Magnoliopsida; order Poales; family Poaceae; genus Guadua; species Guadua angustifolia. The sequence continues at coordinate 571,630 of JAYEVE010001044.1, read as the reverse complement.
AGGCTAAGGTAATGATCAATCCAATAGCAACCATGTGTTTTCCAAAATGTTGTAGACTGTGGATATGTTCGTGGAAGAAATATGGATCCTTTATGGCATACCATTTGCTAAAATGTACCGAATAGTCAGAAATCTGAAGACATTATGAGACGGTAAGCATTCTTATATTTAACAAAATGTTTCTATTTCATGTTTAAGAAATATAGAATGGTGTTAGTTGGATCTTAAACTTTGATTGTTTTATTTGAACATGGCCTCTCTTTGCTTGTAATTATCAGTTCATTAGAGTGTAAAATGGCAAAAATTAAGACTATCGTTGGATTTGATAGAACCAGATTCTGCCAACGATTATTTTGTCGCCAAAAAGCACAAGATAGCTTTATGCTTGATCAGTCATCTGGTTCTAATTTGAAAATGCTATGATAGCTTTGTTTATTACTACTCCAACACATGGATGACAAAGTACAAATGTATATGAACCATTGATGCATGTTCTCTTTTTTGTTTTTCTTAGAGCGACAACCTCTTAGTGCCTTTTTTCAGTTAATACATATTTGTCTTATGTTTAGACTTGATAGACTATGTGCTTTTTTCTCCACTGTTAAATTCATCTCACTGTGGTTCCAAAGGTTCTGCTCTTTTTGCTCTTTGTCCGTATCATGCAATGCAGATGAAGTATCAGCAATATAACCTACTTCCCTGAGCTTCAACAAGATTTCGTCTAACTTCGCATAGATCTTTTCTGCATGCTTATGGCTCGGTCACCTATAGCAAAGGTGCTTACCTCATTCTTTAGCTTAAGCCAACTGCAAACAGGTCTTTTGTTCAGATTAATAGATGTTTGATCTTGTAGCAAAATTTTCTTTTATCGTTTGACTTTTATGACTTGTTTCCATATGCTTCTGCAGTCTCATCTGACTCCTGTTTGTTGCGCACAGCAGCCTGATATTGGTCAACATCTGAAACAGTGGATGAGTTCTTCCATAGGAACCATCCAGACCACTATCTTGGTCAACAGGTGTGTTATTCCTCACCTTTGCTTATGTCTCATTCGGCCTGCATTTAGTCAGGAAGGATGCTTCATACTTTCTACTTGATTTTCTACCAATATCACGAAAATGGTTGTTGACAAATGTTTTGATTACAGAACTGACCCATTTTTGGATTCTCAGGCTGTTTACAATGCAAACCGGTATGCTAAACTTGTGAAGCAAAAAGAGTGGCTTCAAAACTGGTTGGATTACTACCAGCTGAAGTTTGAAAGGCATCCTGACAAAAGGCCAACTGGCAGGGTATTTTCCAAACATTGGTTCTGTTTTTCACTTAAGTGCATATCAAGTTTTTGAAAAATTCCATTTTGTTTTTTTCCTCCCAAGAAATGTTTCAAGCATGTAAATATTTTCGGTGTTTCAGACAGGATGCCTTGGTTTCTGTGGTAGAGAAGTGGACCAAATTGACTACAAAAGGGCTAGAATCAGTGAACTTGATAAGAGGGTAGGTCTACAATCCTTGGTATTATGATCCCTTATCAACGACTGGCAAAAATCATTTAACTTTGCAGGACGAATTTCTACACCCCATGCATATTTGTACACATGAATGTAGCCTTTTGTTATTATGTTTTGATCTTTAACATATGCTCTTTGTTGTGTTGATCTTTTCATATTGCATCTGAGCGTCACAGAGTTCTCAATGACCCAAAAGCTATAATGCCAGTTGCCTTTGTGACATTTGACTCAAGATGGGGTGCTGCTGTTTGTGCACAGACACAACAGTCGAAGAATCCCACCCAATGGCTCACTGATTATGTGAAAGGTTGAAGGTTATGTCTCTCTGTCATCGCTGGAAAGAAGGGCTGCTTGAAAATACTATTACTTCATGCTGATGAATGTATTTCTTGGAAGTATAATTGCTGGCACAGCATTTGAACAGCTATATGGAGAAATAGATGTTTGATCTTGTAGCACAATTTTCTTTTGTTTTTTGAGCTTTATGTTTTGTTACCAAATTTATTTTTTTCGTTAGCATACGGGCATTGAACTAGTATATATATATATATATATATATATATATATATATATATATATATATATTGACTGGTTTTGAAATGATCATTCTTTATGAACTTGTGAAATCATTATTTGTGAAGACATGTATTGATTCTGTGATTTCTTTTTAGCTGTCGGTGTTGATGTAAAAGATGGTGCTGGACTTGTATCTTAATATAAGCTGGAATGGAATGAATTCTATTTGATATTCTTGAGTGATAATGTGTGGATATTTAGTTGCGGTGTTATGATTGTTACCTTATGGAGTATATGTTTTCATCTGTTGAAAGTATTAGCAAGAATCTTGCAGTGGTTAGTCATCTATTATAAGTGTTTTAAAAAAATGGAAAATTAATTTTAGCGTCACCATATCTGTCGGTAAAAGCTTTGTCTGTCGGTAAAAGGTGTCTGTCGGTAAAGATTTGTCTGTCGGTAAAAGTAGTAAATCAAAGGCAAACGGTCTGTCGGTAAAGAGTTGTCTGTCGCTAAAAGCCTTTATCGACAGGACTTACACCGGCACTTTTTTTCTGTCGGTAAAAGATTTACCGACAGACATGCTGTCGCTATAGGTGGCTTTTAGCGACAGACATACTGTCGGTATATTTAGGACATGGTGTAGTGACAACTTCTCAACTCAGCCCGAATCAACACATACAATCAACCAAATAAACCATCTTACATCCACTCAACCTGTCTCCCACCATCTCGCATGCCTCGTACGAACCAAGCTAAGGACATGCAGGCAACCAAACGCACTCTTTGTGTTGCAAGAAGGCCCTTGATCACTACCAGCAAGCTAGGCTAGTCGTTCGATCGAATTAAGCGAGCAGGCGAGCACTCGTACGCGGTATTGTCCTCGTCAGGAGAAGAACCAAAAGAAAATGTAATTGACCGGAGCACCACATCACAGCTACAGTACTGCACTATTACATTCAGGCCCGTTTCTGGGGCAGGGCGAGCAGGGCGGCCGCCCCGAGCCTCTAAACTATTGGGCCCGTCATCTATTAGTATAATTAATTTGTGAAGGTCATAACTTTAGATCCATAGATCCGATTGAGCTAATTTTTATTGGGTTAGTTTTGAAATTGAATATAGTTTCTATAGTCCAAATTTCATGTTAATCCAACGGTGGGATCTTCGGGAATTAATATTTTAGTAAACGTAAGTCAATCTGTTTTTTTGTCGAAACCGAAGCAATCTTTAATAGTTTGATGAAAATGATTGCAGTAGTGAAGCAATTCTACAAGATGAGAAAAATTTTAAAGTTAATTACTTTTTTATTATGGTTGATATGGTCAGTTTATTGAAAAACAGATTTGAAAAACTCTAAGTATTCAAAGGTATATTTGGGCCTTTTCTGAGCTCAACAACTTTGAAGTCATTGGATCATATTGAACTTAAAGATTATTGTACTAAGTTGGCAAAAACTTTCTCTGTTGATGATTCATCGATTTTGAATTTAAAGGGGGGGGTTTTTAAGGTTTGGGTTTTTTTTTTGGGTGTTTAAAAAGGGGTTTTAAATTTTTTTTTTGGGGGAAAGGGGAAAGGGGAAAAATTTTTTTTTTTTAATTTTTAAATTATTTTTTGGTTTTTTTTTGGGAAAAATTTTTTTTGTTTTTCCCAAAAAAATTTTTTTTTTAAAATTTTTTTTTTTTTAAAAAAAAAAAGGGGAAAAAAAAAAATTTTTTAAAATTTTGGGGGGGTTTTTAAAAAAGGGGAAAGGCGGGGTTTTAAAAAAAAATTTTTTTTTTTGTTGTTGGGAAAAAAATTTGTTTTTGGGAAAAAAAATTTTTTTTTTTTTCCCTTTTTTAAAAAAAATTTTTTTTAAAAAAAGGGCCCCGGGGGGAATTTTAAAAGGGGGTTTTTTTTTAAAAAAATTTTTATTTTTTTGGGTTTAAATTTTTTTTATTTTTTTTTTTTATTTTTAATTTTTTTAAAAATTTTTTTGGGGGTTTTTACTGCCAGGATAACACGCCTACGCTGTATCGCGCACGATGATGCAATGTATAAAATTTGAAAAAATTGGTTGTATTTTCGGTTTTCAGATTTTTTAAAAAATGGGTCGTTAAGACCCATCGGCAAATCTATGAGCTGCTATATACCTTCGATGAATCTGTTTTTTTTAAAAACCGTGGTTTTTTAACGTAATCTGAGAAATTTGATCGTATTTTTTCGTTTTTTTTTAAAAAAAATGGGTCGTTAGGACCCACAGCTAATTAATGGGTTGCTATAAACCTTCTACGAAATCTATGGGCTACAATAAACCTTCGACAAATCTGTGTTTTTTTTTTAAATCGCGGCTGCCTTTTTTTTATGTATTTTTAGTTTTCATTTTTTTTAAAAAAAAAGGTCGCTAGGACCCATCGGTGAATCCGTGAGCTGCTATAAATCTTCAACGAATCTGTGTTTTTTTTCGAGACATATCTTTGTTTTTGAGCCCGCTTCTCTAAAAACCGCTTAGAGGAGCTAAAGGTAAACCATAGAAGGACCTAAAGTAATCTATTTTTTTCCCGAGGTCCGTTCCGCTAAAAAACACCAGGAGGACCTAAATGTAAACCGTAGAGGGATCTAAACATAATTTTAAATTTTTTCGGGTCTATTTTATTAAAAAACTGACCGAAGGACCTAAACATAATTTCGCATTTCTGGGAGGACCTTTTCGTAAACATGCTGATGTGGCATGCCTAGGAGGCCTCCAATCCTCAGCTCTATAAAGATAGCACGCCGCGCCAAACCATGCTGACCGACATACAAACCTTGTTGTCGATATAAAACAAACAAACCATGCTCGTCGTCGTTGAACTCCTGCATGCACTCCCCAAAAATGCAGAATCATGATCAGAGAATATCTTATGATATTCAATGTCAAGCTCTGAACAGCTTGGTTCCAGTGACCCCTAGCGTTTCTCTCAAGTGCAGGAAAGATGATGGGTAATATCACCTTGTAATTCTGCTTAATTAAGTTCTCAATGTGGTCGTTGTTAATTCCAAAGAAACAGTGCCCTCTCAGCCACCTAGGAACAGACAAGGAGAAAATGCGAGTCAGGCTATATGCTTTGCAAAAGATTTTTTTTACATCTATTGCATAAGCTACAATATGGCAAACAATTTCGGTTTACATATTCCACCCAGCACCTAGGCATGTAGCTACAGGGAATGTTCAATCAGCTACGACATGCTCTAGTAAACATACACAACCAAGCAAAACAAGAAAACTAACATGGAAGATAAAAACTTCATGCTGTTCTAAATACAACAGGTGGTATCCAAGCAGCATAAGTATTCTGTTGCTGACACTAACAGTGTAAGAGCAACATTAAATGTTTCTGTGAAGGAAAAGCACAAGGAAAAATGAAGAGTATCCACAATAAACTCCACTGTTCCAGCACTGTAGTAACCAACTGCCTTCAACACAAAGAATGCAATAAGTTGACCCTCTGTATAAACTATAAACTATAAACATTAAAAAGAATAACTATTGAAGAAGAAATCAGAGGGACAAACAAAGGAGAGCCACTTGTTTTATAACAAAATGCATTGAAAAGGGTGGGTAGCATGCAAATAAGCTGAATACTATTCCACAAAATGTGAATGGGTACAAGTTTCCAAATAGTAAATCAAAAGTTTGAATTGAACTTCAGATATGAAGCGAGCTGCTTGCATATTTGTCATCTAACTCAACTAACAATAATGAACTGAAATCTGAAACCATCAAATATCTCTTAAATCACACCATGCAATATTCAGTAGAAGTATCAAGGATGTCATCTTTGCAGCAGAAACAGCGGTTTCACCAATGTGAGACCGAAACTCAGTGGTCACATTTGGCTGCGGAGAAAATATAAACAGAAAAGTGATCTTGTTAATTTTATTAAAAACATATTCCAGGGCGTTAACTGGTAATAAAGCCTTACAGCTTGAGCTTCTTCGATAATCTTCTGATGCCTTCTTTGTAGACTGCAGTCTCTCTCGTACAAGTGAACTACATTTCCATGTTGGTCTCCAAATACCTTCACATATTGAAATAGCGCCACATAAAACAACAGATTGATATAGGACTACTGCAGATATATGATTTAAAAAATGACTTTCGCAGGACTGAAATCCTTGAATATTACCTGGACCTCTATATGTCTGGGCTGAGTAATATACTTCTCAACCAATAGCGTGTTTACATGAAATGATGCTGCAGCTTCCCATTGAGCATTCAATACAGAATCCACAAAGTCATCAGGCCCTTGTACCATTCTCATCCCCTTTAAAAAAGATGCAGGAAAAAAAACATGATGAAATAGCGTGTTTACACGAAATGATGCTGCAGCCTCCCGTTGAGCATTCAGTACAGAATCCACAAAGTCATCAGGCCCTTGTACCATTCTCATTCTGCTAAAAACTAACAAGAAACTCTCATGAAAGTATGAAACATACTTATCTAAAACATGATCTTCATCGAATAACTGCACAAATTGGAGAGCAATTTCAACACCAAAGCCAGGAACTCCATGCAAATCATGGTCACTGCCAATAAGAAGTGCCATGGCTACCATTTGCCTCCTCTTCAATCCAAGACCAGCCTCAATGTCTGCTATGTTGTAGCACTCAAAAGGTTCCTGAAGAAAAATTGCTGATCATGGTACAGGGAAGTTGATAAAAAGATTATTTCCTGTGGTAACATAAGTACATAACTACAATAGACTGCTTACCTTATAGTTTGATCGGAGGACCTTTATGACAGTCTTAGCTGCAAAGAGGAAAGCATCACTATCTGAAGTGACGCAAGCATCCACATGACCTTCATTGTTCAACTCAGCCAAAGGGCTTCAGCTTCACCATGTGCCCACAGTACAGGCATCCCAAGATATTTAAGCAGTTCCTATACATTACAGAAAATTAACATTGTCAAAGACAGGACATTTATCAGTTTTCTATAACAAGTTAGCAACCCTAGATCATAGCAAAAAAAATGGGGAAAACTGGAAAAGTCAGAAATATGTCTGCAACGTAAATTAGGAACTTGCATAAATTACTATCGAACTGCTCTAATGCTTATATACAAACCCAAAAAAATCATGTTTAGTCAAGCATCGTCAATACATCTTCCTAGACCAAATTAAATCGTAAATCATGAAAAAAGGAGCTCAACAACAACATGGTACTCTAGCTGACCAGTAGGTACAACATTCATAACCCATAAAGGTTGATCAATAAGTGCTGCCACAAATCTGGTTGATTAACAAAACAAGCCTGAATAAAATCATGCAAATCATGAAATAGAGCATTTGATTAGCTAGATAACAACTGTATGCAATGCAGATCAACATCTAATTAAAAAATTAATATATTTAGTATCAATAAGGAGGTTTCTGAATTCTGATTTGCCTGATCCCCATAGGAAAAGGGATATATGACTTAGTCGAAATCAATCCCCAGTAAGTATTAGCACCCCTTTACTCCATTGCTGTATGAATGGATGAGTCGATCAAGCTATCGTACTACACAAAAACTACACATTCAGAATGAATGGCAAAAAACTCAGGTCCAACAAGCATCTATTTAATCTCTAATTCTTCACGTATCAAAAAACATCCTTGAAGTAGAAGCGCTAAAACTACGAGGATTGATATTGCAAAGTCAACACGGTATGAATTTCACAAAATAATCAGAAGAAAGTTGTCTTCTTACCCCAGAACCAGCATTCGTGTCCATTACATTACGGATACTTGACCAATTAACTGGAAAGTCACTTAAATATATTTCTGAAATGACCTGTTTCCAATACTTTGTATCAGCATCAAACTTCTCTTTAGTAGCAGCAGAATCATCAGGTACACTTGAGTATCTGACATTAAGTCTTTCAGGCCACGTAACGGGCCAGTTTTTTCTTTCATCTGAAATGGAGATAGCAGTTGACAAAAGGCAACTATCACGAGGAGCATACCTGCAAAAGCAAAGATAAGGGGGACGAATCGAACTGGTAGAACGCAAAATCCCACAAGGCTTGGGTCGATTCGATGAGGGGGAGCACAGGGTGTAGGATGTGATAGCCGCCGAGGCCCTGAGCTCGCTGGAACCCTCACCAAGGAGGAAGCGCAGGGGTGGGCATCCTCACCAAGGAACAAAGCACTCAAGGAGGAAGGCGTAGCAGCTTGGAGGCCAGGGAGTAGGGATCGCGATGGCGAGACGGCCGAGCGTCGGAGGCGAGGACGTAGTGGCGGAGATGGCGAGGGCGAAGGGGACGCGATGGTGATGGGGAAAAGGAAAGAGCGAGGAACGAGAGGACTGGATGGGGACGGAGAAAACGAGGCAGCCTGGATCAAAATAAGAGGGTGCACATGCGTCGAGCGGCAAAACAATATGCAGGGCGACTCGTGCGCGAGGAAACGGGGACTCGAACGCATGATCTGCAGATGGCGGATAAGGCGCGATACCACCACGCCATGCACGCGTTTTTGCCAGATAACGCCGTCAAAATATATAAGCTGGATAACTGCGTTAGCCATGTGGGCGACCCGACCGCGCGTGGAGCGAACACGTCGGCAAAAAATGACGTGGACAGCGTGCGAGCGCGGAAAAGCTTCCATCTTTAATATCTGTACTAGGTACGTGGGCGCGGCGCACGCCGCGCCACGCTGCGTTCTGAGAATTTGATAGAGAAAAAATAAATCAATAGATAATTTTCGGAAGTTCTGGATAATTTTTCGTTAAGGATATTACCATTTACATCAAAAAAAGATTTGTTGATTATGCCTATGTCGCCACCAAAGAAGCATACCGACTGCAACACAGACAAATGCTACTGAACCAAGAGTTGCTCCACAGATCATAGTAACAAAGATCCATTTCGCAAAAACTCCGCGCGTAATATGACGCTGCATTGTTTTTTTCGAAGAAATAATTTTGTATTTTCCGGTGTAAATTTTTTAAAATCGTCGAAGAAACGCGCGAAACGGTTGAAAGCATACGAACGTAACCACTTTTTTTTGTTGCAAATCTGACCCGAATTTTTTTATGTAAAAAATACAATTTCGTTTTTCTCAGTGGCGTTTTTTTTAAATTGGTCGCACCATGAAAAATCGAAAGGTCCTTCCGAGAAAAATAGCTGAAACGGTCTAAACGTAATTACGCTCTTTTTCGGTATTTATTTAGGGTCCTTTCACGAAAAATTCGCTATTTTACCGAACCAAAAAGTCCTTTTCGTAAGAAACTGCCGAAAGGACCTATCCGCAATTTCAAGTTTTAAAATCTCCTGGGTGGAAAGAATTGGACTACGGGGTCTTTTTTTGCAAAACAACCCGCAGAAGGACCCGTTCACGATCTCTAATTTACCACGGAAAGGCCTGTTTGCAATTTCTGATTTGTGGATCGTTTTTCTGGAAAACGATGATGTGGCAGCGAGAATGAGCCAGATTCCTTCTATCTTTATTGGATGATGAAGCTACTTGCTTCAATCGATCGTCTATCTATATATACGGGGACGCGACCCAGGGAAGCGGGCGCAAGCGAGGTCGCGTGTGGGACTGTAGCAACTGAGCTACTACATTTCTTACGAAATGAGGAGGTGACCAAATACTTGAGCTATATTAGCCGGTTAGCCAAGTGGGCGACGTGGCCTCTCCGCTGCATGACGCACGACGCGACGGCTGGACTGCTGGCCACGCTGCAGGCACATGAGGGGCCACGCCGCTCAATTCCACGCTGCACCGTGAGAAGCCGAAAAACTCCCATGTTTAATATAGGGATGATATGTATACTAGGCACGCTTGTACGGTGGCACATGTTCAACGCGCAGGTGGGCGGCGACGCGCATAGATGATTTTTTGGTCGAAGAAAGGAATAGTAGTAAGAATCTAAGTTTTTTTAGGGCAATTTTGTAAAATAAAACTCAATTAAATGTAATTTTTAAGGTATTTTACGAGATTTTAGGACAAAGAAAAGAACTGCAAGAAAAATATAAGAGGTTTGAAAGGCATATTCGAAAAAAAACCTATCTAAATGTCTTTTTTATGTATTTCATAGGCAAAACATAGCGGAGAAAAAAGTGCAAAGACAAGAACAAATTTTGGAAAACAATTTGCGCATGACTGAAACAAAATCTGAAAGCTTTGAGGGCTTTGTTGTTCTAAAAATGGATCTAGATGTATTTTTTGAGAGAATTTTAGGGGTTTTCTCGCTATAAAAAATACAGAAGATGCTACATAAAATCTTGAAAATTTTAAGGGTTTTCTCGCCTAAAAAACGTCACGGTCATAGCTAATATCAAAAGATGTAAACTGGAAAGATATATCGTGAGACAACATATCACGCATGTAGCTAAGATAGCATGAATGTACTTTGCCTCCAGCGGTTATGGTTAACTATGGGCCTAACAATATTTTATTGCGTAGGGTTGTTGCGTGCGTCGAATTTTCTTCTCGATGAGCGTGACAGATGCAGTTTCTGGGGAGTTTTTTGGCTCCTTTTTCCCGGCATTTTTGTGTATTCGTTATACAAGGTGAAGTAAATCGCAAGCTTGTCCGTGCATGGGTTGCTTGCATGTAGAATGCCGTCATTCTTAAACATCTAATCCTGTCTAGAATGTTTTGTTCCATTCAAGATCCTAGATCAATGTGTAAGGTTGTTTTTGCCTCGTGATCATAGAACAACCACTTAGGAACAAGATCAAAAAATTATAAATAAGATGATAGTCCCACCTGGATCGCTCAAAAGCTGGAACTTATCGATTTGATCATCGACCAATGATAGTTTCCAGACCATACTGGTCTGGTTCCATCAGAGCTCAAATTTGTCAAGACCATACAAAACGGTAATACCCAGAGGAAGTATGCCAAGCTAATACGGGCCAACCTGCTGAAATTAATAACCAGTATACATTATCTACAATATGGTATAATACAGCGAGGCACCAAGTCTGAAAATTGAGAAATACCAGTGACTCAATCCGGAACAGCTAAATACAGAATGGGAGCGTCTATCTTGTTTATTTTGCTGGTGAGGCACACAAACTCTTTTAAACAATATAGCGGACAGCCTTTTTGCCACCAGGAAGCATGCTAATAAAGAGATGCGCAGCCAAGTAACAACAACACTTCTTATGCCTGTTGACGCTGGCCATCAGATGAATCTGCAATGTTCACTTTTATGACCCAAAAACCTCCTTACTACAGACAGGGCATACCTAGCAAAGGCAGCACAACGGATGGCACTAAGTAGATCAGTGATCAAGCATCTCAGGATGACAAAAGGTGAAAAATGACATTGACAAGTTTGCCAATCAGTAATGCAGAGACAAAAGAACCATTATTTTCTGAAAAGCTTTTTTGAAGCTGAAATGAATTACAGCACATCCCCTCATCGTTACCAGTTTGAGTACGTCTTTGTTCTCCCTCTATCTATAAAATTTCTAGCCAGATCTTTCTCTTCCTATCTTGGTGAAAATAAACAACACTTGGCAAACATATATGACAGGCAATACAAAAGGATTATGAGCCATCATATGATAGTCTAACAATGGCTAAACCATGAAAGGTCCAATAAATGCTTTAAGCCAAGCAAAGTAGCAATCAGTTCACACTCACACAAACTACAATAATTCCTAGAAGAAATGTAATCTGCAAGAACGCCTACAATTCCTTTGGAAGAAATACTCATCTACACAGATTGGAAAGCTGGAAAGGCAAGGTAGCTTACCTTGTTAATCTTCAACTATTTGGTCACACAAGTTTGATGGTACTGACGCTCACAACGCAATTTAGTCAGGCTATCTCGGTTCTTGTAAGCCATACAACATATCACACATCTGTTTGTGCAAGCATTAACAGAAGTGGGTGTTAAAATAGTTTACTACTATAGATTACCTGTTGGCACAATGTAATAGGATGCAACTTAATATCACAATAAATACTAATCAGAAACATTGACAAGATTAATCAATAAAGCAAGATGTTGCATAGGGTAAAAATGTCTTTGGGGTAACCTGTGCATAACTGCCCATCACACCTGCACACAAATATATAAACTTGTTCAGGAAGAAAAAGGAAGAATTGAGTGATCTAATCAGCTAGAAAACATACTCATCACGATTTTCCTTTCTTGAGAATATTCCAATTTTGTATGTTCAAGATGGCAAGAGTGCTATCACATCTTCTGGCAACCCTTTGCTTTCAGTACCAATAGCTTCCCCTAATTGTTGCAGTTCCTGAGTGAAAAAACAGAAGGGATTCAACATACGAAATGCGAAGTAGCATCTATCATCCAACTTAACACTGTATATATTCCTGAATGACAATCAACCATCCCAAAGGCCATCACACAATCTCACCATCAAATTTACCAACCATCCCAAAGGCCATCATACAATCCCTCATCCTCGAAGAAAACAGTCACAACCACCAAATACATAAAGCAACAAACCTAGCACTCAATTTCCATCCCGTAATAATCAAAATCAGCTGATGCAGCAGGCAGGGCAACCAACAAATGCTTAAATTACTGACAACTGATGCCAGTAAAAATAGGTCAAAGCCAAAATCTAGCCAATAATATAACATACAGCACTAGCAACCTAAATTTTTCTAAAGGATATCTCTACCTGAGCTGAAAATTTACCGAATAACACGAATAGAACCTTGCATCTTTTAGCTGTGCCACCTGTTGATAACTATATCAAATGCCTTCATTAGGCTCAATCATACAAAAAGAAATCGAATATAGTCATCTGTTGATAACTACTAGGTAGATATGCACGCTACGCTACTTGTTATGTGTAATATGGAAAATAGCGTAAACCGAAGTTACGGGGAAAAAATAGAGAGATAGAGTTGTAGAAATATCTCTTTCAACTAATTATTTGGAAAATATTGAAGACCGAGTGGAAAACCGAGGTGGAAAAATAGTCTAGAGGAAAAAGGGTGAAAAATTATTAGAGATGACAACATTCTTTTGTCGAGCCTAACACTCTCACGCTGCTCACCGAGTAATAATACACGCCTAAAAAATATCGAAATCGAGATGGGAAAAAAGTCTAGAGATAGAGCTACACATATATTTTCAGACGAAAAATATTTTTGTAAAAATATCTCTTTCGATTTAATTATTTGAAAAATATTGAAGACCGAGCTGGAAAACCGGTGGGAAAAATAGTCTAGAAGAAAAAGGGCTAAAAATTATTAGAGATCACAACCTTCTTCGCCGAGTCTAATACTCTACGCTGCTCACCGAGTAATAATACATGCTCTAAAAATATCGAGATCGAGATGGGAAAAAGTCTAGAGATAGAGATGCACATATATTTCGGTGACGAAAACATTTTTTTCGGGAAAAACGGAGAAAGGACCTAGACGTAAGGAGTAAGGGCTTGTTTGTTACGTTTTTGGACCTGTCCACTATCCTGAAAAATTAGAAAAGGGCTTGTTCGCGATTTGGATTTAATGGGAGCTTTTTTCCATAAAACAACGCTCGAGGGACCCAAACGCGATGAAGGAAAAAATATCTTCCACTCACAAAAAATCGCGAAGGACCTATTCGTAATCTATAGGGACCTATCCATAATTCAAAGAAACAAAGGAGCTTTTTCGCGAATGTGCGCAGGGCGACATGTGCACTATGCTGTGCCGGTTATGTGTAATACAACCTCTTTGAAAAAATAAAGTTGGAGGACCCGTACACGAATATATGAAACTATAGGGCTGTTTTTTGAAAAATTACTGGTAGAAGGGCCTGGATGTATTATTTTTTGCAAAACTACCCACCGGAGGACCCAACTGTGAATATACAGACTACGGGACTTTTTTCGCAAACGAAAAAATAAAGTTGGAGGACCCGTACGCGAATATACGAAACCACAGGGCCTTTTTTGCAAAATTACCGATAGAAGGACCTGGATGTATTTTTTGTTTTTGTAAAACTACCCACCGAGGACCTGTTCGCGAATATACAGACTACAGAGGCTTTTTCTGAAAAATAACCGGCTGAAAGACCTAAACGTAATTAAAAAATTTACGGAGGGCCTTTTCGCCAAAAAACAGCGACACGTACCGATAGAAGGACCTGGATGTATTTTTTTGTTTTTGCAAAACTACCCACCGAGGACCTGGTCGCTAATATACGACTACGTAGTTTTTTTCGTAAAATAATCCATGAGGACCTAAACGTAATTAAAAATTTACGAGCGCTTTTTCAAAAAAACTATGACACGCAAAGATGGTCGGTGAGCTCCATTTCTCCGGTTTTATAGCTAAGTTATACATATATTTCTCACTCCGGAAAATAGCAGAAACTAAGTTACAGGAGAAAAAAATATTGAGATAGAGTTGTAGAAATATCTCTTTCGACGAATTACTTGAAAAATATTGAAGACCGAGCTAGAAAACTGAGGTGGGAAAATAGTCTAGAGGAAAAAGGGTGAAAAATTATTAGAGATGACAATTTTCTTTTATCGAGCCTAACACTCTCTACGCTGCTCACCGAGTAATAATAGATGCTCTAAAAAATACCGAGATCGAGATGGGAAAAAAGTCTAGAGATAGAGTCTGCATATATTTCGTGACGAAAATTTTTTTGTAGAAATATCTCTTTCGATTTAATTAATTGGAAAATATTGAAGACCGAGCCGAAAACCGAAAGGGAAAATAGTCTAGAGGAAAAGGGCAAAAATTATTAGAGATGACAACCTTCTTCTGCCGAGCCTAACACTCTACGCTGCTCACCGAGGAATAATACATGCCGCTGTTTGTTACGCTTTTGGACCGGCTCGCTATCCCGAAAATTAGAAAAGGGCTTGTTCGCGATTTGGATTTAACGGAGGTTTTTTCCAGAAACAGAGCACGAGGGACCCAAATGCGATGAAGGAAAAATTTCTTCCCTCACAAAAATCGCTAAGGACCTATTCGCAATCTATAGGACCTATTCGTAATTCAAAAATGGAGGGCTTTTTTCGCGAATGTGCACAGAGCGACACGTGATCGCCTCTCGCTTCTCCAATTCTTTTCGCTTATAATAGGGTTATTATTATTTATGCAACTACTACTTTATAAAATTACGATGCTTAAAACAAAGATGAACAAATTACTATAAAGAAACGGAAATGATAGTATCAGGACGTCTATAACATCCCTAAATTCGGGTATCTGCTAAAAGTTAATATAAAATAATTAATTTCAAATTTTGGTTTTTCCTCGGTGTTCTAATTAACCTGACATCCATATCCTTCCTTAATTAAAGTTCAATCCTTGACCGTCCTGCAGAAGTCGAATTGAATTTCTGCTTACCTGCATTTTACCTACATTCCAAGATGCTCCAAAATCCTGAAACCTATTGCATTAGATTCCAAATATTCCAAAACATTTTAGGAATTTTCTCAAGATTTTTGAAATCTCTTTGCTATTTTATCTCTCGCGTCTTTCATCAAATTCAGTTTATTCGTTCAAATAATCTAAATTCAAAAAATTCATCAAAATTTAGTGAAACTAATTTTATTGGGTTCCAAATAATCTCTAGTATTTTTAGGAATGTTTCTAGAATTTTTAGATTATTTTTCCTATTTTATTCCTCGCGCTTTTGTCTCTTCATTTCTTCCAACCAATAAGAAAGCAACACGTGGCATGTCACTGTTCATCTTCAACCTCTGATCGTGCAAATTCCAGAGAGCACGTTTCATGGCTTTCCAAATTCAAATCATCATAACTTCTTATTTCCTCCACCAAATCATGCGTGGCTGGATCCATTGCGAAGAGGGAGACGAGGAGAACCCATTTTCCATGACCATTCATCTTTTAACTCGGTGGAATTGGATTAATTGAGTAGAAACCGAAATGCACTCAAACTTCAATAACTCGGCCGTTTCTCAACGAAACGATGAGCTTCCACTTCTCAAACGTGCGTATCGATGTCCTCTACCCCATGCTCACCTTGCCCCATTGCTCTTGTGCCGTTCCCTTCTCCAAAGCTCGCGAAAACCGACGTCCGGCGTCCTCCAAAGACACCGCAAGCCATCTCTTGCTCGTGAGTTTCTAGACAAACCAACCACGCCACTTTGTGCCCTTGCTTCCAGGAACACAACCATTCAATCGGATTTGATTTTCGTTGCAGCTTGACCCCGATTTTGAGTTTGTTCGCCG
This sequence comes from Guadua angustifolia, assembly GCA_036346375.1. Taxonomy (NCBI): domain Eukaryota; kingdom Viridiplantae; phylum Streptophyta; class Magnoliopsida; order Poales; family Poaceae; genus Guadua; species Guadua angustifolia. Next base: position 555,468 of record JAYEVE010001044.1, on the reverse strand, counting down.
TCGACCGCCGCTCCGCTCGTCGTCGATTCCTTCCAATCCGTAACTTCTAGCGTAATTCCTTTTAGCCAGAGAATCACCTTGTCATTCTTCACGCGATGCTCTCTTTCGCCGCAAAATTTCGAAGTTTTGTGCGGATTTGACCGCAGTCCGCCCGCTGCCTGTCGGACTCGTCGCCCCGCCTCCTCGCCGACCGCTTTGTGCCCTCTGCTTGCGTGCCGCATATCACCACTGCCTCATTGTCGGGCCATTGTTCTGCCGCACAAGAAGGCCATACTTGTGTCAGCCAGACTACCGTTTCCTACCAGACGCCTTTGGTTGGCCACCTACTGTCACATCAGACCTTGCCCGCCACCCTAAGCCGCTGACAATTTCTCTACTTGGCTCTTCCTTCATTTCTCCTCCATTGCTCCCATGCGCTGCTGCTCTCTGCATTTCCCAAGTACAGAACATTTGGAGAAGAAGGGCCAAGAGAATGACCAGTGGGGCCTGCGTGTAAGAGATGGGGAAATCAGGAAATGCTGGAAAAAGAAAGATTCCGGAATATTCCTCGGTTTTCAATTTTCAGGATTTTGAGAATTCAAACAATTGTTTCTCCTCCGTCAGAATCTCGAATTGAGTGATTTCAATTGCTAAATTCATATAAATTCATCCTCTATCTGCCAATATTTTTATTATAATTTTTAGTTTTGGTTAAATTTATTTTATTCTTTTCGTGTCTGCTTTATGCGATAGTCGAAGAAGCGGTCGTCGTAGCTAACTAAGGAGAAGACTTTCAAAGTAGCACATCGCACTCGCCGATTTGAAGGCAAGTCGTAGTCCTTTGATCATATTGAACCCATATTTGCAAAAGTACTTTGTTTTATACAATTGCATGCTATTTGTGTAACAATGCTAGTTTATGGAGTAGCTATTCACCTAATTGCCAAGATGCCACTTTGATTATTGGAATGCCATGTATCCATTGTCAACCTTAGGTTGGGACATTATTAGTTGGACATAATCATAGTACCAACATGGGGTTATTGTAGCTATGCTTAGCCATGCTTAGTTGTCCGATGGGATTCATATCACCGTGAACTAATGTTAATCTTGATTTAATGAGATATTGAATTGTGGTCATGACCATCGTTGTAAAACTTGTTGTACCATGGCAGGGGATGCCATTGGTCTTGGGTTGAACAAAATGTTTTCCCTCGGGCAAGTGATCGTGCAGTAAAGGGAGTGCTGTCTACCACATGGGGATGTGGTTGTCTTGCCTGAGACAATTTAAGGACTTAATCTTGTGCACTATTGAACTGGGCCTAACCGTGCAACCACAAGTCTGGTATGGGACAGACCTAGCTGATTAATCTGCATTATTTACTCTTAAGTACTGCCAACTGTATGTGTGGGTTCCGGGATGGACGGGTAGATTCACCTGACTCAAGAGGGGGCCCCGAGGGGCTAAACCTTAGAGGGCGATCGAAGTTTAGACGCGCATTGTAAAGGCTTTGTCATGATATCTCGCGACACACCAAAGGAAGTGTGTTAATATCGATTGCACTAAGAGATGTTCATGTCTTGTGGGTAAAGTCTGCACAACCTCTCGCAGAGTGTCAAACTATTCAATAGCCAGATCCGCGGTCATGGACAAGCCCGAATTTCACATGGGGTATAGAGTGTTTTCTTGAAATGTGGAATTGTTGGAATGGGAACGGGAGTTCACTGTTGTTCTTGTTGTCTAAAACTATATTGTTAAATTGTGTGGTTGATACTTGTTTCAAATGATGTAGGGTGATGCCTCGTCATTCTGTTCATGTTGTCTACCGTTGATTTACCAGTTAATTATTATTGTTTTTATCAATCTGCCTTCAATCTAATTATTGTATTTAAATTCAAGTTATTGCTTTCTGCAAATGAACCCTATGACTATCCTTTGACAAGTCGCGGCATGAATATGTTGCATCATTTCCCTACGGCTTGTTGAGTACGTTTTGTACTCACGGCTTTACGCCCATATTGTTCAGTTGCTGAGGAAGAACCAGGGAATGAATATCAAGAGGAGGAATACTATAAAGACTATGTGGACTAGGAAGGCGTTCCCCAGACGATTGCCTGTGGCATGTCGAATGGCCTAAGTTATTATGTTTCCGCTGCAACAGTTTCACTTATTTCTTAAGCCAAGAGGCATTGGTGTATGAACCTTGACCATAAGGTCGTTTGCTTTATTCAATAATAATTTGCTTCTTCTTAGTTATTTCGATGTATGGAATGATATGTCATCTATGTTTCCACTGTGTGCACTAGCGTGATCCCGACTAGTGCAAGATACACGAGGGTTTCGATTTGCATATCCGGTCCCGACATAATATCATCGCTCGGACGCCCATATCTACCGCCTGCTGTAATACTGAGATGTCGCCAGCGGTTAAGGCCACATTTACATATACGTATTTGTCCCCTTTCCCGCTTTCTAGTGAATCGGCAGAGCGCCTACACTCTCCGGACGTGAGTGAAGGAGAGCGTGTCCAGACGGGCGACGAGGCGAGTCTCCAAACCAGGCGACGAGGTGAGCATCTCTCGGGAAAATCTCGCCACATGGCGAAGGTTTGGCGTGAGGGCTAAGACGCCATACGGTGATTGAGGTAAGTATCCGGATCACTTATTCCTAGTGGTTGTAGGAACGATCGGCGATTGGGGATAAATTTCACATTTAGGATTCGAAAACACTAAATGCTTTTATGCATTTGATCGTTCATGCGATTTATGTTGAATGGTTGTGAGTTTGTTCTAACATCGCACGCCAGAATGTGAGAGATTTGGGTTAATTTTGCATTTTAGGGTTTTGAATGTCCCATTTAGGTTCGCATATTCATAGTAGGATGAAAAGGTGTGGTAGGTATTGCATTTAGGTTCATCTGCTTGTTTGTGTTGTTTGTGTTGATACTGCAAAGTATACGGTGTGGTCTAGGTTTTGTCGAAAAGTTTGTTCAAGATAATGTGGGATGGAGGTTAGGGGATTTTTGGTTAGGTGATTTCAAGGTATTGCTGTAGTGATTTTCAAGTCCTTGTTGTATGTACTATATCTTGTTGATACGCTCGAATATACTTTGTTATGGTGCTTTCAAGTTATATTTTGTTGAACTGCTGTAAAGTTTTCCATGTTTAGATACTTGTGTAATATTGTTTCAAGATGCTTGATTTTTGTGTTATTGCAATCATAGGATTTTTTAATCAAATATGGGTGATGAAGGCAACAAATCATTCATGAAGCATCGCTTTAGTAGTATAAGGTCAGCAGAGGGTTTTCACCGAGATTACACCAGGCGGAGGGAATGTGTCATCGTGAATGGTTTTCAAAGTTTATTATCAACTGGAAGTTTAAAGTGCCACCAATTTAGTTCATGGATAATGGATAATATGAACCCTAGTTTTTGTGAGTTCCGTTATCGTAGCAAGGTCATTGTTTTACGAAATCAATGGTACATAAAATTCGGGATACCTTCAGGATAAACGCTTGAAATTATCTGGCAGTGTTAAAGAAATTATGGAGTTTCGTGACATGTATAAGGTGGGGAATAGGTCACCAATAGCAAAGGCTATTGAGGTGCTGAAGGGCAGTGAAGATGATGATACTTTTATGAGGTCTTTCATGCTTGTTGCATTAGCATGTGTATTGTGTCCTGAACTGGAAATACAATTGCTTCTAGACTATTTGTTTTCTAGTTATTGTATCGGAGATCAAAGAGTATGATTGGGCGGATGTGTTAAATGTATTGATGAGAGAGGTCGATAGATATCGGTTGACACCGAGCAACGCTCAAGCGATTTTCGATCGGGGTTGTCTACCTCTTCTTGCTATAAGTATACTGTTATATTGTTTGATGCAACATTTTATCTCATCCCCATTCTTTTGTTTTTATAGCACTTTCTTTGTATTATGTTTTTCGTATTTTTCGCAGATTGCATACATGGATCACCTGGACATTCCTAGAACACATCTTCAGAATCATGCAATTAACTACTCTTTGCCAAGGATTTGCTACATTAACGATGAGGATTTTGAATACGTGGAGAAGGTCGATAGGAAAAGATTGAATTTGAACATCATAACATTTGGATACCGCCCTGTATGTAGTTGTTGTGTTATTTTTACTTCTGCATGTTTTTTTGTTTTTTTGTGATGCAAATGACAGCTTGATGATTGATTTCTTTTTCTATATGTTGATAGTTTCGTGATTTATCATCCACTCCTTACAATGAGGCTCCAAAGAAAAGAAAATGTTGCAAAGAGTTGATTCAGCGTCTTCTTGAGGATTGGTCATGCAATCGCAATCTAATAGTCACAATCGAGGTAACAACTGTTATTTTGTATTTCAAGTTTGTTTGTTCCTACTATCTTTTGCATTTTTTTTAATATCATGGTATGCATTTTTTCATTGTAGGTCCCGCAAAACATTCAACAAATCGTTGATAAATATGACAAAATGTGGGCTGAAGACCTTGTGTCGGTTGTTCCAACATTGAGATCAATGCATGCCAATCAGACAATGGCCATGATTGACGAAGTTAGAGCTGCATTAGCACCAAACCAGTGTAGTGGGACACATCTGCAAGCTAGTGCGGCTGAAATAGTCAAAGATAAAGATTGGCTCGATTCAACAGTGCATCTGGGCAGGCAAGCAACTAATATTAGAGAAGGCAGTGTTGATAAAATCCATGGAGATGCTGATGTGTTTACAGAAGCTGATTGGAAGAGCCCAAATCAATCAAATGTTGCAACAATTGTAGAGGAGGCAGCAGGGGGGAGTCCAACTATTGTTGAACAAGAAGTTGGTAGTCCAGCAACAACTGGTGAGGAGGCAAAAAGTATTGCGAGAGATACAAGCAATTGGCCCAGTTATTGCAAGGATGATGCAGATTTCAACTTGTTCAAAATTGGAGAGGAAGGCTACATTGATCTGTTTGGTGATGGTGGTGCAAGCAGTGGACCAGCTCATAACCAATTGGAGGGTAATGCAAGCACTGTTGTTGCTACAAGTGAGGCTGCAGGTACATTTGTTCATTTTGATTATATTGTCAACATTTTGTATCATCATACTTCCTATGTGCACTTATGTATAGTTGTTGCAATGTAGTTGGTCTTAGTAGCAAGAACATTACTGATGTAAGTACTGGTCCAAACACTCACGACAAAAAGGCTAGGAAGAAGAGGGCAGCAAAAGCATTAGATGATGGGAGCAAGGTGAAGAAGCTGAAAGTTGATCCTGTGGCTGAGGATACATATGCCAAATACATATCCAGAAGATGTATCAAGAAGCCTAGGAAGGGTGTTGAATTGTGAGCAATTTTTTACCTTTCACCTTATGATTGGTATTTCAATACTTTCACATTGTTTCATCCAATTCACGATGTGTATTAATTGGCTTTATTTCCAACACCTTCATTGGGTTAGGGTATTTTTCAAAATGTTGCATTGGTTATTCGTTTCATTCATAATGTTGCGTTAGCTTTTAAAAAATGTTGCATGAGTAATTTGAAAATGATGCATTAGTTACTTAAGAATGTTTTCAATCATATGTTGGATTATCTTTAGCCGTAATGATGTATTAGGTATTTTCAATATGTGTTTAGACATAATGTTTGATTACTTTCAGTCATAATATTGCATTAGTTATTTATTACACTCATAATGTTACATCTGTTATGTGAAATGTTTCAAGGCATTTTCAGTAATGTTTAAAACAAATTTGTATGCCGCTTGTGTGTTTTTTGTAGCCCCATATTTGTTGATATTGGTGGATTTGACATATCTTATGAGCATTTTTACAATTCATTAAAGCCAAGGGGGGAGATAGACAATGAGTTGATGATAGTATTTGTTGAGCAATTTAATGAGGATGCAATTAAACCTCTGTCAAAGAATACTTCTCGAAAGAAATTTGCCTTCTCTCCTGTTATTATGGTAAAATAATTATGGTTTTTGTCATAATTTTAATCTTTTTGTTTACTTTCATTTTGTATAGTCATATATATGTATAAACAGCTTTTTTTCATGTTATATAGTTCCTTTTTCATTTTCAAAATAGTGTCAATTGATTATGGATCCCGGAATTTTATGCCACAATCTTGCATGAAAGAACTGAAAAGGATTGATGAAAAGTTCAAGTTGGCTAAAAAGGATCTGTAATTTCTTATTATTTTTATGCTACTTTTTATGTTGCAAACAATATATTTATCTCGCTTGTTTTAGCATTTTTTAACACATATAAATTCCTTTTTTAAATGTAGTTGTTTTTTCCAATTGTGAGTAAGAAGCACTGGGTCCTCATATGTGTGAACTTGTTGCATAGTCAAATCAACATCTTTGACTCGATAAAAATCCAAAGGATGCTTCGCACATTCATCGCGAAATAATCTGTTAGCACATTTATATATGTTATTTTCAGTTATGTTTTAATGAACATTTTTGTTGTAACAACATTTCTTTTTGTTATCATCAGATTGGAAACTTCACCAAGCTTGTTAGAGTCTCAAACTTAATGAAGAAAGATGTATCAAAGTTTCAAAGATCGCTCTCCAACAGAGTATCCGCAATACTAATCAGATGTGCCTTGTGTGTATGGAACATATGTCCTTTTCGTGTGTATACAGTTTCAATACATTGAAAACTAATGCGCAAATTTTTGTTTGCAAGCTTTGATTGTGGGGTGTATACTATGGTATATATGGAAAATTGGGATGGCAAGACCTCAAGGCATTTCGCACAAGAACTTACATGTTTCTATGCTTGATTATATTGTTGTCTCTTTTTTTAGTTTTAATGGTTCAAGGCAATATTGCAATACTTACATTTTATTTTAGTATTAATGGCTCACTGCATTTTTTTTTTCAAAAACTGCAGGAAAGCATCACTAAATACCGCAAGGTTTTTGCAACAAGGCTGATCAAGTCACCGTTGAATGCAATTGATCCAAGTTTTGTGCTTGGTGGCAACGAAACAGAGGGGAAGGAAAAATGATATTGAGTTTGCACAATATCAAGCCATAGGAATTGTACTGCTTTTCATTGAAGATGAAGATTGCAATTGTTGCATTTTAGGTTTTGGGTAATAGGATTTGATGATAGGAGTTTATACGTCTGTTTCATGAGATGACGAATTTTTGTAATCACTGCTGTTGGATGAAAACATTGAAAGTATGGGGGTGATGAGGGTGGTTGTGTTATGACACACTGATCCTTTTTTTCTTTTTTCTAAATGCCAGACAGATTCTGCCTAAGCGGTACTGATGTTAAAGTTGAATACGCTTATCAAAATACCAAGGTTCAGTTGTTTCCTTTGTTATGTGATGTCTGTGCTCGCAGTAAATGTTTGAATTATTGTTTTTGAGTATGTTGAATCAATAGTCTGTGCTCCCAGATTATGTTGTAAATGGTATCAGCAAATGTTGTAGATAGCATATTATATATGTTGCATCGACATGGATAAAATGTTGCAAGAATTGGTCGACAACGTTGCTTGTTCAATTACAACATGTTGCAATTATAGTCCTCAATTGTTGCAATGATATGTCGCTAATGTTATGGAAGCATTACAAGATGGTGCAATAGTACGCCTTTAATTGCATCAAGAATTGATCCATCATGTTGCATTCAAGATACGATATGTTGCCATAGTACTATTAAAATGTTCAAGCATTTATTGAAAATGTTTCAAATAGTATTATTTCAATCATACCCAATAATTATTTACAACCATCGATTTGTAATGTTGCAAATATTTTTAAAACATGTTGCAATAATACTCATTAATTGTTACAATAATCGATTAATAATGTTGCACTAAACAATACAACATAGCTTAAACTTGAACTAATGTATTGTTGCAAGTGTTGTTATAAAATGTTGGAAATAGTCTATAAAAATATCGCATGCATATAAATGTTTTGTTGCAACATAATAGTGTCGACCATTATCAAACCACCTAAGGGTTCTAAGTATTAGGACAACATTTGCCTCAACAATAAAATGTAGGGATTACAATCTTCAATAGGGATTACAATATTGTGTAGGTATATTGACCAAGCAATGCAGGAATTGTATGTGTCTCAGTAATAAGGTATGTAATGGGACTTATAACTTCAACTCTGTGTCACGATGGGCTTTGTCTGCCAAATAGGCATCATGAGACTTCGCGAGCTGTAAGTAAGGGCACCTTTGAATGTTATGGGTATCCTCCTTGCAATACGAACAATGAATCTTGGCCTTTGGTCTTTTCTTCTTTTCAATTGCCTTCTCAACAGGTGGTTTCTTTCGCTGTGACTTCTCTGTTGGTCTCCCTTTGCGTGCAGAATTTGGTGGGTTTTGCAGCAAACCGGAAGCACAGTGTTCCACATTGGCTTGGTTAGGATTTGTCAGATTGCTAGTTGCGAAATGAGCATTGTTATGTTATCAATAGCTTCAAACTATCTTGTATATGTCTTCACTCAAGCATGCATCGATGCTAGATCTGGCATCTTTCTCGCATAGTGAGTTAAACCTCAATACATTTGTTGGTGGCACTCCAAAAGAAGGGCCCGAGCTGAATGGTGATCTATTGTCCTTCTAGTTGCTTGACCGCACCATCTTTTGAGCAAGTACACGAGGTATTTGTTGCAAATTGAGTTGAGTCATTACTGTAACATGTGCACACGTAAGTCCATCCATCTCAAACATGTTGCAACTACATGCATATGTACAGTATCTGCATGGACTAAAACAAAGGAAGGTTTTGTTGGAGTTCTGCTAGCATAACCAACACAAATACTTGTTGGGTAGAATCATTTGCTCATATATTGTACAAGTATAACATGTAGTTTGCATCGCTTGTTCTTGAAATTTGTAGAAAACACTTCTTGTGTAGAATTTGGATGCTTGCTTTTCCAGTCAGATCTATAAATTTGTTTCCCAACAATTTTTTGTTATAAATTCATATGTTTTGTCAAACCGAGAAAAAAGTGTTATTTTGAAAAAAGAGAGAAAGGTACCGGACCATAGCGGTAGCTCATTATTTCTACTCAAGTTTCGATCATCTTCCTATTAAGCATAGTATCTATTATGTATTCATACTGCTTCACAAAAGTCCAAATTGAGTCTTGGGGATGAACAAGTGTCTTGAATATTGAATTTAATCCTTCAGATTCGCCATTGTGCTTGTGAAGGAAAGAAGTTTTTCCTCGAATTTGTCAGCCCATGTGCACCTTGAGTTCCACATGTTGAGCAAGTGTTGGTTGTCTTGTAAATCATACTTTTGCAACATATCCTGCCAAGTGCTCTCAAATTCATGAACAGTTTCTGACATGTCTACAATTCTATGTAAATCTTCAGAAAAACCATCTTTAGTGGAGATCACCCTTGCAAGTTTCTCTTGAGCCTTTTGCATAACATGCCATTTGCAGCATCTATGGATGGCAGATGGGAATACCTGAGATATTGCTGATTTCATTGCTTTATCTTGATCTGTCATTATACAGATTGGTGGTTGACCTTTCATTGCTAGTTTCCAGGTTTCAAACAGCCACTGAAATGTTTCAATTGTTTCATCAGGAAGCAGTCCACAACCAAGGAGGATTGTTTGCATGTGATTGTTTATGCCAACAAACAGTGCGAATGGCATATTGTATCGGTTAGTCATGAATGTTTACAACACTCTAGTCCTTCCATCAACCCAAAACAAAGCCCTCACTGCATGATTTTTGTCCAATTTCATTGCATAGAAGAACGCGGGGCTTTCAAGTTGAAGTTTTTGGAAATACTCTATGGTGACAGCCATATCTCTTTAAGTAACATTTTGTCTCAGTTTTGTTCTTATATTGCAAACATCCTTTTTTGTGAAAGTCAGTTATGTGACACCCCATGAATGTCACCAAGCAGGGCCATTATATGTGAGGTAGAAATGTTTCTGTGATGCAAGGTATGCAAGAACTCAAAATCCTCAGAAGATATACGACGGTGTGACTTGTAGAATCTTCTCCTTGCAACATGCTTCACCAATGGGTGTGTGTGCTCTTCTTGCATAACAATAACCTGCCATCTGTCATTCCTTAGCCCTACACCATGTGAGCTTTGGTACCAAACTTTGTCAATCATATGCTTCCTTGTCCCAATAGTGTTGATGGTAACATTATTATTTGAACTACAAACTGAATTGGTTGCGAGTTTTCACCTTCTTCTTCGCTTTCTTGCATGTGAACACTCAAATTCTCTTCTCGACGCTTTTTTGTCACCTTATCGGTTCTTGAGCTTGCTATCCCGATACCAAAGCCAAGCTTGTATGCATACTCATTGTACATTTTTAGCTTCTTCTAAGGTATCAAACATCATACCAACAAAAGGAACAACCGGTTGTGAGCACACATTGTCTTCATCCCGATCGAATTTGTTCTCCAAGAACTTCCACGGTAGTATATTCATCATCACGCATCTCTAATCGATTCTTCTTGATCAAGACAAAGTCAGTAACTTGTCAGAAAAATGATGGGGATACTTGTAGTTAATGTTGCATATATCAAAACAAATTATTTGCGTGCCATCAATAAAAAAAGCGATAATGTGCAATAACTCATATGCATTGCAATTTATGCCATTTTTGTTTGTTTCATCAGGGTCGTTCATATGTTTCATGTATGGAACATAACAATCAGAGGTTTATAGGGGTAACACATACCAGATCGTAGCTTCCAGGAACACCAACGATACCGGGTTTATGGAAGGATCCATCGGAGCGATCTCCTGAAGCGATTCGTGGTTGCTACTGGAAGCACTTGCCATATGGGCCAACACCAGGCTAGGGCAAGGTTGTTGGAGCTCTTGATTGATCACATTTGATGCGAACATCGGTTGGGTAGGTGTTGCAATACGAAAAGTCGATGTTGGGAACTCGATCATTTAATCAAATGAGCCATCGGGTTGATCTGGGGCAAGAAATTTCTAGTTTCAAATGAGCAATTTGGGGAGATGTTGCGCGGTTTTATGCGGGCGAACAATGAAGAAGGCGACGGCCGCTTTTTTGTCTCAATGAACGCACAACATTGCGAGGAAGAAGAAGGCGATCGGACAGCTGAGAAAAGGTGCGTCGGATCTAACGGTAAATAACGGTGTCCAGAGGTAGCATCCGGATCGGACGTCTGAATGCTAGTCGCCGCCATAAAGAAATGAACTTTATTAACTACATACCAACAATCTCTTCAACAAGCTTGTTAGAGTAATGACTAACTATGACTAAACTAATGTTTTCTCGAAGCGAGCCATTGGTCGTCGTCCACATAGGCGGCGCCAGTACATATGAACTCCTCTGGATGGCTCCAGCCGAACCAAGAACTCAAATACAAACCCCGCAAAAACCTTAAAATTTACCCACGAAAAGACCAAACCTGTGCGCCGAGATGATCTCGCTTCCTCGAATCTTTCAAATTAAAGCAATTGGGCAACCTCTTCTACCTATCTTCCGAAAGAAAAGGGAAGAACTCAAAAATGCTAACCAAATCCAGCAGAAAAAGGACTGCTCCAAGCTTCACCGGTTCCTCAAAGCACGACCATCCCGGTCGATCCCAATTCCATCAATGGGATCGTGAGTGGCAAAGGCAAAAAGCAATGACCTCATGAGGAAGCGGGCCGAGCCACACGTCGCGCGGCAAACATGCCTCGGGCGCGCAAGGTGTGGAGTCGAATGCGCGATCGATGGCGAAGAGCAACGTGTCTTATCGCCGCATCACAAGGCGCGCTTCGCCAAATAATGCCAGTAAATTATATAAGCTTTATAAGAAAATTAGCCCACGCGGCGACGGGCTCGGCGATTTGCGAGCCGTGACGCGACAGCAGACGTTTTCATCAGAGACGCGCAGAGATGGCACTCCCAAAGCGCCCACATCGCTACCAAGGTGACGTGGCCAATGCCTCCGCTTGAGAAAACTCCCAAGTTTAATATCGGTATGATATTATTGGTACAAATGCCCGGTGTAAGTGAAAGTATCTTTAGAAATCCATGGTTTCATGTTACATGTAACAAAATACATGGGATTAATTTTGTGAACTTGAAATTAAATGTCCGCACAAGCAATCTGTCAAGATATTCAAAAATCATAACAAAGGTGTTAACAGAATTTAACGATGAACACAAGACAAACAAGCACATTAAGAATAGTTAAAATTTCTTCAAAAATGAGACAAGTCAGAATGAAACCTGCAAATGGCTGTCTACATTTTGCCTGGATAAACCTTACACATTCATCAGCTTCATAATATTAAGGGCATCGTCATCTGCATAATTAAAATAATGTTAGTAAAATTTTTTCCTAAAAAATGCTTTAAAAGTTTACTCTTCAAAAAAGTTTGAACTTCAACAATAATATACAACACCGAATCTAATATTCCTATACAAAGGTGGATCTAGAATTTTAAGTTAGGATATGCCGAGCTAATACTATAATATACAATTCGGTAAAATCCAATGAACAATTCGTAAACAACTACAAATATTGTTGAGAAATTCGCATATACGAGTATAAAATAACTAGAAACATGACAATACAAGTATAAATTACAATATAAATAGTTCAAACATTTTAAGTGTGAAATATGCATAAAAGAATCTTACGCACCTACAATAGTTCAAAGAATACAATATTACTTCTTGTCCTTGGTCGACCTCCGCCTTCTAATAGCCATGAAACACTTGATTATATCATTTTTATCAACTTGGAAAAATATCTCGCTCAATAAACATTTTTGGAAAAGAGATGTAATGTTTCCTAAAAGAGATGAAGCAAAGAACAACCTTCTTTGCTTCTCGCTTTGCAATGTTTCCTGACAAGAGATGAAGCAAAGAAGAAATTTCTTTGTCAGCATGTTTCCTAAAAGAGATGCAATGTCTCCGCTCCTCTTCATAATTCAACAACTCTACAAACAAAAAAGCAATGCATCAACAAGCAACTCTCTAGTCTCTAGCAAAATAGCAATTATATTTGTTTCTACTATATAAATCAACTAGCGTCTTGCACTCAAATCACATGTAGGATCGATATACACTAATATAGCAATCGAGGGGGTGAATAATTATGCAGGCTAAAACAATTTTTATTGATTCTCAAATCACTCCTAAAAAATTATAAAAACCGCTTTGCTTTCGAAAAATAGATCGACACATGTTAACTAAAACAAGAATTTATGAAGATCCAACCAATGGATTGATGTGAAATTTTAACTGTAAAAACTAGATTCAATTTTGAAACTAACCCAATAAAAATAGCTCAATCAAATCTACGGATCTAAAGTTATGACCTTCACAAGCTAACTATATAAGATAATGACATCATTATGGACTATATAGGGCTTACAGGGTATGCCGTGGCCCACTCGGCATACCTTGTAGATCCGCCCCTGTTCCTATAAAAGACTCACTAGATCAGCGATATCCAAAATATATAGCATAAACGAATAGATAAATGTGAGAAAAAGCCCGTGGATTTACCAAATCAACTATTGTAAAGTCCACTTTTTATCCTAAGTTACGAGTCTACAACGATATAACACTAAGGGCCTATTTGTTTACGCTAGGCTTTTTAATTTATAGCTTAAAGTCAGCTTTTGAACTTCAACTTAAAATCAATCGGTTTTTATACATAGTTGAGGTAGGTAATTTTATCTTAACTTCAAGTGGTATTAGTCTAAACCAACCCTTAATAAGTCAAAAAGCACATCTCTAGTGGCTTTTAGTTATATGGAAGCTTATGGCTTTCAAAAAATCTTAGATAAAAAATCACTTATTTATTTAGGCTTTGACTTTTTAGCTTTTAAGTTAGTGAAAAGTTCAAATAAATAGGACTTAACTATCACAACCAACAGAAAATACCCTCCGACCATATACCTCCAATGTTTCAGTCGCCATGGTATCCTAGCCATCACACACATGCATACTCAAGCTAGGTTACCCCAAATAATCCTTAGCTACGCCCTTATTATTGCCAACTAATGTGCACTCCGACAAGCATCTCTACCATCGAGTCCCATTTCATTGTTGTGTTGGTGGACACATGTGGAGATAGAGGCTATATATGAATCATTGATGCTTTATAAAATTGACCTTTCGGATTGGATACGCACATGATGTAGAGATCATCTGTAATCCATCATGATATGGTATCGAAAAGGATTGATAAAATTTAGTATTTAAATTTAATAAAATAACCTTGATCCTTCTACGACACTCGTGATACTTCTAGACCCAAAACACAAAGCCAAAAAAAGCCTAATCCAAACCATCTCTTATCACTAAAATCTCTTCATCACTCTCTCATTTCACCTAGCCATCTTTCCTACCGTCGACTTCTAAAATTCTAAGACCCAACACCACCACCAAACAGACCGACGATTGCTACTAGCCTCCACCACCCTCCAAATTTCTACTAAACCAACAGCCATCGCTGCTGCTCTCCTACAAGCTCAACGCCGCCACCACTCCTCCCTTCTCTTTTGCAATCTTGTCACCCTATTCACTGCTGCTGCCATCTTCTCCCTCTACAATCTCGCCACCGTTTTCTCCTCGCAAGCCACCATCGCTTTCCCTCTACAAGCCGTTGTCGCCTCCTCCCTTCTCCCTTAGCCGCTAGCCCGCCACCCAACCTATCAACCATCATCGCCGTCTTCTCCTTTGCAATCTTGTTCCACCTTCTCTCCTCTATAAGCCGCCATCCCCTTCTCCCTATTACATTTTTTATTTTTTAAATACATATATACTGCCATATCTCCCGACCCTTATTTTTAGAAAATTACGATCACAAGATCAAAGATCACATATCATTGATACATAGCACGTACATGTCCTCTTTTGTTATTTTTCCGGCTTTTTCAAAAGGCATGTTATGCACTCGTGCTGAATTTGTATATGGGAGGTGAGAAAAGGTGAGGTGGAGGTTGGCAACATCACCTTACTTTAGTAGCCATGTGGCAAAACCATCGTTAAAACCACTACTACGTATCGTGTCATCATCGCTGGCTCGTCACGCCATTACCGCTTGCTATGGGAGCCGCATAGTGATTGGTCGGCAATGATACTCGGTTATCATCGTTGCTCGGGAACCCAAAGCGATAATAGATATCATCGCCACATTGTACAACCGATGCGCGATACTCGACTATCTCTCGCCAGCTACACTAGAACCCGGCAAAGGATATTTGACTATCTCTGGTTCACACCGTAATCCGTAGTGATATATGTATATCTCTCGCCACTTATACCAAGAACCGACAAGGATATATGTATATCATCGCTTGCCTCGGACGAATCGGCAAAGTGACAACCGATTCAAAAAAATTTGTAGATGTACTTCATAGATTACTCTACCTATGTATAAAATTGTAGGTTCAAATTCAATACATATCAGACTTACAAAAAAGAGAAAATTTCGAGCAAGTTTCAACTCCTCGCTCCCATGTAGCCAAGATCCCCGGGAGCAATTATCATCGGACTACACAAAGAAAAAGCTCAAGGTAAGATTGAACAAATGTGACTACAAGTCGGGTCTTCCATGTCCTTGGGGCATGAGAAATCACACGACCACATGCAAACATCGGTGTTCACAGCAGGATTCAAATTGCTCAATTGAAATATCCCCGCCAACTTTGTCCACATGAACTCAAATCCTTCTTGCTCGTGGCAGAACATGTGCAAGTTCAAGAAGCATGGCTGCTAGGAGAGCGTCCCAGACATTGAGAGGCGAGCCACGAGGTGACGTGCTTGCTTGACATGGAAAGATTGCTTTCTCTCCTAGCGCCCATGCTTCTTGAACTTGCAGGGCTTATTTTTGAAAATCATTTTAGTGTGGAATAAGAATGATTCATTATTTTTATTAAGCAAATATATTCTAAAGAATATATGAATTTTTCATATTATTTTTACAGCTTGTTTTCGGATTGTGATATATATGTGTCACTTTTTATACACATACATCTTTATACACACAAACATATATTTTTATATACATACATCTTTCAAGGTCACACGATATTTTTTTGATCTTTATACACATACATCTTTCAAGGTCACATATTTATATTTTTAAACACATACATTTTTGGTCAACAAAATATACATACATATATCACAAAATACACATACATATATCACAAAATACACATACACATATCACAAAATATACATACACATATCACATTCTTTTTTCGCCAATGTATATTATTAATATGGCAATAGAAAACTAGATCCATTGAAGAACACATACAAATATTTAAAAGACACATGCATTTTCCTTATCATGGGCACCTAAAAAACACATAAAAATATTTAAAAGACTTAGAGGTGACACCCATACTCTACTTAAGTGTATGCTCACCGTCACCCAAAAGTCACCCATACTCCATCAAGAACACATACAAATATTTAAAAGAACACATACTCCATCAAGAAAACTAGATCCATTGAAGAACACATACAAATATTTAAAGACTTAGGGTGACACCCATACTCCACTTAAGTGTATGCTCACTGTCACCCAAAAAGTCACCCGAAAACCTCTCGGGGCACCGAAAATATGAATCGATTCTCACGCGTTGGACTTAGAGGTGACACCCATACTCCACTTAAGTGTATGCTCACTGTCACCCAAAAGTCTCGTGCACGGAGTATTGACTAAATGACCCTCACTCAAACAAATATGAGCCACATAGTCGCACCGTACACACTTACGCGTCCATGAGAGTTTCGATTCCATTCCGAATATCCATACCGGGATTGAAACCAACACATCTAAGCATGGCACTTGCCGTTCGTCTCAGAACCTTGGTATCGCCCACACTCGCTAAGGGAAGCGTGAGCAATAGCCAAAGAACGACGACCGCCCAAGATTATGCGTTAGATAGTTGAAGACAATTCCAAGTACTCGGATATGTGTCTAGTGCTAGTTCACAAGATCAACGCCTAGCACCCACATATCCCACACTCGAGATGAATCATAACATATACACATGAAACTAAGCAGTTGTCACAGTATAAACATAAACTACAACTATTACAACTATTTACTATTATAATTAGTGGCCGACCGACCAAATATTACAAGTCCAAAGTATAATGCAGCGGAAATAATACACATACACTTATCTTTACAAAACAAATATTTACAACACATGTATACATCTTTCAAGAACATATACAAAGCACCAAATTGAAGTTTACTTTTGGCTGCAATATAAATAACCATAGAGCAAAATGATCAAAACAGCACATGATTCCATACTGATTCATAATAACAGATTGCATCATATAGAATGAACGCAGTATCAGTGATATCAACAAGGGCAGAAAAATGAACAAGGCAACTAGCATAAAGCTCAACTTGTTTATTTTGAGTGTTCTCAGATGTCGGGTTGCCCAAAGGCCCTCCTCGCCACAAGGGACGAGTAATAGACTAATTTGTGACAACCTTACCTTAGTTATTGATTTACTTGTTGATAGATCGATGCAAAGTATAAATCGATGTTGGGTTCAATGTCATATAAAGACAATGAAACAACAATTCCTAGTGAAGTATACAATAAAACTAACTTTTGCTTAGAAATGACTTCAACAATAAAATTATAACTAATTTTCTTTCTGCATGGAGACATATTATTATAGCGAGATAACTTCAAAAGTTTAAACAAATTCCAATATACAACATGGTGTATAGGCCTCACGATACTTATTGATAACTATATTAATCATGAATAGTAATAGGCAATTAATGGACCACTCAAAGATGTTAATTGACCTTCATCATATGAAGGTTCTCACATACTAACATACATATTATACAAAGCTAATGCATAGTAGAAAGCTTATTTAATTTTATCTCAAGTTGAATGATGTTGTGCCATAGATTCTTTGCTAACCTAAATGTGCCGAACCTGTCAAGTCGCTAATCTGTTGATTTAGTTAGTTGCATGGGCTTTCACATGGAACTGATTCAATCGTGGTATTCAAAATTTGAAAATGCCAAAACAGTATGCCCAAACAATTCAAGATATAACTGCTCTACCAACAGTCCAAAGACTTAAACTAAACTCATTAAATTGCCTTGTGTTACAGAATTTTAAAATCAACTAACTAAAAGCGATATGGGTCGATCAAGGTACCAATACATAAATCAAGATTCAAGACAATATAATAATCTCCTCGATGAAGGTTGAGCAAAAGATGATGCACGCCTACTCTAGACTTGCTTACTACCCAAGCTCAACCAAGTCCTCGCCAACAACTATAAATTCCAGAGCAAATTCAAGATGATGATACTCACAGTTGAATTTTGATACTAATAAGCAATGTAGTTGAGTTTTTTACTGTGAAGCATTAACATATTAA
Organism: Guadua angustifolia; assembly: GCA_036346375.1. NCBI lineage: Eukaryota > Viridiplantae > Streptophyta > Magnoliopsida > Poales > Poaceae > Guadua > Guadua angustifolia. The sequence continues at coordinate 537,098 of JAYEVE010001044.1, read as the reverse complement.
TGGAAGCACAATGAAGAAAGCCATATATCAATAAGCAGAATAACTACCTTTTTATAGTGAAGCATTAACATTGGCAAGCAAGCATGCGTTTTCAATATAAAAGATGTAGATTGCCCATGTAAAAAGAACAGATTGTCACAAATTAGTTGTCACAAATTATCTATTTCACCCAAATCCTCATCAACACTATTCCACATCCCACATGCTAGGTCCCCAAGCCAAAATTGGTGCGCCCTTAGCATTCATCCGCACATTCACATGAAGCATCACCGAACCCTAAGTGCATTTCATTAGCAGAGCATTTCATTCCATCGCATAAAGCTACCAAATTGTAATAACGAAGAAAATACAGAATTGCTCATTTCATTCCATCTCAGGCGCCTTCTACCTTCTGGTGGCCAAGGCGGTCATGATGTCTCGAGGTGGCGGGATGGCCGAGGCGGGAGCCGAGGCGGCGGGATGGCCGAGGCGCGGGATGGCTAAGGCGGCGCCGAGGCGAAGCGAGGCGACGCGCCCGAAGTCGAGGCGATGGTCGGAGGCGAAGCGAGGCGACGCAGCCCGAGTCGAGGTGGCGGTGGAGAGCTCGACACGAGTTCACAGCCGCGGTCCGAGGCGCGTGGCGGAGCTCTAACACGAGTTCAGCCAGGCGGTCCGAGGCGCGGCGCGGGGAGCTCCGAGGCACCGTGGTTGTAAAGTGAGAGGAGGGCGCTAGGTTAGGTAATCGAGAGGAAGGCGCGCTTTGATTTTATAGGGGACTATCACGCCGTTGGTCACAACAACCGCAAGTGATAGTATATCATCGCCGCCATAATATAACCGCAAGTGATACTTTTATCATCGCCGGCCCACTCATACTGCGGTAGTAATGATAGAATATTGCTGCCGGTTGGAGATACACTGACAAGGATAGTTATTATCACTACCGTTTATAAAAGAAACCGACAAGGATAATCCATATCACTTTGCTACATGAACAACCTAAAGGATAAGCTCTCCGCCAAATTCTATTAAATTTGATCCAAATTCTCTAAAAATTTTGGAGGCATATCAGAGGACATCTAATATTTTATTTAAATATTTCCCCAATTTTTATTAGGTTCTAAAATTATAAAAATTAGATTGCTAACTATTTTAATAGTTTTAATATTTCAAAAATCAAATAATGCTTGCAAATTGAACACAAATGCAACAAATTCACACAAATTCAAGTGCAGTCAAAATCACAAAATCCAAATACAAAGATATGCTAGTCTCCCACCAATTAAGTGAAACTTTCAATTTGATCAAAAGAAAGCATAACCTCAATTTCCATTATTGCATATATTACATTAATTGTTATATATGAGAAAATAAACATGTCGCTCATACAAAAGAAAGCATACATTTCATTACTACAACTAAGCTACGATTCAACCTTCGTTATGATCGCAGCGCGATGTATCGTAGCTTCACTCTCTTCCATGGTACTTAGGTCAACGCCCTTCCAAAAGGGGAAGCTCATCGAATTGGTTGTGCACTTCCTCGTCGACAACATTCTCAACTCCGGCAATCCTTCTTTTTCCTTGAATAACCACGTGGCACTCCTTGTTAGCCGCCGGCCATAAAGAAGATTTGTGTAATGTAATTAGCAAGTACGAATGGTTCTTCTCTCAGATTCGACGAGTTTGAGGTCCACGATAGTGATACCTGCATTGTTTCGATATTCACGCCCCGTAAAGTCGACCCATTGGCACCGAAAGAGAGGGACCTTCAAACGTCCATAGTCAAGCTCCCAAATCTCTTCTATGAATCAGAGTAGGTTTGCCTATTTCCATTGTTGTCATAGGCATCTATACGATACCGCTATTTTGATTGGTGCTCTTTTATCTTGCATTTTGTATAAAATGTAAAACCATTTATGTTGTATCCTTGGAATGTCCGAATCAGTGAGTTGACGATCTCGAGCCAACACTTTCAACCGAAAAGTACCTCGCTCCAGACGCATCATGTGTCTACGCAACCAATCGCCAAATATCTCTGGTTTCTCGCGAGCCAAACCTCGACCTCCCCGGGTTTGTTTTGGATAGCACGTTCTTGTGCATGTTGACATACGGGCCACCACAACCGATTGTCCCAAAACCTGAAATGTGCTTGTGTAAATGAAGCTAGATTGCTAGTACGCATCGATTCTCGCCAGTGTCCCTTTCCTCTCAGTAGCCTTCCTCATGCCGAGATACGTGCACACCAATCGGTTTGAGATCCATATAATCGACGCAGAACTCAATGACCTCCTTGGTTCCCTCACCATCGCAATGCAAATTCTTCCTACGATTTTGCATGTTAACATATTTCTTTATAACCCCCATGAATCTCTCGAAGGGTACATCCGATGTAGAAATACGGACCAAGAATCAGATTCTTTCACAATGTGAACAATGAGATGGACCATAATATCAAAAAAGATGGAGGGAAACACATCTCAAGCCCGTGACAGAATGTGAACCACGCCTTCCCGCAGCTTATCTAGTTTTAATGGATCGATGGCCTTCTCGTGAAATCGCTGAAGAATGAACACAACTTGATAATTGGGTCTCGACTTTCTCGCGAACCCCCTAATTGCAATTGAAGCATCTGTCATCATCACGCGGCAATCGTGAGACTTCATACCAATTAACTTTAAGTCTTTCATTGAGATTAGTCTCTTTATGTTAGCAGAGTAACCGACGGAACTTTGACTCAAGGTAAGCATTCGCAAACGCTTAATTTTGTCTTTCTTGCTCAAAATTAGCAGTCATGGGAAGGTACTTTTTGCTCAGATCCATTTTTTCGTAGTGCGCCTCCTTCCTCGCCCATATCTTCGAGGTCCATCCTTGCTTGAAGTGTATCTTTCGCTTTGCTGTATGTCTAGCAAGATACCAAGCAAGCTATCACACACGCTCTTCTCTATGTGCATGACGTCGACTGCGGTCAAACTTCCGCCGACAATAAGGTAGGATCCAAAATATCGATTTTTTCAACAAAGGATGGGTTTTTTTTAAAAATTTTTAAAAGGGGAATTTTTTTTTTTTTTAAATTTTTAAAGGAAAAAAATTTTTTTCAATTTTTTTAAAAAAATTTTTTTTAAAATTTTTTTAAAATTTTTAAAAAATTTTAAAGGGTTTTTCCCTTTTTTAAAAAAAAATTTTTGGGTTTAATTTTTAAATTTTTTTTTTTTTTTTTTTTTTAATTTTTTTAAAAAAATTTTTTTTTTGGGAAATTTTCCCCTTTTTTTTTAAAAAAAAAATTAAATTTTTTAAAAAAAACCCCCAAAATTTTTTTTAAAAGGGTTTTTTTTAAAATTTTTAAAAAAACCCAAATTTTTTTTTTTTTGGTTTTTTTTGGTTAAAAAAAATTTTTAAACCCCGGTTTTTTTTTTTAAAAATTTTTTTCCTTTTTTTTTTGGTTTTTTTTTCCCCTTTTTTTTAATTTAATTTTTTTTTTTCAAAACCCGGAAAAAAAAAAAGGGGCCTTCGCAATTAAAAAACATTTAATTACTTGAAAAATATTGAAGACCGAGCTAGAAAACCGAGGGGTGGGAAAATAGTCTAGAGGAAAAAGGGTGAAAAATTATTAGAGATGACAATTTTCTTTTATCGAGCCTAACACTCTACGCGTTCACCGAGTAATAATAGATGCTCTAAAAAAATACCAGAGATCGAGATGGGAAAAAAGTCTAGAGATAGAGCTGCACATATATTTCTGGTGACGAAAATTTTTTTTGTAGAAATATCTCTTTCGACGAATTAATTGGAAAATATTGAAGACCGAGCTGGAAAACCGAGGTGGGAAAATAGTCTAGAGGAAAAAGGGCAAAAAATTATTAGAGATGACAACCTTCTTCTGTCGAGCCTAACACTCTACGCGTTCACCGAGGAATAATACATGCTGCCTGTTTGTTACGTTTTTGGACCTGTCTGCTATCCTGGAAAATTAGAAAAGGGCTTGTTCGCGATTTGGATTTAACGGGAGGTTTTTTCCGTAAAACAGAGCACGAGGGACCCAAATGCGATGAAGGAAAAAATTTCTTCCCCTCACAAAAAATCGCGAAGGACCTATTCGCAATCTATAGGGACCTATTCGTAATTCAGAAAAATGGAGGGGCTTTTTCGCGAATGTGCACAGAGCGACACGTGGACGGGCTCTCTGCTCTCCAATTCTTTCGCTTATAATAGGGTTATTATTATTTATGCAACTACTACTTTATAAAATTACAGATGCTTAAAACAGCATGAACAAATTACTATAAAGAAACGGAAATGATAGTATCAGGACGTCTATAACATCCCTAAATTCGGGTATCTGCTAAAAGTTAATATAAAATAATTAATTTCAAATTTTGGTTTTTCCTCGGTGTTCTAATTAACCTGACATCCATATCCTTCCTTAATTAAAGTTCAATCCTTGACCGTCCGCAGAAGTCGGAATTGAATTTTGCCTACCTGCAATTTTACCTACATTCCAAGATGCTCCAAAAATCCTGAAACCTATTGCATTAGATTCCAAATATTCCAAAACATTTTTAGGAATTTTCTCAAGATTTTTGAAATCTCTTTGCTATTTTATCTCTCGCGGTCTTTCATCAAATTCAGTTTATTCGTTCCGAAATAATCTAAATTCAAAAAATTCATCAAAATTTAGTGAAACTAATTTTATTGGGTTCCAAATAATCTCTAGTATTTTTAGGAATGTTTCTAGAATTTTTAGATTATTTTTCCTATTTTATTCCTCGCGCTTTTGTCTCTTCATTTCTTCCAACCAATAAGAAAGCAACACGTGGCATGTCACTGTTCATCTTCAACCTCTGATCGTGCAAATTCCAGAGAGCACGTTTCATGGCTTTCCAAATTCAAATCATCATAACTTCTTATTTCCTCCACCAAATCATGCGTGGCTGGATCCATTAAGAAGAGGAGACGAGGAGAACCCATTTTCCATGACCATTCATCTTTTAACTCGGTGGAATTGGATTAATTGAGTAGAAACCGAAATGCACTCAAACTTCAATAACTCGCCGCTTTCAACGTAAACGATGAGCTTCCACTTCTCAAACGTGCGTGTCGATGTCCTCTACCCCATGCTCACCTTGCCCCATTGCTCTTGTGCCGTTCCCTTCTCCAAAGCTCGCGAAAACCGACGTCCGGCGTCCTCCAAAGACACCGGCAAGCCATCTCTTGCTCCGGTGAGTTTCTAGACAAACCAACCACGTCACTTTGTGCCCCTTGCTTCCAGGAACACAACCATTCAATCGGATTTGATTTTCGTTGCAGCTTGACCCCGATTTTGAGTTTGTTCGCCGTCGACCGCCGTTCCGCTCGTCCGTCGATTCCTTCCAATCGGTAACTTCTAGCGTAATTCCTTTAGCCGTAGAATCACCTTGTCATTCTCACGCGATGCTCTCTTTCGCCGCAAAATTTCGAGTTTTTGTGCGGATTTGACCGCAGTCACCGGCCGTTTTTGCCAATCGTGACTGTCGCTCGCCTCCTCGCCGACCGCCTTTGTGCCACTGCCCGTTTCAGCCATACTACGCACAGCGCTGCCCCTCGCCGTGTCGGCCATTGCCCCACCGCCAAGAAGCGCAAGGCCAGCCACAGTGCCTGCTACTGCTCGCCCCCTGACGCCTTGGTCACACCCCACCGTCACATCTTCCACTCCTTAGCCGCCAATTCTAAGCCGCCGACACCTCTCTCTACTTGGCTCTTCCTTCATTTCTCCCTCCATTGCTCCCATGCGCTGCTGCTCTCTGCATTTCCCAAGTACAGAACATTTGGAGAAGAAGGGCCAAGAGAATGACCAGTGGGGCCTGCGTGTAAGAGATGGGGAAATCAGGAAATGCTGGAAAAAGAAAGATTCCGGAATATTCCTCGGTTTTCAATTTTCAGGATTTTGAGAATTCAAACAATTGTTTCTCCTCCGTCGTAACTCCGAATTGAGTGATTTCAATTGCTAAATTCATATAAATTCATCCTCTATCTGCCAATATTTTTATTATAATTTTTAGTTTTGGTTAAATTTATTTTATTCTTTTCGTGCTCCGTTTTGCGTATAGTCGAAGAAGCGGTCGTCGTAGCCAACGAAGGAGAAGACTTTCAAAGTAGCACATCGTACCTCGTCGACGAAGGCAAGTCGTAGTCCTTTGATCATATTGAACCCATATTTGCAAAAGTACTTTGTTTTATACAATTGCATGCTATTTGTGTAACAATGCTAGTTTATGGGAGTAGCTATTCACCTAATTGCCAGTATGCCACTTTGATTATTGGAATGCCATGTATCCATTGTCAACCTTAGGTTGGGACATTATTAGTTGGACATAATCATAGTACCAACATGGGGTTATTGTAGCTATGCTTAGCCATGCTTAGTTGTCCGATGGGATTCATATCACCTGTGAACTAATGTTAATCTTGATTTAATGAGATATTGAATTGTGGTCATTGACCATCGTTGTAAAACTTGTTGTACCATGGCAGGGATGCCATTGGTCTTGGGTTGAACAAAATGTTTTCCCTCGGGCAAGTGATCGTGCAGTAAAGGGAGTGCTGTCTACCACATGGGGATGTGGTTGTCTTGCCTGAGACAATTTAAGGACTTAATCTTGTGCACTATTGAACTGGCCTAACTGTGCAACCACAAGTCTGGTATGGGACAGACCTAGCTGATTAATCTGCATTATTTACTCTTAAGTACTGCCAACTGTATGTGTGGGTTCCGGGATGGACGGGTAGATTCACCTGACTCAAGAGGGGGCCCCGAGGGGCGAAACCTTAGAGGGCAGTACCGAGTTTAGACGTGCATTGTAAAGGCTTTGTCATGATATCTCTGCGACACACCAAAGGAAGTGTGTTAATATCGATTGCACTAAGAGATGTTCATGTCTTGTGGGTAAAGCTGTACAACCTCTGCAGAGTGTCAAACTATTCGAATAGCCGTATCCGCGGTCATGGACAAGCCCGGGAATTTCACATGGGGTATAGAGTGTTTTCTTGAAATGTGGAATTGTTGGAATGGGAACGGGGAGTTCACTGTTGTTCTGTTGTCTAAAACTATATTGTTAAATTGTGTGGTTGATACTTGTTTCAAATGATGTAGGGTGATGCCTCGTCATTCTGTTCATGTTGTCTACCGTTGATTTACCAGTTAATTATTATTGTTTTTATCAATCTGCCTTCAATCTAATTATTGTATTTAAATTCAAGTTATTGCTTTCTGCAAATGAACCCTATGACTATCCTTTGACAAGTCGTGCATGAATATGTTGCATCATTTCCCTACGGCTTGTTGAGTACGTTTTGTACTCACGGCTTTACGCCCATATTGTTCAGTTGCTGAGGAAGAACCAGGGAATGAATATCAAGAGGAGGAATACTATAAAGACTATGTGGACTAGGAAGGCGTTCCCAGACGATTGCTGTGGCATGTCGAATGGCCTAAGTTATTATGTTTCCGCTGCAACAGTTTCACTTATTTCTTAAGCCAAGAGGCATTGGTGTATGAACCTTGACCATAAGGTCGTTTGCTTTATTCAATAATAATTTGCTTCTTCTTAGTTATTTCGATGTATGGAATGATATGTCATCTATGTTTCCACTGTGTGCACTAGCGTGATCCTGGACTAGTGCAGTATACACAGAGGGTTTCGGATTTGCATATCCGGGTCCCGACATAATATCATCGCGTCGGACGCCCATATCTACCGCCCGTTGTAATACAGATGTCAGCAGTCGGTTAAGGCCACATTTACATATACGTATTTGTCCCCTTTCCCAGTTTCTAGTGAATCGGCAGAGCGTCTACACTCTCCAGACGTGAGTGAAGGGAGAGCGTGTCCAGACGGGCGACGAGGCGAGTCTCCAAACGGGCGACGAGGTGAGCATCTCTCGGGGAAAATCTCGTCTGCGGCGAAGGTTTGGCGTGAGGGGCGAAGACGTCATACGGTGATTGAGGTAAGTATCCAGATCACTTATTCCTAGTGGTTGTAGGAACGATCGGCGATTGGGGATAAATTTCACATTTAGGATTCGAAAACACTAAATGCTTTTATGCATTTGATCGTTCATGCGATTTATGTTGAATGGTTGTGAGTTTGTTCTAACATCGCACAGCAGGAATGTGAGAGATTTGGGTTAATTTTGCATTTTAGGGTTTTGAATGTCCCATTTAGGGTTCGCACATTCATAGTAGGATGAAAAGGTGTGGTAGGTATTGCATTTAGGGTTCATCTGTTTGTTTGTGTTGTTTGTGTTGATACGGCAAAGTATACGGTGTGGTCTAGGGTTTTGTCGAAAAGTTTGTTCAGTATACGGTGTGGGATGGAGGTTAGGGGATTTTTGGTTAGGTGATTTCAAGGTATTGCTGTAGTGATTTTCAAGTCCTTGTTGTATGTACTATATCTTGTTGATACGTTCAGAATATACTTTGTTATGGTGCTTTCAAGTTATATTTTGTTGAACTGTTGCAAAGTTTTCCATGTTTAGATACTTGTGTAATATTGTTTCAGTATGCTGATTTTTGTGTTATTGCAATCATAGGATTTTTTTTAATCAAATATGGGTGATGAAGGCAACAAATCATTCATGAAGCATCGTTTTAGTAGTATAAGGCTGCAGAGGGTTTTCACTGAGATTACACCAGGGCAGAGGGAATGTGTCATCAGGAATGGTTTTCAAAGTTTATTATCAACTGGGAAGTTTAAAGTGCCAGTCAATTTAGTTCAGTGGATAATGGATAATATGAACCCTAGTTTTTGTGAGTTCCGTTATCGTAGCAAGGTCATTGTTTTTACGAAATCAATGGTACATAAAATTCTGGGGATACCTTCAGGGGATAAACGTTTGAAATTATCTGGCAGTGTTAAAGAAATTATGGAGTTTCGTGACATGTATAAGGTGGGGAATAGGTCACCAATAGCAAAGGCTATTGAGGTCTGAAGGGCAGTGAAGATGATGATACTTTTATGAGGTCTTTCATGCTTGTTGCATTAGCATGTGTATTGTGTCCTGGAACTGTAAATACAGTCTGTCTAGACTATTTGTTTTCTCTAGTTATTGTATCGGAGATCAAAGAGTATGATTGGGCGGGGGATGTGTTAAATGTATTGATGAGAGAGGTCGATAGATATCAGAAGTTGACACCTGAGCAACGTTCAAGCGATTTTCAGATCGGGGGTTGTCTACCTCTTCTTGCTATAAGTATACTGTTATATTGTTTGATGCAACATTTTATCTCATCCCCATTCTTTTGTTTTTATAGCACTTTCTTTGTATTATGTTTTTCGTATTTTTCGCAGATTGCATACATGGATCACCTGGACATTCCTAGAACACATCTTCAGAATCATGCAATTAACTACTCTTTGCCAAGGATTTGCCACATTAACGATGAGGATTTTGAATACGTGGAGAAGGTCGATAGGAAAATATTGAATTTGAACAGCATAACATTTGGATACCACCCTGTATGTAATTGTTGTGTTACTTTTACTTCTGCATGTTTTTTTGTTTTTTTTGTGATGCAAATGACAGCTTAATGATTGATTTCTTTTTCTATATGTTGATAGTTTCGTGATTTATCATCCACTCCTTACAATGAGGCTCCAGTAAAAGAAAATGTTGCAGTAGTTGATTCAGCGTCTCTTGAGGATTGGCTGCGACAATCGCAATCTAATAGTCACAGCTCAGAGGTAACAACTGTTATTTTGTATTTCAAGTTTGTTTGTTCCTACTATCTTTTGCATTTTTTTTAATATCATGGTATGCATTTTTTCATTGTAGGTCCCGCAAAACATTCAACAAATCGTTGATAAATATGACAAAATGTGGGCTGAAGACCTTGTGTCGGTTGTTCCAACATTGAGATCAATGCATGCCAATCAGACAATGGCCATGATTGACGAAGTTAGAGCTGCATTAGCACCAAACCAGTGTAGTGGGACACATCTGCAAGCTAGTCTTGCTGAAATAGTCAAAGATAAAGATTGGCTCGATTCAACAAAGGCATCCGGGCAAGCAAGCAACTAATATTAGAGAAGGCAGTGTTGATAAAATCCATGGTGATGCTGATGTGATTACAGAAGCTGATTGGAAGAGCCCAAATCAATCAAATGTTGCAACAATTGTAGAGGAGGCGCAGGGGGAGTCCAACTATTGTTGAACAAGAAGTTGGTAGTCCAAAGAACAAGCGGTGAGGAGGCAAAAAGTATTGCGAGAGATACAAGCAATTGGCCCGATTATTGCAAGGATGATGCAGATTTCAACTTGTTCAAAATTGGAGAGGAAGGCTACATTGATCTGTTTGGTGATGGTGGTGCAAGCAAAGGACCGACTCATAACCAATTGAGGGTAATGCAAGCATCGTTGTTGCTACAAGTGAGGCTGCAGGTACATTTGTTCATTTTGATTATATTGTCAACATTTTGTATCATCATACTTCCTATGTGCACTTATGTATAGTTGTTGCAATGTAGTTGGTCTTAGTAGCAAGAACATTACTGATGTAATCTTGGTCCAAACACTCACGACAAAAAGGCTAGGAAGAAGAGGCGAGAAAAGCATTAGATGATGGGAGCAAGGTGAAGAAGCTGAAAGTTGATCCTGTGGCTGAGGATACATATGCCAAATACATATCCAGAAGATGTATCAAGAAGCCTAGGAAGGGTGTTGAATTGTGAGCAATTTTTTTTACCTTTCACCTTATGATTGGTATTTCAATACTTTCGCGCTGTGTTTCATCCAATTCACGATGTGTATTAATTGGCTTTATTTCCAACACCTTCATTGGGTTAGGGGTATTTTTCAAAATGTTGCATTGGTTATTCGTTTCATTCATAATGTTGCGTTAGCTTTTAAAAATGTTGCATGAGTAATTTGAAAATGATGCATTAGTTACTTAAGAATGTTTTCAATCATACTTGTTGGATTATCTTTAATGTAATGATGTATTAGGTATTTTCAATATGTGTTTAGACATAATGTTTGATTACTTTCAGTCATAATATTGCATTAGTTATTTATTACACTCATAATGTTACATCTGTTATGTGAAATGTTTCAAGGCATTTTCAGTAATGTTTAAAACAAATTTGTATGCCGCTTGTGTGTTTTTTGTAGCCCCATATTTGTTGATATTGGTGGATTTGACATATCTTATGAGCATTTTTACAATTCATTAAAGCCAAGGGGGGAGATAGACAATGAGTTGATGATAGTATTTGTTGAGCAATTTAATGAGGATGCAATTAAACCTCTGTCAAAGAATACTTCTCGAAAGAAATTTGCCTTCTCTCCTGTTATTATGGTAAAATAATTATGGTTTTTGTCATAATTCTTAATCTTTTTGTTTACTTTCATTTTGTATAGTCATATATATGTATAAACAGTTTCAGTTTTCATGTTATATAGTTCCTTTTTTCATTTTCAAAATAGTGTCAATTGATTATGGATCCTGGGAATTTTATGCCACAATCTTGCATGAAAGAACTGAAAAGGATTGATGAAAAGTTCAAGTTGGCTAAAAAGGATCTGGTAATTTCTTATTATTTTTTATGCTACTTTTTTATGTTGCAAACAATATATTTATCTGCTTGTTTTAGCATTTTTTTAACACATATAAATTCCTTTTTTTAAATGTAGTTGTTTTTTCCAATTGTGAGTAAGAAGCACTGGGTCCTCATATGTGTGAACTTGTTGCATAGTCAAATCAACATCTTTGACTCGATAAAAAATCCAAAGGATGCTTCTGCACATTCATCAGCAAATAATCTGGTTAGCACATTTATATATGTTATTTTCAGTTATGTTTTAATGAACATTTTTGTTGTAACAACATTTCTTTTTTGTTATCATCAGATTGGAAACTTCACCAAGCTTGTTAGAGTCTCAAACTTAATGAAGAAAGATGTATCAAAGTTTCAGCACTGCTCTCCAACAGAGTATCCGCAACAGTCTAATCTGTATGTGCCTTGTGTGTATGGAACATATGTCCTTTTCGTGTGTATACAGTTTCAATACATTGAAAAACTAATGCGTGCAAATTTTTGTTTGCAAGCTTTGATTGTGGGGTGTATACTATGGTATATATGGAAAATTGGGATGGCAAGACCCTCAAGGCATTTCTGCCAGTAACTTACATGTTTCTATGCTTGATTATATTGTTGTCTCTTTTTTTTAGTTTTAATGGTTCAGTGCAATATTGCAATACTTACATTTTATTTTAGTATTAATGGCTCATTTGCATTTTTTTTCAAAAAGCAGAAAGCATCACTAAATACCGCAAGGTTTTTGCAACAAGGCTGATCAAGTCACCGTTGAATGCAATTGATCCAAGTTTTGTGCTTGGTGGCAACGAAACAGAGGGGAAGGAAAAATGATATTGAGTTTGCACAATATCAAGCCATAGGAATTGTACTTCTGTTTCATTGGAAGATGAAGATTGCAATTGTTGCATTTTAGGGTTTTGGGTAATAGGATTTGACAGATAGGAGTTCATACTTTTGTTTCATGAGATGACGAATTTTTGTAATCACTGCTGTTGGATGAAAACATTGAAAGTATGGGGGTGATGAGGGTGGTTGTGTTATGACACAGCGATCCATTTTTTCTTTTTCTAAATGCCGATGATTCGCCTAAGCGTGATCGATGTTAAAGTTGAATACGCTTATCAAAATACCAAGGTTCAGTTGTTTCCTTTGTTATGTGATGTCTGTGCTTTCGTAGTAAATGTTTGAATTATTGTTTTTGAGTATGTTGAATCAATAGTCTGTGCTCCCAGATTATGTTGTAAATGGTATCAGCAAATGTTGTAGATAGCATATTATATATGTTGCATCGACATGGATAAAATGTTGCAAGAATTGGTCGACAACGTTGCTTGTTCAATTACAACATGTTGCAATTATAGTCCTCAATTGTTGCAATGATATGTCGCTAATGTTGCGGGAAGCATTACAGTATGGTGCAATAGTACGCCTTAATTGCATCAAGAATTGATCCATCATGTTGCATTCAGCATTACGATATGTTGCCATAGTACTATTAAAATGTTCGAAGCATTTATTGAAAATGTTTCAAATAGTATTATTTCAATCATACCCAATAATTATTTACAACCATCGATTTGTAATGTTGCAAATATTTTTAAAACATGTTGCAATAATACTCATTAATTGTTACAATAACTGATTAATAATGTTGCACGAAACAATACAACATAGCTTAAACTTGAACTAATGTATTGTTGCAAGTGTTGTTATAAAATGTTGGAAATAGTCTATAAAAATATCGCATGCATATAAATGTTTTGTTGCAACATAATAGTGTCGACCATTATCAAACCACCTAAGGGTTCTAAGTATTAGGACAACATTTGCCTCAACAATAAAATGTAGGGATTACAATCTTCAATAGGGATTACAATATTGTGTAGGTATATTGACCAAGCAATGCAGGAATTGTATGTGTCTCAGTAATAAGGTATGTAATGGGACTTATAACTTCAACTCTGTGTCACGATGGGCTTTATCCGCCAAATAGGCATCATGAGACTTCATGAAATGTAAGTAAGGGCACCTTTGAATGTTATGGGTATCCTCCTTGCAATACTGAACAATGAATCTTGGCCTTTGGTCTTTTCTTCTTTTCAATTGCCTTCTCAACAGTGGTTTCTTTCACTGTGACTTCTCTGTTGGTCTCCTTTATGTGCGAAATTTGGTGGGTTTTGCAAAGAAACCGAAGCACAAATGTTCCACATTGGCTTGGTTAGGATTTGTCAGATTGCTAGTTGCGAAATGAGCATTGTTATGTTATCAATAGCTTCAAACTATCTTGTATATGTCTTCACTCAAGCATGCATCGGATGCTAGATCTGCATCTTTCGCATAGTGAGTTAAACCTCAATACATTTGTTGGTGGCACTCCAAAGAAGGGCCCGGAGCTGAATGGTGATCTATTGTCCTTCTAGTTGCTTGACCGGACCATCTTTTGAGCAAGTCTTCTGAGGTATTTGTTGCAAATTGAGTTGAGTCATTACTTTGAACATGTGCACACAGAAGTCCATCCATCTCAAACATGTTGCAACTACATGCATATGTACAGGTATCTGCATGGACTAAAACAGTGAAGGTTTTGTTGGAGTTCCTGCCTAGCATAACCAACACAAATACTTGTTGGGTAGAATCTGGCTGTTCATATATTGTACAAGTATAACATGTAGTTTGCATCAGTTGTTCTTGAAATTTGTAGAAAACACTTCTTGTGTAGAATTTGGATGCTTGCTTTTCCAGGCTGTATCTATAAATTTGTTTCCCAACAATTTTTTTGTTATAAATTCATATGTTTTGTCAAACTGAGAAAAAAAGTGTTATTTTGAAAAAAAGAGAGAAAGGTACCTGGACCATAGCGGTAGCTCTGTTATTTCTACTCTGAAGTTTCGATCATCTTCCCTATTAAGCATAGTATCTATTATGTATTCATACTGTTTCACAAAAGTCCAAATTGAGTCTTGGGGATGAACAAGTGTCTTGAATATTGAATTTAATCCTTCAGATCTGCCAGTTGTGCTTGTGAAGGGAAAGAAGTTTTTCCTGAAATTTGCTGGGGCCCATGTGCACCTTGAGTTCCACATGTTGAGCAAGTGTTGGTTGTCTTGTAAATCATACTTTTGCAACATATCCTGCCAAGTGCTCTCAAATTCATGAACAGTTTCTGACATGTCTACAATTCTATGTAAATCTTCAGAAAAACCATCTTTAGTGGAGATCACCCTTGCAAGTTTCTCTTGAGCCTTTTGCATAACATGCCATTTGCAGCATCTATGGATGGCAGATGGGAATACCTGAGATATTGCTGATTTCATTGCTTTATCTTGATCTGTCATTATACTGATTGGTGGTTGACCTTTCATTGCTAGTTTCGGTGTTTCAAACGACCACCTAAATGTTTCAATTGTTTCATCGAAGCGATCCACAACCAAGGAGGATTGTTTGCATGTGATTGTTTATGCCAACAAACAAAGGCGAATGGCATATTGTATCGGTTAGTCATGAATGTTTACAACACTCTAGTCCTTCCATCAACCCAAAACAAAGCCCTCATCGCATGATTTTTGTCCAATTTCATTGCATAGAAGAACGCGGGGCTTTCAAGTTGAAGTTTTGGAAATACTCTATGGTGACACCATATCTCTTTAAGTAACATTTTGTCTCGTTTTGTTCTTATATTGCAAACATCCTTTTTGTGAAAGTCGGGTTATGACACCCCATGAATGTCACCAAGCAGGGCCATTATATGTGAGGTAGAAATGTTTCTGTGATGCAAGGTATGCAAGAACTCAAAATCCTCAGAAGATATACGACGGTGTGACTTGTAGAATCTTCTCCTTGCAACATGCTTCACCAATGGGTGTGTGTGCTCTTCTTGCATAACAATAACCTGCCATCTGTCATTCCTTAGCCCTACAGCCATGTGAGCTTTGCAGTCAAACTTTGTCAATCTGTTGCGTTTCCTTGTCCCAATAGTGTTGATGGTAACATTATTATTTGAACTACAAACTGAATTGGTTGCAGAGTTTTCACCTTCTTCTTCTGGCTTTCTTGCATGTGAACACTCAAATTCTCTTCTGATCAGTTTTTTTGTCACCTTACTGGTTCTTGAGCTTGCTATCCTGATACCAAAGCCAAGCTTGTATGCATACTCATTGTACATTTTTTTAGCTTCTTCTAAGGTATCAAACATCATACCAACAAAAGGAACAACTGGTTGTGAGCACACATTGTCTTCATCCTGATCAGAAATTTGTTCTCCCGCAACTTCCACGGTAGTATATTCATCATCACGTGCATCTCTAATCGATTCTTCTTGATCAGTACAAAGCTGTGTAACTTGCTGTAAAAAATGATGGGGATACTTGTAGTTAATGTTGCATATATCAAAACAAATTATTTGCAGGCCATCAATAAAAAAAGCGATAATGTGCAATAACTCATATGCATTGCAATTTATGCCATTTTTGTTTGTTTCATCAGGGTCGTTCATATGTTTCATGTATGGAACATAACAATCAGAGGTTTATAGGGGTAACACATACCAGATCGTAGCTTCCAGGAACACCAACGACAGTCGGGTTTGCGGAAGGATCCATCGGAGCGATCTCCTGAAGCGATTCGTGGTTGCTACTTTGGAAGCACTTGTTATATGGGCCAACACCGTGCTAGGGCAAGGTTGTTGGAGCTCTTGATTGATCACATTTGATCACGAACATCGGTTGGGTAGGTGTTGCAATCTGAAAAGTCGATGTTGGGAACTCGATCTTCTGAATCAAATGAGCCATCGGGTTGATCTGGGGCAAGAAATTTCTAGTTTCAAATGAGCAATTTGGGGAGATGTTGCGGCGGTTTTGCGTGGCGTAACAATGGAAGAAGGCGACGAAGCCGCCTTTTTTGTCTCAATGAACGCACAACATTGCGAGGAAGAAGAAGGCGATCGGACAAACCGTGAAAAGGTCGCGCCGGATCTAACGGTAAATAACGGTGTCGGAGGTAGCATCCGGATCGGACGTCTGAATGCTAGTCGCCGCCATAAAGAAATGAACTTTATTAACTACATACCAACAATCTCTTCAACAAGCTTGTTAGAGTAATGACTAACTATGACTAAACTAATGTTTTCTCGGCGGAGCCATTGGTCGTCGTCCCCGCATGGCGCGGCGCCAGGCGACATGAACTCCTCTGCGGATGGCTCGGTTCTCGAACCAAGAACTCAAATACAAACCCCGCAAAAAACCTTTAAAATTTACCCACGAAAAGACCAAACTCATGCGTCGAGATGATCTGCGCTTCCTCGAATCTTTCAAATTAAAGCAATTGGGCAACCTCTTGGCCTATCTTCTGGAAAGAAAAAGGGAAGAACTCAAAAAATGCTAACCAAATCCAGCAGGGAAAAAGGACCGTTCCAAGCTTCACCGGTTCCTCAAAGCACGAATTCATCCCTGGTCGATCCCAATTCCATCAATGGGATCGTGAGTGGCAAAGGCAAAAAAGCAGCGGACCTCATGAGGAAGCGGGCCGAGCCACACGTCGCGCGGGCAAACATGCCTCGGGCGCGCAAGGTGTGGGAGTCGAATGCGCGACTGATGGCGAAAGAGCAACGTGTCTTACCGCCGCACCGCGCGTGCGTTTCTGCCAAATAATGCCGGTAAATTATATAAGCTTTATAAGAAAATTAGCCACGCGGGCGACGTGGCTCAGCGATTTGCGAGCCGTACGCACAGCAGACGTTTTCACTGTAGACGCGCGCGAGATGGCACTCCGGCAAGCGTCCACATCGCGCCGAAGGTGACGTGGCCAATGCCTCCGCTTGAGAAAACTCCCAAGTTTAATACTGGTATGATATTATTGGTACAAATGCCCAGTGTAAGTGAAAGTATCTTTAGAAATCCATGGTTTCATGTTACATGTAACAAAATACATGGGATTAATTTTGTGAACTTGAAATTAAATGTCTGCACAAGCAATCTGTCGGCATATTCAAAAATCATAACAGTGTGTTAACAGAATTTAACGATGAACACAAGACAAACAAGCACATTAAGAATAGTTAAAATTTCTTCAAAAATGAGACAAGTCAGAATGAAACCTGCAAATGGTCATCTACATTTTGCTGGATAAACCTTACACATTCATCGACTTCATAATATTAAGGGCATCGTCATCTCGCATAATTAAAATAATGTTAGTAAAATTTTTTCCGGAAAACAGTTTAAAAGTTTACTCTTCAAAAAAAGTTTGAACTTCAACAATAATATACAACACTGAACGAATATTCCTATACAGTGGTGGATCTAGAATTTTAAGTTAGGATATGCCGAGCTAATACTATAATATACAATTCGGTAAAATCCAATGAACAATTCGGTAAACAACTACAAATATTGTTGAGAAATTCGGTATACGAGTATAAAATAACTAGAAACATGACAATACAAGTATAAATTACAATATAAATAGTTCAAACATTTTAAGTGTGAAATATGCATAAAAGAATCTTACGCACCTACAATAGTTCAAAGAATACAATATTACTTCTTGTCCTTCTTGTCTGACCTCCGTCTTCTAATAGCCATGAAACACTTGATTATATCATTTTTATCAACTTGGAAAAAATATCTCGCTCAATAAACGTTTTCGGAAAAGAGATGTAATGTTTCCGGAAAAGAGATGAAGCAGCAACAGCCTTCTTTGCTTCTCGTTTTGCAATGTTTCCGGAAAAGAGATGAAGCAGCAGCAGCCTTCTTTGCTGCATGTTTCCGGAAAAGAGATGCAATGTCTCCGTTCCTCTTCATAATTCAACAACTCTACAAACAAAAAAAGCAATGCATCAACAAGCAACTCTCTAGTCTCTAGCAAAATAGCAATTATATTTGTTTCTACTATATAAATCAACTAGCAGTCTTGCACTCAAATCACATGTAGGATCGATATACACTAATATAGCAATCGAGGGGGGTGAATAATTGCTAGAAGCTAAAACAATTTTTATTGATTCTCAAATCACTCCTAAAAAATTATAAAAAGCCGCCGGTTTAGGAAAAATAGACGACACATGTTAACTAAAACAGAATTTATGAAGATCCAACCAATGGATTGATGTGAAATTTTAACTGTAAAAACTAGATTCAATTTTGAAACTAACCCAATAAAAATAGCTCAATCAAATCTACGGATCTAAAGTTATGACCTTCACAAGCTAACTATATAAGATAATGACATCATTATGGACTATATAGGGCTTACAGGTATGCTTAGTGGCCCACTCGGCATACCTTGTAGATCATACTGTTCCTATAAAAGACTCACTAGATCAGCGATATCCAAAATATATAGCATAAACGAATAGATAAATGTGAGGAAAAAAGCCCGTGGATTTACCAAATCAACTATTGTAAAGTCCACTTTTTTATCCTAAGTTACGAGTCTACAACGATATAACACTAAGGGCCTATTTGTTTACGCTAGGCTTTTTAATTTATAGCTTAAAGTCAGCTTTTGAACTTCAACTTAAAATCAATCGGTTTTTATACATAGTTGAGGTAGGTAATTTTATCTTAACTTCAAGTGGTATTAGTCTAAAACCAACCCTTAATAAGTCAAAAAAGCACATCTCTAGTGGCTTTTAGTTATATGGAAGCTTATGGCTTTCAAAAAATCTTAGATAAAAAATCACTTATTTATTTAGGCTTTGACTTTTTAGCTTTTAAGTTAGTGAAAAAGTTCAAATAAATAGGACTTAACTATCACAACCAACGTAAAAATACCCTCGACCATATACCTCCAATGTTTCAGTCGCCATGGTATCCTAGCCATCACACACATGCATACTCAAGCTAGGTTACCCCCAAATAATCCTTAGCTACTGCCCTTATTATTGCCAACTAATGTGCACTCCGACAAGCATCTCTACCATCGAGTCCCATTTCATTGTTGTGTTGGTGGACACATGTGGAGATAGAGGCTATATATGAATCATTGATGCTTTATAAAATTGACCTTTCGGTATTGGATACGTACATGATGTAGAGATCATCTGTAATCCATCATGATATGGTATCGAAAAGGATTGATAAAATTTAGTATTTAAATTTAATAAAAATAACCTTGATCCTTCTACGATACTCCGTGATACTTCTAGACCCAAAACACAAAGCCAAAAAAAAAGCCTAATCCAAACCATCTCTCTTATCACTAAAATCTCTTCATCACTCTCTCATTTCACCTAGCCATCTTTCCTACCGTCGACTCCCCTAAAATTCTAAGACCCAACAGCCACCACCCAGCAGACCGACGATTGCTACTAGCCTCCACCACCCCTCCAGCCTCTACTAAACCAACAGGCCACTGCCGTCGTCTCTCCCTACAAGCTCAACGCTGCCACCACTCCTCCCTTCTCTCTTTGCAATCTTGTCACCCTAGCCTGCCGGCTGCTGCCATCTTCTCCCTCTACAATCTCGTCACCGTCTTCTCCTGCAAGCCACCATCGCTTTCTCCCTCTACAAGCCGTTGTCGTCTCCCCTCCCTTCTCCCTTAGCTGCTAGCCTGCCACCCAACCTATCAACCATCATCGCCGTCTTCTCCCTTTGCAATCTTGTCTCCACCTTCTCTCCCTCTATAAGCCGCCATCC
This sequence comes from Guadua angustifolia, assembly GCA_036346375.1. NCBI lineage: Eukaryota > Viridiplantae > Streptophyta > Magnoliopsida > Poales > Poaceae > Guadua > Guadua angustifolia. Next base: position 516,914 of record JAYEVE010001044.1, on the reverse strand, counting down.
CCTTCTCCCTATTACATTTTTTATTTTTTTAAATACATATATACTCGTCATATCTCCTGACCCTTATTTTTAGAAAATTACGTATCACAGTACCAGTATCACATATCATTGATACATAGCACAGAAGCATGTCCTCTTTTGTTATTTTTCTGGCTTTTTCAAAAGGCATGTTATGCACTCGTGCTGAATTTGTATATGGGAGGTGAGAAAAGGTGAGGTGGAGGTTAGCAACATCACCTTACTTTAGTAGCCATGTGGCAAAACTCATTAAAAAACCACTACTACGTAACAGGTCATCACTTCTTTGGCTCGTCCACGCCATTACCGGGTTATGGGAGCCGGCGATGATTGGTCGGCAATGATACTCGGGGTTATCATCGTTGGCTCTGGGCACCGCGAAGATAATAGATATCCTTGCCGATTCATTGTACAACCGACGGTGATACTCGACTATCTCTGCCATTTACACTAGAACCGGCGATGATATTTGACTATCTCTACGGTTCACACCGAAATCCGTAGTGATATATGTATATCTCTGCCACTTATACCAAGAACCGACGGTGATATATGTATATCACTTCTGCGGTTCTGACGAATGGCAGTGACAACCGAATTCTGAAAAAAATTTGTAGATGTACTTCATAGATTACTCTACCTATGTATAAAATTGTAGGTTCAAATTCAATACATATCAGGACTTACAAAAAAGAGAAAATTCTGAGCAAGTTTCAACTCCTGCTCCCATGTAGCCAGCATCCCCCTGGGAGCAATTATCATCGGACTACACAGTGGAAAAAGCTCAAGGTAAGATTGAACAAATGTGACTACAAGTCGGGTCTTCCATGTCCTTGGGGCATGAGAAATCACACAGCCACATGCAAACATCGGTGTTCACAGTGTGATTCAGCTGTTCAATTGAAATATCCCCTGCCAACTTTGTCCACATGAACTCAAATCCTTCTTGCTCGTGCAGGAACATGTGCAAGTTCAAGAAGCATGGCTGCTAGGAGAGCGTCCGGTACATTGAGAGGCGGAGCCACGAGGTGACGTGCTTGCTTGACATGGAAAGATTGCTTTCTCTCCTAGCAGCCATGCTTCTTGAACTTGCAGGGGCTTATTTTTTGAAAATCATTTTAGTGTGGAATAAGAATGATTCATTATTTTTATTAAGCAAATATATTCTAAAGAATATATGAATTTTTCATATTATTTTTTACAGCTTGTTTTCGGGATTGTGATATATATGTGTCACTTTTTATACACATACATCTTTATACACACAAACATATATTTTTATATACATACATCTTTCAAGGTCACACGTATATTTTTTGATCTTTATACACATACATCTTTCAAGGTCACATATTTATATTTTTAAACACATACATTTTTGGTCAACAAAATATACATACATATATCACAAAATACACATACATATATCACAAAATACACATACACATATCACAAAATATACATACACATATCACATTCTTTTTCGCCAATGAATATTATTAATATGGCAATAGAAAACTAGATCCATTGAAGAACACATACAAATATTTAAAAGACACATGCATTTTCCTTATCATGGGCACCCGAAAAAACACATAAAAAATATTTAAAAGACTTAGAGGTGACACCCATACTCTACTTAAGTGTATGCTCACTGTCACCCAAAAGTCACCCATACTCCACTGAAGAACACATACAAATATTTAAAAGAACACATACTCCACTGAAGAAAACTAGATCCATTGAAGAACACATACAAATATTTAAAAGACTTAGGGGTGACACCCATACTCCACTTAAGTGTATGCTCACTGTCACCCAAAAAGTCACCCGGAAAACCTCTCGTGGGCACCCGAAAATATGAATCGATTCCTCACGTGCGTTGGACTTAGAGGTGACACCCATACTCCACTTAAGTGTATGCTCACTGTCACCCAAAAGTCTCGTGCACGGAGTATTGACTAAATGACCCTCACTCAAACAAATATGAGCCACATAGTCGCACCGTACACACTACGCGTCCATGAGAGTTTCGATTCCATTCCGAATATCCATATCGGGATTGAAACCAACACATCTAAGCATGGCACTTGCCGTTAGTCTCGAGAACCTTGGTATCGCCCACACTCGCTAAGGGAAGCGTGAGCAATAGCCAAAGAACGACGACCGCCCAAGATTATGCGTTAGATAGTTGAAGACAATTCCAAGTACCCGGATATGTGTCTAGTGCTAGTTCACAAGATCAACGCCTAGCACCCACATATCCCACACTCGAGATGAATCATAACATATACACATGAAACTAGCGATTGTCACAAAGATAAACATAAACTACAACTATTACAACTATTTACTATTATAATTAGTGGCCGACCGACCAAATATTACAAGTCCAAAGTATAATGCAGCGGAAATAATACACATACACTTATCTTTACAAAACAAATATTTACAACACATGTATACATCTTTCAAGAACATATACAAAGCACCAAATTGAAGTTTACTTTTGGCTGCAATATAAATAACCATAGAGCAAAATGATCAAAATAGCACATGATTCCATACTGATTCATAATAACAGATTGCATCATATAGAATGAACGCAGTATCAGTGATATCAACAAGGGTAGAAAAATGAACAAGGCAACTAGCATAAAGCTCAACTTGTTTATTTTGAGTGTTCTCAGATGTCGGGTTGCCCAAAGGCCCTCCTCGCCACAAGGGACGAGTAATAGACTAATTTGTGACAACCTTACCTTAGTTATTGATTTACTTGTTGACAGATCAGATGCAAAGTATAAATCTGATGTTGGGTTCGAATGCTGTTATGCAGTACAATGAAACAACAATTCCTAGTGAAGTATACAATAAAACTAACTTTTTGCTTAGGAAATGACTTCAACAATAAAATTATAACTAATTTTCTTTCTGCATGGAGACATATTATTATAGCGAGATAACTTCAAAAGTTTAAACAAATTCCAATATACAACATGGTGTATAGGCCTGTCGATACTTATTGATAACTATATTAATCATGAATAGTAATAGGCAATTAATGGACCACTCAGCATGTTAATTGACCTTCATCATATGAAGGTTCTCACATACTAACATACATATTATACAAAGCTAGCTGCATAGTAGAAAGCTTATTTAATTTTATGTCAAGTTGAATGATGTTGTGCCATAGATTCTTTGCTAACCTAAATGTCTTTGGAACCTGTCAAAATCGCTAATCTGGTTGATTTAGTTAGTTGCATGGGCTTTCACATGGGCCGATTCAATGTGGTATTCAAAATTTGAAAATGCCAAAACAGGTATGCCCAAACAATTCATATACAATCTGTTCTACCAATGGTCCGGCACTTAAAACTAAACTCATTAAATTGCCTTGTGTTACGAGGAATTTTAAAATCAACTAACTAAAAGCGAGATATGGGTCGATCAAGGTACCAATACATAAATCAAGATTCAAGACAATATAATAATCTCTGATGAAGGTTGAGCAAAAGATGATGCACGCCTACTCTAGACTTGCTTACTACCCAAGCTCAACCAAGTCCTCGCCAACAACTATAAATTCCAGAGCAAATTCAAGATGATGATACTCACGCTTGAATTTTGATACTAATAAGCAATGTAGTTGAGTTTTTCTTGTGAAGCATTAACATATTAATGGAAGCACAATGAAGAAAGCCATATATCAATAAGCAGTAACAACTACCTTTTTTATAGTGAAGCATTAACATTGGCAAGCAAGCATGCAGTTTTTCGAATATAAAAGATGTAGATTGCCCATGTAAAAAAGAACAGATTGTCACAAATTAGTTGTCACAAATTATCTATTTCAGTCCCAAATCCTCACTGAACACTATTCCACATCCCACATGCTAGGTCCCCAAGCCAAAATTGGTGGCCCTTAGCATTCATCGCACATTCACATGAAGCATCCTTTGGAACCCTAAGTGCATTTCATTCGCGAGCATTTCATTCCATCGAGACAAAGCTACCAAATTGTAATAACGAAGAAAATACGAAATTGCTCATTTCATTCCATCCTGCTGCCTTCTACCTTCGGTGGCGGCGGTCCTGAGATGTCGAGTGGCGATGGCCGAGGCGGGAGCCGAGGCGGCGGATGGCCGAGGCGAGGGATGGCTGGCGGCGAATGCGAAGCGAGGCGACGCGCCCGTCGAGCGATGGTCGGAGGCGAGCGAGCGACGCAGCCCAGTCGAGGTGGCGGCGAGCTCGACCACGAGTTCACAGCGCGGTCCGGGCGCGTGGCGAGCTCTAACACGAGTTCACAGCCAGGCGGTCCGAGGCGCGCGAAAGCTCCGAGGCAACTTTGTAAAAGTGAGAGGAGGCGGGCTAGGGTTAGGTAATGGCGAGAGGAAGGCGCGCGTTTGATTTTATAGGGTGGACTATCACTTGCCGTTGGTCACAACAACCGGCGGTGATAGTATATCCTTCCGCCGCCATAAATATAACCGCGTGATACTTTTATCATCGCCGCCCACCTCATACCGGTAGTAATGATAGAATATTGCTGCGGTTGGAGATACACTGACAAGGATAGTTATTATCACTACCGGTTTATAAAAGAAACCGACAAGGTGATAATCCATATCACTCTCGGTTACATGAACAACCGGCAGTGATAAGCTCTCTGGCCAAATTCTATTAAATTTGATCCAAATTCTCTAAAAAATTTTGGAGGCATACTGTAGGACATCTAATATTTTATTTAAATATTTCCCCAATTTTTTATTAGGTTCTAAAATTATAAAAATTAGATTGCTAACTATTTTAATAGTTTTAATATTTCAAAAATCAAATAATGCTTGCAAATTGAACACAAATGCAGTCAAATTCACACAAATTCAAGTGCAGTCAAAATCACAAAAATCCAAATACAGTGATATGCTAGTCTCCGACCAATTAAGTGAAACTTTCAATTTGATCAAAAGAAAGCATAACCTCAATTTCCATTATTGCATATATTACATTAATTGTTATATATGAGAAAATAAACATGTCGTTCATACAAAAGAAAGCATACATTTCATTACTACAACTAAGCTACGATTCAACCTTCGTTATGATCGCGCGTATGTCGTAACCGTCACTCTCTTCCATGGTACTTAGGTCAACGTCCTCTCCAAAGGGGAAGCTCATCGAATTGGTTGTGCACTTCCTCGTCGACAACATTCTCAACTCCGACAATCCTTCTTTTTCCTTGAATAACCACGTGGCACTCCTTGTTAGCCGGTTGCCATACAAGAAGATTTGTGTAATGAAATTAGCAAGTCGAATGGTTCTTCTCTGTATTCGACGAGTTTGAGGTCCACGATAGTGATACCGTACTTGTCGATATTCACGCCCCCAGAAAGTCTGACCCATTGGCACCGAAAGAGAGGGACCTTCAAACGTCCATAGTCAAGCTCCCAAATCTCTTCTATGAATCCGTAGTAGGTTTGCCTATTTCCATTCTTTGTCATAGGCATCTATCTGAGATACCGCTATTTTGATTGGTGCTCTTTTTATCTTGCATTTTTGTATAAAATGTAAAACCATTTATGTTGTATCCTTGGAATGTCGAATCAGTAGTTGGCGATCTCTCGAGCCAACACTTTCAAGCGAGTGCGATCTGTCTCCGTCGCATCATGTGTCTACGCAACCAATCGCCAAATATCTCTGTGCTCTCTCATGAGCCAAACCTCGACCTCCACAGGTTTGTTTTGGATAGCACGTTCTTGTGCATGTTGACATACGGGCCACCACAACCGATTGTCCCAAAAGCTGCGAAATGTGCTTGTGTAAATGAAGCTAGATTGCTAATACGTCTTGATTTCTGCCAAGTGTCCCTTTCTCTGTAGCCTTCCCTCATGCCGAGATCTGAGCACACCAATCGGTTTGAGATCCATATAATCGACGAGAACTCAATGACCTCCTTGGTTCCCCGACCATCGGCAATGCAGACCTTCCTCGATTTGATTCTGAACATATTTCTTTATAACCCCATGAATCTCTCGAAAGGTACATCGATGTAGAAATACGGGACCAAGAATCAGTATCTCTTTCACAATGTGAACAATGAGATGGACCATAATATCAAAAAAGATGGAGGGAAACACATCTCAAGCACGCATAGAATGTGAACCACGTCTTCCTGCGGCTTATCTAGTTTTAATGGATCGATGGCCTTCGTGAAATCGCGTTGAAGAATGAACACAACTTGATAATTGGGTCTCGGACTTTCTCTGCGTAACCCCTAATTGCAATTGGAAGCATCTCGTCATCATCACGCGGCAATCGTGAGACTTCATACCAATTAACTTTAAGTCTTTCATTGAGATTAGTCTCTTTATGTTAGCAGAGTAACCAGACGGAACTTTGACTCAGTGCAAGCATTCGCAAACGCTAATTTTGTCTTTCTTGCTCAAAAATTAGCAGGCTGCGGGAAGGTACTTTTTGCCTGTATCCATTTTTTCGTAGTGCAGCTCCTTCCTCAGTTTCATATCTTCGAGGTCCATCCTTGCTTGAAGTGTATCTTTCGTTTTGCCAGGTATGTCTAGCAAGATACCAAGCAAGCTATCACACACGTTCTTCTCTATGTGCATGACGTCGATTCGTGTCAAACTTCAGTCTTGACAATAAGGTAGGATCCAAAATCTGATTTTTTCAACAAAGGAGCCTTATCCCGGAAGTCGAGAATAGATGTCTTCGGCTCCCTTTCCGTGAATAATTGTAAGATCCTTTACGATGGCAAATATCTGTTTTCGATGTGATTCTTGAACTAAGGCGTCTCCTTTGTCTCGTCAAAAGCTCTCTTATTATTGCGGTATGGGTGATCCTTGCGGAGGAACCTACGATGCCGCATGTAAGCCATTTTTCGGCAATTCTTGACCACCCACTAGTCTGTATCATCAAGCCTTCGGGCGATCCGTTGAAGCCTTTTGTCGCCTCGCCGGCAAAGTTGCCAAGAGTAGGATAATCATTAATGGTTACAAACAATAATGCCCGTAGGATAAAGTTTTCTCTTTATACTCATCCCATACCGTACACCATCGTTCCACAATATTAAAAGATCTTCAACTAATGGTTTGAGGTACACATCGATATCATTACCGAGGTTGCTCGGGCCCTTGGATCAATAGTGGCATCATAATGTACTTTCGCTTCATGCAAAGCCAAGGAGGAAGGTTGTAGATGCATAAAGTCACCGCCAAGTCTTGTGGCGACTACTCATGTTGCCAAAAGGATTCATCCCATCATACTCAACCCGAACCTTATATTCCTCACATCATATGCAAAGTGCTTCTTATATTTTCGCCGATATTCCTCCATTGCACGAGAATCGTGAGGTGTCTGAGCATTCCATCCTTCTTCGCTCTTGGCATGCCTTCGTAGCAATTGGGCATGCCTTTTGTTCGCAAACAATCGCTTTAGGCGAGGATTATAGGAAAATATCACACCACCTTACGGGACACCTCTTCTTCTTCGCCTCACCCGACATCTTCGTTCTCGATATCGCTGCCGCGTTGCCCTTATACCGCTTTGCTTTGCAAACAACACGAGCATCCATGTCCGCAAACTCATTGCGATACAATATGCAATCGTTTGGACATGCGTGTATTCTTTGTACTTCCATCCCAGCAGGCGGACAACTGCTTGGCTCGGTATGTAGTTGAAGGCAACACGTTACCCTCTGGAAGCAAGTCCCCAAGAGACATAACACCAAGAAAGCTCTTATCGGACCAACCATTGCTTGTCTTCAATCGTAGTAGTGAAAGCACGGTATGCGACTTCTGTCTTTGCTCCTTAACTTCGGGTACAATGGCGTTGTGGAGTCCTCTATCATACGCTAGAACTTTTGAAACTCCCTTTCACTCGTGAAGTCCCCCTCCCCATCACGCAACATTAGATCTCGATCATCTTCGTGGCTATCAATGAATGCATCTTCCACCGCCATCATATCGTTGTCTCTGTCATCTTCATCAATGTGATGCCCTTCATGTACAATATCATCTTCATCAATGTGTTGCCCTTCATGTATAATATCATCTTCACCGTGCTCGGTCCAACAGGTATAGCCAGCCTTGAAACCTCTTCGAAGCCAGTGTGCACGTATCGACTCTATGTTAGAAAACAGCTTCTCATTTTTGCAATTAACGCATGGACAACAAATATAGTCCGCCAAATTCTTCGACTTGTGTGCTGCAGCCGTATTCAGAAAACGAGTCACACCATTAAAGAACTCTAGACCTCGACGGTCCGTGTCATACATCCACCTTCGGTCCATCTATAGTTAATTATATCGAACTACATTTAGTATATCAATAAACATACTAAAATAATTTATTCTTTACATTAGTTATGCGATTGCTAATTAATTAAAAGCGATAAACACATTATAAGCACATAGCGCAAATAACAAAATAATTGTAAATGATTAGATTTACAAATACATCTAGCAATTTTGCCAATATTAAGATACATAAAACCTTTTTCACTATTTAAATATCCATCTAGCATTTCATTTTGTTATGTAGTGCTATTAAATTCAATTAATATACATCAAACAAGCATATAATTGAATATAAGGATATATTTCTAAATAATTATGTATCTTGCAACTTTCATTATTGAAAAATCCATCTACCATTTTCATTATTTAAATATTCAACTAGCAATTCTCACTATTTATAATTCATCTAGCAATTTTACTATTTAAATATCCATATAACAATTTTTCATTATTGAAAAGAATTACGATTATGTATAATTGTCCATCTAGCAATTTTCATTACTTAAAATCCACTACATCAATAAAATGGATAAAATTATAATTTATTAAATAATTTAGCTATATCTTAATTTGAGCACTACCGACCTAAAATGTTCACACCATACAATCAAGAATTATCAACATCTAAAGCGACATATAAAGTAAAATTTTACTACAAATATAACATAGATCAAGTTAGTAATTAACCTCGAAAAGAAATACGAGACAAATTTTAATACAATTTTTCAGCAGCAACTCGCCAAGGTAATAACTACAGAGCAAAACAAAGCTTCTTTTTATTCTGCTTGGTCGGAGAAGAAGTCACCTGAAGAAAAATACAAGAAAAAATATTAACACATTTTTTGGCAGCACCTCCCTAGTAAAATAAAAACCGAGCAAATAGAGCTCCTCTCTGTTCTGCTCGCTTCGCCGGAAGGCGCGTCGGTCAGGGCGATATATAAATACCTTATCACCGCATGTCGGCTCACGCAGAACCCAAGATAGTGATAACGTGAAATTACGCGGGAAAATTCGGAAGCGCGGGAAAATACATATCACTGCCGGTTAAAGACTAAAACCGGCACTAAAAGTTATATCACTGCCGATTATAAATGGAATCGATAGTGATATATCACTACCGGTTTTGGGTGTAAACCGGCGGTGATCGTCGTACCTTCCAATCGCCACACCAACCGTTGCGCTTGCGCTTCTCTGCCGCCAACCGTTCGCTTCACATTCCTCATCAATGTTGCCCTTCCCATTACGCCTCTATATAATGCCCATTCCTTAATTTGTAGCACCACCTCACAATCCACTCTTGCTGCAAGAATGCCCCCCCTAAGAAGCGAGCATGTCTTGGGCAAAGCCCCGCTCCGTCGCCAGAGAAGGAGGAGAAGGAGGAGGAGGAGGCGGAGGAGGAGGAAGAGGAGGCAAAGGAGGAGGAGGAGGGCGACGACGACGACAGCGACGGCGGCGAGGTCCTGCGGCGTTGGGGCAAGACCAACTCCGCCACCGAATCGGATTCGGAGGAGGAGGAGGACGATCACCACCGCAACTCTGATCGGATCTCAGGCGGCAGCTCCAGCAACGAGGAGGAGGAGGAGGACGACGACGACGATTTTTGGATATAGGGTTTCGCGCCATTTTGGGTTTCAAATGGTTAATAGCTGTTGGCCTGTTATATTTTGTATATATAATTAGAACTAAATATGTAATAATGGACGGTATAACTAATTACGTTTTGTAAATATTCTGTGTTTTAACTAATACATATCCTGCAAATTAGAAATTTTGTAAATGATCTGTGCGAGATAAATTACAAAATTTTAATATGTTCTGTTTTTTTAACTAATTATGCTTTGACATGTTCTGTGCGAGATAAATTACAATGTTTCTTATGTTATGTATCGAACTAATTATGGGGAACAGTAATATCATTGCCAGTTTGTAGGCAAACCGGCAATGATAAATCACTACCGGTTTTACATATAAACCGACAGTGATATCTTCTTATCACTGCCGGTTCTCTATAAAACCAAGAATGATATTGCCTCCATTCTGCGGAAATTTATACTATTCTTATCACTGCCGATTGAAGTTAGAACGGCGGTGATAATATTATCCTTGCGGTTGAATTTAGAACCGGTGATAATATTATCCTTCTTGCTTCGAAGCTACCCGACAGATGATGGGGGGTCCGCAGATGAGGCGATCGTAGTAGTGAACGGTGGTTGGTATTTTACTCCGTTTTTTATATATATAGTTGAGGGTGTTAGACAACTATTTAGTTGAGTGTGACAAAAGGACTTTTATGATAGATGAGAAGGTAATATGAAAATCTTCCAAAAAGGAATTATGTTAAAAGCATGCAACAAAAAACTTACTATGCATTCCCAAAAGTAATGCAGCATCTACAAAACTCTCATGGAGCGTGGGTGTCCAAACAAGTCTTAGTCTCTTTCACTACTACAGAACCGGCCTTCACAACTGGTCTATCACAAGCGGTTAGAGCGCACCGCTTGTGCTCTACGTCCTAAGCGGTTAAGTGGGCAGGCGGGAGGGGTCTCTAGAAGCGGTTCTTGACACGAACCCCTTCGAGTCCCATCTCTAGAAGCGGTTCGTGTCTAGAACCGCTTCTAGATATCTAGAAGCCGTTCGAGACACGAACCGCTTCTATAGGTGGGGATCGAGCGGTTCATGTGTAGAACCGCTTAGAGACTCCTTCCCGCCCAAATGCATTTAAACCCCATCTTCCAACAGCATTTAAACCCCATCTTCCTCCCGAGCTCACACAGGGCCAGCCAGTGGTGGGCCGAGAGCGATTCATGGGGGAGGTGCTGCCAAAATTTTAATTGAGGCTATTAGCTCCAAATTAATTGTTCCTAAGGTGAGTAACATGTTGCGACATCCTTCTCACCTATATATTGATGTTTTTGTGCATTGGATGTTGAGAAATCATGTTTTGTTCTTGTGGGAATTATTAATGTTTCTATTGTTGGCTTATTTTTTTGTTCTTAAGGTGATATATTGTTTGGTGTATGGAATGAAATGCAATAAATGTGAAACGATGAAAAATTACAAAGGTGGGGAAAAGGTAAAAATAATTTTATTTAGTAAAATTAAAATGCGGAATGATAGAAAAGGTTTGCATCAACATGTAACAATTAGTTAGTTTTATTTAAAAAAATCAATGGGATTAGAAATAATTAGTTGGCTTTAGTTAAAAGAATACAGAATGATTAAAAAAATACAAAACTATTAGACATAGTTAGCTTTAATTAAATATTGTGATAGATGTTGTTATTATTTTTATTGGTGTAGATAATCGGCAATGGATGTACAATGCGGACCGTCGGTCAAGAGAGTTCAGAGATGGCATGAAGGAGTTTCTCGACGTGGCCGTTGCATTCTTGCCTCAAGGAAGCTTCATACGTTGTCCGTCGTAGATTGCAAAAATGAGAAGGAGCACTCCGAACGATGGATGGTTATGAGGCATGTGATCACGAGAGGTTTCATGGAAAACTATACCTGCTGGACCCACCATGGCGAAACAGAGGCGATTCGACGGAAGGCGATGAAGAAGACGAAGAAGAGGAAGATAGAGCCAACGATATGCGGACACCACTCAATACGGGTCCGTGGAAGATCTGATCGGCGAGTTTGGCGATGATGAGCTAGATCGATGCTCCGTGACGGAGAGGGAGAGTTCACAGAGGAAAGACAATACAAGAAGTTTGAGCATGGTAGAGAACCACAAAACGCTTTGTACCCAAAGCGTGGATAGGGCCACAAAAAGCTGCGTAGTACACTAGAACTCATGCAATGGAAGGCCACAAACGATTGTGTCGGACAAGGCATTCAATGGTTTGTTATCACTTTCGTAAGAAGTTGCTTCGAAAGGTAACACTCTACCCGAATCTACGTATGAAGCGGCGAGTCCTCCGCCCTTTAGGATTGCAAGTCACGGAAGATACACGCATGTCCTAACGATTGTATCTGTATCGCAATGAGTATGCCGATTTCGAGGTTTGTCCAAGTGCGAAGAATCCCAGATAAGGTGCAGCGTGACGATCGGTGAATTAGATAGGAATCGTCTGAAGAAGAGAACTCACCAAAGTATTGTGGTATTTCCTGTGATCCCCGGTTGAAGCACCTGCTTGCTAACGAAGGTCATGCCAAGATGATGCGTTGGTATGAAGAAGAGCGTAAGGAAGACGGAATGCTTAGACACCTGCGCAGATGGCTCGCAGTGGAGGAAAATCGATCGAGCTTACGAACTTTGCAAATGAGGTCAAAACATAAGGTTTGGGTTGAGCAGATGGGATGAATCCTTTCGGTCAGTTGAGCAGCATCCATAGCACCTGGCCTATGACACTTTGCATCTATAACATTCCTCCATGGATGTGCATGAAGCGGAAGTACATCAAGATGCCATTATTGATCGAAGGCCCGAAGCAACCTGAAAACGACATCGATGTCTACCTGAAACCATTGGTTGAAGACCTTGTGAAGTTGTGGGAGGATGGTGTATGGGTTTGGGATGAGTACAAAAGAGAATATTTCAACCTGCGTGCATTGTTGTTTGTAACAATCAACGATTGGCCTGCTCTCGGTAACCTGTCCGGCCAAACTGTCAAAGGGTTTAAAGCTCGCACCAAAGCATAGATGAAACGGACTGCATGTACCTGAAAAACTCTCGGAAGTGTGTGTACATGGGCCACCGCAGGTTTCTTCCTAGCAGTCATGCTTTGAGGTGGAAAGGCAGTAAATTTAACGGGGGAACAGAAATTCGTGTTAAGCCTCAGCATCGTAATGGGCGACTTGTGTTTGCTATGGTAAAGGATCTGAAAGTAGTATTTGGGAAGGGTCTTGGAAGCATACCTATGCCGAACGAGGATGGTCATGCACCCACATGGAAGAAGAAATCAATATTTTGGGACCTGCCGTATTGGGAAGTTTTGGAGGTTCGTCACTCGCTTGACTTCATGCATATCACGAAGAATGTTTGCTTGAACCTGCTAGGCTACATAGATATGTATGGAAAATCGAAAGATACACTGCAAGCTCGGAAGGACCTTGAAGACATGGAGGTGAGGAGTGACTTACATCCGAAAAACAAAGAATGGACAAAACAACTTTTTCTACATCCTGCGAGCTACACTCCAAGCAAAGAAGGGAAAAAAAAGCATGATTGAGTGTTTGAACAGTGTGAAGGTCCCTTTTGGATACTCCTCAAATGTAAAGAGACTCGTAAACATGAAAGAGAACAAACTCCAAGGCCTAAAATCCCATGACTGCCTTGTTTTGATGACACAGATTGCTCCGTGAGTGTCGAGGTATCTTGCCTGAGTGGTTATGGGGACAATCACAAAGCTATGTTCCTTCTGAACGCCATTTCGCGAGAAGGTTGTCGAACCAACTAAACTGCCTAAGTTAGAGGCTGATGTGGTACAAAGTTTGGTTAGCCTTAAGATGATCTTTCCTCCTGCATTCTTTGATATCATGGTTCATCTCACCGTTCACCTTGTCAAGGAGATAGGTATCTCGGACGATATATCCGCACAACATGTTCCTTTTGAGAGGTACATGAGTCTCTCAAGAAGTACGTCAAGTAACTGTTCGCGTCCGGAAGGCTGCATTGCCGAGGGCTACGTGATTGGAGGAGGTGATAGAGTTTTGTGTTGATTACATGAATGATCTAAATCCTATCGGCGTCCCCATATCACGACACGAGGGAGGCTACGGGGCAAAGGGACAATAGGAAGGCAATCGGTTGCATGCAATGATCTTGTTGCATTCAAGCAAGCACATTTCACTGCTTACAAGCAATCAACTATAGTCGCCCCTATGTCCTTGAAAGACAAGAGTGTCCTCGCCATGAGTTCACGAGGGAAGACAGAGAGTTGGATAACCACGAGCACATGGATTCTTTTCGGTGGCTCTGTATACATCCTTGAGGAAGGGCCAAATGATGAACTATTGCAATGCTTGGCTCGGGGACCATCACAAGAAATCGTGACATTTAAGGGGTATGAGATCAATGGTTACACATTGTACACCAGATCCCAAGATAACAGGAGCACCAACTGAGCAATGGTGTCCGTATAGACGCCAAGACAACAATGGAGTTGGACACATATTATGGTTTCATAGAAGAAATATGGGAGCTCGACTATGGACCTCTGAAGGTCCCTCTATTTAAGTGCCAATGGGTCAAGCTGACTCCAAACGGTGTGAAGGTCGACAAATATGGCATGATAACCGTGGATCTCACAGAAGTTGGCTATAGGCGCGAACCGTTTGTTCTCGCGAACGATGTGATCCAGGTCTTCTATGTAATGGACATGTCAAGCAAACCTAAAAAGCGAAGGACAAGCAAAAGGTAATGCCAAAGCGACATGTGGTTCTCTAAGGCAAGCGAAGGATTGTAGGAGTTGAGAACGTCCACCGACGAGGAAGAGTATGGTCGATTCGACGAGCTCCCTCCTTTTACAGCTTGATGTCGACATAAGCGTCCTACGTGATGATGATGTCGATGCTCCTTACATACGTCACGGTCATAACGAAGAACAATTGTAAAGACGAAGACTTAAGATGTACTACTTGTATACAAATTATTCGATATGATCATGTTGATATGTTGATGTTTAACATTGCTTGTACATAATTTCTACAAAATTATTTCTACAAATTTTAAAATGAAAACAAAGCCTGAAAACCATTTGTACAAATTTTAAAATGAGAACAAAGCACGAAAATTATTTCTACAAGTTATTCATTTGTTCAATTCACTTTAAATACAAATGACATTTATTCTGTGATTTATATCCACTCTATGAAAGGACTGCATAAATTTTAGCATACCTAAAAAAGGAAATTACAGACATACAAAGAGAAATTCAGCTTAGCATAGTTAGCTCATAAATTCCTGTACAAAAACCCCAAAAGCAGTGTGAAATTTACACAACTGACATACAAGCTTTCAACAATTTGAGCACAGGTTGTCTACTACTACTTACCTAGTACATCATATAAAAGGAGCAACATTACAATGATAGCTATATTAACTAATTTCTTTAGCATGTCCTCTACTCTTTCCATCCTTTTTCTAGCTTTTAATACTCTTGTTGTCATCGAAGCGCAGCGGATGTGCATCTCTCGGCTTGCAACAGATTAAATGTTACTGACGTGTAGGCCATCATCACTTAGCGACAAATCTTCTTGGAATGCAGACAATTTGCATTGCAAGATTTTCAACACCATGGTGGCTTTATCATTGCTAATCTTGACATCTTGTGCCCTTCAAGCGAAAGAATGGAATGGAAGGTGAAAGTC
The DNA here is from genome assembly GCA_036346375.1 of Guadua angustifolia. Lineage (NCBI taxonomy): Eukaryota > Viridiplantae > Streptophyta > Magnoliopsida > Poales > Poaceae > Guadua > Guadua angustifolia. The sequence goes on along the minus strand of JAYEVE010001044.1, from coordinate 501,271 downwards.
AGCGAATATGAACAAATGAATAACTTCAAAAACTTACCGACATATTCAACACTTCATGAACACTCGGGACGGATTCTTGGATGTATGGGAGGTGAACACATTCTGAGGATCTCCGCATCGAGGACACGATAGCTTCATCCGCAATGCCTCTAGTTGTCTCTTCGTCTCGCCATTTGATGAAGCCGTTGACATGAATTAATAGCTTCAAAGAGTGAAACAAATTAGCATCAACAATATTTTTTCATTATTCCAACATCAACATATCAATAAAACTCCTTGTGGGCATTTCACCGAACACCTTGTGGGCTACAAGGGGGCACGAGCGGGGTTCGAACCAGGGTGGACGAGCCCGTACACTCAAACGCCACGCGCTAGCCAGGGGGGAGGAAGATATCTTATCGAACGATATAGGCACCGTATTGTTTTGAATATTATCCGGTCAGCACTTTTACAAGTGGTTGGTATTAATAGCCGCTTGTAGCTTGCGCTCTACAAGCGGTTGATAATACTAACCGCTTGCATAGGGCCTTTCACACTCCCGCCCATCCATGCGTTCTACAAGCGGTTAGTAATATTAACCGCTTGTAGAAGTCCTCTTTACAAGCGGTTCGTAATACCAACGCTTGTAGCACTACTCAAGCGGTTGTTATTACCAACCGGTTGTAAAGTGGGTGCCCTATATAAAGTCGGTACTCCCCGCTCTTCCTCACACCCCAAATTTTCTAAGTCCCCGCGTGTCGACGTTTGTTGTCGGCAATAATGAAAATGGGGCTAGGCGCTGGATCCAAAATCGATGGTAGCACAAGACACAAGAATTATACAGGTTCGGGCTCCCGCGGTGGAGATAATACCCTAGTCCTGTGCTCTGGAATTATGAGTAGCTAACTTATCTGTAGTACTGCGGATTATTTCTCCCAGTCTTGGAATTTCAATCGGTTGAGCGTAGGTCCCTCTCGCAGGCAATATTGGGGGTTGTGGACCTAATTGTGAAGGCTAGGGTTAAAAATTAGGTTGCGTGGGAGGGTTTTACAAACTTTCCTCCCACCTAATTTATTTTCCCTAACCTTATCCCTTCCTTCCCATTCTCTTTTTCTGAGTTGCTTTTCCTGCCACCAGCACCTTCTGCTCCTGCGTCGTGCTGCGGCCACCAGTGACCCCTCGATCATGGCTCCCGTTTTCTGGCTTCCTCCCTACTGCCCGTCGCCCATTGTGACTCCCCTGCTCACGTTTTCTCGGCCCGTTGTCGCCCTCCCTCTTGGCTCGACGCCCCTCCCCTGGACTCCCTGGCCTGGCGCCTTTCCTCCTTTCCCTCCCAGTAGGAAGGAGCAACATCGTGAGCAAAGACACCGGGCAAAGACTAACCGAGTAACAAAGAACCAATACCGCCTGCCCTTGGCTGCTCCGGCACCTCTGCCGGCAATGCATCTCCAATGGCTGCTTCCCAAATACGGCAAGTGCCCTACTCCCTCCTTTCCTCCATGGATGTGCTTTGAGGTATAAATTTTGGGGAAAATTAGTTGCATGTCAGGTGTTCGATGAAATGGCTGTGAGGTATATGCATATGTAGTTCATATTGCTTTGTATGCTTTCGACTTGGCCGTTAAATCTCTAGGTGTTTATGTTTAATTCCATCTGAATAACTTTGAAAATGGAAGCAATAGTAAATATATTTGATCGCTGGAAAGTTAATTTTGATAGCATGGTATGTAAGAGTATAAGTATGTTGAGATTAGATCAATGTAGCACATCTCTTGATTCTTGCTTTGCTTCTCATGCTACGGAATATGGCCCATGTCATTGAATGGTGCATTAAAGATTCTCAAGAAACTTAAGCGACTAGAGAAGTGACAACGTTTCTAGTTAATAATGTTGTTTGGTTGGAAATTTTGGATTTTTATATTTTTGTAGCTGCCATTGGATTATTATATCATTGAAAGAAACACCCTTAAACCAGGATAATGAGAACTCAAATATGAAATGTTGGATGCCGTAGATCAAACTGGTAGACATCTCATTAAGGTGAGAAGGCTAGAGTGTAAAGTGGAATAGTTTGGGTGTTTTATTTAAAAAATGTCGATGGCCTTTAATGTATATCTAAGCATCATATATCTCATCCAATGGTCTCAATTGTCAGTTCTTAGTCCTCTATTTAAGGTTAGTTCACGTTTGATACATTTCCTATTTACTCATAATGCAATGTGGATATGTTTCTTAAATTTGAACAATTAGCATGAGCATTTGTGTCGTTTGATTTATGAAGTATTGAGAAGAGTTGGATCTTTGAATGTTAGCTTAATTTGTTAATGGTTTTGACTAAGATCCCAAATTGAGAGAGAGTTGTCAATGTGTTCTCCTATTATTAAGGTTTAATATCTGTTGTCTAGTGGGTTGCCCGGAGTTTCTATTAGTGTGAATTGGGACTGTTTTGGCAAGAGTTAGATTTCGTCGTGCATTGAGGTATTGAGTCGGACCTTGATCCATTCTTGCGCGTAACGTTGTTTTCAGGTAGAGGGACTTTGGGGGTTGCCTCGACCCGCGTCGCTCAGTCTTCAATAAAGGCAAGTGCATCCCCTAAAGCGTTATTAGGGTATTAAATGCGTTGCTTGCGATAAGAGTATGAAAATTCTAATGATTTGGTTTTGTTTAATAGCCTATCTAGAAAATGGTTCTTAGTATGATGATGAAAGCGGAAAAAGATCATTTTGAGCACATTGGCATGATGCATTGCATGACGGGTTTGCATATGAGACATTGGAATAAGATTTATCTCTTGTATGGGCGTGAGAATTGTATATGCACTAGTCGGTAAATATTTGGTATGTTCAAGCATTTTTCTTATTGTTTCCATGTTTATGCGATATGTTTTTGGTCAGGGTTAAGAGCAAATACCCATGATGTCGTGTATGAATTGTTTATAAGCATCATTTGCATATGTGCATTCATGAAAAATGCATGAGATAAAGGCCAGGTCGGTGAGAAAGTCATAACTATTCCGGTGAGGTCGGTGAGAAAGTTATGACTAATCCGGAGCGTCACTAGGAAGTCCTTCCTCCACGGGATGGAAGGGAATGAAAGAGTGCATGTCGACGGGCGTGCACTCATTATACCGGTATAATTGATGAAAATGTGCATTTTGAGCATGAAAGTATGGTTGCATTGCATTATACAACATTGCATATATGCATGAGACATTATGTGAACGAAAGTATGGTTGCATTGCATTATATAGCATTTCAGTGCCCTGTGTTGAAATGGATAACTGTTGGTTTATGGGAATGGAAGTGTCAGGTTGAGGATTGAGTCATGGGCTCATCCAGAAATGATTAACGAGGCATGAGTCATGTTTACTTACGTTTTGAGTTGGTTGTGGTAAGTGGAGGTAGGTACTGCTTCTTGTATTTAATGATTTCATTTAAGTATTTGCTATAGTAAATTCTAAAGTAAATGTAAACCAGTTGAATGTATTACGTTTCGTTATTGTTGCACTTTGCTGGGTCTTGGACTCACGCTTGTTTGCTTCCTGTTTAGGTACCTTGAAGCTGACTCGCCGGGATGGGAGTAGAGCACGTGCACGACTTCGGTCACCAACAACCCAGTTAATTGATTAGTTAAAAATAGTTGTAATAAATGCGATTGTATTGTGTTGATCGTCGTTGCGTAGTTGGTTAATTGCCAGTTGGATATATGATCGATTATCTAAGGACCTGCTAGATGGTTTCACTCTATTTCGAGTGATTGATATATTATACAACTGCTAATATTCTTTTGTCTGCTGAGTGGATGTCCTAGTTTTAGGGGAGGTGCTGCCGAAATTCTGAGAATTTCGGTGACTTAGTCTTAAACCGATTTTAAGAATCAGAGGTTAATTCTTGTCTTTTCGCTAGAGGTGTCATTAGTTATTTGAGAGTTTTGGTAGCATCTGTGGTGCTTTTGGCGCCGGGGTGTTACAGTTGGTATCAGAGCGGGCTTCAGGTCCGTGGTGTCTGAATGTAGTAAGTAATTCTAGAATGAATTAAAATGTTGCTGTGTGAAGGTAGAAACATGGTTTAGGTTGAACCTTTAAAATGTGGCCCTAGGGCAATAACCGTAAAACTTGATGTAGAATGATGAATTAATTTAAAATTTGACACACTCTGATGCACAGTAGGAAGGGATGGGATATCGTTGTATTGTGTTACAACGTTCTTTTGAGATTTATGCTATATTGATACTTGTTGATATGTTATATGTTAGTCTTGTTAAGGCTATGGTATTATTTATGGCTATGTATTTGAAGTGGTAAATTAATTGGTGGAGTCCGGTGGGACTCTTTGTGCCGAAGGGATTTGGGCTCTGTCGTGTAGCTGTGTCAGTCGGTGTGGCAGTGGAGAGCTAGCACCAGAGGATTCATAACCGCGTGTGAGGAGAGTCCTTGTTCTTCTGTCATAAATTGGAGTATGCTATTTGGGTTTTGTCCTCTTTTGGTCTTCTTGGATTTAAGACCAAGAAAAAGGTATTATGTTGCTCCTCTTTTGGTTGCTTTGCGAAGAAAGTCATGGATTTCTTCGTGTTGTCGTTCTCCAAGTTTAAAAAGGGTATTTGATTCCTCGTTTTTCGTTGTTGAGGAAAATGTCTTGGCGACCCTCTTCTTTTGCGGAAACTTTGCGTTTTATCCTTGCTTTGGAGTTCGAGGGCATGACAAGGGTTGAGTCTTGTCGTCTTGGTAAAGAGGAGAGTCGAGTCTCTTTGGAAAATTTTGGTGAGTTCCTACAAGGTTAAATCCTGCAACCAAAATTGCGATTGTGGGTTGGTTGAAGATCTCTGTGCGATTAGTAGAACGATTGTGTGGTTAGGTGGTTGACCCTAAATTTGATAGAGGGCAAGGATTATAGTGTTGGTTATGGTGATCCACAGTTATAGTGGAGGATTGGTAATGGTGTGTGCGCGAAAGGCTAGTAGTGGTTATGATGTAGAAGAAATAACAAGTTGGGTTGCAGAACTTGTTTAAATAAGTTGATGGGATTGCTTTGACTAGAGGTGTCCTCAGTGCACGGAATGGGTTGATTGACCTAGAATGGAATTGGAGTTAAAATGCGAAGAATCATTACATGGAGTATGTGGGAGCTTGGTTTGCTGCTAGCAATGGATGGTCTTATAGCCATTTTAGATGATTTATATCTTGAGGAGACATTGTTTATCGAGGGAGACCTAAATGGTTTGATTTAGTGGCTGATCGTATTGCTAACAAATCAGAAGTATGGAAGGCAGACGTTAACCTACTGAAAATTGCTTTGAGAAGGGAAAACTTGAATGTAGTTTATGAAGTGGACTTTGATTTGGTACGTTGATTATGGTTGGAGGTATAGCTTACTTTCCGTGATGAGTACCATGGGGAAGAATTGGTTAATGTTGGTGGTAACCTGTCCGAGGGTGATGTATTTAGGTGAAAGGTTGGATTTATGATTAAAATCTATGGAATTGGATTGTCAGTGTAATCTGTTGGGTGTATGCCTTTGTTAAGGCGTTCTGTTGGTGTGCAATGGAGAATTTCTAGAATCGTTGCGTTTCGCCAAGTTGCGAAGTTAGTGGATGAATGAAGATGAGGAAGAAAGAATGCTTAATCATGAATTGATGTGATGGTAGTTTGTGGACTTACTAAATGAAGGAAATAAATAGAGGTATGGAAAATGTTGGAAGTTCTTGAATGGGAATGATCTTTGGGAATGGTCTAAAAGATGAAATCTTTAGTTGATGTTAAAAGTGGTTTTCGATTAGAAAACGAAAATTTTCCCTCTCTTTGGAGGCAAGTGTTGGTTGTGAGTGAAGAGAATTGGGTCCCAGAACAGGGTTTCTTCCTCGAGTTGTGTGGTTTGGGGCAAAAGTTATGGGATGTGTTGTTTCTTATTCGAATTTTTTTTCTTTGGTGTGAGGTGGTACACCATGGATCTTAAGGTGATGAAAATGGATTTTTGTTGATAAGGAAAAATTCGGTTTTCTTTGGTTTTGTGATCGCTTCTGAAAAGAATTGTGCGGTGTTTCTCGTCTAAGCTGAGTTTCCCTTTCTCTTAAGAAAAAGGATGGTGGTTGTGTGTATAGATGTTGGAATCGACGATCGATTTTCAGTTTCCGAAATTTTGTTGGGGTTAGTGCGAGATGTTTTGCCTTGGTAAAAGCGAGCTGATTTTCTTTGATCTTTGTGATCGTGTTTGTAAAAGATTTAAGTGATGTTTCTTTTTAAGGTTGAGTTTTTCCTCAATGTGAAATTTATTGCTTTGAGTTCAAGTTGAGGAAAGTGGTTGGCTTTGTTAAATGGAGCGAGATTCTCTTTGTTCTCTAGTGTGATATAAGAAAATGCTGAGTAGTGAGTTTGGTGGAGTATAATAGAAGATTATACTCTTAAATTTATTTCCGAGTAAAGGTGGATAGTAAATGGATCCAGAGTAGAGAGTAATGCCTGGTGTTCCAGGTTTGGTCTAAGCATTGGTGGAGGGTTGTCGGATCCCGTTGACCCATGGTTGTGTGGGATTAATTTTGTTGGTGGACTGTGGAATTGGTCAATAAATGCGTTACTTTTTCTAATTATGTTCGAACCCTTGGTCTCGTGGGTTGGATTCAATGTTTGGTTAGTCAGAAATAGCGAGATCAGTTATGAATCTTTCCCTTCGAGTGGTTGTCTCCTTGCCCGAGACAAGTATGAAAGAAGGTCAAGTATGATATCGTATTGTGAGGAAATAGGATCTGTGCCCTGTTGGACTAATCGTGGCAATAGTGAGGTTGGTCATGACCCTTTTGTTCCAAGGGTAACCATTGAAAGGATAAGATTGGTGTTTTGGTTCCCGGAGGATTCCGGTAGGGAACCATAAATGTTTTAGTGTTTGGAGACTAGTATTATGATCTTCCGGAAATAATTATTGATTGATTGCAGGTCGTTCACTGAAATGTTAAAGAAAAGTTGCCTGAGTTGTCATACAGTTTGTGAAAAGGGTAGGAATTTAGAATTTGGCTGTTTGTCTGGATCTATTGGAGTTTAAGCGTGAGAGTTGTGAATTTCTCAGGTTGAGAAAGTGCTTGTGAGATTCCTGGTTTTGGGAAACCTTTTGGGATTGAGAGGCGCAAAATATAATTGATTTAGTGTTGGTCTTTAAGAAAGGCCTGGTTTTTGAGTTTTGTACCATGCGAGTTAAGGAGTTAGAGTGAGTGTTGATTTGTTGATGGATGAAATGAGTTCAGTTACTTACTCCTTTTATTTGGCGAGAGTCGTGGTTTGAGTTGTGGAGTTTTCTCTTGCGTGAGAAGTACTCGGCTCGTGTTTTTTTTGGACATATTGATTTTGCAATTCGGTTTCTGTTGTTTTGTGGGTGGGTATTGAGGTGTTCCGAATTCGAGGGCGAATTCTTTAAAAGGGGTGAAGAGTGTAGTACTGCGGATTATTTCTCCCAGTCTTGGAATTTCAATCGGTTGAGCGTAGGTCCCTCTCGCAGGCAATATCGGGGGTTGTGGACCTAATTGTGAAGGCTAGGGTTAAAAATTAGGTTGCGTGGGAGGGGTTTTCTGAAACTTTCCCTCCCCACCTAATTTATTTTTCCCCTAACCTTATCCCTTCCTTCCCATTCTCTTTTTCCTGAGTTGCTTTTCCCTAGCCACCACCTTGCTTGCTGCTCCTGCGTCGTCTTTACCACAAGGACCCCTCGATCGCGCTCCCATGGCTACTCTTGCTTCTACTGCCCGTCGCCCTTCCCATGAGCTCCCCTGGCGCCCGTTTTCTCCCGCCAAGGCCTCCCTCCTCTTGGCTCGACGCCTCCCACGACTCCTGGCTGGCGCCTTTCCTCCTTTCCTCCCCACCGAAGGAGCAGATCATCGGCCGGGAGCGACACCGGCCGGCAGACTAACCGAACAGCAGCAGCTGAAGGCCGCCGTGCCCTTGGCTGCTCGGCACCTCGGCGGCCGTGGCATCTCCAATGGCGGCTTCCCAATACTGGCGAAGTGCCCTACTCCCTCCTTTCCTCCATGGATGTGCTTTGAGGTATAAATTTTGGGGAAAATTAGTTGCATGTCAGGTGTTCGATGAAATGGTCATGAGGTATATGCATATGTAGTTCATATTGCTTTGTATGCTTTCGACTTGGCGTTAAATCTCTAGGTGTTTATGTTTAATTCCATCTGAATAACTTTGAAAATGGAAGCAATAGTAAATATATTTGATCGCTGGAAAGTTAATTTTGATAGCATGGTATGTAAGAGTATAAGTATGTTGAGATTAGATCAATGTAGCACATCTACTGATTCTTGCTTTGCTTCTCATGCTTCTGGAATATGGCCCATGTCATTGAATGGTGCATTAAAGATTCTCAAGAAACTTAGCGACTAGAGAGAAGTGACAACGTTTCTAGTTAATAATGTTGTTTGGTTGGAAATTTTGGATTTTATATTTTTGTAGCTGCCATTGGATTATTATATCATTGAAAGAAACACCCTTAAACCAGGATAATGAGAACTCAAATATGAAATGTTGGATCTCAGTAGATCAAAGCGGTAGACATCTCATTAAGGTGAGAAGGCTAGAGTGTAAAGTGGAATAGTTTGGGTGTTTTATTTAAAAATGTCGATGGCCTTTAATGTATATCTAAGCATCATATATCTCATCCAATGGTCTCAATTGTCGGTTCTTAGTCCTCTATTTAAGGTTAGTTCACGTTTGATACATTTCCTATTTACTCATAATGCAATGTGGATATGTTTCTTAAATTTGAACAATTAGCATGAGCATTTGTGTCGTTTGATTTATGAAGTATTGAGAAGAGTTGGATCTTTGAATGTTAGCTTAATTTGTTAATGGTTTTGACTAAGATCCCAAATTGAGAGAGAGTTGTCAATGTGTTCTCCTATTATTAAGGTTTAATGTCTGTTGTCTAGTGGGTTGCCCGGAGTTTCTATTAGTGTGAATTGGGACTGTTTTGGCAAGAGTTAGATTTTGTCGTGCATTGAGGTATTGAGTCGGACCTTGATCCATTCTTGCGCGTAACGTTGTTTTCAGGTAGAGGGACTTTGGGGGTTGCCTCGACCCCGCGTCGCTCCGTCTTCAATAAAAGGCAAGTGCATCCCCTAAAGCGTTATTAGGGTATTAAATGCGTTGCTTGCGATAAGAGTATGAAAATTCTAATGATTTGGTTTTGTTTAATAGCCTATCTAGAAAATGGTTCTTAGTATGATGATGAAAGCGGAAAAAGATCATTTTGAGCACATTGGCATGATGCATTGCATGACGGGTTTGCATATGAGACATTGGAATAAGATTTATCTCTTGTATGGGCGTGATAATTGTATATGCACTAGTCGGTAAATATTTGGTATGTTCAAGCATTTTTCTTATTGTTTCCATGTTTATGCGATATGTTTTTGGTCAGGGTTAAGAGCAAATACCCATGATGTCGTGTATGAATTGTTTATAAGCATCATTTGCATATGTGCATTCATGAAAAATGCATGAGATAAAGGCCAGGTCGGTGAGAAAGTCATAACTATTCCGGTGAGGTCGGTGAGAAAGTTATGACTAATCCGGAGCGCCACTAGGAAGTCCTTCCTCCACGGGATGGAAGGGAATGAAAGAGTGCATGTCGACGGGCGTGCACTCATTATACCGGTATAATTGATGAAAATGTGCATTTTGAGCATGAAAGTATGGTTGCATTGCATTATACAACATTGCATATATGCATGAGACATTATGTGAACGAAAGTATGGTTGCATTGCATTATATAGCATTTCAGTGCCCTGTGTTGAAATGGATAACTGTTGGTTTATGGGAATGGAAGTGTCAGGTTGAGGATTGAGTCATGGGCTCATCCAGAAATGATTAACGAGGCATGAGTCATGTTTACTTACGTTTTGAGTTGGTTGTGGTAAGTGGAGGTAGGTACTGCTTCTTGTATTTAATGATTTCATTTAAGTATTTGCTATAGTAAATTCTAAAGTAAATGTAAACCAGTTGAATGTATTACGTTTCGTTATTGTTGCACTTTGCTGAGTCTTGGACTCACGCTTGTTTGCTTCTGTTTAGGTACCTTGAAGTGACTTCATGGGATGGGAGTAGAAACACGTGCGACTTGGTCACCAACAACCCAGTTAATTGATTAGTTAAAAATAGTTGTAATAAATGCGATTGTATTGTGTTGATCGTCGTTGCGTAGTTGGTTAATTGCCAGTTGGATATATGATCGATTATCTAAGGACCTGCTAGATGGTTTCACTCTATTTCGAGTGATTGATATATTATACAAGCTGCTAATATTCTTTTGTCTCGCGAGTGGATGTCCTAGTTTTAGGGAGTCTTGCCGAAATTCGAAATTTCGGTGACTTAATCTTAAACCGATTTTAAGAATCGAGAGTTAATTCTTGTCTTTTAAGCTAGAGGTGTCATTAGTTATTTGAGAGTTTTGGTAGCATCTGTGGTGCTTTTGGCGCCGGGGTGTTACATTATCTGCTGATGAGATGTTCTATCTCTCCCTCTCCCCCTCTCCCACCCCCCTTTATATAGCGGAGGAGGGCGGTTACAAAGGAGAGTCCTAATCGGTTACAAGGTGGAGATTGTATCTCTTTCCTTATCCGTTTAATATGATAACGGATAGGATTACAATTGTATCCTCCCTAAGCAGGGTCGGTTTCCATCTTCTGGGTCTCCTTGCTGCGCATGGCAGCCTGCCTCTTGGGCAATACCCGTCTTTATGTATTCGGCGTGGCCTATCCCCTCCCGAGTGGTCCTCACGACCCGCCATGCAGATACCCGGGGTCCATATACTCCACAGTAGCCCCCGAGTGCTTTGCGATCGAGTTGCCGCCTTCCTGGTCGCAGCCCAACTGAGTCACGCTTCGCGCCGAGTACTTCCAGTTCTTGATGTAGTTTCCCGACTGGTTTTTTCCTTTCAGCCAAGTGCCCATTGTAGGCAAAGAGATCGTGAAGGACTCAATAGAGCTCCACGCGTTGAACCATTCCCCACTGTCACGGCGTACAGCTGGTGGCCCATCATGGGGCATATCGCATCCTCAATGATGTGCAGAAGTCAAAACGCTTTTTTCACTCAAGGCGAAATTCAGCGCCGCTCCTTTTAAATTCATTTGATGCTGATGTCGTCGTTTAAACGTTGGCCTGTACGTGTTGCATCCAAATTTAGTAGCCCTGAAATCATGTATATGCAGAACTTAGGCAATGTAAAAACAGTTCACTCGGATGTGATGTCCGACTGATTTGTGTATAATTTTAGAGTTTTTTACACCTTTTCCTTATTGATTTTGATTTCATCCGAGTGGTTTGACTCTTTTTTGTTTAAGCACTCTACCCGACTAGTCTAGCCCCCGAGCGTCGGGAGTCGGCTCATGGCTCTTTTTCCCAGGCACGCGTTTTGGGTGACTAAAGTTCGCCGTTCATGGGTTCAGAGTTTCACAACTCGAAATTAACGCTCTCGGATTCATTTGCAATCGTTAAGTAAAAGAAGAAAAATACAACTCAGAAATAGATGTGCGCATGCGCACACTATTAGGTGTAGCCCCCGACTTACTGCTTAGTTGAGAATCAACTAAGTAGCAAGTCAAGAGGAAAGTCGCAAACGAACAGTATTTCTTAATGTAGGAACCAATAAACGATCCAAAGAGTGTTGCGCATGCGCAACACTATTAGGTGTAGCCCCCGACTTACTGCTTAGTTGAGGATTAACTAAGTAGCAAGTCAAGAAAGCCAATAATTTTATAATGACATAATTTGAGTAAACAGTGACTTAGCTGCTTTATGCTCCATGTGTTGTTGACGATCGTGTCGTCCTTGCTCGTGGCGCAGGCATAGGCTTGCAGTCGAGCCGAAGGTGGCGCTCGGGGCGCAGGCGTAGGCTCGTGGCCGTGCCGAAGTTGGCGCTCGGGGCGCTGGCGTAGGCTCGTGGCCGTCTTGCGTATGGCGCTTCGAAGCGCGGCGTAGGCTCGTGGTCGTCGTGCAGTATGGCGCTTCGAGTGCTGGCGTAAACTCGTGGCGTCTTAGTATGGCGCTTCGGCGCGGCGTGGCTCTTAGCGTGCGAAATTGGCGCTTCGAAGCGCGGTAGCTCTTGGCGTCGCGAAATTGGCGCTTCGCGCGCGGCGTAGCTCTTAGCGTGCGAAGTTGGCGCTTCGAAGCGCGCGTAGGCTTCGTGGCGTGCGAAGATTGGCGCTTCGAAGCGCGGCGTGGCTTCGTGGTCGTGCGGTTAGCGCTCTGAGTTGTTGTAGCCAGCAAAAGCGATCGAGGGTGGCGGTAAGCCCGAGTTTCAGAACCAATCGATGAATCAGTCGGAGGGAGCGCCAGGTTTAGCGCCTCCATGCATTATATGTGTCAGGCTTAATACCGACACCAAAATAATTTCACTCGGAGAACTTCATGCTGGCTTTGCACGCGATGTACGTCGCCACGGTTGACCTGAAGAAGAGGTCCCTTGGCAGGATTGCTACTTGGCGATTGGCTTCAGTATCGGCACCAACATCTTTGATCGCTTTGTCCTTTCAGCGGCAGCTCATGCAAGAGACAATGAATATCAATTAAAAGCAAGCACATTAATTAACCATAGTAAATAAAGTACGTTGCTAATAACGTGTTGTTTCTTGTTGTTGTGCTTGATCGGTTGGATGAGGCGTGCATGTCTTGGCTTCGGAGGTTACTCCTCATGCGGCGCCACAAGCGGGAGGAATCGCGGCTAGTGCGAAGCGAGTTTAGCGGTTGTAAATGTGATGTGGCGGCGTCCTCGGCGCGCCCTTGAACACCGGCCGCCGACGTGGGACACGAGCGCTGCACCTTCTCGCGGAGGGATCGATGCCGCCGAGCGGTGCGGCGCGAAGAAACTCCGCAGAGCACACCTTGCGACGGCGAGCCATCACGCCAGGTAGAACCGACCATGGAGAACCGGTTGTGGGCACACACCCGAGAGCGTCGGGCACGAAACGCGCGGAGAAGGCGTCGAGGCTCTGGAGGACGACGCGAGCGACCTCTGGGGAGGAGGCAACGATCGTTGTCTTTGAAGCCTTGAGTCCTGGCGGGTCATGGCGTTGCGCGAGATTGCCACCAGCAAAACGTCTCGATGGCATCCTTCTTTCGGCCGCGAGGCCATCATCTAAACCTTCGATCTTGAGCGGCTTCGCCCGCGCCCTGTTGTGTGTGTTCTTCTGGGACGGCATGAAGACGGCCAGATCGCTGTTGAAAATTGCCATCAAACTTGCTGCGATTGATCCTAGCGTAGCCCCTACCTGGCGCACCAACTGTCGACGTTTGTTGTCGGCAATAATGAAAACGGGGCTAGGCGCTGGATCCAAACTCGATGGTAGCACAAGACACGAGAATTATACAGGTTCGGGCTCCCGCGGTGGAGATAATACCCTAGTCCTGTGCTCTGGAATTATGAGTAGCTAACTTATCTGCTGATGAGATGTTCTATCTCTCCCTCTCCCCCTCTCCCACCCCCCTTTATATAGCGGAGGAGGGCGGTTACAAAGGAGAGTCCTAATCGGTTACAAGGTGGAGATTGTATCTCTTTCCTTATCCATTTAATATGATAACGGATAGGATTACAATTGTATCCTCCCTAAGCAGGGTCGGTTTCCATCTTCTGGGTCTCCTTGCTGCGCATGGCAGCCTGCCTCTTGGGCAATACCCGTCTTTATGTATTCGGCGTGGCCTATCCCCTCCTGAGTGGTCCTCACGACCCGCCATGCAGATACCCGGGGTCCATATACTCCACACCGCACTTCCTCACACCCCAAATTTTCCAAGTCTCAGTGCCGCCGCCTCCGTCGAGACCCCGCGCCGACGCCACCTCGCTGTATCCACCACCTCGCCGTCGCCTCCTCTGCCACCGCTCGACGCCGCCCGCCATTCCACCGGGAGGACCGAGGTATAGCTGCGACGCCCTCCTCCTCCTCTCTAATCCCACGCCCTTAAGGTGTTCGTGAAATGTCCGAGGCGGTTCGGCTAGGTGGGCGCCAGTGCTGAGCAAGAAGAAGGAGGAGGAGGAAGAAGGAGGAGTGAGGAAGAAGGGCTGGTTTAGATGATTTTGACTTTGTGTGGTTTGCTCTGTTTGGGAAGAATGGCCGTGCAAGGCTAGTCTTTGGATTTGGGGAAATGAGGGTGTTGGGGAGTGTTGGACTAGGGATGGGCTTCGGCTGGCTTCCCTTTTTAATGATAGTGATTTCATCTTTTACTATGTGAGGTTCATTTTCCCTATGAATACAAGTTTGTTTAAGACTGGATGATGAAACCCTAATTCATGACAAGTTTTGTATTTTCTTTGTTTTTAATCGATACTTTTGTAAATTGTGTTGTATAAGTTTGTATGACACTATTTTAGTGAATGGAGATAATATAATCATTCTTTGTTGTAGTAGGTATTTGTATAAATTGTGATATATGAATATATGTATGACCTTTTATTCTTGAGATGGAAATGAAGCTTGATCTTTATTGAAAGATTTACTTATATGTGCCATTAACTTTGTTAATAACCTCGTTTTTGCTACTAATCTTTTAGGGTTGTTTCATCCTATCTCCCTTAAAAGGGATTTTATCCCTGAAACACAGCTCTCCTAGATAGATGTGGGTAGGCTTTACGTAAATCATTCTTCTCCCACGTGGCTTTGATACTTCCATTGGACCTTCTGAGAATCACTTACGAGTGATTATTACTACGACGGGAGCACTGATTTAGTGATTTTCCTTTTAATCACTATATATATATACTCCGTTGATTTTTTATAAGGCAAGAGTTAGAGGGACAAAAAATATACTCCGTTGATTTTTATAAGGCGCGGTTTGACTTGGGTAATTCCTTTTTATAATACTTTGTTCATAGCTACAATATACATATATAACAACGCTAAACCAAGCCTTAGATTTACACATAAGTACGTTTGGACAACAATAACCCTACTAAAGGTAACATTCACACCACAACTGTGGAAATTTGTTGCAACCCTACTATGCTTTCAAACTCGAATTGTTCTCAACAATCTTGTCTTTATATATAATCTAAGCCTCGAGATTTGCTCTACTCTAGATGGCGACACCAAGACGTGGTGACCCGGAATTCGATGATGCGAAAAATCTGATGTTCGAGACCATTGCGCTGGGTAGCATCTTAGCCAATGAGGCCGTTAACACTGATGCGGAAAATCACGATGGTGCTGCTGACGTTGTTGTTGAGGCCGTTAACACTGGTACCGAGGTATACTCTTACCCATTATAAAATCACCGTAAACATGTTAATTATTCTAAAATCATTCATATTATATGTGTTTGTGTATCGGCCGGTACCTCGCCGGCCACCGATCCGGAATGAACCGAGGACCTAACAAGAAGCCTTCGATAAAGTATGTGATAACCGAAGTCGGCAACGACGGAGTCTGCTAGCCCGAATCAGCAATTGGCCCTTTCAACAACGCTTGCGGCTACCACGTGAGGATCACGTCCCAATCAAGATCGAGAATGGGCAAGTCCCCGCGGCTACCAAGGAACTACTCGGAATGATATGAAAGAAAATTTCACTTTTCAAAAAGTGCGAACGAAGGCCAAGGGATGGGCTTTCAAGAAGATGGCAACTTCCTTTCAGCAGTGGAAGTCGTCCCTCACCCGCAAGTACATCGACAATGGAGAAAGGCCAGACTTCAATCAATTTCCTAAGCTGATCGATCATTGGGATGCTTTATAGGAGTACAAGTCGCTCGGATGCGGATAAAGGCGAGAGAGAAAAAAGCAGGGGTGAATGCGAAGAAGAAATACCACCACCATCTCGAGACCGTGGTTACATCAAGGCGCAAAGAAATGGGACAAGCGGGAAGACGAACTTCGGCGGGATGTTGTACTGGCGAGAATTGGGAGCCCGCCTCGCAATTGGTTCTTGGCTCACGGGGCAAACTTGCGATGTGGTAGCTTGGTGATGGCACCGATCCCAAGAAGTTGGTGAAAGGATTGTACAAGCCATCGAAAGCGGACTCGGTCAGGATCCATGGTGACGGACAGGGAGAATGACGAACTAACATATGCCCTTCAAAACCCTGAGCACCCGGGACGGACATGAGGTTTCGGGAAGGTGCCATGGAGGCATGGCTTTGCCAAAGACTCAAGCACTTACAGGAGCCGGGACAAAAGCAAGAGGAGAGATCAAGGTAGAGTGGGCCGATTGGAGGAAGAGCTTAGAGCTATGAAGGCTTCCATCGATGTCCTGGTCACGCAAAAAGTGTCCGAAGCCATTAGCCAGCTTCAGAGAGCACTACGTTCGACCAATGTTCAGGCGGCGCCGGAATCCGTGATCAGTCCGACTGCGCAAAAGAGCAGTTGCGCGTCCACCGTGGCCCCTGTAGCTGACGACCCGCAGGCCCGTCATCCCGTGGATAGCATCAAGGTTCGCCGCTAGTGCGAGCTACACATTGATATGCGTAACCTCTCCTTCAAGGTGGCTTACGGCATGGCTTATCCGGTAGAGGCGAGCCAGACGTTCCACTGCAACCAGATACCCTTCGGATACTCGAAGGTCACGGTGGAAGAGGTGGTGGGGGGCTTCGAAGATCTCATGCTCGAGATTGCTGGGGGCGACGACGTGACCAAGCTTGGACAGCCCTCCGTTGCACATTCATCCTCTGGGCGCAAAAAGTACATCATATTTCCAAATGGTGTGGAGGTTATATCTCCGGCAAGAGGCCCCGCAGATTTGAGCGGCCACGAGGAGCAAGCACGCCTCCTCCATCGACAACCCACGACTCCGCCCGGCGTCGCTTTGCCGCAATGCTTCCTCTGGTCGTGCCAGCCTCCTCCACCTCCGCTCCTCAAAGAAGCCCGACTCGCCGCCACCGCCACCGCCGAAAGTAAGAAGCACCCAACATCTCCAATCCTGCACGCCTCGGCATCTCCCAGGAAAAAGCTCGATGTCGAAAGGAGGATCCGCGAGCACCTCCTCCCACGAAGTCGGCATCCGACTGACGAGAGAATGTCAAAGGAACGCCAAAGAGGCCATATGATCTCGATGCGGAGGAGCTAGCTATGCATCCGTAAAGGCGGATGTGGCGAGCAACTTGCGCCAAAGAAGCCAGTGCCCAAGGTTAAAATAGATAAAAAACTGTGAAGCACTTTCAGTCATGCGAAACGGCGCCACCGCCTGTGATGAGCGACTACAAAAGGACAATAAGAAAGGCTATAGTGAAAAATACACGGGCTCTGTCAGCGGGAAAGAAGAAGAAAGTGGAAGATCGGCAGAGTGCTGAGGAGTTGAGGAAAATGGCATTCCTAAAGGAGGCGGGACTCCAATCAATAGACCAGGATCTTCCAGTAGCACCAACCAAATGGAAGTATGAGTTGGGCAAACCGCTAATTGATCCCAAAGATATAAAAGATCTCCCAACCAAGATGCGTCAAATGCATGAATGGTACATGGAAAGGGCATCTAAAGGAGAGCAAATGTTCCTCCTCCGTTTCCAAGATGAGCATTTCTTCCGCGGGAACAACACAGAACTATGGTTGGAATTCGAGGACTTGTACCATGTGTACCAAGGAGACGTCGTCAACGTGTCTTTCATGTCCTGCTGGTGTCTGTAAGTGTCGATCTACTAAGTTTACCGTTTGCTTCCTCTCGCACCACAAAATTGAAAATCTAATTAACTTAGTTATCCCTTCTTATGTAGAATGGAGATACAACAATGTAGAAGGCGGGCAAGCAGAGCGTTGGCTTCATCGACCTAGAGATTGTCAACGAAAGTCGGTCATCGACAAGCAAAAACCGCTAGTTGAGGCATACCTTTTGCATGCAATGTTGAAACAACACTACAAACCGTACATACTTCTGCCCTTCAACTTCAAGTACGTGTTCTCACAAACCTCTTGTTCTTGTATTTCTTAAGCCATTGATAGTATGATTAGCTACTTACGCATATGATGCAATATACGAATAGTCATCGAGCTTGACAACAGCGGGATTATAGTTCATGACTCAAGAAGGAATCCACCCAAAAATACCATTGGTTCATTGGCGTCCTTAACAGACATTAGCAAAGTTCAAGAAGAAGCAAAAGGAGAATTCAAGAAAGAATTGAAGTCATAGTAAGCACTCGTGCACGTACTACAAAACTATTATTAATATACATCGCCATATCGGTTCTTCATCCGATATTCGAAATTTCTCCTGTGAAGGTTAAACGCCGACTACCGAAACAACTTATGTGGCTACTACGTGTTCCACTATATTCAAAGTTTTATCCATGGCGATGAGCTGGAACATTATGCCGAGGTTCGTATATGCATGTCAATTTGTTAGCTACAACTTACATTTTAATTAATTGCATGTGATCGGATATTTATATACTTCCCGCTTAATTAATTGTCAGCCCAACATCGATGAACACGTTAACGTGCTCCCGCCTCACCGGGTGCACGCACTCCAAGAACAACTCATCGGCTTCATTGTCGACGAGGTTGTATCTCCAAATGGCGAGTTCCACGTAAGGTTTCCTGCGTTGAACACCGATGAACTGATGACGACATCCACATCGACCAAGGACATAAAGAGTGACGCATGCAAGAAATGAGTTCGATAATCATTTTTTTCATCATTCAAACTTGTAAACGTCGGTTGCGTGTATGTACTTGTCCATTTTTTACACTATTAAGTTCATTTTTTTGTACTGAGCTAGCTTGTGAACATGTGTATGAGTATGCATATGTAATATATATTTAATTGCATAAAAACTCCTCCACTCATATTTAATTTTATGGTCAAAAACGATATACAAAAACACCGTAAGAACATATTCTATAATACATATAATCGAAAACTCTCTCTACAAGCGGTTGGTGACTCCAACCGCTTCGAAATCTTGCTCTCCTAAGCGGTTGGTAAGACTAACCGCTTACGATATCCTTCTCCAAGCGGTTTGTAACACGAACCGCCAGGAGTCTCCCACGGGCGGCTCCATGGCCCTCTGGACACCTTCCCAACCGTTTCGTGCCACAAGCGGTTGAGCAACCGCTTGTGATACCCGACGGATATCACGCGAGGTTGCTTAGAAGGGGGTTATGAGCCGTTTGTGGTAGCCAGTTCTGTAGTAGTGTTTGATGCAGAATTTTCTTCTTCCATTTGGACATTCTGTCTCCTTGTATTACTTGCTTGCCAGCTCTGATCAGTATATGCTAACTGACTTCCCATGCTTACTGTAATTGTAAACCCGAAACAAGGTTTTCAATTGCTCTGTAGCAACTGGCTTTACTAGATAATAAAGCGCTCCACACTTTAGTGCCTTGAGCATGGAACTCGCGCTTGAATCAGCGGACATCACTGCCATTTAATTTATTGACGTTATCACTGATGTCTTCGACGATAAGAGATAGACAGGTCAGATCGGCGATAAGAGATTAAATTGTACTTACCTACAACTGGAACTTCCATCAGGAGACCGACGTGTTCAGTTAACTTGAACCCGTCGATATCTGGCATGCATGTGAGCTTCGTCGGTCAATACTAAATCAAATTTGACCCTTCCCTCTACTAGCATACCTAGTGCCATTGTAGATTGCGAACAAGTCGTCACTGCAGCAATGAAAATAGAAGACAAAATGAATAAGAGGGAAATTTTGATTGCCTTTGTTTGCAGAATTTTTTATGCAAATTTCCTTAAAAGGAAAGGAGAAAAAATAAAATAAAGAGGCAGTGGCCGTCTTGTCGATAAAAATCATTGTTACGTGACAAACAAAATTTCTAAAGCATATTTATAATCGCACGGGCCCTACGTATCATCAAATATTTTTATATACTTAAGCTATCGATCTAACGTTAGATTTATTTCAACGATTTGTCACAAGAAGCGCGGAGGTGCAATATGCTTTCCGGTGAAATGATGATCGAACAGGCACAAAACAAAAATAACTAGTCTACGCTCACGTCATCATGATGCTGTATGGCACTCGGTTGCTGGCTATAAAAGCAAAACACGTTCTCGCTCGGAATAGACGACATTTTACGATAAATCAAGTCCCACGTAGAAATGAGCGAATCAGCATTCTTTGTTAGTTTCCTTATTGTTTTTCATCTGTGTATTACTCTATAGTAACAAATAGCATTAGAAATAATAAATTACAGATGTATGTAAAAGAAAAACAAGTAAAAGTTATCTTAAAATTATAAAATAATATATATGTATTAAAATAAAATTTAAAAGATAGAATAATATATATTAGAGTTTATATGATTGCTACAGATATAGCTGTATTGTTTTTACATAACTTGTACGTGGAGATCCGAACAAATCCCTTGGACGCCTTGACCTCTCCTATAAAAGGCTTTAGAAGCCAGCAAACGCAGCACTGTACGCAAAAGCAGAGCCACGCGCAGCCCATGACCGATTCCCTAACACGTGTCCGGCGAAGAAAACCAAGCAAGATGAGTTCAAAGCTACAAAGCGCTGTTAATTTCTTTTACCTCTTACGTCTATCATTATATAACTCTACCATGATAAACAATTTGATCTTACCTAATGAAAATAAAATTCTTCAAGTCATACGTCACATATTCTCTCTGTTTTAGTGAGACTACCTATAGATCGAAATGATCATAGTGTATATTCTCCCAGTGAGATAGAATTGACAATGAAATTCACATAAGCACGATATAAAATTTTCCAATACGACAGAATTAGCTATATAATATATATTTTGAATTCTTGATTGATAGAAAATCCATTAGGACTCCATACAAATCAATACAAGAAACAGTCATACTATATTGATTTTTGCCCATCGCACGGGAGCAAAAATAGTTAATGCTTCAAAGAAAACATTGTCCATTGGATCATATGCACATCGCCCACTGCAAGTTTGAGACATGCAATCTGCATATTCTTTTTACACATCAACACTATGGCCTATTGTCGACGAGAAAAAAAACCACTTTATCATACACATTACTATATATCTACACTAACACTTGTATCGCATGTGCATCTTCACCACATGCATCCACACTAACACCATACATCACTACTAGAAAAAAGCACATCAGTGACGGTTCGTAAATGCTATTAGTGACGGTTTTGAACCGTCATCGATATAATCTGTCGATGGCGGTTTCGAACCGTCATCGCGATAACATTATTAGTGACGGTTCTTGGCTAGAACAAATCGCGATATATTATCGATGGCGGTTCTAGCCAAGAACGACCACTAATAATCACATTATTAGTAGCGGTTCTTGGCTAGAACCGCCATAATATTAGTAACGGTTCTAGCCAAGAACCGCCATCGATATATCGATGACAGTTCTAGCCAAGAACCGTCATCGATAGGGATAACGGATAGTAATTGGATATCAATTTTTTTGTCTTTGTTCTTCAATGGGAAACAAATAGGATATAGAATTTTCTATCCTATTCATATTCTTGTTTGTGGTGTTGAGCTTATTCAAATTCATAAAAATGAACCTCAAATTCATTATATATTTATTTAAATGATAGAAACAAAATTAGGATCTCAATCGGATACAGATTAGGATATTTTCACCTTTTTATTTATGGGAAGCAAATAATCGTAATTTTTTATCTAATTTTATAATCTTATTTTTTATAATGAGCTTGCTAAAGTGTTAAAAATGAAAACCAAAATCGTTATATATCTATTTAAAAATGTCGAATTTGTTGAAATTCGGATATCCGTTTTCATCCCTAGTCACTGATAATGTTATCATTAGTGTTTTTTTTTGCTAACTTGCAGTTTAAAAACACTAATTTAGAGGGGACTTTCTAGGAGGTCACCTATCCTAATACTCCTCTTGCCTAAGAACACTCAATTTCAGAATTCTAATTGTATTCGGATTTCATTTCCCAGGAGGTCACCCATCCTATTACTACTCTCCATCAAGCACGCTTAACTTCAGAGTTCCCCATCCTATTACTACTCTCCATCAAGCACGCTTAACTTCAGAGTTCTTATGAGATCCATTACTCTAGTGGTGGTATGATAACATCGATATATAATATGTCCCTCCTCCTCTTAACCCCGTGAAGAACCCAAACACCGATTTTCAATTATTTCAAATTAGCAAACTATAGAGGTAATTAGTAAAATTTAAAACTTTCAAATTTATTTTCATACTTTTGACTATTAATGATGCTTGTAATATAATGTGCTAGTACTATTCACAGAACTTGTAAAAACATCATAACTTTTGACTTCGTACCTTCGATTTTGGTGTTCTTGAGCTTTCCTAATCATCGGACGATAAGCTCCCGATTATATTTTTTGGGCTCGATTCTAGTTTACAAATAAGAAATCCGGGCACTTTTGTTAAAATGGTCATAACTTTTGACTCGTAACTCGATCGGGGTGTTTTTGGCTTGTTTGAAAGATAACGAAAAGTCGCCAAAATCGGATGGTCGGATCTTGATGGTTTGTCTTGAGTGCGTCTTGGCACGAATTCCAAAAAACATCGTTTAGGGCCTCAAAAGCGGCCTCCGAAGTTTTGAATCTGTTTGATCGTTCTTTTCAATTATTGCAAATGGAATATTAGTTTCAATTATTTTAAATGTAATATTATTTAATTTCAATTCTTTCAAATTAAGCGGGAGAGGTAATTAGCAATATTTAAATTTTTCTATTTTTATTATTTGTGGCGGTTTCAAATTAAAACCGCCATCGATATAATATCGATGGCGATTCTTGGCTAGAACGTCATCGATACTCACATTATTAGTAGCGGTTCTTGGCTAGAACCGCCATCGATAATGTGATTATTAGTGACGGTTCTTGGCTAGAACCGCCATCGATAATGTGATTATTAGTGACGGTTCTTGGCTAGAACCGCCATCGATAATGGATTATCTGTGATTGTTCAACCAAAAACCGTCACAAATAGTCTCGACATTATTTGTGACGGTTCCAAATAAAAACCGCCACAAATAATCACTTATTTGTGACGATTGAAAATAAAAACCGCCACAAATAGTCTTCCCACCATTTTAAACTTTAGAACCGCCACAGATAAGTGTATTTGTGACGGTTCCAAAAGAACCGTCACAAATAAGGCGTCACCTATGTGCTATTTTGTAGTAGTCATGCATCCACACTAACACCACACATATGGAAAAGCTATATAAAGACAATTGTCGCATCATAGCTTAATCGAAGTTATTCTATAGGCTTGCTCTATAGATGTAATTAATCAAACGCCAAGCAAAAGCACTAGGAATAAGTGGATTACGTAATATCTAGTCAGATATACTCTTTAAACATAGATGCAAAAGACAAAAGATAATCTCCTGTAGGTTCATGTAATTTTATATATTCAATACAGAATTACAAAAATACAGTATACCCCATATTTCTAATCATCCTTTTGTTTTGAGAAACAACCTTTTGACTAGAAGTATCCACATAAAGATTAGAATAACAAAAGTAGAGTAAAAAACCTATTAGGGCCTGTTTGTTTCAGTTTTGGATTCTCTAAAAGCTGATTCTAAATTGTGGTTGTATAAAAGCTGATTTTCCAAAAGCTGGAATCCAGAAGCACATATAAAGTGGATTGTGGATTCTAGTGTATATGGGTGGGCTGGATTGTGAGAATCGGATTCTAGAATCAGGCTGTTTGTTTCTAATTCTGCTTTTAGAGCCAGAATCCAGATTCAAAAGCTAAAAAAAATAGGGTCTTAATCAGGCCACTCAAGCAGACTAAGTGGGCTGGGATGGAATGGAAACACTATGTAGAGGGAAAAATATCCTGTGCAATCAGACAGGCTGGTGAAACCACGGTGCAACCCAACTAGAAAAAGTTTCAAAAAAGTCTGAAAAAAATCATGGATGTACATCTCAGCTTACCCCATCTACATATAAAATTTCATGATCAAATTCGTCCTGTGCTAAGAGTAATAAAAAGACAAACTTGATCATGGGCGATTTTATTCTGTTCATGATCAACTTTGTCTTTTTGTAAGCTGAGATGTACAGGATGATTTTTTTCAAAAATTTTTGAAACTTTATCTAGTTGAATTGCACCGTGGTTTCACCAACTCTCTGGTTACACAGGATATGTTCCCTATGTAGAGAACCGCTTTGCAATTACATATCATCGTGTATACGCCTAATTAAGGACATACATAATCAAAACAGAAGATCAAAGGGAAGAAATGAAAAGGGCAAAAGCTACTTTTTAAAATTTTTTTGTTATAACCCTGTTTTAAAATTTTTGTGACAACAATTAATTAGCATGAGAGCTACTCCCTTCTATGACAATTAACTATCGTTTTGTACATCGACATGATCAACAAAGCTTAACTTTAACAACTAATTTCTATTATAATATATTTAAAAAATCCAATATAATTATAATATTATGAAAGTACGTTTTGAGGCAAATCTACACATATGATTTTTATGTATGTAGTTACCAACCGCTTGTGAAGAGGCCGACAAAGACGTTTTGATTATATTCAATATAGAATATGTTTTCAGAGGGGTTTTTGATATAGATTTTGACAATTAAAATAATTAGAACTACAGGAGTTTTTTGACACAATAATTAAATATATATTATTCATGCGTACTCATTCAGATAATTACGGGTTCATTTACGAAAAATCTGAACTTAATAGACTAAAAATGAACAAGTTGATGAACACATGAAATAATAAGCCACTTTTTACAAGTTTCAAAGAATAAAAGGGAATCTTGAGCTCATTTCTTGCGTCGTCGCTCTTTGTGCCCTTAATCGACGTTGATGTCGATTCACTGTCCTTATTTCAGGACAAGGTCTCCAACCATTTGCGTGGAACTCACCTTTGGTGGATACAATCTCGTCGACAATAAAGCCGATGAGTTGTTCTTGGATTGCTGCAACCCGGTGCGGCGGGATCACGCCTTGCACATCGATGTTGGGCTAACAAAGCGGGAAGTAAATAAATCTTTGGACATATAATTAAAGTGTAAGTACTAAGAAATTGACATGTTCAGTACACTACCTCAGCGTTGGTTGTCGGCACATTGCCGTGGGTAATACTTTGCATATAGTGGCACACATAATAGCCACATAAGTTGTTTCCTTCCGTCTGTTGTAGAACCTACGATGAAATTTAAAAAAAAATACAATTATTATTGGGATGAAAAACTGTTACGACATATTAATATTCTTTATCGTGCTTTCAGTGCTTATTTCTATATCAAATTCGTTCTCGAAATCTCCTTGTTGCTTCTTTGAAACTTTGCGAATGCCCTGTGTGATGCGTTAGTATGAATAGTAATTATCAGAGTTGGAATTAGCAAGGTATTTCAATATATATAATAAGGAAAACTATCGTATATATATGCTATATACCTGTTTAAGGTGTCAATGATATATTGATATTTTTCCACCGGAGTCCTTTTTGAGTCTTGAACAATGATCTGGCTGCTATCAAGCTTGTTGGATAAAATAAAGTGAATTAAGTTTACATTTTTAGTTTAAAATATAAATAAGATGACCTACCTAAGCACTCTTAGACCCTATTTGGCAGAGCTTCAGATCCTAACTCCACCTCAGATCTAAAGTTTGTAGACTAAAATAAAGTGAATTAAATTTATATTTTTAGTCTAAAATATAAACAAGATGACACACCTAAACACTCTTAATATACCCACAGCTCCAACTCCACGGATTTGATGGAGGCTAGAAATATTCAGCTCCACAGTCTAAGGGTGTGTTTTATACAGCTCCACCAGATCTATGAATCTGGTGGAGCTGGGTATTTCTAACTCCACTAGATCCGTGGAGCTGGAGCTATTGGTATATTAAGAATGTTTAGATGGGTCATTTTGTTTACATTTTAGACCAAACACTACTACAAAAGGGGTTATATTAGACACGTCATCATTGATGGTTTTTTTATAAAACTGTCTGTGATCTGTTTCGGGCACATCATAGACGGTTTGTAGCTGAAACCGTATATGATGTCTAATTATCACAGACGGTTTCAACCACAAACCGTTTGTGATGAAGTTGAGAAGTTCACAGTCGATTTGTAGATAAAACTATCTATGATGAGAAAAATATCATAAATGGTTTTATCCACAAATTGACTGTGATAACAGGTATAACTTTACAGACAGTTTGTGGATAAAACAGTCTGTGATGTTTCCCTCATCACAGACGTTTTTATGCACAAATCGTCTATAATGATCAATTGAAAATAGTAAACGCGCGAAACATGCCTTACAAAAGGCTACCGGATTAATATGAGAAGTAGATTGTTGCATTATATACAAGCTTATTGTTGGATATAAAAGTTTAACTAATTCATTGCTGGATACAAAAGTTTAACTACAAAAGACTACAAAAGTTTAAAAAAGACTAATTAATTAGTCGACTCGTCATCGCCGAAGTCGTCTTCGGAGTCGGAGTCGTCGCTCCGACCGTTTGGGTCCTCGCTTGACCCGGCTCTGTTGGGGTCATCCTCCAACTCCTAGCTGTCACTATAGCCCTCCGACGAGTCGTAGCTATCAAAGGAGGAGGAGGAGGTGGCCGGCGGTGGACTCTTCTGCTCGACGACGACGCTTGAGGCGGAGGCGGCTGGAGGAGTGCTGCCTGACGCGGCTGGAGGCGGACGCAACAGGTTATGGGCGGCCGGAGGATTCATGGATATGGAGCCGGCTTTAGGGACCCGGATTACCAAATTCGAACCCTCTGTGTTTCCACCGTGCTAGTCCAGGAACAGCTAGCACACACAGTCATACAGTGATGATAACACAGACATATCATAAAGTAATTAACAGCAATAAAGCAAAAGAGTGTAAACATCATCATCACGATATTACAAGTATCGAGCCTTACGGCTTAAGTGAGTAAATAGCAATGAAAAGTAGCAACAAAAAGAGCTACCAATGTGCCCACAGCAACCGAAGTGCACGCTCCCTAGTAGTCCGGGTAGTCCTCCTCTTCAAAGTCTTCACCACAGATGTCGAACGGAGGATTGCATGCTCTGATCTCCTCATCTGCTTTATGAAATAAGCAGCCCCGCAATGGAAAACGAGGGTGAGTATGCAACATACTCAGCAAGTCTTGGAAACTTAATGCAAATAACTAAATGCAAGACTTGAACAAAGGAAGCATATAGGGTTCATTTGCATAAAGCGAAATTGAAATTTAAATACAAGTAATAATTTCATAAAGCAGCATTTAACAAAATGTAAATAGCATAATTAATTAAATTTTGAAGTATAACAGTTTTTCAGGTTCCAACTACCTGGTTGGCTCCATCCGCCAAACTAATATCCGGAGTTCCAGCCACTCACGGATTCCCAATCACATTTTCATTTAAACCAAATCATCATTTTTCCATTTAAAACCAAAACCATAAAAATCTACTATGTGAAAGCGTTCCACGCTTGCCCTTGTTCGTTGGCACGGTTACTCAAATAGTTTTAACTCTGCAGAGCTTGTACACTTTACCCACACGACATGATCAACCCCTTTTACCAAGCTATTGACACACTTCCTTTGGTATGTCGGCAGGGAGATCATGACAAGGCCTTTACAATGCATAATACCGCTACCGACTCCACCTGCTAAGGTTTCAACGCTGTTAGGAATCCACCGATCTGAAGCCCCTCTTGCGCCTTGCAAGTATCCTCACGACAAACCGCACTTACGGCCAATGGCGAAGTCAAATAACGATACATGCAAATTACTTAGCAGTCGTACCCATAATAGACATGTGGTTGTCTTGTATAGCATGGCCTAAGGTAACACACGAGGTCCTTAATTGACTAGGCGGAATAATCACATTCTAAAATTTTGTGCATCCCGCACCCACCATTCAACCATCCGCCCCGGTCTAAACCATTTTTCACTTTTATTTTCAAATTAATACCAGCAACACCAATTGCCATATTTTCACAATTCAATTTGAATCAAATATGAAAGCATTGCCATAATGGTAAGGTACAAGCGTGATTAAGCATGGCTAAGCATTTTCTACCGTCCCATAATATGAAAATGATTATTATTAACAGTAATTAATTTTCCTAGGGTGTCAATGGTTGTCAAAATGAGTATCAATGTGGGTATAACAATTTGGCATGTATCTAAGCATTTAAAATGACATTAAAATACGATGCATAAATAATAAGCATGCAATAATTTAAAAACAAAATAGCATTTCATAAACTTGGGTTCAATATGGTCAAGTAAGACTTGCCTTCAACCTCTCCTGCTTCTGCTACCCGTCGGATGCTCAGCTCGCTCAGCCATTAAGGCTGTCTACACGCCAAACACACCGCAACGAGACAAAAATAAATAAAATCCAAAAATTCAAAAAAAAGACACCAACAGATAGATCTTGATTTTAGATGAATTTAGAAATTTAAATTGTTCGAATCGGAGTTCGAACGGAGGAGAACGGGCCTTCCGAAGTTTCTCGGGAGAGAAAATCGGAAAAATGCTAAGGGTTGACACGTGTCGGGCGATGATTGGCTGTATTCCGGATTTTTCGGAAGATAACCGCAAAGAAAAAAGCACTGCCGCTGACATGCGGGGTCCACAAGTCAGTTGCACGGTTCATGGTGTGATATGGCGACACGCGGCGGATGACTTAGCGACTACAGTTGAGATGGCGGTGACGTGGCGGACACCTGGGCACTAGGGCACACGTGGCGGTAACTTGGCGCTGACATGGCACTGACGTGGCTAGATTTGGGGCTTTCGGCTGATGTGGCAACGACGTGGCGGTGACGTGGCGGCTTGAGCTGATGTGTGTGCTGACGTGTGCGGATGTGGCGGTGATATGCTAACACGTGACATGGACGTGGCGGACACGGTGTGGCGAAGGGCTTATCGGGCTACGTGGCGACGATCCGACCGTCCCTGTGCAGATCGACGGTGGAAGGTTGAAGATGAAGCAGCGCTGACGCGGCGCAGATCTGAGCGTCGAAGGAAGATCGGACGGTCACCGTTGACGGAGAGAGATCGACGGCGAGGCAAACGGCGCAGGACACCGAAGTTGGGGAAGACAGCACTGGAAACGGCGGAGGAGGACCGGGTTAACCACCAAACTGTGCGGAACGGAAAAGTAATGACACAAGGATCATGTTGGCACAAGTTTTGTCACCGGAGACTCACCGGAGAGGGAAAGGATGTCGGCGGAAGGGCTCGGGCACGGCTGCGTACTCCGACGAGGTCTTGCAGTTGCACGGAGGCATCTCGGGAGATGTGGTTAGGGCCGGCGGGTGCGGCGCGAGGCGGAGAGCACGGCGCGGAAGTCGGAGTGGGCTTAAATAGCCTAGGGTTCGGGAACTAAGCGGAAGCGAGGTTGGTCGTGAGCTAGGGTTAGCCTGGCGCGCCAAGCAGGCGACATGGCTCCTTCGCGCTCCTAGAATCGGGATCGGACGGCGAGGGAAAAAACTAAATAGGGTTAGGGTTTACTGTTGGGTGGCGGCGCGAATGCCAGCCGTCGGATCGGCGAACAACGGTGGGTGCGCTAGGGTTTTCTCGGCAAGTTGGGTTTGGGCGTTGAGCAGTGAGCGAGTGGGCGTCGAGAATGGATAGTGGAGGCTGGCCCGCACGGAGGAAATTGATTTAGGAAATGATTTTCTGAATTAAAGAATTCCATCAAATCCGAATAAACTTCAATAAACCCAAATAAATGACAAATAAATCCCGAAAAATCTCCAAAAATACAAAAAATTTCAATGAAGTACAAAGAACCCAATAAAAATAAGAAATAATTAATTTGAGGTTTGGATTAATCATATTAAATCCTTTTTGGCTTTAAAAATTCAAATTAAGCTAGATTAAATTCGAATAAATTTCCACGGGTTCGGGTTTTGAAATTCAAACTCCAAGAAATTGAAAAACGGAATGTTACACTGGCGTGGCTCTGCAGCCGGTCCTGCAGGGGTCGCGGGGGTCTTGGATGAGTTTACGGATGGGGAGGGTTTGTCAGATGCGGAGGGTTTGTCAGATGCGGAGGGTTTGTCGGAGGAGAAGGCGGTGGTGGTGGCGGAGCCTTCGTCAAAGGCCCAGCGGAGCCAACAGAGGAGGCGTCAGAGGGGCTCTTTCGATTGCTCATGGTAGCATCGGATCGGAGGGGATTTCTTTGTTTTGCTGATCGATCGAGAGTAGAGGCGTCTGATCAGCCTCTCTTTTCTTATAGCCACGGAATTGCAATTAATGATCTGCATTGGGGAAACGAAACGCCACGTGGAACATGGTCTTCCAAGTGTAATTTGAATAGATGGTTTTAATTCTCTTGAAAGACAAAATGAGCAACTCGAAACACTATGCACATCTGCATTAGAAAGATGAAGGAACATCACAGACGGTGTGTAGATAAAACCGTCTGCGATAATACAATCACAGGCAGTTTTATCCAAAAACCGTCTGTGATGTAGCGACATCGAAGACGGTTTTGTACAAAAACCATCTGCGATGTCACCTAACATCACAGACGGTTTTTGTGCAAAAATCGTCTGCGATGTCAGTGTCATCACAGACTGCTTTTGGATAAAACCATTTGTGATATGTTTTTGTCACCCTATGATGTGACATGATATCACAGACGGCTTTTGGATAAAACCATCTGTGATGATCAATTCTGTTTTCAATAAAAGAACAAAGAGCCTCGACCGCCTCTGTATTTTTAGAGTTTCCTAGGTATATCTGAGGTTGCTGCGATTGAGAGGCGTTCTAGTGAAAGGGACTCTAGATTTGAGCAGTAATTGTAGATCCTTGTACTCTATGTCATCTAAGGTTAGTAATTACTTCAAATTTGAATTACATTTTAGATCTAGTTTGGGGGAAATGAATATGTGTTCTACATCTAGCTTGTTGTAGATCCATTTGTTCTCTGTGATGTAAAGTAAACACATTTGCTATAACCTTGTGTAGATCTATTTGTGCTTTTTGATCTAATTAGTAGTTGGTTCTTACATGCATATCCATTCGTTCTTTTTCGATGTTATGAGCTATATAGGTTAATCCGCAAGTAGAAATTTAGCCTATATGTAGCACATGTGCGCATGAACACTCCTAGAGTACTTAATTCATCGTTTAACACCTATTGTTACATGTGTAGCGTAGATGGACTGAAGCTGGATGTACGTTGAGAACCGTGTGAGCGCCAAGTACATTAATGGTGTCTCTGCTTTTAGAAGAGATGCAAAGGAAGATATGTTGAACAAGGGAGTGGAATTTATGCCTTGTTCATGCATTGACTGTGAGAATCTCTAGATGTTTCGAAACCTAGCACAGATTGAAGCACATTTGATTCTACGGGGTTTCAAAAGGGGGTATACATGTTGGACTAGTCACGGTGAAGAGCAGATTATGTAGAGACCAAGTAGTACTACCATCGTGGACGAAGTTGGCGATACTCTAGATATTGTCAACGAAGTCAACGATACTCCGGATGATATCGACTGTATTTTGGATGACAATCTGGATCAGATGCTATAAGATGCAGAAGGAAACCATGATGAGTGGGAGTACGTAAAAGTCTGGGGCTTGATGGACGACTCGAAGAAACCTTTGTTCCCAGGTTGCAAGTCCAAATATGCAAGGTTGTCGTCCGTGCTGGAACTACTGAAATTAAAAGCAAGCAATGGTTGGTTCGACAAGAGTTTCACAACACCGTTAGGTTTGTTAGCATATATGCTTCCGGAGGGAAACAAGTTGCTGACAACCACATACAAAGCCAAAAAGGTTCTTTGTCCCATGGGAATGAAAGTAGAAAGTATACATCCCTATCTAAATGACTGTATCTTGTATCGCAAACAGTATGCAAACTTACATGTATGTCCGGTATGCCACACATCCCAGTATAAGCGTAAAGATAGATCGGATGATGACGAGGAGTGAATGGAGGTGAAGAAAGGACCTCCTGCTAAGGTGGTGTGGTATCTATATATAATTCTCTGTTTGAAGCATTTGTTTGCGAACCCAAAAGAGGAAAAATTGCTTCGATGACACTCGGATGAGCGTAAGAACGATGGAATGACTAGGCACCCTACCGATTCAACGCAGTGGAGAAACATCGATAGGAGGTTTGAAGAATTCACATCGGATCCAAGGAATATAAAGTTCGGATTGAGTACGGATAAAATGAATCCTTTCGGTAACATGAGCAGTTGTCATAGCACTTGACCGGCAAATCTCTGTGTGTACAACCTTCCTCGTTGGTTGTATATGAAGCGAAAGTACCTATTGATGTCTATACTCATCCATGGCTCAAGGCAACCTGGGAACGATATTGATGTATACCTAGCACCATTGGTGGAAGATCTCAACACAGTGTGGGATGCTCACAAACGAGAGTACTTCAGTTTGTGTTGCATGTTGTTCTGCACCATAAATGATTATCCTGCCCTTGCTAACCTTTCGAGACAGAGTACAAAAGGAGCCAAAGCATGTGCTCACTGCTTGGATGACACCGAGAGTGTTTGGCTGAATCACTAATGCAAAACCGTGTACATGCGTCATCGTAGGTTCCTTCGAAGGAATCACCCATACGGCAAGATGAAGAAACAATTCGACAGCACGATCGAAGACGCTTTAGCTCTAAAGCCTTTAAGTGGAATAGACATTCATGATATGGTTAAGAAGTTGGATGTTGCGCTAGGAAAGGGACGTAAATCGAGGACCCGTGAGAAAAGCATGTGGAAGAAGAGATCAATATTTTGGGACCTATCTTATTGGGAGCACCTAGAAGTTCGGCACTGCATCGACATGATGCACGTAGAGAAGAATGTCTGTGATAGCTTGATTGGTCTCTTACTGAACATTAAGGGTAAAACAAAGGACGGTATGAATACACGGCTTGACTTGGTCAATATGGGCATCAGACTTGAGTTAGCACCTAGAGAGACTGATAAAGGCCGAACAAACTGCGAACCTGCTTGTTACACTTTGTCCAAGGCCGAGAGAACCGAACTGTGCCAATAATTGCATGGTGTGAAAGTTCCGTACAGTTACTCGTCCAAAATGAAGAGACTTGTTTTGATGCACGATTTGAGTTTAACTGGCATGAAGTCCCATGATTACCATGTGCTTATGACAGATGCTCCCTATGGCAATTAGAAGTATTTTAACGACCAAGGTTTGGGAGACAATCACAAAGCTGTCTTACTTCTTTAACACAATTGCCCAAAAGGCCATAGATCCCGAAGGACTAGATGCTCTACAGGCCGAGGTGGTAATGACTCTATGCAATCTTGAGATGTATTTCCCTCCGTCGTTTTTTGATATCATGGTCCATCTCATTGTTCACCTTGTGAGGGAGATAAAGATGTATGGGCCTATATTCCTACGTAGCATGTACCCATTTGAGAGGTACATAGGAATTCTCAAGTCCTACGTACAGAATCGATCTCGACCGGAGGGTAGCATTATCGAAGGTTATGCAACCAAAGAGGTCGTCGAATTCTGCGTGGATTACATGGCTCAGGTCGAACCGATAGGTGTGCCTCGATCCCGCCATGAGGGGAGGCTCCAGGGCCTCGGGACCATCGGAAGGAAAGCAATCACGCCTAATCCTGTTGCGTGCGCGAAAGCCCATTTCACAGTTTTGCAACGCATGGCTATTGTGGCCTGTATATTGACGAGCACAAGAATTGGCTATAGCAAGATAATCTAACGCGGCAGGAGTACTGGATCATCAGACAGCATAACCTTTAGTTCAACAGATGGTTCAAGGAGCGACAATCCATTACCGGAAGTACGTCAGGTGATATGCTGACATGGTCGGCGAGGAACTCTTTCAGAAGAGTGCCTCCGGAGTCCTAAGGCGCTGTATATCAGAGCAAGAAGGGAAGAATCTTCTCAGAGAGATCCACTCGGGAATTTGCGGACATCATGCAGCGTCAAGCACCCTGGTAGGCAAGGCTTATCATCAAGGCTTCTTCTGGCTGACTACTGTATCAGATGCGGAAAACATCGTTCGCACCTATGAAGGTTGTCAATTCTTCGCTCGGCAGATACACGTGTCGGCGCAGGAGTTGCAGACTATCCCGATCACCTGGCCGTTTACAGTTTGGGGGCTCAACATGGTTGGACCCCTGAAGAAGGCGCAGGGTGGTTTTACTCATCCCTTCATCGCCATCGATAAATTTTCGAAATGGATCGAGGCTAAGCCTGTCGCCACAATCACGACGACCAAGGCCAAGGAATTCTTCCAGGAAATTATAGTCAGATTTGGCGTGCCGAATAGAATTATCACTGATAATGGCACGCAGTTCAGGCGCGAAGAGTTTCAAGATTGGTGCGACGAGCTTGGCATCAAAATCTGCTTCGCTTCCGTGGGGCATCCCCGGAGTAATGGGCAAGTTGAGCGAGCCAATGGCATGGTGCTGCAAGGGTTAAAAGTAAGGATCTTCGATCGTCTCAAGCCATACGCTACGCGATGGGTAAAAGACTTGCCTTCGGTACTCTGGGGGCTGAGAACTACCCCCAGCAGGGCTACTAGGCAGTCACCTTTCTTCTTGGTCTATGGTTCAGAAGCAGTCTTACTGACCGAATTGGCATTCGGATCCCCGCAGGTTCGGAGCAACAAGGAAGCCGAGTCGGAGGAAAACTGAATGGAAGATCTCGACCGATTGGAGGAGGCCAGGGACATCGCAACAATCCAGTCGGCCAAGTATCTCCAGGGCCTGCGTCACTATCACGATCGGAACGTTCGAGGCCGCACTTTCTCCAAAGGAGATCTGGTCCTAAGAAGGAATTAGAAGATCGAGCATAAACTCTTCCCAAGCTAGGAAGGCCCCTACATCGTCGATGAGGTGACGCGCCCTGGGGCTTACAAACTCAAGCATGAAGACAGTGTGGTTATCGGTAATACATGGAACATAGAGCAACTACGTTACTCTTGAATTGTGTACATTAATCATGATTATTATGAATAAAGTTTTTCTTGACTTGCTACTCAATTGATACATAATTAAGCAGTAAGTCAGGGGCTACACCTCATAGTGTTGCGCATGCGCAACCCTCTTTATGAGTCATTTTTTACTTTGTCCTAACGATTGCGACTGAGCCCGAGTGCGCTAACTCCGAATAGTGAAACTTTGACCCAATGAATGGCGAACTCTAGTCACCCAAAGTGCGTGCCTGGGACAAAGGGCCATGAGCCGATTCCCGATGCTCGGGGGCTAGACTAGCCGGGCAGAGTACTTAAACGAAAGAAGTTAAAACCACTCGAGCAAACTCAAAAATCAGTAAGGAAGAAAGAGTAAATGACACTAAAATTTTATAAAATCGAACATTAGGTTCGAATATATTATTACATTGCATAAATTTTACAGGCAGCTAAACCTAAGCATGGCGCGCGCGGCCTACTGCTTCGATGAGGGCGTCCCTCGCCTCGGCAAGCCTCGGGATGGCCTCTATCAGCACATCGACGTCGGCGGCGTCGTGGGTAGCGGCTTTCTGTTCCGCGAGCTCGGCCAGGGCGAGCTTGTAGTCAGCCCAAAGTTCGGCGAGGAAAGCCTCCTCGTCGTTAGGCGCCGGCGGTGCCTCGTCTTCAAAATCAAAGACCTGCTCCTCCGCCGAAGGAGGAGATGGTGGGACCTCGTTAGCAAGCGAAGAAGAACGAGACAAGGAAGCCATTGAAGATTTGCAGAAGAGGTCGAAGGATGCCAAGCAGATAAAGATTGGGAAATGGGTGATCGCTCTCGTAGCGGTGACATCCTTTTATACCCGGAGTGTGGAAGTCGAATAGCTTCGAATAAATACTAGCGCGGGAAGTCGAAGCGGTTCCGTGTTAGCACAAGAAGCTGAACCAAATGAAAACGAGCATGCAAGCATTAATTCGAAGATCTCTTGGGAAACAACAAAGTCACTATGGTTAAGAGTTAATTCCAGGAGACAAGAGTTAATTCCAGGTGATAAGATGAAGTAATTACAACCAAAATTCCACACATACATCACGCAAGACTCAAATCCAGGTTTTCTACTAAAGAGACGGACGTGTCCTTGACTTCCTCGAAGAGGGCAGCAACTTGATCATCATCAACGGTGCCAACAAAGCCCTCCTTTACAGCCTCGAGATTCACTCGGGGATACAAGGACTTCGCGATTGCCAGAGCCTGGCTAGCACTCATGGTCGCTATTTCCCGAATGTGGGTCTGGAGATTGTCGAGCCCTCTGTCAACCGAAGGATGATGTCATCCTGTCGACGATCGGGATCGCCAACCGCAGAAATGGAACGGGGGTTAGAGAGACTGGGACCCGAACAGAGCTTTTGCTCAAGTGGAGGAAAAAGTTTGACGTGTGGAAAGCTGGAGTAAGACGACAACGAACGGGGGCGAGGGTTTATACTGGTTCGAGCCTGTGAAGGTAATAGCTCTACTCGATCGCTCTGCGGTGGTGATCTTTGTTGCTACTCGAGTACAAATCGTATTACTGCTCAAGCTCAACAATGGCGATGTCTAGTGCTCGAGTTCTTGTGTGTTCGCCTTTGTATGCGTGCCTCGTGACCGCCTTATAATCACTCGAGCGTTCGCACTGCGGTGGGAGAGATTCTCGGAAGTGGCTTCGTCGCATCGAAGGTGGGCCGCAATCGCCGGAACGCCGCCCTCCCGCCTTGATCTGATCACTTGGATCTTAGTAACCGTCGAGTAAACGCATGCGCTGGGTTCAGGTCGAGGTCGGCGGAGATAAGGCCCTCATCGCCGAACTCGAGGTCGCCGGGCCTAATAAAGACCAGTCATGCGTAGGCCCAACGACGCCCAGGTCGTGGTCGAGGCCTCCCGAGCCTGGGAGCCTGCTGACCGGTCAAGGGACGCCCAGCCCTCGTCAGCTAGGCCTCGAGGCTTAAGGTCGGGGCAAGGACACGGACCGACCTTGAGCCTCCACAGACGACTGATTTTCTGAGCCTTTGCGCTTGAGGTCGAGGTCAGGCGGAAACGTAACGCCAGGCCATGACGAAACGACACCTGGCGCCTCTTAATCTCCGAAACTCCAGTACGGCCGAATAGCGGAACCATTCGCGATGCCTCGATTCCGCCGCGTGGCCTTGAACTACTCCTATCTCATCACCTGACCAGCGCACCCTTCGAAATGCCCTCGATCTGCGGGCCCGTAGTGCCTTGGCCCTATAAAACTTTGCGACCGCCGCCACTCTCCAAACACTGCTTCCTTGTAGCCTTCGTCTTCTTGCTTTGAGCTCCCCTTCCTCCTCCGACCAAAGTCCCCTCTCGATTGTCATGGCCAAACTCGGGAAAAGCTCTCTGACGGCGTCGAGGATGAGAGAGCTCAAGAGCCTGGGGCTGCTGGATCAATATTCATGGCGACTGCTGGACGGGGAGACCGAGCCGCAGCCACGGGATGACGAGGTCGTTAGCACAGAGCAGTATATGCTCTTCGGCCTTCGGACGCCGGAGAGCGAGTTCCTCGTCGACGTCCTCACCGTCTGTGAGATTGAGTTGATCAATCTGGTACCCAACTCCATCCTTCTGCTTTTCGTCTTCTCTCACCATGCGAGGGTTCCTTGGGATCCTTCCACCCCTCATTGTTTTTTTCGCTTCTTCTCCTTTTCCGCACCAGAAGGACCCGTGGTCGGTGCCTCTATTTCAGTAGCGGACGGGGATTCCGTGGTCCTTCTGCAGCGCTATCATGACTCCCTCGGCCGTGGTTCGGCGATGGTTCTGTCAAACGGGCGAGGGCGGCTGGAGTTCAAGGGCACGCCCCTCGGCGGGAAGAAGGAGACCCTCGAGGCGACCTGGACGACGACCAAGAGGCCATCGCGACCATCCACATCTGCGCCACGCGAGGCCTCACCGGGCAGGCCATCGTCAACGACTTCCTGAGAGGTCGGGTGTTCCCCCTACGGCGGAGGGTGCACCCCTTTTACGAGATCCGAGGTCGCGATGACGTGACCCATGAATGGACGGTCGGTAAGTCGTGTTGCCTCAATATTTGCTGCGGGTTTGCTTCCAGGCTCCTCTTGATGACCTGGTCCCTTTAGTAGCGCCGAGGGAGTCCTGGATCGCTGCCCGAATGACCGAAATATTCGGGAAGGCCGCGAACAACTATACCCTCGACGAGCCTATGCCGAGGAATGTACTGCGCCGCAAAGACGAGGTAGGCCCCCCCGACCAAGAGCTCAATTCGAGCGTCCAAGAGGCTTTTCTTGAACCCTGCATGCTCGTAGGATCACCTAGAGCTGACCGAGAGGGCTAGGAGGATGCTTCCGCTGCCCGACGGCAAGAAGGGGAAGAAGAGGCCTCTTGCGCCTGGGGCAGACCACCAGGTGGTGAAGAAAACCCACGTTGAGTGGGGTGACCGCGCCACGGTAAGGATTCCCATGGCCGAGCCCCCAGGCTCCTTGCTCGTGCTCGTTCGCCTTCTGATTTGGGTCCCCTTCGCGCAGCCAGCGTGGCCAGCCGCCGCCAGACCTCGAGCCCCAACCAAATTTCTGTGCGCAAAGTCGGGCTTCGAACTGCCGCTGGATGACGCGAACCCGACTCAAGCTCCGAGGTCCCAGGCCGGTGGGGTGAGAAAGCGGAGTGCCCCTGTGGCTTCAGGGCAGCAGGACCCTCGACGGCCCTCGACAAGGCGGAGGCGGGTGACTCAGGTGAGTTTTTTTTTGCTTTCCAGTTCGCTCTACCCCCTCCATGTTTTTCCTGCTTAGTGCCTGTTCTTGATCGCAGACCTTGAGCGCCCGCGCTCGAAACTTGCCCGTTTTGACGATGGCTGTTATCCAGGGCGAGTCCGAGTCTGAGGAAGAGGAGGACTCCTACATGCTGGCCCCGTGCCGCCCCTCGGGCCGGGCGCGTACTCCTTACGAGCCCCCGAGCTGGGCCCCGGTCGACGAGCTCGACCAAGGGCTCGATGACTCCGACGAGGAGGTCGAGCCTACAACCAGCGATGACTTCGACACCGGCGAGGCCCACGATTCAGCCGCCGTCGCCGATCCTCCCGAGGTCACCGTGGGGGAGGGCTCCCAGAGCACCACGGTCGCTCCCGTGGCGGCGCCCCAGTTCCCAGACCACGCTTGCCCGGGCCGAGGTCATGGTGCCTTGACCACCGGCGCTCATGCGAAGGTCCCATGAACTGTCATTGCGACCGCGTCGGGTGCTAAGGCCGCAGCATCCCAGGCCACGATCGTTGATAGCACCGCGGGAGACCGCGCGGCGGATCCGGCCGTTGCTCCCTCGAAGCCGGAAGCGAGCGGGGCCCCGCCCACGGAGGTCGGGACCGACACTGCTGTCGCACCCTCCCTCGCCGGTGAGTCAGACCCTCCGGTGGGGGCGGCGGAACGCCAGGCCGCTGCTGGCGCGGAAGATCAAGGTGCCAGCCCAAGCGCGCCGGCGGTAGTCGAAGTCGGTCTTGCCTTAGGTGCAGCGGGCGACGAGGAAGAGGAGATCTCCCGCGAACGCATCGACGAGCGCGAAGAATTCACCCGTGCACGCCTTGAGAAACGGCTTCGCGAGGTAAGGGCCCGTCCCCGCGCTCCTTGTAGCTTGTTATCCTGATTCTCCCGTTCTTTTTTCATCTCGGGCCACTCTTCCTGTCGTGAAGGCAGTCGACAACGTCTCCCAAGGGCTGCAAGGTCTCCGAGAGCACGCCAACGTGCTGAGGGGCCTCCTAAACGTGGTTGAGTCGCGGGAGGCAGAGCGCTCCAAGCTCATCAGGACCATCGAGGTCGAGCAGGAGGAGCTCGAGCAGAAGTCCACGGAGCTCGCCGACCTGTGCCAGACGATGAGGGCGCAGGAGGTAGCTCACGCGGCCGAGCTCGAGCAGACCAGGGCCTCCGAGCGCGAGCACGGCTTTAAGGCCGTGGAGCAAGAGCGCGCGCGGTTGACCAAGGCGCTCGAGGCCGAGCGGGCCAAGGTCGAAACGCTGGAGAAGGCCGCCGCAGAGCAGGCGTCTGCCTCGGCGAAGGCGTCCCCCAAGCTTGAGGCCAAGGTCCTAGAGCTTGAAGGGAAACTCGAGCGTGCCGACAAGGCGCTCGAGGCCGAGCGGGCCAAGGTCGAGGCGCTGGAGCAGGACGTCACGGAGCATGCGTCCTTCGCGGTGAAGGCGTCCCCCGAGCTTGAGGCCAAAATCTCAGAGCTGGAAGAGAAGCTTGGGGGCGCCAGTAAGGCGGCGAAGAACTCATTGGCCCAACTTCGGGATGAACGACGCCAGGCCATGGATGCCTCCAAGGAGGCCCTCCAACTCCAGAGCGAGCTATCGACCTTGAAGGCCAAGGTAGCCGAGCTTGAGCAGGAGAAGCTTACCCGCGAGATGGCCGATCTGTAAAGAAAAACACTTAACAGAATGTTTCAATAGAGTTAGACTTCTTTTGGGAGCGCAAGGAAAACTTGTCTTGATTTAAATTCATAGCTGAGGATATTTGGAGTTTCCCCCTTTTCCGCTCGTTAGCCATGCTCGTGCTCTTTTGGTCGTGTGCCGATAGGGTAGCCTAATCCAGCCCCCGTTGGGCCCGAGGTCGAATGACGCCGACCTCGGGCACAAGATGTAAACACGAGCAAATGACCGTGACCTGTAGAATTGAGGAAGAATGGATCCAGAATAACGTTCAAACCATGACCACGACCTCACACACCGCTCAACGGTCAAAACCGCGAGGCCTCTGGCTCGAGCCCGGGCACAGGGGAGAGCTAGATTGCGAATAGATTCGACTTATGTTTAGCTCAACCACTGGGGGTGAACGTTAAGCTTGCGAGGCTTGTAGACCAAGAGCGAGTGCGCAGCGTATGAAGGTCGTGCTCGAAAGAGTATCGAGAAACAATGACAGTGATTACAAATGAAAAGGTTATCAAGGACAAGAATAGGAGAACAGCTTCACTGAAAATTTAAGGTATAGAGGTTACACATAAAACTTTCGAAGCTGATCTATGTTCCATGAGCTAGAGAGCTCTCGCCATCGGCATCATGCCGTTTGTAAGCCCGTCGCGATCTGTTGAAAGCGACTCTATAGGGGCCCTCCCATGAGGATAGCTTGTTGGTGTTGGACAAGCCCTGAATCCACCTCAGGGCTAGGTCCCCAACAAGGAGCTTCCTAGGTCGTACCGACCGAGACGCATGTCTGCGAAGGGCTTTCAGGTAGTGCGTTGATCGTGGCGATTACTGACATCTTACTTCTTCTCGTGAGGGTAAGGTCGAGGACCGTTCGTGCTCAAGTCGACTTGGTCGACCAAGTGACTCTGCAGAGCCCAACAACCTCGGGGAGGCGGGATGGCTTCATGATCAACACGAGCCGAAGGAGTGGACCTGTGGCTCGGTGGACGTGGTACGAATAGACCATAAGGCGGTGGGAAGTTCGTCCACCGAGTCTTGCCGTAGCATTGAGCTCATCTACAACTCGTTTCTTGGCATACTGGGCGATTTGGGCGTTGGCGCGTTCTGCTTCCGTTGCTCAGGGGTGAGCCAAGCGAAAGCACACCTTGATCTTTGAGGCCTCGCAAAACTCTGGAACAAATCACCGGTAAACTAAGTACCGTTGTCGGTGATAATCTTGCATGGGACCCGTGCACGGTGACCACGAACAAGCGGAAGAAACGGACTACCGCCCGAGCAGTGATGGTCGAGACCGTCTCAGCTTCAATCCACTTGGTAAAAGTGTCCACAGCAACGAACAGGAACTTCTTGCCGCCGACCACCTGAGGAAAAGGGCCGAGGATGTCCAAATCCGTGTCGAGAAGGCCGAACAAGCGGGATAATCCGAAGCGTATGCGGTTGATGCGACTTCGGGCGTGAAATTAGCATGCTCGACAAAAGCGGACAATGTCACGAGCATCTGGTTAGCGCGAAGGCCGCAATACCCCATCTGAGAATGCCTTGCCGACCATCGCCTGTATGAAGAGTGCGCCCAGAGGCTCGAATGAATGTCATTTAACAGTGCTTACCCTCCTCCAGAGATGCACCGCGTCGAATGCCGAAAATGTTCCACCAGAGTATCCTCGACGCGCGTCAGAGACTTCGCCCGGCGCTTGTCTCGCTCCTCTCGGCAGGTCGGGCGATAGGTCGCCTTGGGAAGTTAAAGATTGGTTCGCCCAGGAGGGAGTACCTTCGACTACGGCGAGCAAGACCTCCTGGGAAGAGATCGAGGGAGCCACCATCGTCTCCAGGATGACATCGGGCGGGACCTCATCGTCGGAGGAGGCGAGCTTGGAGAGGGAGTCAGCACCTGTGTTGTCTTTCCTTGGTATGTGCTGGAGCTCCAAGTTCTGAAACCATTTCTCTATCTTGCACACCTCGGCTAGGTACTTCGCCATTGAGTCATCCGAGCACTGGTACTCCTTGTTGTACTGATTGACGACGAGCTGGGAGTCGCCTTTAACGACCAACCGACGCACGCCCAACGCTTTGCAAGCCTGTAGGCCCGCCAAGAGAGCTTTATACTCGGCCACGTTGTTGGTCGCTGGAAACTCAAAACGAACTCGACCTCAGTGGTCGCTTGGGTGAGAATAAGAATTCCAACCCCCGAGCGCTTGAAGGACCGCGAGCCGTCGAAGAACCTAGTCCAGGCTTTTCTTCCTCGACCTCTGGATCGGGCGCGAGTTGCGACGTCGCCGACCACGGAAGTCGGCAGCGCTGCGACTTGATGGCCGTTCAGACTACGACCGATATCGAATGCCGCCAACTCCATAGCCCACTTGAGATTCGCCCGCCTATACGGGTTTCGCAAGATGTCCCCGCGGAAAATTGTTCGGGCGACCACGAGTGCGCTCGAAATAATGTCGAAGCTTGCGCGGCCATGAGAAGAGCGCACATCGGTTTTGTACTGCGGGTAGCGTTCCTTCGGGTCGTGCAAGACTTCGCTGACATAATAGATCGGTGTTCTTTGGGATCCCCGCCGGCCACCGTGATTGGCACTAATAGCAGCGGTGGCATAAGGTAGAGTAACTTCTCATTGGGTTCTTGGGTCGTAAGCGGGGGGGTCGACAGGTATAGCTTTAGCTCGTCAAAGGACCGCTGTGCCTTCGGCGTCCACTCAAAGCTTCCATGCTTGCGCAGAGCTCTGAAGAACGGGAGCTCGCGCTTGCCAAGCCTCGAGATGAATCTGCTGAGGGTGGCCCGTGAGGCTTTGCTCCTGCTTGACCGAGGTCGGGGGCACCATCTTCTCGATCGCCTCGATCTTTTCTGGGTTTGGGCTAACCCCCGAGCCCCCGATCATGTAGCCGAGCACCTTCCCTGACGCGGCGCCGAACATGCACTTCTCAGGGTTGAGCTTGATCTTGTACCTGTTCAGGTTGTCGAAGGTTTTCTCGAGGTCTCGAACGTGGTTGCCCTCAGAGGGGCTTTTGACGATGATGTCGTCCACGTAGACCTCAAGGTTGTGACCAATCTGGGGGTTGAACGTCTTGGTCATCAGACGCTGGAACGTGGCCCCCGCATTACGCAGACCAAACGACATGGTCGTGTAGCAGTAGGTGCCGAACGGGGTGATGAACGACGTCTTGCTCTCGTCGTTGACCGCTAGCTTGATCTGATGGTACCCTGAATAGGCGTCCAAGAAGCTTAGCATCTTGGCGTTCGCGGTGGAATCAATGATCTGGTCGATGCGCGGGAGCGGGAAGTTGTCCTTCGGGCAAGCCGAGTTCAAGCCCGTGTGGTCCACGCACATTCTCCACTTCCCGCCCTTCTTTTGGACAATGACCGGGTTTGCCAACCACTCAGAGTAGTCGATCTCACGAACAAAACCGGCCTTCAAAAGCTTCTCGAGATTTTCCTTAATGACCGCGACCATCTCGGGGGAGAAACGACACAGTTTCTGGCGCATAGGTCGAGAGTCGGGTCTCACCTGTAACTTGTGCTCGATCACCTCCCTCGGGACGCCGGGCATGTCCGCAGGCTCCCAAGTGAATATGCCCTTATTGGCGTGGAGGAAAGTGACGAGCTCGAGTTCCTATTTGGAACTCACTCGTCAAGAGACATGGATGCATCTGGTCGGGTTGCCTTCCTCGAGAGGCCGCCTTCGCCCCCCATCGGGCTGGATTGCTGCCGACGAAGCGCTCTTCACCATCGTGATCCGGCCTCGGCCAGGGCGACATACGGCGAGGCCAAAGCCTTGGTCTCGCACCCGTGTGCACGCTGTGAGGTCGCCCACTTGCGGTTATAGCGCCATTGGGGCCGCAACTTCTGCAGCGATGGCCATAGTGATTGGCCGCCATGAACTTGATCGGGCGGGCCGCCCGAGGATGGCGTTATGCGGAGGTCCCTCGACCACCTCGAAGGTTATCACTCGGTGAAATTAGCCGAGTCGCCAAAGGTGACGGGCAAGACCACCGCCCCCAAAGGGACGGTCGAGCTCCCGGGCGATCCCAAGAAGGACGACGATGTTCTTGACCTTCGGCCAGGGATCGCATCG
This sequence comes from Guadua angustifolia, assembly GCA_036346375.1. Lineage (NCBI taxonomy): Eukaryota > Viridiplantae > Streptophyta > Magnoliopsida > Poales > Poaceae > Guadua > Guadua angustifolia. The sequence goes on along the minus strand of JAYEVE010001044.1, from coordinate 456,990 downwards.
ATCAGCGCTCGACCGCAACAAGTTAAGGAGCTACCGCCGTCGACCATGACTCGACCAACCGCGGTGTTGCTTGATGGTCGGGAGTCACGACTCGTATGCGGTCTTCAGATCTCGGGCCATACCTTGAAGTCGTCCTCGGGGAAAAGGTGATGGTGGCTGACCACTTGCATCTTTGCCGATGGGCCTCCGTGGCGACTGGAAGATAGCTCGCGAGGCGGCCTTGAGCTTACGTCGGGACTGGTAAACCGACGAGCCGCCAAAGATAATGTCGATGCGGCGCTCGCCCTGTTGGAATTCTAGGTCGAGGTCATCTTGGTCCGCCCCAGCGTTCACCCTGTCCGGCTGGTCGTCTTCTTTTGGCAACACGGGCATTTCTCCCCGACCATCGTAGAAAGCTTCCAGCTTGCTTTGCCAAGCCCTGCAGGTTCGCAGGTCGTGGCCAGCTGCCCTATGGAACAAGTAGAACTTCGCTTCATCATATCCTGGACGCCCTCGGCCCCTCGGCGAGCATCGTCCGGGGCCCGTGCCGTCGGCCCTCTTCTTTGGCCGGTTTTGCGCCTGACGAGGTCGGGGCCGGCCTTGGCGAGGTCGGGACCCCTCCCGAGCTTGATCTCGGACTTCAAGGACCTCGCGTTGGCCGTCTGCCGAGACAATCACCCGTGGCAGTCCTCCGCCGTTCCTGCGGTCGCGCTTCCGCTTCTTGGCTGCGGCACCGTGGTCGGCGCCCTTGGAGTTGGATGGTCCAAGCTCTGTGGGGTTCAGACCGAGCTTACCTTGGTCGTAGTCGTGTTTCCAGCGGACAGCGTCGTCCGCGTCTGCGTACCGCTCCGCCATACAGAAAAGCTTGTTGACGCTGAGCCTCGAGGTAATCTCCAGATCCTCGGTGAGGCGCCGATCGCGGACGCCGAACTTGAACGCCTTTATGACGGCCTCGTCGGAGATACTCGGGATCAGGTTCCTTGTGCGGATAAATCGCCGCACGAAGTCACGAAGCGGCTCGTTCTTTCCCTAGATGACGCGATCCATGTCCTTCTCCCTCCCCGGCCGCTCTAGCAACTCTGAAAGTTGGAGCGGAGGGCGCTCTGAATTTGGCGCCACGATCTGAAGGAGCCAGGCTTCTGGTTGAAGAGCCAGGTCCGCGCGGCGCCGTCTAGGACGGTCGGGAGGTAATTCGCCATCACGAGCTCATCGCCTCCGGCCGCCAAGATGGCGGTCTAGTAGATGGATAGGAACTCGTCGGGGTTTTTGGTCCCATCGAAGCGCTCTATCAACGTCGGCTTGAACCGAGCCGGCCAGCGCACGCGGCGTAGATCGTCAGAGTACGCCATGCAGCCGTAGGCTGGGACAAGCGCACGCCGGGTGTGGACGTCGCCGACAAGGCCCTCGCTGCCGCTAGACTCAGAGTCGAGGCTGCCCCGGCGACCCAACCTTCGGTGGGAACGACCACGACACCGGGCACGGGAGTCACCTGGTAGGTAACGCAGGCGGTCCTGGACCCTACGGCGCCTGGGCGGAACGTCTGGGGAAAGACCCTCAGACCTGCTGCCGATCGACTCGGAGCTTGGCTCGAGCCTGACCCTGCCTGGTGCGGTGCCCGCAGGACGGCGGCGTGGCGGCGTCAAGGCCATGTCCCGAGACCGCTGCTGGCGAGAGGGCACCTCCTGTGTGGGAGGCGTCCGTTGGGCACGCTGGCGACGACGCGATGAGTTGTCATCACTTCTCTGGGAGCGGGTCCCTGAGTGCTGACTTTGGTGTTGCGGAGGCATGACCTCGGTCGCGGCCCGATCGAGCTCTTCGGCTAGGGCTCAGCCAAAGAGCTCCGACCTTGCCCTATCGGGGTCTGCCATGACCCGGCGATAAGCGGGCGCTCCGGAGCTTGGGGGCCCAGAGACGTCTGGCCTTCCTCGATCCTCCACGGAGGGCGGTTATGGCTTGATTGATGGCGACATTGACCATCCGGATGGCGTCCTCGAGGAGTATCGCGGTCACGGCCGTCCGCAGCCTCCCCGCGCTTATGATCGCTCGCCATCGAGGCGGTCGCCGCGTGGTGGTGGCAAAGGGTGAAAACAGGACGCTGAGTCGAGTCCGCGCCCGTGCCACGCCGAGGAATGTCCGCCGACGGCGCGCCATGCTCCCAAGATCTTGGAGTTTTCCGCAAATGAGCAAAAATAATCGGCCCCACGGTGGGCGCCAGCTGTCGACGATCGGGATCGCCAACGGCAGAAATGGAATGGGGTTAGAGAGACTGGGACCCGAACAGAGCTTTTGCTCAAGTGGAGGAAAAAGTTCGACGTGTGGAAACCGAAGTAAGACGACAACGAGCGGGGGCGAGGGTTTATACTGGTTCGAGCCCCTGTGAAGGTAATAGCTCTACTCCAGTCGCCTGCGGTGGTGATCTTTGTTGCTATCGAGTACAAATGTGTATTACAGCTCAAGCTCAATAATGGCGATGTCTAGTGCTCGAGTTCTTGTGTGTTCGCCTTTTGTACGTTCCCCCTGCACTACCTTATAATCACTCGAACGTTGCCTGCAACGGGCGGGAGAGATTCCCGGGGAAGTGGCTTCCGTGCGCATCGAAGGTGGGCTGCAACTGCCCCGGAAACGCCGCCCACTCCCGCCTTGACGCAATCACTCGGATCTTAGTAACCGTCGAGTAAACGCACGCCCGGGTTCAGGTCGAGGTCGAGCAGAGATAAGTCCTCTCACCGCTCGAACTCGAGGTCGCCCGGGGCCCAACAGCACCCAGGTCACGCGGGGCCCAATGACGCCCAGGTCGTGGTCGAGGCCTCCCGAGCCTGGGAGCCTGCTGACCGGTCAAGGGATGCCCAGCCCTCGTCACATCCTCATTGCTCGGTCTAGCCTCTTCTAGGTTCAAAAACCTCACCATGGCCTTGGAAGCTTCTTGGAACCTGGCACATGATGCCTCTGCAGACTCAACCCTCTCGTCAAGGACACAAAATCGAGCATGTGCCTCCTTATGATATTCTGCAAGTAAGTCAGATCGTCACCGAAGGCACTATAGATGTGAACAAAGGTAAAGACGAGTTGGGGACATACCTTCCAGTTCCCAACCCAGTTTCTCTGAGTTGGTTTGGGCTTGGAGTTCAGAGCTTTTTAGCACCTGGAGCTGCTCCTCAGACGCCTTAAGCTCTTCTTGAAGGCCAGCGATGGTTAAGTCCCGAGCTACAGCAGGGAAAGGGTTAGAAGACAAGCAATCAGAATCCTACAACAAGATGGCAAAAGACACTTACCTCGGAGGGAGCCTACCAAGTTCAGCTTTTCCTCCTCCAGGGATTGAACTTGGACCTGAAGCTTTCGAAGCTCAGCTTGGCCCTCATTCCGGACCCATTCGACCTTAGCTCTGCCCTCGGCATGTACCCGCTCGAGGTTGGCCTCGTGCTCCTGTCGTAGTTTGAGCTTCGGGAGTACCTCCCAGAGGATAGCATCCCTCTTCTCGGAGCAGTCCCCCATGGCCTGAGGATCACAAGGAAGACGATTAGCAAAAGACATACCAACCACCATGGGCAAAGAAGAAGAAGGGGCTAATAAGCTCACCCGGATCAATCTTGCGCTCTCAATAGCGTGGTGGTAAAGCTCCTCCCTCATCTTCTTCTCATCCTTGTTGCCAAAAGGCTCCCACTCGTCCTCCTCATTGCATAGTATGATTCGCATGGGATGTTTGGGGTGAGGGGGAAATTGTGGGAGCTCCCGAGGGATTTCTTCAATAGGGGAGGAGTAGGAGGCAATCTCTAGGGCCATTGGCCTCGTAGTTGGCCCTAGCAGAACGCTCGACGGCGGTGGAGGCATCTGGGATTTAGCAGCCACCTTGTCACTCCCGGGTTCAGTCCCGACAGTCGGCAAGGCAGACGGGGTCGAATTCGGATCGACTTTAGCCCTCTCGGGTGACGAAGCGACTGGCGAGGCCCTCCTTGCCTGGCCTCTAACACTCTCATCGCCGGCTCCCTGGGACGACTCGGTTGGAGCATCCACAGGGACTTTGTCCAATGGAACTCTGCAAAAGGAGAAAGAAATCAGGATACAATCCAGCAGATCAAGAGTAATAGTTGATAGGGAAACTAACTTGTCGGACTTCCTTATTTTGACCTTGGATACTCCCCGAGCGGCAGAACCACTCGAGGGAGCATCCGGTTTCACGTTAGACCTGGGACAGGGAGGAGTCGATCGCGCCGAGGGCTGAGCTACAGGATCCTTGATCGCTGAGCTCCCAGATGCACGGGGTGGTTGCTGAGCCTCTCTGACCGCCGGCTCTTTTCCCTTCCAAGCGCCTGGCTCCACGCTGGGCCTTGGAGGTGTCACATGAGATGTTGGTTCCGCCATGGGCGTGCTTGGGCCTCATAATTGTAATTCCCGGTCGAACACGGCGTTGGAACCTCCTCAGTCCTTGGCCTTTCCCTCTCGGCACCCGACCCTTTAGCAGAAGGACCGGCAGGCTGCTTCCGCTTAGCGCTTTGGTGCCGGGGAGTGGGAGGAATGGGAGCGTCGGAGAAGAAGGCAATCCGATCCTAAAGAAGGCGGCAAAACTCAGAACCAGTCAGCATTCAGTTAAAGGTTAGCAATCAGAAACTAGTAAATGCAAAAATGCTCACCGCAGGAGGGGGGCACATTGCGCAGAAAGGCTTCGGGCGACCCTTGAGTAGGACCGCGGTGCCTGGGGCAAAGAGGTCGTTCATCCGATCGACCAACACCTCTCTGGGAACGATTTTGAGCACCTCGCAGGTGGGATCATCCACCCCGGTGTGCTCAAATCCCAGGTGGATCCTCTCCTTGAGAAGCTATACACGGCGCTGAGCGAAGCTAACAGTAATATCAAATCTGGTCAGACCCGTCTCCTTCAGACCATTGATCAGCTTCAAAAGATCTTCGTAGAAAAGGGATGGCCGAAGGTTCGTAGAAAGGGGACACCCCTAGATGTACTTTAAATAAATATGGTATCATGCCTACCAATAGACCAGGTACCCATCCTTTGCTAGCTGATTTTTATTCAAGTTGTTACACGATTTCTCTTGCCTTTTTTCAACGTGGCGATGCAATGGGATGATGACCATGCAGGTCGGCGTGGAGCCATGCACTTGTACGTGCAAGTTCCGTCTCAATACTTCGTTGCAGTTACATGTTTTGATGTATTTCTGTCCCGTTTTTCTTCGAATTTTTCTAGTATGCTTCAAATTGGGCAGCATTCACGCGCAGCTATGCTTCAAAACTAATCGGACAAGTTAACATCGCACGATCTCTTCAATAGATGCCCGTGATGTCTATACATAGAAAAGATGACAGCCACACAGCTCTTATACAGAAGCTTTACCCAAAATCAAGCACCGGTGATTGGTATCTCCAACAGAGTTCGCGACGTGCCCGAACGGGCGCAGTGGGTTCAGCAGTGGCAGACAAGCGGTGCAGATTCGGGCATAAAGCGAAAAGGTGCGCGGTGGCAGCATCTTCTTCAACTTGCAAGATTCGAAAATTCCCTGTGTTGATTTGATGGGAGTGTGATGTTTTTGTCAGGAAATTGGAAGATTAACCACATCATGATGGTACGTTCTTTTCTGAAGCGCTGAAGGACGCAATATTGCTAACGGCAAATATGTTAGGATGTCTGCAGAGGCCCAGTATGGTGGTGAAGTTGGATCTACTCAACAACCATGCCGAGCCGGGCCTAAAATGGTCCAGCCCCACAAGGGCAAGCCCGAAGCTGAAATAAATCCCAAAATTCGATTTTTTTATTTTTTTTCTCTTCTTTTCCCTCCCTCTGTCAAATCTTATGTATAGGACTAGTCTGAAACCTGGATAAGACAAGGTGCAGAAAAGACCCACTATTCTATCGGAATAGTTGAGAGCAAAATGTACTTCAGTAAATAGTGGGCTAGCGCCGAGATTAAGAAAAGAAGTTGGGAGGAAGCAAGTGGCCAGCCAGATAACATATCAATTTAGTGCACCCCATCAAATTTTGCAGAAGAATTTGTAAAAATACACGCTAGTCAGAACTCAGAACTAGATTCCAAGCTCACGTCGCAAAGCTAAGTATCAACTGATTCAATTCGTCCCAAGGAACATGCACGACGTCAAAATTTCATACCGAAAACATTAAACCATGTCAGAGTTCTTTGGCTATGTGAAACACCACGGAAGGGCCTTTTGCTGATTACTCAACTCATTGCTACACAACAGAAAGATGACTCTGGTGTCACCGCAAAGCTGGAAAATTGAAGCAAGGGACGTAAAAATCTTGACATAAAACATAAGCAAGGGACGTCAAAATCTTGACATAAAACAGAATGGAAGGCCTTTTGCTAATTTCTCCACAAATTGTCATACAGCAGAAAGAACAAAGCTGGAAAATTGAAGCAAGGAAACAATAATTAGCTCCCACAAAGCCTCACAGATCTGCTCCGACACCTTTCTACTTTCACAACCTCTGTGCTACCAACAAATATCCTACATCTAAAACGGGACACAGCACACAGCAGCTGATACACATCTAAAACAGAACAGCATACGGCAGCTGATACATGTGAAGGTCACGCAAAAGAACGGCTCTGGGTTGCAGCGAGAACAGCTGCTCGGTTGACTGACACCGCACTGGTCCATCGAACGCCCTGCAGTTGCTTCTGGGAGTCACGTCACAACTGAAGAGCCAGTCCTGGTTGCAAACATCGGGTCTTCCATCTGTTTGGGTGAAGGAATCCAGGTAACAAAACAGATCGGCCAACTTCCTCTCTTTCTTCTCAGCCTAGCAGCTCTTCCGGTCAGAGCTGGACCGCTTCACCTCTTTCACTGCTGCAGTGCTGCTATGCTCGTTTGGACAGAGCAAGGCACGTCTTTAGGAAGGGTATCAACCTGTTGCTGCTGCTTGACAACAGGTGGCTCCACAGAAACATTTGGTTTGTGTAGCAGTGCTGGTTGCTCCACACTGGGACGGCCAAGTGAAGGGGCAGTTGTCAACTTTTTCAACACATTACCTGAGTCTCTCTTTGGAATACCTTCGATGGCATCAGATGACCAGCTCTTTGCATCACATTCGCAGACGGAGATTCAACCCTTTGCAGCGCCTTGGTGAGTGGAGGATCAACTCTTTGCATCACCGTTGGTGTTGACTGAGGACTAACTGTTGGCACCATATTAACTCTTTTCATGACCATTGCAGGTTGTTGCTGATTGACTTGTCTTGATTAACACAGATGATTGCCATTCCTTAGAGGCATGTTCTGCTCTGTGGCAACCAATTGTTTCGCCACTGTCACTGTATTGATGTGGGGCAGGAATTCACTCTGCCTCTTGGACATGGACAGATCCAATCCCATTTGTTTGACTGGTTGTTGCTCAAGGACTCTCAGTTTCACTGACAAAACTGCAGTTGATTCCGGATCTCTTCTTCCATTTGTAGGTGCTAGCTTTACAAGAAAAACACCTGCAAGAGTAAATAACATTAGCACCATGCATCAACAAATTGTTGCTCTTTTAGCTTGCAGCAAGATTTTCAGAAAGAATACTAACCATTTCTTGTTTGACTCGGGCTAGGTGACACAGCAGCCCTCAGTCTCTGGGGTGCCATGCAAAGCCTGATTGCAGAAGGAGCATCATGCTCTTCAGAAATACCACTCTTCTCCAACTGTTCTGCAGTATCCTTCAAAACTTTTCTTGTCTCTGGGCCAACAATGTCCTGGTCCTCATGCCTTCTCTTCTTATGGCCATGCTTAGGATGATCAGATATCTCATATTTCTCACCCTTCTGAGCAGCTTTGTTTTGTCTCTTTTTTTCTTCCTTCTTTTCCTTCTGTTGCATCATTTCCCTTTCTTTCTGGAGCTTCAGCCACCAGATTAACCGTCAGTTCCAATTAAGAACAGATGATGGGAATGCAAAGAGGCATGACACGATGTCATAACAGATAATGCATGAAGATTCATAGTAAGCACACAAGTTTTACTGACAATTAAAAGTCCATAGTCCACAGTTAAGACATTTGTCCAGTTTGACAATTATCTAACAATGACGACATGACAAAGTTCACTAGAATAGTTTGGAAATGAACTCATCCCCTTAGTCACCATGAACAACACAATGTCAAAACTAGGTTCCTTACTACCCATCCCAAACCAATATCATACTCCTGCAGAGAAAAGTATCTTCATCCACAATCAGTGGCTATAGCAAAACAATAAATTTAGAGGAAACCAGAGACAGCAATAGCATCAAAACGACATAGTTCAGGCGCAAAATTATGTGTGTAAATGACTACACGGTTCCAAATTAGTAGCTGATTGCTTGGTTCACGCACAATAATTTCTGCAACTGTGGCCTAGGATTAAGTCGAAACAAAGGAATTCTCGATCAAGCACCAACTTTCCTCTCCAGTTTCCAACCGTGAAGTTCTCTCAATTACCCTGTCTCAAACCATCTTATGCAGAGTATTAGGTTCCCTAACCCTAGTTCTTAAGGACTCAATTAATTCCCAACATCCCACGTGTCAGATCCTCAAGGAGTCCGACTTCAGATCCAAATCGCAAGAGGAAAACTCAAACAAAATGCACACGAAAATGGAAAAATGGAAAGAGAACAGATGTAAAAGTATTCTGGAGAAACTAGTATTCAAAAGACTTGTGATTCGACAGTACTGAATTCGGTTACATGCAGCAGGCTTTGTAGCCAAATACAAAGTTACCAGCACGAGTAAAGCGAGTAAATTATCGAAACATCTAGAAATTACTGTTCACCGTAATTACCACCAGTGTTCCTGACCCTTAGATCTAACAGCAAACTTCATTAACTAACGAGAACCCTTGGATCCTCATAACTATCCCTCAACCGGTATCCTCAGCACTCCAGTCTTCCTCGTTCCTTCGTCTTCATTTCCCAGATCCTGACAACACCTCCCCCCTGAGTTCATCCTTTTCCTCAAGGATGGAAATCTGGAAACACCTTGGTGATGAAATCAGCATCTTCCCAAGTGGCTGCTTCAGGAGATAGATTTGCCCACAATATCTTCCATTGCACAATTGGAGTGTTGTTCCTCGGAATCATCCTCCTCTCTAAAATCATTGCAGGTTCTGTCAAGATATTTCCCTCCTTATCCAGAAGCGGCAGCTCCTTGCTGGGAATGGCTTTGCTTCCGATGTGTCTTTTGAGCTGGCTGACATGAAAAACAGGGTGAATTTGACACCCTTCCGGTAGCAGCAGTTTATAAGCTACTTTTCCCACTTTTTCAATCACGCGGAAGGGACCATAATACTTGGAATGCAACTTTAAGTTTCTGTGCAAACCCAATGCGTTGTGTCTATAGGGCTGCACTTTCAAGTAGACCATATCTGCAATCTCAAACTCCCTTTCAGTTCTTTTCTTGTCGGCAAAATACTTCATCCGAGAATTAGCTTGCTCCAAATGCGTTTTAATAGCCTCTGTTGCTGTCTGCCATTCCTGCAACTTGAGCTTTCCTTCTTCACTTGTAGCTTCAAACAACACATTCTCAGTGATCAAGGGGGGTGGTCTACCATACAATGCTTGAAACGGTGTCATATTCAAAGAAGTATGAAAAGAAGTGTTATACCACCACTCAGCTTGCATCAACCACAAATGCCACTTCCTGGGATTATCAAATGCCATGCAACGCAGGTAATTTCCAAGGCATTGATTTACCCTTTCTGTTTGTCCATCAGATTGGGGATGGTAAGCACTGCTAAAGTGAATTTTAACTCCCATTGCGCTGAATAAATCCTTCCACAGCAAACTGGTAAAGATTCTATCCCTGTCAGTAATGATTACCGTTGGAAGCCCATGAAGTCTGTACACATTATCTAGGAATAGCTTGGCCACCTCTTGCATTGAATAAGGATGACTCAATGCTATGAAATGAGCATACTTAGTGAATTTGTCAACCACAACCATGATCACATCTTTGCCTCCTGATTTGGGCATCCCTTCCACAAAATCCATAGTTATATGCGTCCACGCCATATCCGGGATGGGTAAAGGTTGAAGTAGACCTGGATAAGGCAGATTCTTTGACTTGTTCTTCTGACATATTGCACAAGTCTTGATGTATTTCGAGATCATCTTCTTCATGCATGGCCAATAAAATAACAACTTAGCTCTTTGGTATGTTGCTCTTCTTCCTGAATGACCCCCTAAGGCTGAGCTATGAAATGACTCAATCAGTTGTTCTCTTAAGCTGGAACTAGCACCCACATATATTCGGCCTTTGCGCCGCAATATGCCTTTGCGTAGGGTGTAAGAAGGTACACCCGTAGCATCAATCCTCAACTTGGCTTCAATTTCCTGGCATAGCTCATCCCCTTGATAGCTTCTCATTACTTCATTTACCCATTCAGGAATAGCCACCGAGATTGCCAAACAAGCTTCTTCACATGGTACTCGGGACAATGCATCTGCTGCCTTGTTCTCCTTACCTCTTTTATATTCAATGCGATAATTATACCCCAAAAGTTTGATTAGCAGTTTGTGCTGCAGCCCATCAATCAGTTTTTGATCAGACAAATACCTGAGGCTCTGTTTTGGTCCGTTCTTATGATCAAGGTGGAGTTTACCAAATAGTGCTTCCATTTCTTTAAAGCCTCCAATATAGCCAACGCTTCCTTTTCATATATTGACAATGCTCTAGCTCGGTTTCCCAGGGTTTTACTCATATACGATATAGGTCATCCTCCTTGCATCAGGACAGCTCCCAAACCACTGCCGCTGGCATCTGTTTCCAATATGAGCGGCTGTGAAAAGTCAGGAAGAGCCAAAACCGGAGCTGTGGTTAGGGCTTCTTTGATCTCGACAAAAGCTCTGGACTGCTCTTCTCCCCATTTGAAATCATTCTTCTTCAAGGAGTCAAACAATGGCCTGCAAATGATTCCGAAATTTTTGATGAATCTCCTGTAATAGCCGGCTAGCCCAAGAAATCCCCTCAATTGTGTCACTGTCTTCGGAGTGGGCCACTCTTGTATTGCCACAATTTTATCCGGATTGGTTGCAACCCCATCTCCTTTGATAATGTGGCCCAAATATTCCACTTGCTTTTGTCCAAACACACACTTACTTCTCTTGGCAAATAACTGATTTACTCGTAACAATTCAAGCACTTGCTTCAAATGGTTGATATGATCCTCCAATGTCACACTATATATCAAAATATCATCAAAGAAGACAAGCACACATCTCCTTAAGAGCCCTGCTAACACCTTGTTCATCAAAGCTTGGAATGTTGCAGGTGCGTTTGTCAATCCGAAGGGCATAACAAGATATTCATAATGACCAGTATGAGTACTAAATGCAGTTTTAAAGATGTCTTCTGGATTCATACGGATTTGGTGATAACCAGACCTTAAGTCTATTTTGGAGAAAAATTTTGCTCCATGAAGTTCATCTAACAAATCCTCAATGACAGGGATGGGATACTTATTCTTAATGGTATTGGCATTCAATTGATGATAGTCAATGCATAATCTCCACGTTCCATCCTTCTTCTTAACTAAAATAGCTGGTGAGGAGAAAGGACTTACATTGTTTCTAATCACCTTTGACTGCAGCAACCCTTCGATTAAATCTTCCATCGCATTCTTCTTGTGATATGGTAATCTGTATGGCCTGACATTAACCGTCTTCGATTCTTGTATCAGGGGTATGGTGTGATCACATTCTCGGACTGGAGGTAGCTCCTTCGGCTCCAAGAACAATCTGAATACTGCTTCAAAACATTCCTGATTTCAGAATTTTCCTCTGAAGAATGCTGATCATTTCTAATGACTGCCTTGGAGTAAATCATCGCCCCCACTACTCCTTTCTCCATTAACTTCTGCTATTTCAATTCATCAATAATACAATTAGCTTGCAGCACTGTTTCATCTCTGAGCTTGACCACCCTCTGACCATCTTTAGTGATCATTAATTCCCTTGTTTTCATATTTATGCTGACAGGGCTATGTTGTTGAATCCAGTCAGTACCTAAAATAGCATCATACCCCTTTAATGACAAGATCCTAAAATCTGAGTGAAATTCTTCACCTTGGATATAGTAATGACAATTGTTACAAACTGAATTACACTCCATTTTAGCTCCATTGGCAACTGCTACCTGTAATGGATGTCCTCCACCAATTTCGCAATTAGCTTTCTCTGCAATGTGTGGTGTTAAGAACGTAGCCGAGCTCCCACTGTCAACCAGTGCAACTACCATAACCTTTCCAATCTTCATTTTCAATGTGAAGGTAGATACCCCTGAGCTGGTACCTGATAATGCATGCATTGACAATTGACATATCTCTTCCTCTGTACTCTTGTTTTGGGGACTACTTGGTGGTGTTTTATACTCTCCCTCACCCACTTCTTCCTTATCATCATCTTCATCTTCTATTGATATCAGATGTATTTGTTTCTGGAATTTACAAAGCTTGCCATATCCTGGAACCCAAGGCTCTTGACATTTATAGCACTTTCCCCCAGACCATTTGTTGCTTGTCATTGGAATTGTTTTCTCGCCTCCCTCTTTCTTCATACCCGGCATGTCAGCCTTAGAATTCGAATTCCCCATCGAAGAGACTTTGTTGCTGCTTTCATTAGTCCACTGACTATACTTCTTTTGATAGTTACTGCTTTCATAGTTTCTGGCATGGGAATAAGCTTCAATCAATGTACCCGGATGTAATGATTTTAGGGGTATCTTGATGTAGTTCTTCAGCCCAGAAATGAAGTAATCCATAAAATACCCTTTTGAAAGGCCAGGATTATCTCTCTTAATGAGATTCATCAACTCAAACTTATCAATGTAAGCTTCAACACTACCTGTTTGATTCAGTCCCCTGAAGTTATCAATTACTTCCACTCTAGTTTCTGCAGCAAATCTCCTATACACCATCTCACGAAATTGTGACCAAGTAAGTGTACTGGTGTCAATCCTATTACTATTCAACCACTGATCTGCTCTTCCCACCAAATAAATTTCAGCTATTGCTACCTTCTGCCATTCTGGAGTACTTCCCAACTCGAAGCATCTTTCAGCTTTCCTAATCCAAGCTTCTGGATTATCGCCATCGAATTTGGGGAATTCCACCTTGGGCCCTTTGCTGAATCCAGCATGAAAGTGGTTTCTTGCTTCACCTTGATATGGAATCACGTCATGATGTCGATTCCCAGTACCTTCTCCATGAAACTCTGTTCTGGGTTGGGGTCCAAAAGTAAAAGCCTGATGCGAAGAGTTTTGTGGCAATCTATAAGTGGGCACAAATGGAGGATTTGAAGATATATACTGCGGAGCAAACGTCCCATGACCCATTAAAGGAGGATAAACACTAATCCCAAATGTCCCAGGTATGGTACTGGTATTTCCTCTCATGTGACTGGATATCTGTTAGGGCTGCGGATAGAGCCTATTATAGAAAAGGCACGGAAGGATCTCGCATAAGGCCATCTTGCATGTCAGCGCCATGCAAGGCGATCTTCCGTATCCTTCGGTGATTACTAGTTAATTACTTTCCTTCCGCATCCTTTTAGGATTAGTAGTTGTTTCCCTTTCCGTTTGCTAGTTTCAATGAGAATTGTATTTCTATCTCTAGTCTGTTACTTTCACGGTACCTCAATCTATAAGAGGACAAGGCAATAAGAAAAGGGCATGCTTTTGTTTGCGAAGAAAAACCCTAATAGCGGTAGCGCCGCCATCGACAATCGGCCGGTGGCTCCGTCATACCATTATCGCTACCATAGGTCGACGTCGATTCGGTGCCGTCCTCCATCGATACTTGTTACGGCTTGAGACCCGTGATCGATTGTTCAAAAGGAACATCCGTATCAATTGGTATCGAGCGGCGATTCCAACATGTCGCAAGTCGAGGGCGCCTCACGTAATAGAGACGAGCTGGAGGAATTGCGCGCAGGACATGTCGGGCTGGAGAAGAAGATTGACGATCTGATCAAGGCATTGGGAAAGAGAACCATGGAGGAAGGACCCGTGGGAACGGAAGGAAGCGGCGCGCAAAACCGAAGCCTCCGATCCAATTTCCGCACGGAAAGAAATAGCGCAGGGGAGGAGGAGGACCGAGACATGGCTAGGTTCCAACACGATCACCAAGATCGTCGCTGGGTACCGCGGGCGCCACGGTATGAGCTTCCGGTCTACGACGGCTCGGAGGATCCTCTGTTATGGCTGAAGCAATGCGAGCGATTCGGGAAGTTGTACCAGGTACCAAAAGCAGTATGTCCAGATGGCGGGCTTCTTCTTAAGAGGAGAGGCGCAAGAAGTCTTTGGACAAGCCGGGAGAAGGAGGACAACGAGATCTGCTTTGGGAGGAGTTCTACGAGGTCTTCTGCGGCGATTCTCGCAATACTCTTCGGCGGGACCTCTCGGAGACCTATGCAACCTCAAGTAAGGGGAAGGTCGGGTCGGGAGTATGCGAGTGGAGTTCAATGCTGGCTTGGCGCGCACATCGAAGTGCGAAGGGGAGCAGGTGGAGTTGTTCTTGGCGGGGTTATCATCGACGCTGATGGCGGAGGTGCGTCGTGATAGACCTCGGGACTTGGCGGATGCGATGGGCCTGGTGCGGGAAGCTGAACGCCGAGAGGATGTGTGGCTCGCTAAGGCCGCCCAGAGTTGCCAGCATCGAGCAAGACCGCCGTTTAGCCGGAGCTCAACCACGCTGACTGCAACGCCCGCAAGTATTCCGGCAGGGAGTGCGGGACGTCTTCCGCTTCCTCCGGCGGCAACTCCGACGGCCATGGCGCCAGCATCGGCGTAGCACGCGACGGGGAGGCGCGCGGCTCCGGTGAATTCCCAAGCGTCGTCAGCAGCTTCCTCACCATATTGGCGGAGGCTGACTCCAGACGAGATGGCGGAACGGAGGGCAAGGGGACTCAGTTTTAACTGTGATGAGGCGTTTTCAAGGGGCCATCAGTGCAAGTGTCTTTTTCTCTGTGAGGTGGTGAATGAGGAGGAGCTAGACAGCGAAATTGAGGAAGAACCGGCGGCTTTGTCAGCCATGGCCGTGACAGGCACTTGTGGGGGCAGCACGATGCAGGTCTTGGTGGACATGAAAGGACATCGACTTGTCGGTCTGATCGACAGCGGCAGCACACATAATTTTGTAAGCAGTCATGCCGCAGCTCTCATCAGGGAAGAACAGAGCTCGGGTGGCTCCCAGCGAGTCCGGGTGGCCAATGGAGCTGAACTGCCATGCCTAGGACGCATTACCCAGGGAGTTTTCACAGTGGATTCACATCAGTTTTGTGCACCCTTCTTAGTAATTCCTCTGCAGGGGAATGATTTGGTCCTAGAAGTACAATGGTTGCAAACTTTGGGAGACATATAGTGGAATTTCGACAGGCTCCGTATGGTTTTTGACAGGAAGGGACAGCAGATCATCCTTCAGGGCCACGTTTCTACCTCTGAGGCTAGGGTTCACCAGTTGGAGGCCTCTAGGGACAGGGAGGTGGAAGCTCTCTTAATTGAGTATGGAGATCTTTTCCAGGAGCCGCAGGGATTGCCTCCATCACGGAACTGTGATCATCGCATTGTCTTGGCTGAAGGCACAGACCCAGTGGTGGTTAGACCTTACCGCTATCCATTCCGCCAGAAGGATGAGATCGAAAGACAATGCACCGAGATGCTCGAGCAGGGGTTGATCCGGCCCAGTAGGTCACCATTCTCCTCCCCAGTACTCTTGGTCAAGAAAGAAGATGGCTCGTGGAGATTTTGCGTGGACTACAGAGCCCTTAACTCCAAGACCATCAAGGACAAATTCCCAATTCCAGTAGTTGAGGAACTTCTTGACGAGCTACATGGCGCCAGATTTTTCTCCAAGCTCGACTTACGTTCCGGGTACCATCAGATTCGCATGAGAGAAGAAGATATTGAGAAGACGGCTTTTCGCACACACCATGGCCATTATGAATTTGTAGTCATGGCTTTCGGATTATGTAATGCTCCTTCCACGTTCCAAGCTCTCATGAATGAGGTACTCGCAGACTTCCTTCGCAAATTTGTGCTGGTTTTCTTCGACGACATACTCATTTACAGTTCAACCCGGGAAGAGCACCTTATTCATGTGCGGATGGTGCTGGACCGTCTACGCCAACATCAGTTGTTCTTGAAACAAAAGAAGTGTGTCTTTGCCAATCAGGAAGTAAAGTACTTGGGGCATATTATTTCGGAAACAGGAGTGTCGGCTAACCCAGCTAAAGTCCAGGATGTGGCGAATTGGAGGACTCCAACCTCAGTTTTAGCAATTCGCGGGTTCTTGGGACTTACTGGATATTATCGCCGTTTTATCAACCAGTATGCTGCCATTGTCGAACCTCTAACAGCCCTGCTACGCCGTCAAACCTTTGTATGGTTAGAGGAGGCTGACCGAGCCTTTATTCGACTGAAAGAGGCTCTCCAATCGGCGCCTGTGCTTCGCCTTCCAGATTTCGACTTGCCATTTGTCGTGGAGTCACGGCGCCTCGGTTTGGGTATTGGCGCGGTTCTACAACAGAAGGACATCCTGTCGCCTTCTATAGTCGCCGCCATGGATCGTCATGTTCGGTTGGCGGCATATGAGAGGGAGCTTATTGGCTTGTCTAAGGCTATTAAACGCTCGGCGTCCTTATCTTTGGGGTTGACCATTTGTTGTGCGGACCGATCATGCTAGCCTCAAGTATCTATTGGAGCAGGCCTTGGTAACACCCCCAACAAAGATTGGCTAAGTAAACTCATGGGGTTTGATTTCCTTTGTTGAATATAAGCCGCCGCTCTAATAAAAAATGCGCTTGTTGTCCCGCGCCTTTGAAGGAGCAGCTAGCTGCTGCGCAATCTCTGCACCATCAGCATCAATCTGGGAAGAATGGCATGCTGCCCTGCGGGCACATCTGGCAATACAATGGCAGCTTGAAGAGGTAGCGATGGCAGGCAGACCTCTGAGTTCGGTGGAGCGATAAAGAGGGACCTGCTACTATGATGGTCGATTGGTGATTCGATTAACTCTCCATTATGCGAGACGGTGGTTGCTGCTTTCCATGATGTCACTCACGAAGGAGTCCACAAAATCATTCATAGAGTCAAGCAACAATTTTATTGGGAGGGCTTACGTCATTCTGTGGAGGAATACATTCGTTCTTGCAAGACTTGCCAAGCTCACAAGGTCAGTACACTAGCACCAGCGAGTCTCCTTCAACCTCTTCCTATTCCACAACAGGTCTGGGCGGATGTATATATGGATTTCATTGTGGCCTTGCCAAAATCCGAGGGCAAAACTGCAATTTTAAGCGTCGTCGATAGACTTTCGAAGTACAGTCATTTCATAGCCATCAAAAGGCCAACATCTGCCACAGTGATTGCTAATATTTTCTTTGATCAAATCGTTCACCTTCATGGAATGCCGGAATCAATTGTCTCCGACCGGGATCCCATATTCACCAGTGCCTTGTGGCAGAGTCTCTTTAAGCGTTGTGGCACCAGTCTTCTCACTTCCTCCGCATATCATCCACAATCCGAGGATAGAGTCTATTATAGAAAAGGCATGGAAGGATCGCGCATAAGGCCATCTTTGCATGTGCAGCGCCATGCAAGCGATCTTCCGTATCCTTCGGGATTACTAGTTAATTACTTTCCTTCCGTATCCTTTCGTGGATTAGTAGTTGTTTCCTTTCCGTTTGCTAGTTTCCAATGAGAATTGTATTTCTATCTCTAGTCTGTTACTTTCACGGTACCTCAATCTATAAGAGGGACAAGGCAATAAGAAAAGGGCATGCTTTTGTTTGAAGAAAAAACCCTAATAACGGCGCCGCCATCGACAATCTGGCGGTGGCTCTGTACAGCCATTCCTGCTACCATAGGTCGACGTCGATTCCCGGCGCCGTCCTCCACTGATACTCATTCTGGCTTGAGACCCGGTACGCGATTGTTCGAAAAGGAACATCTTGGCCAAGCTGGAGGAGCAGAGCAAGAAGGAGGATGAGACGCGATCCATGGTCGCCGATGTGCAACAATACAACCGGCGCTTCGATGATTCTTTGCATAAGTTGGCTAAGGAACAAGAACAAACTGAAGCGTGGAAGCCAAAGGTGGAGAATCGGGTGACGGAATTGCACACGTCCGTGGCCAATTTGAAGCAACAGATCGGAAGACTGTTGGCGCAATTTCCCTTCGACCCAACCAATTCCAAGGGCGAATTCGGGACGTCTTCTTTCGCTCATCAGGAAGGATCGCCAACTGGAGCGACGTCCGGGCCAATCGGCCACCGTGAACACCATTTTCACCGGAGTGCGGGCGCTAGGGTCAGTGAAACCCTGGTGCCTCCTCCGATCACAGGTATCCAGTTTCAGACTCCCATATCTCACCATCAAACTCCAGCGAGTAATATGTCGGCTTCCAGTTTTGCATCCATGGCTCAAAGTTTGGGAGCGAATTTACCTCATATAAGTTTGCCCATATTTGATGGCACGAACCCCAAATTATGGAAAAAACATTGTGAAAACTTTTTTGTGTTTTACTCTGTTCTTGAAGAGTTATGGGTTCGATTAGCCACTCTGAATTTTGAAGGACCGGCAATTTTTTGGATGCAATCTATGGATAACAAAGTATTTAACATGAATTGGGAAGAATTGGGGTTAGCTTTGGCTAATAGATTTGGTAGAGACCAGCATGGGTCATTGGTCCGAAATTTTTTTCATGTTCATCAGACAGGTGGAGTCTCTGAATATATTGAACAATTTGACAAAATAGTACATCAATTGTTAGCTTATGACAGCACCTTACATTCTGAACTGCTTACTACTCGCTTTATTGATGGGCTTAAGGATGAAATTCGCTCAGTTGTTGTCATCCAACGTCCAAAAGATCTAGATACTACTAGTTCCTTGGCGCTTTTGTAGGAGGAAGTGTTGACCATTCATCCCCGATGTGAGAGTCGTAGAGTGGATGCCGCTATTTCTGGGCGCCCATTCAGTCGGCCAATGGCAATGCCCCTTCCGACGCCACCTACGGCAGCTAAATCTTCACCAGCAGCGGTTATCTGAAGACAAGAAATTCCAGACTATACCAAGGACACGAAATTCTGATGATTGGATGTCTGCACTTATGGCATATCGCAAGGCAAAAGGGTTGTGTTACAAATGTGGAGAACGTGGGGGGCATACACATCGGTGTGCTGCAACTGTACCATTGCACGTGGTGGAAGAAATGTGGGCTTTATCCAGCGATGTGGAAGAGGATACCAGTTCTGCAATGCCAGTGTCTCCTCAAGGGTGTATCCTTCCGAACCCAAATGAAGAACAAGTGTTGGCAGTGTCATGTGAAGCAATCTCTGGTTCTGAAGGTGGCAAGACCATCAGACTGAAAGGCTCGGTGCATTGTCAGGATGTTCTTATCTTGGTAGACTCAGGGAGCTCGGGTAGCTATATTGGCCATCATTTAGTACCACTTATGCCTGGCGTTCAGAAATTACCAACACCTCTGCGAGTTAGAGTGGCAGATGGAGGAATTTTGAATTGCAAATGTTTCATCCCCAATTGTAGCTGGTTGTGTCAGGGAGTTACTTTCATGTCAGATTTGAAGGTGTTACCATTGAGCGGCTATGACATAATCCTGGGAATGGATTGGCTTGAAAATCACAGTCCTATGGAGGTTCATTGGGGGCAAAAAAACTTTATCCTTCTTCTACAAGAATCAACAAGTCCGGCTACAAGGTGTAATTCCTACTGTGAGCTGTTGTCCTTCTATTCACGGAACTCAGTTGGAGGCACTTTTGAAACAAGATGCCATTGAACAAATGTTAGCCCAGTCAGAGGTCAAAGTAAACACCATGGATGCGATGACTCCTCCTCATACTACCAGACTGGTCGAAGAATTTGCACATTTGTTTCACAAGCCGACTAGTTTACCTCCTCCCCGCGACTGTGATCATGCTATTCCAATCACTACAAAAGGACACCCCTTTTTGCAACGCATATATGCGTTGCTAAAAGTCCGTATATACGTTGCTAGGGTCTATACCAACGCATAATTATGCGTTGCCTATGCTGTCGTTGCTACGGGCTATTGCAACGCTTATATATCGTTGGAAAACCCTACTAATAACCGTTGCTAAATTGCAGCGGATATTTATAGACTCTGACAACGCTTATATGTGTTTGTGCAGCCCATGGGTAGCTTACCTCTAAAGCTTGTTGCAACATTTAGAATCGAATTGTGGCACGCTTATATGCGTTACAAGAAATTAACCATTGGAAAAAATAATTAATATTTATTTGGAGCCAAATAAATATGTACAGATCTTAATGCGCATTTGAAACTTTCGAGATCATCAAGGCACACACATAGGAAATAAGCACAAATCGGTCTATATTAAAACAAATATTCACATTATAGAGTAGCATCCACAAATTAATTCATCACATAATCGTGTTCAAACATTTTTTTGTGATAGCAAGATATATACAAAGGAATCCTCTTAAATCAAAGTCATGACAGATCTTGATCCAAAGTAAATGAAAAGCAAAGCACTAATTTCAATGGAAGCCCTCACATCCTCAAGTAGTCATCTTCTTTGGTCCCAAATCGAAAACAAAATGGAAAGAAAATATTCAGGGCTAGTCAATCGGAACCAACATTAATTATTTTCGAGGTACTATATTCAAACTGAGAGGAAGTGTAAAAGTTAGAAACAAGCAATGTTAGAAACATCACCTTGTGATCAAATAAAACAAAATCCCCGTGTTGTTATTCATCTGATGGGATCAAATAGTTGTTTCAATCTGCAAATGGAATTGGAATACTTTAATTCAATGCAATAGTTAGGAAAATAATGCCCTGTTAAGTATCATGATAGAACATACACAACTTGAAGGCCATGCTATAGGACTGCTGCCTACGTCTCCAATAACCTCGAAGTTGTTGTATGGTCGTATTAGTGGTTCATCAGCCACAACAATAAGACCGACACGCACCATCCAACATTCTTTACCTAACTGAACACCTCCAACTTTATGTTTTGGGTCACAACCAAGTATTGTGCCTAAGGCAACCTTCTTATTTTGATTCCTCCAGCTCTTCAATATAACGTGAGTGCCAACCTAATCCACATGTCCAAGTATATGAATAAATATATGCATAGTATTAACATAGTTATGGCAAGCAAGATCGAAGTGTACCATTATTGAGTTATGAGCTGTCCGCTTGGTTGTACCAGGCTGATGTTTGAACAAAAGAATGTAATCAGTAAAAGTAGGCTATAGAAACAAGATGTAGAGTCCAGAAACTGAAATCCCTGCACTATATACAACTTGGTTGTGGCAAAGTAATGTAACCTAAAACAGTTATTAGAAACAGGACTACAACCAACAAATGTTGAAAAGAGTATCAAGTTCTGAATTTTTACAGCCTAGTGGAATGATTAGATATCCAAACAACCTTGTCAAAATCTATTCCTATCGTATATTCCAACCATTCTCGAAGTCTAAATGAAATTCATTCAAATAGTCTAAATGAAATTGGAAAAGAGCAATTAAAACATTACGAGCAATTTGTTAGGAAAGGAAGAAGCACACATACCGTTGAATGTTAGGCGAACAACTTGTTCTTCAGTGTTGTTTCTACAAAGGTGTACTTTTATGAGTAACATAAACATAAACCATATCAACAAATAACAAGAAAAATGCATGTGGCATTAACTATTTTGCTAACAATTGTTTACACAGTACTTATATGGTTCATGATTTGAGGAATTGGGAGTTGTTTCCTTGTCCATGACCTATGTTGTAGACTAGATTCAGATAACTTTTAATAATTGAAAAATTTGAGAGAATAAAAGAATCACATTTATCACCTTGGCTGCATTAGTATAGTTGCTTTTGTCGAATCTATTATCGGTGGGTATCTGGATTTGTTTTGCTGTTATTAAATAATAATGAGTAGGATATGTGATAAGCATAGTTACATATAAATGATTTATGTAATGGAAATGGCATAAGCGACCTTGATGATGTTGAAACTGCACTAGCTTGTAGTGTTTGTCCTCGTGGATTTGCTTGCTTGATCTGCATAAACAATACACAATTACATTAGTGAACATGAGTTAGGTGTGCATGATCAATAGGATTACTAATGGTTTTGTTCTGCTGCTTGTTGCTCCATTGCAGTTACTTCGGGCAATAGCTCCATTGCATAGATAAGCTACGGTTTGGAGAGTCAGAGAGGCCAGCAGTGTGGAGCAACAATTCTTTGCCAGAACAAGCACATGCCCAATATGTTTGCTACAACAGATTATAAACACAATCAACATGCACATCCCTTTTCAACATTCACATGAAGCATTCTATTAATATGCTACTCCAAATGAGCAGAGATTGAAATATTTGAATCTAGGCAGAAGTAGAAATGGAAAGAAATTCAATGCCATTGTTTGGTTTTGCACTATCACCTTGGATTCATTAGTACACTTGTTTTTGTGAAATCTAATATCAGTTGCGATCTATTTTGGTTTGGCCCATCATTAGATAATAATAATAGTCAATATTTATGTATATACCATGTCTTGATAGGATAGGAATGATGTATGTATTGAAAGAGGTGATAAATTGACCTTTTGTATAGTAGAAACTCTTTTGGCCTGTTGTAATTTTCCTTGGGCATATGATGCCTCCACCTGCAGCTAAACAACATACAGTTGCAATGGGAGGCTTCTAGCATTTAACGATGTTGAGTACTGATGTCTAACCTTATCATGAGTTCTAGTATTTTTAAGCTTGGTCTGCGATTGCCTCGCACTCGTCATCCTCGCTTTGATCCCTCTCAGAGTGATATAGAAAAATTAGTAGCTTCACAAACTTAAAAATGGTATGAAATGAATGCTAACGATATTATCTTGATGTGTAATTTAGTTAGCCAAGCATCCTAAATTCTTGATCGAAGATCACCATATACTCTCGATGTTAGGAAACAAAATATTAATTTGAATCAGATATGTAAAAGCTGTAAAATTGTAGTACACATATTTCCTATAGAGATGCATACTTTCCGTTTCATAGTAGTCGAACATCTCTGGGAGTTGACAATGAATCATCTAAACATCCTCAGAATACAGAAAAAAGAATTAGTACGAAAATGCTAAGTAAATAAGTTATAACGTGTTTGGTAAAAAATTCATCAAATTTACATGATGCCCTTGTCTTTGTTCCAAGGTTTTAGTCTTCATTGCAAATCTTCTATAGTAGCATCTTGATTGTGGACATGATTTACAAGTTTTTTCACCGTAGTCTAAGAGATACTATATCTTCACTTGATGTTTCATCCAAAGAGGTTAAATTTAGATGCTTTAGACGCCTTGATGTTGAGCCGTCGAACACTTGATGCGGATTTGGAACAAGACCCAGACCATGCACGTGGCCAGGCTTCTCTTCTCCTAAAATTCGGTTTAGCGCATCTCCCTTCCACGCAACCTTTCCATGACTAGTATCACCTAAATCTGTTTCTTTGTGCTAATAGTTCCCTCAATTCACTCTTGCAAAAGGATTAGAGTACCCATTAATCATTATGGAAGAAGAATCTCAAAACAAAATAATGAATCATATTTTAATGATTACTGTACCACATGTGCATTTGTGTTCTTGCTGCTATTAGTCTTGTGTGTATTGATATACAATACAGCCCTGTGAGGGTATTTCTTTTCAAGATCTTGTTCCCCTCGGAGAACATGTAAATTAATAAATATCAATAAGGAAAACACTTAATGTGGTTGTTTGAGATTTGGGAGCAGCATGCTGTTCACAAATATATTTGAGAAGGAAGTACCAAATCCTCTCTGTTCCGAGCGAAACTCTTTGTTCCAGCTGTATGGGTTGCCTTCCTTTTTGCACAGTTTATCCTATTTGCCTCACTTAAATCCTACCATAGAAAGAGTACATAAATATACATAAGTAGCTTCGATGTTGCAGCAGATAAATCATGAAATGATTATTCTAACTATATCTATGTACCTGTGCTTTTGTTGTCATCCAATTATTGACAAGCGCAATCCATTGATCATTTAATACCCCATCTGGAACATTGCTGATATTTGCTTCCTTGCTCTTATGCGCGTCAAAATATATGGATTTCAGATTGGACTTGTGCTGCCTCCATCTCTCTCAATGGTTCGCAATACCCATTTTTCCATGCGCGGGTAAAGGAATCTCATCTGCATACAAAATCCAAAAGGCATATGAAAATGTCTTGTTATAGGTTAGCTAGCAACATTATAGGATGACCACTTAAATTTGCGTACCTTTACTTGCTTAAGTATAGCCTGCTTGTTTTTTTTGTTCATTGTTTCTCTCTTTCTTTCCTATCGCCAGCTCCAATCCTTGAAGCTTAAGCTACACAAGTAGCCATTTCGCAACCATGCCAAGGAATTTTCAAGGACTCTGCCTCCTCTCCAATCGGTTGCCGAGCTCATTACAATTAACTACAATCCTATGGCCTCTTGGAATGTTCCAAACATGTTTAAGTTTTGTCATGCCACGCCTTGTTGCCTCCTCAGTTTCGTCTATGCAATGTTACATTGCAAAAAAGAGTACATGCAATGGTTAAGATTTCATACAAGATACCATTACTTAATTGAAGATATGATGTTGTTCAGTACCTTCGAAAGTAACCTCAATATCACCATCGCCGTCAAAAGGGTCCCCTCCAGAAGTAGTATTCAAATTAGAAGTTGCAGCATTCTGAGACGGATCTGAAAATATTTAGCCATGGACAATTGAGCCAATTTTAGAGTACAGACTCTCAAATGGCTACACACCTATGTATTTTTAATTAGGCATGGAAGCACTTTTGGCTGCAACGTATATTAGATAATCAATGCTAGTTCGAAGTCAGATATGAAGACATGGACATGTGTACATGATCATATTATTTCACATTTGTAAAACTACATCAGCAACCATGTTCAGTATTGATATTTATTTATTGCTCAGACGCAGCAAGGATTGCTTCCCACAGTGAAAATAAGTATGATGCAGCATGTAGATATAAGGCAACTAACTTATGGTTAGATAGTGTGAGGAGTCCTTTAGGCACTAGTGCCATGCGAGTAATTAATTATAAAAGCACTGATGCAATAATCCTAAACTGATAAATCATTTTGAAATCTATTTAGCAGCTTGGTAAATACCTTGGGCATTCAACTCATTATCATTTTCGCTATCGAATTGGTCTTCTCCAGTACTAGGATGATGATTAGATGCTGCAACACTTTTCTGTGGACTTTTTTGCCCAATATGCTCCTCTGACAAATACTCGTCATGGCTTTGAATGATGTGCTTTCTCCTACCCCTGGCCATGTCCACTGCCTAGCACCACATGAAGAGAACATTTAATGGCACAATATTTATACAAAAACAACATGGTCATTTAATGTAAACTGTTCCTTTCATCCCAACCCAGTACCCAGCTCAGATGAATCTCACAACACGATATTTGCATCATCCATATTTCCCAATACAAGTACCGGTGTGCTACAACCATGCCTGCCAACTGTTCTCAACAATTTGGGGTAGCCAGAAATAATGTGATAGCATCAATAGCATTACATTGTTACACACGAGAACAAAACAAGAAACTCCAGGCAACAAAAGGATTATGGACTAACTTGGTCCGACAATAGCATTTTAGTTCTAATATAGCATTAAGAGCATTTTAGTTCTAACCCACAGCGTAGTAACATTGTGTGATAACAAAGTGATAGAAAACATAATAGCATCTCGCCCATAACACCTAACATCAACAGAGCAACTTGCTAATCTTGATATTACAAAAGGCTAAACTACATCTTTGCTTCCTTGGTGCTAGATGACAAAACACATAACAATATAACAGTACTTCAACACAGGTAAAAAGATTTGCTAGAATATGACATGCTAGATATGCAAGTATGCAACAAACTCGAAAGAGAGGAAAGTTAGTATTGGCATAGAAGGGAGTAAGACGTAGGGGACTTCTTCCATCTTTCACCCAACTTCATCCTTCCAAAAACCGGAAGAGCTGTGAGAGACTTGATGTTCTTTGCAGAGCACCAAGGAAGTCAGGATGGTTGAGTGAGATTCAGTTGGCAAGAGAATACAAGGAATGTATGTATGCAAGGATATGCAAGACCCATTAATTGTAGGTATTCTATAAATATTTAACATCTGATTTGGCATGCCTTGTACATCACTTTTAGCTTGTGCTTCTACCTGAAGTGCTTTTTGTTCTCAATTCTGTTTGTGATAATGCTTGTTGACCAGCTTTCCACTTCTAAAAGTATGTGTGAGTTTGCAACCATATGTTTATCTTCCATATAAAGCCCTATTTTAAAACCCAACATGATGATCTGTGATATCTTTGAAAAGGTGAATTACTGTATCAGTGTATCTATTTTCTTTGCATTTTTACACTATGACTTGACTACACCACGCTTTATTGTTTAATCCCATCTTTGAAATAAAGATTGGGTGCCACTCCTATCATGGAACTTATGATTGCAGCAAGAAAAGCGGTTCTGAGTTACAATTGGAGTATGGGATTCTTTGTTGTGAGAGTCTACATCGGAACATTTATGTCATCACTTGATATAGCTGGTCAGTTCTTGCATGAATATCTCTCTAAGAGAACCTTAAGCTTCTGCTGAAAGACCTAAAATGAGTCTGTGACTAAGATTTATGAGCGTCTCTCAACTTTCATTAAATACGCTTTCCTCCTCTCCAAGACACAACCAAACCAGCAAGTCATTAACCCAAACTACCCGGGATTACATTACCGACAAAACTAGACCGCTTCTGATATATCGCTAATTCAGCAATACTCGAGATGACTTCCATAAACCCAAACACAACAAGCCAATCATCCAAAACCCAAACACAAGGAAATACATCACCGACAAAAAAGCAACCCACGAAGGATCGACCGCTTCTTGATTCTTGTGTCGATTGCTAGGGGTATAAGGAAAGTAATGAGGGAGCGAGCACCGGACCTTGAAGGAGGGAGGCGGTCCTCGGGGTCTAGGGGTGTGTCGAGGCCGAGGTCATCGTATGCAGAAGCGGCGCCATGCGCCCCCTCCTCACACACGAGGGGAGCAGATGAATGAGACGCCACCGCCACCACCGACTGCTATTGCGCCACGGAGAAGCAGGGCAATGTGGAGACGTGGAGGTGATTTCTATGGGACGGTTAGCGAGGCAAGTATACCCTCTAGCATATTGGTATACTTGGGAGATTTACTCTCTATGGAAGGTGGGGTCCAACGTAATATCCGGGATTGGATATAAAAAGAGGGAATCAGATTGGGGAGGATAAAAATGGAGGGAAACAGAAAATGGAGGAAATTGTATTTCGGATATGATGATTTCTATTTTTTTATAGCAATATTTGTTTATATATTACTTTTACATATGGAAAAGGGTATGTAGTTAAAAAATAAAGAGTTCTGATGAATTTTTTTCAATCATGTTGCATTGAAGTATAATACAATTATTATTGGAGTATACCGAAAGTGATAAAGAAGTATAATACTTTCATTTAAGTGGTATATTGAAGGTGGGAGTATGTACTCCTAGGAGTACGGAAAAGACTTCCTATATATATATACCGAATCGGAGACGATGACTGCTAGCCCTTGGATTTGCAACGGACGGTCACGATTGCTTCCAGGGTTTCCTATTCGGTCGGCAAATTCCTATTAAAACCCATTCGGCCTGCACAGTGCATGGGCCGGCCCGTTACTGTTTACAAATATTTTCCCGAGTTTTTCTAATAAAAATAATTCCCGAAAATAAACTAATTTATTTAGGGTAGTAAAAATACTCTAAAAATTCCAAAAAAATTCTCAAAAATATTTTGAGTTATTCTGGACTTAACTAAAATATTTTCACAAAAACTTTATTTTGCAATTGTCATGTTATAATTATTTCTTGACAAAAGATATTGTATTTTAATTCAAAAGAATTCAAATAATTCTCAGAAAATCCAATAAAATCCAGAAAAATCTTAAAATTCATAATTAGCAATAAAATAATATTTAATAATTAAGAAGCTAAAATTTTGAGATGTTACACAGCGCAAGGCCTCGGCTTTATCCACCCGAATTGCGATGGGGCCACGAGGGCCCGGCATCTTCACCACCATGTAGGCATAGTGGGTTGCTGCCATGAACTTGGCCAACGCCGGTCGGCCGAGCAGGGCATTATAGGGGAGGTCGAAATCGGCGACCTCGAAGTCCACCATCTCGGTGCGGTAATTGTCCTTCTCCCCGATGGTGACGGGAAGGGACACCTGACCTAAGGGCATCAGGCCGGCCTCTGGGGCTACCCCGAAGATGGGCAGAGCCGGGCGCAGATCCTGCTGCGGGATCTGGAGTGCCAGGAATGCCGACGAGGACAGGAGGTTGACGGAACTCCCTCCGTCCACTAGCACATGCCCTAGCCGTGCGTTCCAAATGGTGGGCGACACCACGACCGGGAGGTGCCCCAGGCCGGTGGTGCCCTCAGGGTGGTCGACCTGACTGAAGGTGAGCGTCTGCTCCGACCACTTCAGCATCCGACCTGCCCCTAAGCCTGACGTTGTGGCGCACACTTCCCTCTTCAGCCGCTTATAAGCGGCATTGGAGGAAAAGGTGGACGAGCCACCATAGATGTAGGCCACGGTATGATCCGCCTGCTGGAAGGCCAGCAGGGCGGGGTCTTCGTCTTGACCATCGTCGGGGCGGCGTTCCTTGAGCCTCTTCTCCACCATTTTGTTCACGACCCGGCAGTTGTCCAGGTCATGAGTGTTGGTTTTGTGGATCGGGCAATAGAGCTCGCCCTCCTTTTGCCTGCGGCGGTCATCCCTGCGACAGCGGCAGTCATCACGCTGATCACGGCGATCATCTCGCCGATCACGGCGGTTGTGCTTTTGTGGCGCGGGATCCTCGTCCTCGCGCTCGGCGGCCAAGACCTGCCCGGTCTCTCCTGCCTCGCGCTTCCATGCCTTCTTGCTTCTGCGGCCGGAACCCTTCGATGTCTCGGCCTCGTCCTTGCCTTGGCCACCCTTGGGGCCAGGTGCTGGCCCCCTTGCCTCCGCAGCCCGTGCACACTTGTGTGCGAGGGAGAAGAGCTCGGAGGTGGTGCTGATGGTGCGGGTGGCCATCTTCTCCTTCATTTTGCGGTCGCGTACGCCTCTTCGAAAGGTGATGACGACCGACTGCTCCAAAATATGGGGGATTGTGTTGCGGCAGTGACAAAACCGCCGGATGAAGTCGCAAGCGACTCCCCTTCTCTGCTCCAGGCGTGAAGGTCGCCCTCCACGCTGGCTGTCTTCGAATGAGCCTTGAAAGTTGGCGGCGAGGTCAGCATAACTCCTCCCACGAGTGTATCAACCCTCGAGGGAGGTTTAATAAACAAGCGGCGGAGCCCGTCAAAGGCCATGGAAGGTAGTTGGCCATGATCTTTTCAGATCCGCCACCGCCCGCACCACCGCTAGTAGATTTGCAGGAACTCCTCCGGGTTGGTGGTGCCGTCGTATTTTTCTATGGATGCTGGGCGGAACTTGTCGGGCCACGCCACGCGGCGCAACCGTCGAGAGAACGCCTGGCAGCCAACGCCGTAAAGGGAGCCCGGTCGTCCACCGGAGGCCCGGTCCGAGGACCGCCCTCAGGAACGAGGGGCTTGGCTCCCCACAGAGCCGGAGGAGTGAATCTCCTCCTGGGCCGAGAGTGAGAGCCACGGGAAGGGCTCTCACTGCCAGAAGCTATCCGCTTTTCCCGGCTGCGCTCCTGGGTCGACTGGCGTGGTAGGCGACCACGGAGGTCATCACCGCGCCGACTGTGTCTTTCATCTAGGTGCGACCGAGGTCCCACGTCCTCGCGGATCGGGGCCAGCGCCATCGCGCATTCTTCCTTCCGCCCGGCCCTGGCCGAACCTTCTCTACGGGGCGCTAGGCGCTGAGTCGCCAACCACGCGCCTCAGTGGCGTGTCGACGGTACCGCCGGTCGTCGGGCTCGACCCAAAACTGGGCCGCGCCCACAAGGTTGGCGATGTCCCGCAGCCACAGAGTGACCGGGGTGTCTCCTGCAAGTTCCACCGGAGGGTGGTTGTCGACGATCGGGATCGCCAACCGCAAGAAGTGAGGTGGGGGTCGGTGTGTTACGGGACCTGAGCTGCGTTTCGCTCGAACGAAGGAAGAGAACGGACGTGATGATGGTCGGAGCAAGACGACAACGAGCAAGAGACAAGGGTTTATACTGGTTCGAGCCCCTGTGAAGGTAATAGCTCTACTCCAGTCACCTTGCGGCGGTGACTCTGATTATATCGGTGTACAAGAGGGTGTTTACAACTCAAGACAGTAATGGTGATTCCTAGCTCGAGCTGCTGTGTGTACTGAGTCGTCTCCTTTCTGGAGCTCATGCGTCCTTGGTCTTTATACTCCCTCTGCACGCAATGGCCGGGAGCGATCCTCGGGAAGGGGCCTCCGTGCACCTTGAGGGCTGGCAGCAACTGCCCCCGAACTTGCCGCGCACTCTGAGTCATCCCCACGACCCACTCTCTGGTAACTGTCAGTCAAAACGCCAGATCCGAAATCCCAGGGCGGACCAAGGCTTCGAATGAGATCCCGCCCGAGCTCGAGGTCGAGCGGAGTCGAGCTCGGGTCCACAGCATTCTAGGTCAAGCACCTCAGTATGCATCCAGGTCGTGGTCGGGGCCTTCCGAGCTTGGGGGATCCGTTGACCACGTGCCGGCTGGTCAAGGAGCACCCAGCCCTCTTCAGCTAGCCCCCGAGGCTCTAGGTCTGAGGGAGCTCCCAGGACGACCTCGAGCCTTTATTTCGAGACGGAGGCAACCTTTGTAGGTCTTGGCTCCTTGGCCGAGGTCGGGCGGAGATCACAAAGCGAGTCCTTTGGCCTCGACACCTGGCGACCTTCGGACTTCTCGATGCTGGTACGGATGTGAACAGTTGGCACACCTTTTGAGGCACCGTGGACTGGATTTGCGGTTTATAAACCCAGCGCTGCATCGCCCGTCGAAAAGCTCTTGCTCTTGTGACCTTCGCCTTCCAAGCTTTCGTTGCTCGAGCAAGGTCCTCCTTTCCCCCTCAGACCAAACCAGCCACAACCGCCATGACCAAGTTAGGAAGGAGCATTCTGTTGGACTCGAGGATGAGGGAGCTCGAGTCCCTGGGGCTGCTGGATCCGTTTGCATGGCGGCTGCCGGGTAACGAGACCGAGCCGCACCCCAAGGACGACGAGATCGTCTGCACCGAGCACTACGCCCTCTTTGGCTTGCGGACCCCGGAGAGTGAGTTCGTCGCGAAGGTCCTCTCCAGCTGCGACATCGAACTCATCAATCTGGTGCCAAACTCTGTTCTTCTCCTCACCATCTTTTCCCATCTATGTGAGGGTTCTCGGGATTCTCCGACCCCTCGCTCTTCTTCGGTGCTTTCATCTTTTTTCCGCTCCTGAAGGACCCGTGGTCGGATGTGTCTACTTCCGGCTGTGGGTCGGGCTCAAATGGGCCTTCCCCAAGTTCCAACCTCGGGATTCCCTTGGCCCGTGGAACGAATGCCGTTCTATCTCAAGAGGGCGAGACCGACGCCGGTGTTCAAGGACCCCATCGCCAACCGCAAGAAGGAGACCCCGGAGTCGGACGACCTCGAGGTCGACGAGGAGGCCATCGCCCTCATTCATATCTGCGCCATGCGCGGTCTCAACGGGCAGGCGATTGCCAACGATTTCCTGCGGAACCGTGTGTCCCCTCTTAGACGGAGGGAGCACCCGTTCTACGAGATCCAGGGGGACGACGATCCGACCCGTGAGGGCACGTCTGGTGAGTCTTCTTGCCCCAAGGTCTGGCTCGTGCATACCCTCCGATCTTCTCTTGACAACCGCTTGCCTTGCAGCGCCGAAGGAATCCTGGGTCTCTGCCAGGATGGTCGAGATGTTTGGGAAGTCGGGCGCCGAAAGTACGCTGCCGGGCAACCCCGTCCCGAAGAATGTACTCCGTCGAAAAGACGAGGTAAGTCTCCCGACCAAGCGCTCGAGTCTTTTGCCGGCGAGCCCCTTCCTGAGCTTCGTTTGCTCATAGGCCCACCAAGAGTTGCTGGACACGGCCAGGAGGATGCTCCCGCTGCCTGGCGGGGGTAGGAGCAAGAAAGGGAAGAAGCGACCTCCACCGGCCGGATCAAGCCAAACGGAGGCGAAGAAACGCCATGTCGAGTGGGGGGATCGCGCCACGGTGAGGGCCCTTCTAGTCGAGCCCCCGAGCTTTGCGTTTTTCCGTGCCTTGCCGTTTGACGTACTTTCCCTCATGTAGCAGCAGAGCGCGGCTGCCACCGCCAGGTCTTTGAGTACTCCTCCGCCCCCAGAGCCTCGAGCTCGAACCCCCGCCGCGGCGGGCGATGCAGAGCTGGCTCGGATCCCGAGACCTCAGGTCGCGAGGACACGCAAGCGTGGCGCCCCCTCGACATCGGGGCAACAAGACCTCAGACGACCCTCGGCGAGGAGGAGATTGGTGACCCAGGTAAGCCCCCGACACCCCAGTCTGCGCCGCCCCTTTCGCATCTTTCTGGCTTAGTGTATGCTTTTGATCGCAGAACTTGAGCATCCGAGCTCAAAACTTGCCCGTTTTGACGATGGCTGTTGTCCAGGGCAAGTCTGAGTTCGAGGAGGAGAACGCCTTCGAGCTGGTCCCGCGCCGCGATCGTCGTCGGACACGCACTCCTTCAGGCCAGCCCTTGGTCGGCGAGTTCTACCAAGGGCTGAACGACTCGTCCGAAGAAGACGAACCCGCGGCCAGCGGGGACTCCGACACGGGCGAGGCCCACGACACAGATGTTGTCGACGAGCTTCCCGAAGCCACCATGAGGGAGGATGCTCAGGGCCTTGAGGCCACGCTTGAAGTGACCTCCAAAACCCCACCAGCCACAGTCACTCCGGGCGTTGAGACCGCGACCCCGCCGGTCACCAGAGATGAACGGGTCACAGAAGCTCCGCAGACCTCCCTGGCCGCGACTGCGTCGAGTGCTGAGGTCGTGGCATCCCAGGCCACGGAGGTCGTGAATGCCGCGGCGGATCCGGCTGCTGTCCCCTTGGCACCGGAGGCGAGCGGGGGCCCGGTCGTGGAGATCGGGGCTAGCACTGGTGTCATTCCCTCTCCCGTCGACGGGTTTAACCCACCGGAGGAGGCAGTGGATGACCAAGCCGCCCGGGGAGGACTCTAGGTCCCAAGTGTGCAAGTGGCCGGGTGGCGAGGTCGATCCCAGACCGCATGGCGGAAGACGAGAGGAGGAGATCCTCGCGATCGCATTGACGCGGCCGTGGAGGAATTCACTCGCGCCAAGCCTAGAGGGAGCCTCCGAGGTAAGGGTTTTTCCCGCACACTTCGTATCTTGTAGCTTGACCTCCTTGTCCCTTCTCATTTTCGGCCACCCTTTTACGTCGTGAAGGTGACCGACCAAGCCTCGAGGGCTACAAGGCCTTCGAGAGCATGCGACGCGTCTTGAGGAGGCTCTCGACGTAGTAGGCGCGGGAGGCCGAGCGACAAGCTCGTTCGAACCATTGAGGTCGAGCAGGGAGCTTCAGCGTAAGGCCCAAGACTCGACGATCTGCGCCCGACGATGAGGGCGCAGGAGATAGCCCACGCGCAGAGCTCGAGCGAGCCAGGTCTCTGAACGTGACCACGGTTTTAAGGCCGGGAGCGAGGCGCGCGTTCACCCAAGGCGCCGAGGTCGAAGCGGCCAAGATCGAAGCTTTGGAGAAGGCCTTCGCGGAAACGTCGACTCCCGAGCTCAAGGCCAAGATACTCCAGCTCGAGGAGGAACTTGGGCGCGTCAACAAGATGCTTGAAACCGAGCAGGCCAAGGTCAAGGACTTGGAGAAGGCCGCTGCGGAGCAGGCACACTCCACGACGAGGGCATCCCCCGAGCTCGAGGCCAAAATCCTCGAGCTTGAGGGGAAGCTTGACCATGCCACCAAGGCGCTCGAGGTCGAACGCGCTACGGTCGAGGCGCTGGAGAAGGCTCCTGTGAAGTCACCTCCTGGGCCCGAGACCAAGGTTCCCGGGCTCGAAGAGAAGCTCGAGCGCGTCGGTAAGGCAACGAAGAGTGCCCCGGCCCAGCTTGAAGACGAGCGA
Source organism: Guadua angustifolia (assembly GCA_036346375.1). NCBI lineage: Eukaryota > Viridiplantae > Streptophyta > Magnoliopsida > Poales > Poaceae > Guadua > Guadua angustifolia. The sequence continues at coordinate 422,900 of JAYEVE010001044.1, read as the reverse complement.
CGCCGAGCCGTGGACGCTTCCCAGCAAGCCCTCCAGCTCCAGGGGGAGATCGCAACCCTGAGGGCAAAAGTGGCCCAAATGAAAGCAGAAAAGCTTGCCCGCTAAATGGCCGAATGTGAGAGAAACATTAAAAAGCAAGGAATGTACTAACGAAATGGTTTGTTTTGGTGAACAAAGAAACTCGTCCTGTCAAGTAGAATCGTGGTTTCGGGATACTTTGAAGTCTCTCTTTTTTTTGCTTTGCTTGCGTGCGTGCCTGTGGTTAGGTCGTGCACCGATGAAAGTAGCCTTACCCGTTGGGCCTGAGGTCGAGGATGTGTGCCTTGGGCACAAGACGTGAATCTGACCGAAGGCTACGACCTGCAAAGTTGAAGAACAATTCAAGAAGGTAGAAGAACACGAGGCTAACATCGTTAAGTAGATTAGTGCTCACCACGGACCTTGCGACCATGCGCATTGCTCGTCGTCACAAAGCGGCGAGGTTAAGTGGCTCGAGCCCGAACCGGAGAGCTAGATTGCGAAGAGATTAAACTACGTTTAGCTCGTCTCACTGGGGTGAATGTAAAAACCAGCGTCACTTAGACTAGGAGCGAACGCAGCAAGCAGCGAAGATCGTGTTGAAAAAAGAGCCACCGAAAAGAAAAGCAAAGAACACAAGTGGAAGCAGTAAAAGGGGAAGAATGAAAGACCAGCTTTTATTGAAATGTGAGGCTTAGAGGTTACACATAAAACTTTGGTTGATCTATGTTCCACGAGCTAGAGAGCTCTACGCCGCCGGCATCGCTAGCAGTGAAGCCCCGTCGATCTGTTGAAACAACTCTATAGGGGCCCTCCCACCGCGAGGATAACTTGTTGGTCTTTGAGCCGAGCTCAATCCGCCTCGGGCTAGGTCCCCAACAAGGAGCTTCCTAGGTCGTACGGACGAGACGTATGTCCGTGAAGAGATTGCAGTAGTCGTTGATCGTGGCGATCTAACGGCATCTTACTTCTTCTACGAGGGTGAGGTCGAGAGACCATTCGTGCTCAAGTCGATTTGGTCGACCAAGTGACTGGCGAGCCAGCGTGACCTCGGGAGGCGGGGCGGCTTCGGCACCCTGTCTGAGCTAGAAGGGTGTGGACCTGTGGCTTCGGCTTGTCGTGGTAATGCGAATAGACCATAGGGCGGTGGGAAGTTCGTCCCACCGGGCCTTGTCGTGTCGATCGAGCTCATCTCGCAACTCGTTTCTTGGCATACTGAATAATTTGCCGTTGGTATGCGTTCATTGCTCCGCTGCTTCGGGGTGAGCCACCGGGTTAAGCATATTTTGATGTCGAGTTCCTCGCAAAACTCCTCGAACAACTCAGCGTAAACTGGGTACCGTTGTCGCGATAATTTTGCATGGAACCCGTGCACGGTGACCACGAACAAGCGGAAGAAACGAATCGCCGCTCGGCGATTATGGTCGAGGCGGTTCGCTTCCATCCACTTAGTGAAGGTGTCGGCGGTGATGACAGAACTTCTTCCCTCCGGTTGCTTGAGGAAAGTGCGAGGATGTCCAGCCCCATGTCGAGAAGGGCGGTGGCGCGAATGGTGCGGAGCGCGTGGCGGCTGATGTGACTTCCGGCGTGGAACGGCATGTTCGCAAGTGCGGACGATATCACGAGCATCTGAAGCGCCGAGGCCAATAGTACCCATGCGAAAGGCCTTGCCGACCATTGTCCCAGTCTGAAGAGTCGCCCCCGAGGCTGAGTAAATATCATGTAGGAGGTACTTACCCTACTCCGTGGAGATGCACCGCGTCAGTATGTCGGAGACATTTTGTCTGTAGAGTATTCCCTCGACGAGCGTGTATAGACTCGCCCGGTGCTTGATCCGGCTCCTCTCGGCAGGGTCGGGTGGCATGTCACCCCGGGCAAGGAAATTGTGGATGGCCTCGGCCCAGGAGGGGATACCCCCGACCACGGCTAGCACGACCTCTTGGTCGGAGATCGACGGGGCCGCCAGTGTCTCCAGGATGACATCGGGTGGGATTTCGTCGTCGGAGGAGCCGAGCTTGGAGAGGAAGTCCGCTATTTGGAGTTGTCTCTCTGGTATGTGCACGATCTCCAAGTTCTCAAACCACTTCTCCATTTTGCGCACCTCGGCGAGTACCTGCCATCGAGTCCCCGAACCTTCGGTAGTCCTTGTTGAGCCCGGTTGATGACGAGTGGGAGTCGCCCTTCGACCAGTGGCGACACCCAAGGCCTTACAAGCTCGTAAGCCGGCCAGAGGGCTTGTACTCGCCACATTGTTGGTCGCCGAGAAGCCAAAACGAATTACGTGCCTCAACCAATCGCCACGAAATAAGGATAAGGATCGGCCCGAAAGTGCTTGAAGGACCTCGAGCTATCGAAGAACATGACCCGGTGGCTTCTCCTCTTCATCTTGAAGCTCGGGAGCGAGGCTGCGACGTCTGCTTTCGACCCGCAAGGTCGGCGAGCACTTGCGACTTTATATGGTCGCAGCGCCACGACCGGATGTCAAACGCCGCGAGCCCATGGCCCACTTGGCGATTCGTCGCCACCCTCCGGGTTCTCGGGATGTCCTCGGCGGGAAGTTGCTCGGGACGACCACGGAGTGTGCCTGAAAATAGTGTCGGAGCTTCCGCGAAGCCATGAGGAGAGCATACAACAGCTTTTGTACCTGCGGGTAGCGCTCCTTCGGGCCGTGCAAGACCTCGCTGACGTAATAGATTGGGTGCTGCTAGGACCCCGTTCCGCCACCAGGACAGCACTGACAGCGTGGGTGGTGGCCGCAAGGTAGAGCAGCAACTTCTCGCCAGGTTGCGGCGTTGTAAGGAGAGGTGGTGACGACAGATATACCTTCAGGTCGTCGAAGGACCGCTGCGCCTCTGGAGTCCACTCAAAGCCCCCGTGCTTGCGCAGGGTCCGAAAGAATGGGAGCCCACGCTCGCCAAGCCTCGAAATGAACTTCTTGAGGCGGCCATGCGGCCGGTGAGGCTTTGCACCTGCTTGATCGAGGTCGGGGGCGCCATCTTCTCGATCGCCTCGATCTTCTCCGGGTTTGGACCAACCCCCGAGCCCCCGATCATGTAGCCAAGGACCTTACCGGACGCCGCGCCGAACACGCACTTCTCAGGGTTGAGTTTGATATTGTGCCTGTCCAGGTTGACGAAGGTTTCCTCGAGGTCACGAACGTGGTCGCCTTCAGAGAGGCTTTTGACTATGATATCGTCCACGTAGACCTCGAGGTTTCACCTGATCTGTGGCTTGAACGTCCTGGTTATCAGACGCTGAAAAGTAGCCCCCGCATTGCGCAGACCAAATGACATGGTCGTGTAGCAATAGGTGCCAAATGGCGTGATGAAGGCCGTTTTGCTCTCATCGTCGACCGCCAGCTTGATCTGGTGGTATCCCAAGTAAGCATCCAGAAAGCTCAACATCCTGGCATTTGCGGTGGAGTCGACGATCTGGTCGATGCCCGGAAGTGGGAAGTTGTCCTTCGGGCAAGCCGAGTTCAACCCCGTATGGTCGACGCACATTCTCCACTTTTTGCCTTTCTTCTGAACGATGACCGGGTTGGCCAGCCACTCAGAGTAATCGATCTCCCGGATGAACCCAGCCTTCAAAAGCTTGTCAAGGTTCTCCTTGATGATTGTGACCTTCTCCGGAGAAAAGCGACGCAGCTTCTGGCGCATAGGTCGGGAGCCGGGTCCCACCTGCAATTTGTGCTCGATCACCTCCCTCGGGACGCCAGGCATGTCCGCGGGTTCCCAAGCGAATATACCCTTGTTGGCACGAAGGAAGGTGACGAGCTCGAGTTCTTATTTGGAACTCAGCCCGGCCGAGACATGAATGCACTTGGTCGGGTCGCTCTCATCGAGCGGTACGGCCTTTGTCGCTCCGCTGGGCTGGATCGCCGCCTTCTGGCGAGCATTCTTCTCCGTTGCTTCCGGGCCGCGTTGGTCTCGCAGCCGTGTGCCACCTGTAGGTCGCCTCGCACGGTGATGACACCGTTGGGGCCAGGCAGCTTCATGCACCGGTGCCCATAGTGGTTGGCGGCCATGAACTTGACCAAGGCGGGTCGCCCGAGGATGGCGTTGTACGGGAGATCGCCCTTGACCACCTCGAAAGTGACCAGCTCGGTGCGGAAGTTGTCCGAGCCGCCGAAGGTAACGGGCAAGACCACCTGCCCCAGGGGAATGGTCGAGCTCCCGGGCACGATCCCGAAGAAGGGAATTGCGATGTTCTTGATCTTCGATCGAGGAATTTGCATCCGGTCAAGCGCCCCTGCCTGCAACAAGTTAAGAGAGCTACCGCCGTCGACCATGACACGATCGACCGCTGTGTTGCTGATGGTCGAGGTCACGACCAAGGCGGTCTTTAGGTCTCAGGCCATACCTGGGAGTGCGTCCTCTGGAGTGAAGGTGATGGTGGCCCCAGCCCACTTGCAGGGCTGCTCGACGGGTTTCCCAACGGCGACACAGTAGATGGTCATGGCGTACTTGACCTCACGCTGATCCGTAGGCCGACGAGCCACCGAAGATGACATCGATCCGGCGCTCGCCTTGTTGGAACTCCAGATCGAGATCGTCGTGCTCCGCGCCGGCATTCACCCGGTCGGGCTGGTCATCATCTTTCGGGAGCACGGGCATCTCACCCCGCCCATCATAGAAAGCGTCCAGCTTATTCTGCCATGCCCTGCAGGCCCGCAGGTCGTGGCCGGCCGCCCTGTGGAATAGGCAGAACTTTGCTTCGTCGTATCCCGTGCGCCCCTCAGCCCCCTGCGGCCGAGCATCGGTCTGCCGGGGTTCAGATCGTTGGCCCTCCTGCTGGGGCTGGTTCATCGCCTGGTGAGGTCGTGGTCGACCTTGGCGAGGCTTAGAGTCCTCCCGAGCTTGACCTCGGACCTCGAGGACCTCGCGTAGGCTATCCACCGAAACGATCACCCGCGGTAGGCCTCCGCCGCCCCTACGATCGCGCTTCCGCTTCTTGGAGGCGGTGCCGTGGTCGGCACTCCTGGAGTTGGACGGGCCGGCCTCTGTTTGGTTTAGACCAAGCTTACCTTGGTCGTAGTCGCGTTTCCAGCGCACGGCGTCATCCGCGTCCGCGTACCGCTCCGCCATGCGAAAAAGCTTGTTGACGCTGAGCCTCGATGTGATCTCCAGGTCCTCGGTGAGGTGTCGATCACAGACCCCGAACTTGAAGGCCTTGATGATGGCCTCCTCGGAAATGCTCGGGATCAGGTTCCTCGTGCGGATGAATCACCGCACGAAGTCGCGTAGCGGCTCGTTCTTGCCCTAGATGACACGATCCAGGTCTTTCTCCCTCCCCGGCCGCTCGTAGCAACTTTGGAAGTTGGAGCGGCGAAAGGCGTTCTGATTTGGCGCCACGACACGAAGGAGCCAAAGCCGGTTAAAAGCGGTCCTCGGCCCGTCTAGGATGGTTGGGAGGTAGTTTGCCATCACGAGCTCGTCCTCCCGACCGCCAGATAGCGGTCGAGTAGATGGACAAGAACTTCGTCCGGGTTCTTAGTCCGTCAGCGCTTCGATCGCGGGCTTGAACCGTGCGGCCATCTGTGACGCGAGGCCGTCGGTCTGACATACGCATGCAACCGTAGGTCGACAGTCTTGCCGTCGTGGTCATCGCCAACAAGATCCTGCTTCTGCTGGATTAAAGTCGAGGTGGCCGGCTCCCGACCTCGGCTGAACGACCATGGTGCCGGGCACGGGAATCGCCTGGTTGGTAACGCAGGCGGTCCTGGACCCTGTGGCGCTGGGTGGAACGTCCCGGGAGAGGTCCGCAGACCTGCTGCCAGTCGACTCGGAGTGGCTTGGCTCGGGCCTGGTCGGTGCGGTGCCCGTGGGACGCCGGCGCGTCTGTGTCAAAGCCTCGTCCCGAGCCCGTTGCTCGAGCCAATTCTCTGTTGGAGGCATCAATGGGTCTTGGTGGGTGGCGCGACGTGTTATCATTGCTTCTCTGGGAGCGGGTCCCCGAGTGTTGACTTTGGTGCTGCGGAGGTGCGACCTCGGTCGCAGCCCGATCGAGTTCTTCGGCCAGGGCTCGGCCAAAGAGCTCCGACCTTGCCCTATTGGGGTTAGTCATGACCCGAGCGATAGCGCGGAGGCGTTCCCCGGTAGGAGGGAGCCTCGACGGTTCAGAGGACGTGCTGACTTTCTCCTGGGCCTCCCACCGGAGAGCTGTTATGGCCTGGTTGATGGCGACCTGCACCATCCGGCGAGCGTCCTCAGGGGTCTGCGGATCATGGTTATCCGCATCCCCCTCGACGCCTTGACCGTCCGCTACAAAAACGTGCTGCTCGAGCGGCGGTGGCGAAGGCGTGAACAGGGACACGGAGTCGGAGTCCGTGCCCAAGGAAAATCCATCGACGAAGGGCGCCATGCTCCTGGGATCCTGGTGTCGTTCCTGCGAAAGAGCAAAACAATCGGGCCCCACGGTGGGCGCCAGCTGTCGACGATCGGGATCGCCAACCGCAAGAAGTGAGGTGGGGGTCGGTGTGTTTCGCTCGAACGAAGGAAGAGAACGGATGTGATGATGGTCGGAGCAAGACGACAACGAGCAAGAGACAAGGGTTTATACTGGTTCGAGCCCCTGTGAAGGTAATAGCTCTACTCCAGTCGCCTTGCGGCGATGACTCTGATTATATCGGTGTACAAGAGGGTGTTTACAACTCAAGACAGTAATGGTGATTCCTAGCTTGAGCTGCTGTGTGTACTGAGTCGTCTCCTTTTCGGAGCTCATCGTCCTTGGTCTTTATCTCCTCTGCCGCATACGGCCGGGCGATCCTCGGGAAGGGGCCTCCGTGCACCTTGAGGGCCGGGCAAGCCCCGCGAACTTGCAGCGCCTCTCGAGTCATCCCCACGACCCGCTCTCACAGTAGCTGTCGGTCAAAACACGGATCCGAAATCCTGGCGGACCAAGGCTTGAATGAGATCCCGCCGAGCTCGAGGTCGGCGGAGTCAAGCTCGGGTCCACACGTTCTAGGTCGAGCATCTCGGTATGCATCCAGTCGTGGTCGGGGCCTTCCGAGCTTGGGGATCCGTTGACCACGTCTTTGGTGGTCAAGGAGCACCGACCCTTTCGATGGTCAAGAGGAGACGGACGCATGCATATTTTGGCGAGGGTGGCTGCCTCCATGGCGGCCGGCGTCGCCGCAGGTGCTCCGCCGCTTCCACGGGAACAACGCCGCCACCGCCGGGCGGGGAGAGATGATCCCGACGGCGGATCGCCGAGACTTGCTTGGGGCGACGCTCGACCCCGCCGCTCCTTCATGCTGAGAATCCGCCATCTTGCGTCTTCTTCTGAACCAAGAACACCAAAGTTCGCCGAGCAGTCAACCGGGAAAACAAACCACTAGCCCCCTACCTGGCGTGCCCCTGTCGGCGTATTCCACCTGACAGGCCCAAAATCTACAGACCGGGTTTTGTTCGGAAGGAGGGCGTCTTCGCGGATGGCTAACCCTAGCGAGGGGAAACCCTAGGAACTCCCTCACGGCGAACTTTGGTGTCTATGAGCTGTGGTGACACAAAGATTTTACCCAGGTTCAGGCCCCCTTGTGAGAAGGGTAATAGCCTTACGTCCTGCTAGTTTCTTCTTTACGGAGTGCTGGAAGCCAATATAGAGTTCTTGAGTTACAAGTTCTTCTGCTAGCTCTCTAATATCGATTTCTTGGTCCCCCTTTCCCTATGCACCGAAGGCCCTTATATAGGCGAGGCTAACGGAGTAGGTAAAGGGGTCATCATCTTGATCCTTATACATTTATCGCCTTCCGTCTTTGTCCGTTGCTCGGCCTCATTAAATGGCCCCGCCTTGCCGGGATGGGACCCTTGGTGATGGGTGGTTGTGGCGTCGGAGGATTGGTCTTGCGCAGAATTCCTGCAATCAACGAACTGACACATCATGCGCACCGCTGGCACGTCGACGGGGAAGGAGGCTTGGTGAAGGAACCTCGCACCACCTTTTGCCTTGCGGCGGGCGAAGCAGGCGTCCCGCCACTCGCCGCCTCAACGCCACGTGGGCAGTGCTGGCGGCGGCGTGCTCGCCCCGCCGCCAAGCCGCCACGTGGGTGGGCGCCGGCGGCGAAGCGTCCTCGCCACTGCTTTCGCCCGCCACGTGGGGTGGCGCTGGCGGCGAACATGCTCGCCCATCGCCGCCATGCCGCCACGTGGGCCGCGCGAAGCGGCGGGCGTCTCGCCGCTGCTCGCCCGACGCCACGTGGACCGGCGCTGGCGGGCGGGCGTGCTTCGCCCCTGCCGCCAAGCCGCCACGTGGGCTAGGCGCCGGCGCAGCACCGAACGCCACATGGGCGGCGCTGGCGGGTGGCGTGCTTTCGCCCACGCGCAAGCCGCCACATGGGCTAGGCGCCGGCGGCGCAGGCATCTCGCCGAACACCACGTGGGCTAGGCGCCGGGCGGCGAGGCGTCCTCGCCCACTGCTCGCCGGCGACGACCGTGGGCGGCGCTGGCGGGCGGGCGTGCTCGCCCACCTGCCCGCCAAGCCGCCACGTGGGCCACACATGCTCTTGTGCGGTGGAGAGGGTACCCTGGCGTAAAGTACGCCGACAACGTGGCATGGCTAAGCAATTCTATTCCGTTCTAACCATCCCATGTTGATTTCATAATTAACCACCTATAGTAATCCAACGTAGGGTGACAAGTGAATCATGACATACAATCGACAAGGTAAGGTGTAATTCAAAGGATATGCTAGCTAAATCCCAAACTAAGTTGAAATCATTTGTACACATGAAATAATATGCAATAGGGTAAAAACAAAATAGCAGTTTTCCTATCATGGGTTCAATATGATCAAAGCACAACTTGCCTTGGTTAAGCTCTTGGTCTTGATCTAGAATTTGCTCCTGAGTTGCCAATTCCTCCTCCGAAGCCTCGCACAATTCAACGTCTACGCGAATCGAGAAGAAATAGCAAATAAACACCAAGAACAAAGAACAAATGAACTCAAAAATTTAAACCAAAGCTACCATTAGATAGATCTCAATTTTATAAATTTTTAAAAATTTGAATCACCTCAATCGGAGTTCATATGAGGGAGAACGAGTCCTCGGAAGATTCAAAAATCCAAAAATATCTAAAATTGGAAGATCCGAATTATTTTTATAAAGAAAAATCCGAATTAATGCGTCAGCTGACGTCAGCCCTGGGTCGGACTGTTGCAGCTGACATGTGGCACAATCCAGACCGTCTAAAATGGATCTAATGAACACCAATTAACTGTTGACGTGGCCAAATGACAACCACCCGATATGGATCGGACGGTAGACTTCTACTCGAGCTAAACCCTATTCACCGAAGCTATGTGGCTCGATCCAGAGCACACGATCCTAATCTAACGGCGGAAAACTTACCCGAGCGATGCACTGTGCCCCGAAGCGACGCGGCGAAATCCGGGCGGTCCAGCGACGATCCAACGGTTAGCAGTGCTCGAATCCAGCAATGACGAGGCGGCGGCTTGGTCTCACCGGAGTTGAAGAAGATGACCCCTCCAACAGCGCTCCGGTGCTCTCCGGAGAGGAAGAAGTAGCGTCTCGGATGCGGCGCAACGCGGTGAACTCGAATCCGGTCTGGAATCGGCGAAAGAAACTCCCAACGGCGACGAAACGCGGCGCAACACCTTCAGGAACCTCGGCGAGATCCCGCGACTCCCGCTATGCTCCACCGGCGATGGCGCAACAGAGAAAAGACGCGGCAGAGGACGGGGAACCTCGGGAGGGGCTCCGAGGTCCTTAAATACTCGGCACATGGCGCAAAACTCGGAAAGTTTGGCGGCGGTGGAGTTCGAATCGGAGACGACGACTAACGACCACACGATCTTCATCGGACGACCCGGATAGATTAAGGATCCCGAACTGGTATGTTTTGATAAAGGACGTGCGATGTGAATCCGACGCTCACAGTGATTAGGGTTTCGTAAATGACGCGGCTTAAAAATGGTCGTTGGTTGACGATCCGACGGTCCGCGTTACTCCTCTCGATTCACCGGCCGGCTGCATAGTAATGGGCTTCGGCCCATTACTGTTCCGAAGGAAATTCCGGGATTTTTCCTTTAAAATAATTCGAGAAAATAATTTGATTTATTTAGGGCAATAAAAATACCAGAAAAATTCCAAGAAAAATCTCAAAAATACTTTGAGACATTCTGGACTCAAATAAAATATTTTCAACAAAACTTTATATTATACTTTTCTATTTAAAATTAATTCTTGATAAACGGCAATGTATTTTAATTTGAAATAATTCAAATAAATCTCAGAAAATCCAAATAAATCTAGAAAATTCACAAAAATCATAAATTGCAATAAAATAATATTAAATAAATAAAAATAAAAAATTTGAGATGTTACACCCTTCACGGAAAAGGGATTTTGGTTGATCTCTCAATCAACAAGTAAGCTCGGCGATAGCCTGTTTCCCAAATATCGACACTTCTGATATCTCTCTTTATCCACTAGGTCTCCTAACTGAGTGCATAACTTGTGGTTCAGTTCAATAGGAGTTGAAATTGGGCGACATCCAAGCATTTTGTATCATTAAGTAGATTCAATACATATTTTGGTTATGAAAGAATTATTCCCCTAGGGGATCTTGCAATATCAATCCCTAGAAAATATCTGAGTTGGCCCAGACTTTGACTTCAAACTCCATGCTTAGATTCTCTTTCAGTGGAGCTATCACTTGAGCATCATCTCCTGTGATAATCATATCATCCACGTACACAATAAGAATGGTGATTTGATTTTCTAAATGGTGATAAAATACTGTATGGTCTCCATTACATTGTCTATATCCTAAGTCACACATTGCACGTCTGAATCGATCAAACTATGCTTTTGGTGACTGCTTGAGACTATACAAAGATTTCATTAATCTTAATATTTTTCCTTGAGTTTATGAGATGGTAAATCCAGGTGGAGTTTTATATCAGCTATCCTTTTTTGTGTTTCTAACATCAACATCACATTACCCTTTTCTGAGTATTTTTTTGATAAAAGAAGCTTTTATTAATCTTAGTAAATTACATCAAGGTGATACAATTATACTAAGAAGACTCCCGGCCTCTACACAGCTAGGGTGTACACAGCCAAACACACACACACAAGAAAAGACAAAGGAACCGTCGCGGCAAACTACATCACGCAATATTGTCTTCAAGGCTATCCACCATCATAGCAACACTTTCTTGAGTATAGCTTTGACAAAGTTTTCCACACTTTGGCTGCACTTGAGATGGTCTTGACTGTTACGGAAATGGTTGGAGATAATGAACTCAAGAAATGCCTCCACCAGTAAGTTGGTCGCACTCCAGGTCCTCCATTCTGTGCGTGTATTGTCGACATGCTCAACTAACTCCCTTTGGACAAAGCCTTCCAATCCCTTTCTCTTCAAGAATAAAGGTGCCCTCCTGGACCAGCTCAAAACATTCTTGACACCCTCTAGCTTGATGTCATTTTGCATCAACTCCACCTTATGTACCGGTTCTACATATGGGACGATTGTACTACTTGAGGTTGGAGCCCCATTTCTTTTATCTATCAGCAATTGAACCAATTTACCAAGCATTTGTTCAATTCCCTAGTAATCTCCCTTCTCCTAATCAACAACTACTCCAACCCAACTCTGAGTTCGCACTACTGAATCTGATGTTGCACGAGTTGTTAAAAAAAAACTCCCCCTCAATCTAACGCTTCACCAAGTCAATCCCCAAACAGACAACTCAAATTAAAGGGCAATAAGTCAAGAACAACTGACCACAAAGTGGAGATGATTCTGTAAGCCACCCCATCTGCTTCTTGTTGAGGGTTGCTACATGCACATGAGTAGGAACTAGTGCTCCATCATCTCCTCTTTCTTCAATCACACTTCCACCTCGCGCTTTGTGCTTGAACTTGGGATTGCCCTCATCGAGCTCGGCTGCCTCTTCGGCCTCGCAGAGGTCGAGCTCTGGTGCACCAACGCGGCCCATTGCCAAGCGCTACGCCGCATTCAGTGTCGTGGCATGCCTTCATTGCGGGCGTAACCTCACAGTCTTGGCGTCATCACGGTCCGCATCGCCGATGCCGCCGAGGCCTTCAGCGCCAGTTGTCGACACCGTCTTGGCCCGCCTTCGTTACCGCCTTCTCGCTAGCCTTGTGCTCTGTCGGCACACCCAATCGCGACACTGGTTCACCTCGTCGACTCGATACCATGTATGTAATTTTGGTCGCACTTTTTTCTTTCTGTTTGCTATTACATATACTTTAATACACATACATGGGCCTTTGGCCCAACACGCACACAGCCCACAACCCTATGTCCCAGCACTAGACGAAGAGGCTATTCATTGATGATTTTGGAGACTGTCAAGAGATTGTCTCCCAGTGGAACCAGGGATCGCCTTCTAGATCGATGATTGCTTCGGTTCTTCAAAAAGTCCGAGCACTTGTTCAGGTTTTAATAATTTTATGTCTCAGTCCTCTCATAGAAACTGTAATTAAAGTGGTCATTGTTGTGCTCAAGTTCGCAAAATCGACGAAAATGATGATTCTTGGCCGTATCAATGCGGCTCGGCTTCCAAAATCACTCGGTAAACTAGTCAAATTCAAAAATTTGGAAAGATATATGTGACATAAATTAGTGAAAATCGCTCGATTTATGAAGTACAACTAATCCATCGATTTTTCATGAACATCGGGCGATTTTCCATAAAAATGGTCGATTTTCAAAAAATTTTCCCAAAAATTTTGATTTTGAAACTCTCTGATTTTTGACAATTTTTGGTTCGATATTTCCAGTTTTCAAATTTTGAACACTTTTCTCCGTGTCTATTTTGTTAACCCCTCGCGCGAGTGCTAGTGTTTAACTCGGTATGTGCCAGACTTTTCTTGTTGACAGCCTACGGGCTGGTTCTACCAGAACGTTCTTGAGTAATGAAGCTCTCCACCGCTCCTAAAAATAATAATAAAAAATAAAAGATTAGAAACCATGGTAGCTTAACTAGAAAAAACCTTGATACCCCCAAATTAGAATCTGTGTATACCTCCACACCCGACAACAAAAAAAAAACACTGCATAATTCGCCATTAAATACTTGAATACTCATAAGCTAATGGTCATTCAGTCCCTAAGAAACTAAATTTAACATACACTAAAAAATTCAAGTCTTGGGAACAAAATTGTCACGTCGGCACATTCCCGGAAGACAAAGTGGTACGCTCACAGAAGAGAGTTGGTCACAGTTTCACAGATCCTATTGCAGCTTGCTTCCTTTATGAAATGGTTGCTCCAGATCTTGGAGATTTGGACAATCTCTGACATCCACATTTTCTATTTGTGCAATTGCTTCAGATCCACCAATTTACTGCAGGCCTTTGCAATAAAAGATTGCCAAATTCTCAAGAGATGGAAGGCCACTCCATACTTGTGCAGGAATCGATTCCACCGAATGACAAAATTGCAATTTCAATGTGGTGAGAGCGCCAAGATTACGCAGGCAACTGAGAGTTGACTCAGATATATACCCACATGCTTCAAGCTTGAGCACTTTGAGGGAAGGGGGGAAACACCTGGTCTGCTGGCCAATTGAGATTCCAACACTCGGACAACTCTAAATCTTCAAGGTGAACAAAGCCAGCAAAACCTTGAACGGGAAGCGACACTAAATCCTCACATTTTTCTATATGTATCACCTTGATAGCAGGTAGATAACTTGGTTGCAGGAATCTCTCAAGGCTCGACAATCTTCTGCACCGGCTGATGGATAGTCTTGTGAGCCATTCGAGCCCGATACTGCTTCTATTACTGCTGCTAGCAGAAGATTGGAACGACATACCAGCAAGATTGGGACACGAATAAATTGAGAGTGATGATAAGTCACGCAAACTCTCCTTCCTGAACCAACTTGGACGGAATTCGACTCCCGTGTAACACTTTATTTCTAGGTGTTTAAGATAGGGAGGAGGGTATAGGCCCTCAAGAACTTCCATTTCCTGGCCACTGGTCTTCTGTCTAGCGCAGGTCCTAAAAGGCTCATCCCATGACAGGATCAGTGTGTGCAGGTAAATCTTCATGTGTAGCTCAGCCATAGCAGCATCATCCTTGCTCATGACATTGAAAAGACAACTGATCTCCAAACTTCCATGAAGGTGATTCATATTCTTCAGTTCTCCAATACCTCTTCCAGGTGCATTGTCAACATCAAAATAAGGTAGCTCTTGAAGAAACCGAAGCTTACCAATCTCTGGTATATCTCTGAATTGGTTGGCAAGATCACCATTCAATTTAACTTTCCGCAAGTTTCAGGGGCGAACCTATGTGGATTCGTCGGGGTCGGCCGACCCCGATGACTCCATGGAAATCTCTTATACCTGTGATTTTTTGCCACATACGACCCCGGCAAAAAAAATACCTGACTCCGGCGCCCGGCAGCCCAAGTTAACAAAGGAGAAATTTCAGCAAATTAGGGATGATAGCTGAGATTCTCTATTAGGGACTGTAGTGTCCTTTTGTGAAGAACATGGCATCCCGAACTTGGACATGAAACAAGAGTACATTGATTGGCACAAACCAAGGAAAAAGACCAACCGCACCAACTATCAACACTATAGATATGATTGCTTGAACCCAGTTATTGACTTGCAGCTTACAAAATTTAGTGACCGTTTCAATGAGGTAAATTCTGGATTGCTTACCCACGTTGCTGCTTTTAGTCCTAAGAATTCATTCAATGCTTTCAAATTTGAGAGCTTGATGGAACTAGCTAAGGCATACCCTGATGATTTTGATCCAAGGGAACTAAAAGATCTTAGTCATGAGCTTCATATTTACATTGATAATATGCGGGCTGATGCAAGATTTGCCCAATTGGGTACTATTTCTGAGCTTGGTAGATTGATGGTGGATACAAAGAAACATCTTACTTTTCTTTTGATCTATTGGTTCCTCAAACTTGTGCTAGTTCTTCCTATCGCCACTACATCAGTGGAGAGGTGTTTTTCAGCAATGAAAATTGTGAAGACAGTTCTACGAAATTGTATTGGCGATGAATTTATGAATAGATGTGTCATTAGCTTGAAACAAGAATTTCTTGATGCAATTTCAAATGATGATGTGATAGTTTGCTTTCAAAAGATGGATGACCGCAGCCGTAGGGTGCAATTATAAGAGGTAACTATTATTGTAAAGAGTTTATTTTGGCACATTATGCTAATGCTAATTTGTTTACTTCGATATGCATGCTTGATTTTGGCAATATGTTATTATTATTAATTTTATCTTTATGTTGTGTATAGTATTAGATCATTATAAGCTATAAGTTAGTGTTATGAGTATTTGTCGACCCCGGCGACAATTTATCCTAGATTCGCCCCTGGCAAGTTTATTAACTTAGTAACATCCTTGGGTAAATATTGAAATTTGCATTTCTGAGCATCCAAAATCTCTAGGTTTTGAAGGTACCAAAAAGATGAAGGCAGCTTGTCAAAAGTACAGGCAGAGATATTGAGATAGCGAAGATGCCTTAAGTTGCCAATACTCTCAGGCAGCTCCTTTAGTTGACAAGAAACGAAACTCAACATGCGAATTTTGGTGAGCCCATGAAGCCAGCATTCAACTGCAGGAGTAATAATGCTAGACTCAACGCCATAGCACACCAGCGACCGCAACTTCTTGTATCTACACAAGCTTTTTAAACAGCTACCGTCGAGACCACTGCTGCTGAGTACGGACAAATGATGGATATTTGGATGAACTCTAGCTAAGTCATTTTTATCTCTAATCATGAAGCATTCATTCTTGGAAACAACCGATGCCATATCATGCAACATATTTTGCAGGACGTACTCGGACGACGATTGAACTTTCTGAAAGAAGGATCTATTTACCAATTGATGGAAATACGTATGGCCCACGTCCTGATGAACTACCATGTCCCCATGAGGCACCAGTAAGCCTACTGCTTGCCAACAATCCACAAGTGTATCCTTGTCAAATTTGTAATCTTTAGGGTATGTTGAACAGTATGAGAAGCAACGCTTCAGATGGGAGGGCAGGTATTGGTAGCTCAGCAGAATGGCTGGACAGACCATTGTTTTCTCTTCGGACAATTCCCACAGCTCACTTGTCAAGATGCTGGTCCAGTACTCAGCAGTTGGGTTCAAGCTTAACAATCTTCCGAGAATTTTAGCAGCGAAAGGAACACCATTCAACTTTTCAACTATGCATCTACCAATATCCTCCAGAGCACGGTTGATGTTAAAACTGTCAGAACCAAACACACATATCTTGAAGAATTTCCAAAGAGTAAATTCAGGAAAGCCTCGAAGATGGAACGGATTCACAGTACCGAAATGTTAGCAACCTTCGAGGACCTTGTTGTCATCAAAACAATAGTTCCAGGTTTGGCATGTTTTAATACAGCAAGGCAACTCCTCCATCCGTCACTAATTTCTTTACACACATCCTCCTGTACGTCGTCAACCACAAGCAGGAACCTCTTTGATTGATCAATGATGCTGCCAGTCAAAACCCTTTGGATGCAACCTAAATCATCAGATTCTATCTCGCATTCAGCAACAGAGAGTATGAACTTTTTAATTAAATCCTTCTCGTGGAAATCATTTGAGGCAGATATCCAAATTGTGCGGTCAAAGTAACCTCGAGCATTCTTATCATTGAAAACTTGCAAGGCCAGCGTAGTTTTCCCAACACCACCATCACCTAGTATTGGCAAAACAGGCACATTCTCTGCTCTTGTTTGACTCTCATTGATTGCACTGCTTGATGACACACCTAGCAGTTGTAGCAACTTGCTAAATTCTTTCTCGTAACCGAACATCTTGCATTCCTCTGGGACACTATTTGACTCTAACTTGATCGATTCATTAATAAACTGATGCCGTGGATCACACAAGCCCATATGAATCATCTGTCTTGTAAAATGATCGAGCTGTTGTTCAATTTCCTTCACTTTGTTGAAAAAGCCATGTTCAATGCTGCTACAAGACTCTGAATTTGTAAATTCGATTGTATTTCCCTCGGTTTTTACCCTGAGCTCATCAGGGAGGTCATTGGCATTTTTTGTCTTGAGCTCAGTCAAGAGGTCCTGCGCATCATACACAGCATCCCTAGTTTCTTGGAGAAGGTTGGTCCCACTATCCATGTAAATCGAACATTCTGCTAGCTTCATAATGTCATGGGTACGAGAAATAATTGTCTCAAGATTCATTCTGCAAGTATCTTTGTTGCATTCCTTCTCCTCCATAGCTTTGCCCTCTCGCTGCTGTTTAGTTCTGGTCCTTAAAGTGTACCCTGGTGAAACATCAAAGTTTAGTCCTGGCATCAAGCGTATATTTTTTTAAGGCAATCAAACATATAATAATAATTTCTACTCATTCTAGCCCCCCGACATCAATTGTTCAAGTATAGTATGTTGCCTAACTTTCTTCAACAGCTTAAGCTTTTGGATAAAATGTTGGTGTGTAAAATTCAGTATGTTATCGGAGCTAAAGGTCCTGAGTTTGAGATCTGGCTAGTGCAATTTGAAGAAAAAATAATTGTAGCCCACATTGAACTACACCATATGCTGATGGTGCCAAGACATGAGGAGAATTGAAGTAACTACACCATATGCTGATGGTGCCAAGACATGAGGAGAATTGAAGTATGAGTAAATTTTCACATTTTCTCAACTGCTTAAACCTTTGTGTGAATTCGTGGTGCACGAAACCTAATATGGTATCAAAGCCAAAGGTCCTGATTTCTAGACCTGGCTGATGCAATTTTAAGGTGAGGGGGATTGCTGAAGTATGAGTATATTTCCCATCATTTGAACAGCTTAAGTTTTTGGATGATCTAGTTGGTGCATGGAACTCAATATTAATCGTAACTAGCTAGGCCAAAATCTACATAGGTGTGCTATCTAGCCGTCCCCTTGTTTTCAAGAGAAATGCAGGAGGGCCCCGTTGAATCCCCTTAAAAGAAAAAATGAGTCCGCATATCAAAATTTCATCATGAAAGACCATGTAGAGCTCTACCTATGTTGGTGATGAGTATTTGACTGTATTTGAGTTAGAAATATGATTTATTTTTAGCAATTGGATAATTATTGTATACCATGTTGGACATTACTATGTGATGGGTTTCCTTGTTTTTGATGGTTGCAAGACGACGGTGATAGGTCATGGTGAGGTGGAAGATGACCAGGACTAGACGAGGTGTGCCAGAGATCCAGACAGTCAGGGATCGCAGGAGGATGACCGGACGCGGAGTCGCTGCAAGCCTGGAAGACAAGGGAATGGCTGAGATGCTTGCTTACAGCTGCTCGTATCAAGGAGAGCCGTTAGATTGCGGTTTAGAGGATACATTAGCAGCCAAGCTAGCTTGAATTAATCTCAACTCTTTATGAGGTTTTTCTTGAGGGCCAAATAGAACTCATCCAAGGGTGGAGGATAACTCAATCTCAACCTTTGATGAGATTACTTGAGGGCTAAGTAAAACTCATCCAAGGGTGAAGAATGACTCATAAGTAGTATAAATAGAGGGGGAGAGGTAGCTCTCCTTTCTTGAAGATTTTGTGTGCTCCTTTGAGCTTTGCCCACCCTTTTAGGTGGTTTGTCAATATACTCATTAAGGGGGAGATTGAAAGATCATGTGGAGGTCTGCCTATGTCCTCCTCCATCTTCTTGAGCACATTCCTAACGTGCCCCGTTTTTGGTACTTGATGCCAAAGGGGGAGAAGAAGTAAAGCATGGAGCATCATGGAGCATGGAGTAAGTCTAGATTGAAAGTTGAAGCTGTTCTAGGCGATTAGCTTATTATTTCTATATGTCTGTGTGTGTGTGTTTATGTAAGCTAATGAACCTCGTTGTTGTTTTTGGTTGTTCATGGTTGGATATTGATGTTTATGTTCATCATTACTTGGATATTGAAAATGTTCATGTTTGGATGCTTATGTAGTTTAAAAGGCTCGTGCTTAGCACTAAAATTTCATCTATGATTCATTATCTCATATTCACTTTCATGCTTGATATATTCACTACAGATATATTGTTTTTTCCTTAGACTCAATATTTAAAGGGAAACTCCATCAAAATTTTCAAAAATCTCAAGCGTGAAAACATCAACTCTTCATTCATACACACACTTTGAGGGGGAGTTTTCAATTAAATTTTGTGGTTTTAATAATGTTTTTTTTCAAATGCACTACTTCATCTCAAGAAGCAAAATATTGTTAAAACAAAATTCTTGATTATACAACATGACTTTCTTGTTGCATGCTCAAAATCTAAATTCAATTCATTTCTTATGTTAGACTTGTCATCAATTATCAAAAAGGGAGAGATTGAAAGCATATAGGCCCCTAATTAGATTTGATTTTGGTAATTAATGATAATTGCGATTAAAGGACTAATGTTTTCTATTGAGAATATTGAAAATAGGTTGGTCCTATGTTCGGCTATTGTGGAAGCATAAAAATGGAGCAAAAGGAGATCAATGCAGTGAAGCAAATGACTAAGGTATAAATTTAAGGACCATTTCATAGCTTTTGCCGATCTCAAAGTTTGAAGAAAATATCATATTACTAGAATAGGTGTCATACTATTAAGAGGGTTCTCGAAGTTGGAAAAATGTTTAAGGCTCAATGCATGCATACTTGAATTATGTCTTGCCCAAATTAGTTGACCATATTTGTAAATTCATATGGAAGCACTCCTGGCTAGCGAGGCCAGAGCGATCGGCCAGCGGTAGAATTGGCCCCCTTGCGGCTTCAAAATTATAGAATGGGGTATTTTGGTGACCTGCATGGCTGGTGGTATCAGCCCAAGCCCGGTGCCACTAGCCGGCAGTAGCAATGGCCACCACCTAGTGTGAATTTTCCAGAAGGTGTGTATTTCGGTCGAATTGGAGAAAAGGTGGCCTGGTGCTACCAGCCCTAGGGTGGTAGTACCGGACTGACTGTGGTAACAGTCACTACAGGGCATTTAAAGCCCTGTAGCGACCGTCGGCCCTAGAGGAGCAGTGCTACCAGTCGCACATGTGCGTTGGATTTAGAGGTGACACCCACACTCTACTTAAGTGTATGCTCACTTTCACCCAAAAGTCCCATGCACGGAATATTAACTAAGTAAACATCTGCTAGTGCTAAATTCACTTGTCATATGGAATGGGCTTTTGTTTTTTTATCTGAGTTGGTCAATAGATAGACTTTTGTTCGGAACAATTGCATACTATGAATTATCTGTTGATCCTTTACAAGATTTATTGTCAAGTGCATATAGTAGCTTCAAATTGCTTTCTCTCATGTCACACATATGACCTTATCGATAAGAAAACTCAAAATATCGCAACTAGAGAGCATCGGCTCGTGCAGACAGTAGAAAGGTCTTCTTGAGGGCCGAGCATGGTTCCAACTACTCAAGGGCCGAGTAAGGTGAGGAAGAGCCGAGGACCAAACAAAGGGCTCTGAGGAGAACGCTGCAGTTCTCCGCTTCAATGCCGAAGTGCTGCACGGGCCCTCCTAAGTACATGGGGCGATACCGGTCATTTGTTGGCCAATTGGTGAGGAGAGAGTGCCCATAACAATTAAGGATTGGAGAAAGGATGTCACGAGCGTAAGAATCGATTGTGGGGCGAGATTAAGAGTAAATGGATTATAGAGGAGGACGATGAACCCACAATGAGGCAGTGCCTTGAATAGGATGGGTGTGGCCTTGAGGCACTTCAAGACCCTTATGCACAGCGAGTATGTCTTTGAAAGGCCGTACACCATTAGAGAAGTATCCATTTGTGACCCCGATGTTTGGGCGGAGTTCACGAGGATGAAGGGTACGCCGAGGCAACAGCTAATGAGAGAGAGGAACACCGCTGTCCGAGGCTTAACACGCACCCGCACCACCTCGGTACATGCGGCTATGAGGGAAGAAGGCGAGTGGGCGCGACAAGCCGAGGAGGCGCTCACTCCGGACGGTGATGCCTTACTCCCACATATCGAGGAGCGGCACGCGAATCGGGTATTAGCGAGGACAAAGAAAACCTCTGACGGGCAACTTGTAGTTGCAAACCACGCTACCGCTCAAGTCGTCTCTACCATCGTAAGACATCTAACTTAGTACAATACAATTGACCCAACTTGTTGTATTTCAAATCTAATTCGTACTCGCTATTACGGGAAGAGGTAAGCCAAAAAAAGAACAGGGGACCTTCTGAGCCAAGGCGCGAGGACATCTGTCGTCTGCGATCGGGAAGTCCGACCATAAGGGGCGGTGCTTGCCGTGAGGGCGGGACACATGAAGAAGTCCTACTTTCAAGATGACTCTGCGAGTGCCAACTCAAGGTCATGGCGACGCGTCTGGCGCCTCAACGCACTAAGGGAGCAAATGAGGAGGAGATTAAGGAGGAGATGAGGGGAGATGGCGGCACGTGAGGATCGCTGAGGGCCGAGATGATGGCGATGATTTCCCAGTCGAGCGATGCCCTCGACTCTCGTGAGAAGTCTGTGCCCCACCTATCACCGCGGTTCCAAAAATGATACTGACCGGTCCCGGTGAAGGTAATAATTAAATTTTCTGAGTTCAAGCTACGAGTGTAACTCCGCAATGTTTTTCCTCAAGTTGTACACTTCTTGCAGTGCTGCAAGTGCCGACCACCATCTTGACGGAGGATGGATTTCCGTCGAGGCTACAGCTGGGTTGCATTTCCATGCAACGAGACCGACACTGCATGGTCACCTGTGGGGAAGGGCTACATGAGGGTGCAGGTGGACTACGTCCACGAAGACTTCTTATCACATGTGCTCGATTTCCCCCCAATGAAGATATCACCACTCTCGGGCAAGCACGCATGTCGTTCATCAAGTGGCCCACGACGGGTGTCGTACTGGTCAAGGTAAAAAGTCCCTCCACGTCTTCTCTACCATTCCAAGATATCTGCATAAGTTAAATATATGTGTGCCAGTGGGTTCCTCCTGCGCTGATCCTCTCCTCCTCTCCTCCGCTCCTGCTCCTGCGCCTGATCCTGCTCCTGCTACACCGCTCCTGCTCCTGCGCTTGCGCCTCCTCCTGCTCCTGCTCCCGTAGAACCACAGGAGGCCTCCGAGACTCCCGTACAACCACAAGAGGCCTCCGAGACTCCTTCCGCCAAGAGGGCAAAGCTGACAGAGGCCACAGCGCCCCTTAAGGTACCTGAAAAGCCCACTGCCCCGACCTCGGAGACTCCTTCGGCCCAGAAAGAAGAGTCAGCACAGGCCACAGGCACCCTGTATGATTATAAGGCCTACGAGCATGGAAAGCCCCTGATTGCATCGCACGAACTGAATGAGCTAGGCAAGTGGACTCGCCTCCTCCATGGATGGTACCTTGATAAGGTGAAGGGGGAAGAGCGTCGAGTCGACTTCAACGTGAAGTATAAAATGGTACATTTTCACCGCGAGGAGAATGGAACATTCCCGTCGCTTTGAGGATATATTCGTGTGTACCAAATGAAAGCCGTCGATATTTCTACTTTACGATCATGGACGCCGTGAGTATCACACCATATAGCTTGCGCCATGACTTTTATAGGATTTTGCATTATGTTTTCTCACATTCAACACGAGTTGCGGGATAATGACACAACGAGCCGTGACGAATCTACACGTTGGGTTTGTCGACCCGAGCTTGTGTCTGCGATCATGGCTAGGCTTCAACCGGGTTCGTTGCTAGCTACATCAAGGGGTATTGCAAGTCGAGTCGAAGAAGGACTTCATTGTATTGCCGCACCACGAGGAGTAAGTAGTACTTTTCGATTCAATTACTTATACGCACTTAAAACCGTCGTGAACTTATTTCCTTGCACTACATTTTATTTAATAAGCAACCATTGGGTTCTACTCGTCCTCGTTCCGAGTGAAAACACGATCTACACATTTAACTCGATCGAGAAGAGACCGATGGCATACGCGATCAAGCCTCCTTTGCGAAGTAAGCGCATTATTGAAACCTAACACATCGAGGAATTTAACTACGTTTATTTTTTTGACTCAATGGTGCTCTCCAATGTATGTAGGGTTTCTCGGACTATGTCGATGAAGGAGGGCCGCACGACGACAAAAAGGGCAAGACAACTGCAAGATAAGCGATTTAAGGTACAAGTGCCTAGCATATATATGATTAATTTTTTGACATCTAATCTTCGTGGGCTGAATTTCTTTTTCTTTCTTCAAGAAGCCATCAACAGGGCAGCGTGACCATTGCGGCTTCTATGTCATGCAAGACATGCTCATCGTGATCGGCAACTCACACCATTTCCTAAGGTATAATTTTCTATCTGATCAAGTATTAGATTTATGAAGTAATACAAAATAATTCTATTGGAACACCTGCCATTATCTAAAAGCACTAGTATTAGTTAGCTCTACATGAAACACTAGTGTGGTCCAATCCAAAACGTGAAGCTTCTAAAAGACTTGCTACATGACGAATATTGTTCCATTTGAATTTTAGTAGAAAATTACATCACTATATTTTTGCTTGGCCTTAGGAGTATCTGTTTTAAAATATTTGTTATTTGAGAATCAAAAGATAGAATCAATAAAAAGCGAGAGAGAATTTCACCTCTTACATTATGTGTCTATTATTCTTGATCCCACGATTGCGTCTATAATTTGTGATTGATCGTATGCGTTAGACAACGCTTTTACAACGCTATAGACAAATATAATGGCATGAAGGAGTAGCTTTTACATTGTCCTTTCAGCGCATTGAGGCATTACTCAATGTCTTTACTAGAATATTAGCTTCTCACATTTGGAATTTTTTCTGTTTTAAATTAATCTTTTATAATCCAAATATTTTCTAAACCTGCTCGTAGTTCCTGTCTATTTTTTGTGATTGCCCCCTAATACTTATCTATGTTTCCCTAATACGGTCATTTCATTTTGCGTAAGATCAATATCCCCGTAAGAGTTTAGACAACAAAGCACTCAACAATTTACGAGACCACTTATGCCGATTAGTCTTGGTTAGAAGTTATATCGAGGATGGCGGGTTTAGAGATCTTGACGATCGTACTAGTCCATATGTAAACAATATAATATATGTCAATGTGATATGTATCAGAGGAAGTCCATGTACTGATTGTCATGTTTGTGTTGTCTATTGTGAACGACTATGATATATATGTGTTGTAATTAAAGCGTTTCTGTTCTGTGAATGTGATATATGCATCCTGTCTTCTGTGTTGTGAATGTGATGATATATATATTGTGCATATTGTTTTAATCTGTGCTTTTTTTGGAGAAATTGCAAAAATGGCACACCCCAATGGGTCATCAGAATCGGTTCTTTAAGGGAAGTGATTCTGATGACCACCTCATCAGAATCGGTTCTTTAAGAAAAGTGATTCTGATGACACACTCATCAGAATCGGTTCTTTAAGGGAAGTGATTCTGATGACCCCATCATCAGAATCGGTTCTTTAAGAAAAGTGATTCTGATGACACACTCATCAGAATCGGTTCTTTTGTGGAACCGATTCTGATGAGTATGTCATCAGAATCACTTTTCTTAAAAGAACCGATTCTGATGATGGGGTCATCAGAATCACTTCCCTTAAAGAACCGATTCTGATGATGGTATCATCACAATCACTTCCCTTAAAGAACCGATTCTGATGACGTTTTATCACGATCGGGTCAAAACCGATTCTGATAGCTCCACCTCATCACTATCTAAGGACATCGTATCGCGACTAGAACCGATTCTAATGATAAAAAAGAACCGATTCTGATGTGCCGTTCTGCAGTAGTGGTGTGAAGGGTCCAAATGAAGGATACGTCGCATGAAAATGAAGAGTCGTGTTGCGGTGTGTAGGTGGCAACGTTAGATGGGGGAAAGACCTGGCAGCAAATTTCATATAACTGCAGTTGTATTGGCATGACTATTAAGTTACTACCGATTTAATAATCAATTTTATATACAGATTTAGGTGTAAAATTTTGCACAAAACTACGTATTTTGAGAACTCCCGTCCGTAACATGCAACATGTCTTGATTGGCTGGGCTCGCTTGACAGCCTAGCAGTTCACATTGGCACAACATGTCTTGATTGGCTGGGCTCGCTTGACAGTGTAGCAGTTCACATTGGCACGTATTGGACATGTGGGACGCCACGTGTGGTGGCTTGTTGATGTGGAGATGCACACATGGCATCCGGTTTATGGCACCTCTCATTGCGCCACAGCTAAGGATGCGTGAAGTCTTTCTGGAGTGCGAAGCGCTAGGCATTGGGCAATGAGATGCAATGCATAGCTATCGGGTTAGCTTGAGCGGACAATTAGATACATGTGAGGTTATCTGGTGAGCCAGGTCTATCAAGGTTCTTAAATCTGTAGCTTAGAGAAAAATAACTTTAAAGCCCGTTTGAAACGTAGAAATTTTATAAGAAACAGTTCAATTCCTACATGAATCGGGAATTTTTGCCCGCATTCTAAATAGGACCTAAATCTGTGTTTTTGATAGTTATGCCAATGTTGCTATAGTTATGTGAGATTTATAGATGGCAACAGAATTTTGCACGTACTAGACAATTATCACTAGTTATTTTGACACAAGTTTAAAACACCCTAGGTTTTCAGTTTTGGCTAAACTTTAACTTAGCCCCAACTTTTACAAATATGTGTCACTTAAACCCATGTTGCCATAAGCTTGTTTCGAACACTTTGGTGGAACCGTGGAAGACACATTGAGGCGAAGATCTATCATTGCTTCACACATCACACCTCTTTGAAAATGCAGTCCTCTCCATCCATGACGAGCTTACAACAGAGTTAAGCACATTTATTTGCTACAGCTGGGTAAGTGAAAATTTAAACAAAGCTTGGGTTTTCTACAGCTTGTCCAACTTGTGGTAACATACCTGGGTAGACCGTTAAATTCAGCACGGTTCTAGGACATATCCCAATTAATTACAGTAGAAGAATGAATATAATAATCCACTTTAGTGAAAACATCTGTGATGTTTACGAAATTTTGGGGAAATGGACAAAATCCCCCTTTCAGTTATATATGACAATCATGCTAATCAGATTTTTGTCATACACAGAAATACCGTTTATATCTGGACAAAATGGCTCGTTTAACTGAGAGACGAGCTCCTGAGGAGGACATCGTGGATGCAAAACAAGAAGACGAAGGTAACATCATGACCCGTGGAGTTAGACTTTATTGAGCTCAGGAAAAATTTCTTGAATGTCAATCGCGATGTTTTTAGTCGAACAATTAAGGTTAGCTTCTTCTGTTGAATACCAAGTTCAAATCCCACTACCGGGATGCAGTACAGAGCAGATGTTTGGTTGGTTGGAAGCAGGGTTTGCAAAGCCGACGAAAACTGGTTTAATTTCACGAAAACCGAGCCTATCGAGCTGGTTCGGTATTAAAAACGAACGAAAAACCGATCCGATTCAAATTCGAATTCAAAAAAATTGAAAAAAATTATGCAATGTAAACCAGTCAAAAATGAAGAAAACCGCTCGATTTTCGATGAAATCGAGCGAAAATCGTTCAAACATCGGCTCTAAGGAACATTCAATTGGTCGGTTGGTCAGTTTTCGACTGGTTTTTCGAGAAAACCAACCGGTTTTCGATTTTTTTATTTTTTTTTCAAAAAATTCTGATTTCTTAACTTTCATCGATCCAAAAAATTTTAGCATCAAGAATTTGAAGGTATAGATACAAAGAAACAAGAAAATAGTCTTCTGAATTCTTAAACCACCTCATGTAAACTCATAACTGTAGTCTTTGTAATCAACCACTTATGCAAGTAAAGAGCTTCTCATGCATTGAGTACTAATGAAAATGTTATACAAGTGATAATTTGGAAACTCAAAACCATGATGTTCTTATTGGTAAGTTTTAATTTGGTATTTATATCTAATTTCTTTTTACCCTATTTGATACGATGTTATTTGCTTTTGTCTCGGTTCTTATTATTCGACGCGTAGATGACGATACTTCGGATTCGATTGTCAACGACATTGACTACGATCCTGATTGTATTTCAGAAGAAGAGCATCCAGGCAAGCACTCTCTTTTGATCATGTTGATCCCATATTTTACAAAGTTATGTTGTTTTATCGAACTATATGCATGCGTGTATGTTTTAAACTTGCTATGTTGTGGGTGTCGGTAGCTAATTCTAATTGTATGCATTTACCTTCCCTTGCTGTTCAATTACCTGCTATTGTAACCTAGATATGGGGTAGACATTAATTAGTGTCACTTGGGTAATACTTATGAAATAACTTATGTACATGCTTAGACATCTCACTAGAACGTCTTTTCAATGATGGGACACATTTTCAATCTAGCTTGAGCAACTTGGTTTAAATGAACGGAACTGGGATATGGTTTTCGTGTAATTTGATAAAAAAAATTCAACTCAAAACTTATGATTTAGACACGGGCGAGTTATTACTAAACTTGGGGCGTGAAAAGGACCTCACGCGTAGATAAGGGGAGATTCTTATCGACATAATAATGATTTTTATCGACAAGATTTTTACTTAAACTTAAGGCGTGAAAAGGACCTCATGCGTAGATTAGGGGAGATTCTTGTCCAGGTCGGGTAAGGACCAAACTTGATGCTACCACCTAAGTGTTTTGGTGCAACCACATGTGCTAGTAGGGGATAGCCTAAACTCACTAGATTAGTTGAAGTTTAACATTGTATTTTAGTAGACCGAAGTAGTAAGAGCACACCCGTAATGGTGTTGCTCGTAGGTGCTCTCTTCACCGAGGTGTTGGGGCCAAGCATTCCAGTATAATGGTGCATGCCTTGTCATGGGGAGAGGACCCGATGGGGCACCATCTGTGAGGACCCTCCCCCTTCACCCCCATCACCCATGCATTAAGAGGCATAAGCAATGCATTAGCATTTTGATTTAGTATTAATTACGCATTAGGGAGTGATCATTGAACATAAGCATTCATTAGTCTAAGCATTAGCAAATCATGCATACTTAATGCTCTCATACCTGGTAGATGAAGGAGGCCACAGTACTTGTGAGAGAGAGGGAAAAAGGAGTAGTAACTTAGTAAAAAGGAAAAGTTGATACAGTAACTCAGTAAAAAGGGGATACAGCCCCCTTGTATCAAGCTCTATCTCCCAGGCAGCCCTAGGCACAACAAGCTCAGCCGAAAAGCCATGGGAGAAGGAAGCTAGGTGCAGCCCCTTGAGCCATGCGCAGCAACCAAGGCAGACGTGAGAGCAGTGAGTTTTCAGCCAAAAAGCCCTGGGAGAAGGAGACTAGGTGCAGCTCCTCCATAGCCAAAACTGGAGCCAAGTCAAGAAACCAGTGCATCCATTTCCCTTACCTCAAACCAAAAGCCAGCAACATAGCATAGCCATTCTCATTTCCACACCAGTACCATCCCAAGCAGTCGGCCAAGGAGCAAGAAGCAGCTGACCAGCCAAGGAGCAAGAAGCAGCCGGCTAAGGACCAGAAGGAGGAGGCTGATCCAAGAACCTGCTTCCTCCACTTCCTCTACTACAACCCGGCTTCATTTCTCAACCCAAAACCGAATCACAGGACCTCAAGTAAGTGCACTGCTACTAGTAGTAGTATAAGGAAATGGCAGTAGAGCAAAAGAAGTGGTCTCAGTGAGAAGAATCCCGGTAGCTCGCAAGAAAGCGTCCTAGTTAGCTAGTATCAACATTCTTGCCACCCAACCTAGAGTTCCTCCATATTCATCATAGACCTTACCTCAAAAGCATGAAAACCACTAGATCCAAATAATAGCAGTCACAAAAATCCAAGAAGAAGCAAAACCCCAATTTTTTGTATGAGCTAGGGTTAGCTCAAGAGCACCTAAGGTGCTTCAGCATGGGGATAGCTGAGTAGTAGAGAGGGGAGGAGTAGTAGATCAGCACCAGGGGAGTGAGCAATCCATGCGCCAGGAAGTAGAGAGGGGAGGTAGTCGGCGCAAGAAGGGAGGAGAGCTTCCAGGCGCCAGGGGAGAGGAGAGTCAGCCGAGTAGTACTCACCAGGATTGCAGCCGAGTGAAGTGAGGAAATGAGAGAAATAACACTCGGCAGTAATATAAGCAACATGTGAAGGAACCACTTCCAGCAGTAGTAGCACACAGGAGAGGCAAGAGCCAAATGGCTCGGTCCAGTAGCGGCCAAATAAGTGACTAAGTGGCCGAATGAAGCAAAAGCAATATAGCCCCAGAACTTGGCCAAGTGCATAACCATCAAGCCAACAGCCATCCCAAAATGAATAGGCAGAGAGAGCACAAAGAAAGAAATGGAGATTGGATTACATACTTGCACACATGCATCATTAACATTAGAATTTGCATTAGACATATAAAGAATGTGCGAGTAGAAAATAGCGCCTGCATACAAATAAACGAATGTCAAAATTTGCAAAATGATAAAACTATTAGTTGAGAATATTGGAAGTGCTACTCATATATAATAAAATGCAGTAGATTAATATAGCTTAATTTTCAGGTACAAAACACTACGCACCATTCGACCTGAATTTAATTCCGAGAGAGGCCGAACCTCCAAGTTCTATTCCAGGCAAGCGCATTTCTATTATCATATTTCTGTAACTGTTTTACTGCTTTCTGACTAAATTCCATCACTGCATTAAAATATATATTTTAGAATGAAAAATATAAATTGAAGGGTGTGGGTTGTAAGAATGGAAAACTGGTAGAGATTGGAAATAAATTGGTGAAATGGGTTGATGGGAATGAGTTTGATTAATGAAGGGAATGGTAATATGATGTCGGTATAATTTTTTGGCTCATCCAACGAATGGAGCCGTGAGAGTGCGTTAATATGGGTGGGTAGAGGATGCCGATGAGAAGGTGTTTGCCAGTGGGGTCCTCTACAATAGGTTAGCATATAAGATTAATAACCTAATATTGGGAAATGAGCTGTAAAGTAGTGCCAACCGCAGTGTGTGAAATCGGTCAGAAAAGGTTGTCCTGGGATGGTATTAGTTACTCACTACAACACGTCGGACTTCCGATGGCGCCTATAAATGCCTTTAAAACCTTATAAATGCCTTAAAAAGATTTTAGATGGCGTTTACATGGCGTCAGAAAAAATAATTGGCGGCGCTTAATTATCCACGGTGTTTATAAGTGCCGTGAAAGACTCTAACCCGGCATTTATAAGTGCCGGGGTTCTCTCTATTTATGGCGTTTACAAGCGCCGGGGATCCCTCTATTCGTTCACAGGTGCACAATGACTTCCCAGAAGGTCACCCATCTTATTACTACTCTTGTCCAAGCACGCTTAACTTCAGAGTTTTTATTAGATCCAGTACTTTAGTGGTGATATGATCACAACTGATATATAATGCGTCCCTCCTCCCCTTAACCCCGTTAAACACCCGAACACCGATTTTCAATTATTTCAAATTAGCAAACTATTGAGGTAATTAGCAAAATCATCATACGATACGATCTCCAATTATATTCTTTTGGGCACCAATTCTAGTTTACAAATACGAAATCCGAGAATATTTCTTAAAATAGACATAACTTTTGACTCGTACCTCCAATCGGGGTGTTCTTTGGCTCATTGGAAAGATAACGAAAAGTAGCATCTGAAATTGATAAGTGTCACAAAATCAGATGGTCGAAAAAATTTGAATTTTCAAACAAAATATCAACGAAAATTGAATTTTCGGACAAAATTTGAAATTTTAGACAAAATATCGTCAAAAATGAAATATTTGGACAGAAATTATTGCAAATAGAATATTAGTTTCAATTATTTCAAATATAATATTATTTAATTTCAATTCTTTCAAATTCTCCCAGATGGTATTCACGTTATAAACGCCGGTAGAGTCTACCACTGCGCTTATAAACGCCAGTGAATTCCACTCTATACCGGCGCTTATAAGCGCTGTGAAGATTCTAACCGGCGCTTATAAACGCCAGATAGAGTGGAATTCTCGCTTATAAGCTACTGGAAGATTCGACCCGACGCTTATAAACGCCGAATTAAATGCCTCGAATGATAAAAACGCCTTTAGTTTTATTAGGGCGTTTAGATTAAACGCCGGAAAATCCATGTTATCTTGTAGTGACTCCACATTGGGTAAGGTTGTATATCATGCTGGGAAATTGCCGGTATGACCAAAGTGTTTTGGTGCAACCACATATGCTAGTTTGGGATAGCCTAAACTCACTAGATTAGTTGAAGTTTAACATTAAACTTTAGCTAGTTGAACAGTTTCGTCACAGTCTAGCAAATCGGGTATGATGATCTTGGGACCTAGCCCTAGACACATATCTGGGTATCTAGAATTGTCATCAACCATCAAATACATAAACTTGTGTGGTCATCGTTCTTTGGTTATTGCTCGCGCTCCCCTCGGAGAGTGTAGGCAATACCACAAGTTTCAGATTTCACAACATCAACAGAGAATATGAGCATTAAAGTACTAATGCAAGAATAGCAACACAAGAAGGTCAAGTTAGTGTTTACATAACATGCAATATCTGTTGACCAACTAAATACGTACCAACGATAACCCCTAATCTCTAAATAGGTTTGGTCCTAATCCCATTCGAGGATATGTGGCTCGGGCAAGTTCCTAAGCCGTTGTACAACTCCAGAGAAAATTTCGGCAGCATCTCCCCGCTGTTCTCCAGATACACGTCTCGACAACAGGTCAAGAGGGGTGTGTATCCGGAGAACACCAGGGAAACGCTACCGAAATCAACTCGGTTGTACAACATAGCTCAGAACTTGCTCAACCACATATCCTCGAATCTATCCAAAAATCGTGGACAATTGAGATCGCTTGCTTATGAATATGCTGAAATGGCATATTCATAATCAAGTACTCTAACGGAGACGATATTACGCATTTTTGAACTCTAACGTACATCATATTACAAAGAATAATAATAACATACAGTAAAAAATACAAGTACAAAAAAGCACTATACCTGGCAGGCGTGGCGCTCAAGTAGTTTTCAAAATTGAACTTCTCAGAATCTGAACTTTGCAAATAACCCCATAGTACTATCTATTATTTGGTTTGTGTTTCAAATGTAATACTGGCTAGAATTTAACTATTGCATCCACCAGTACTTAATATGTTGTTATTTACTAATCGAGATGGACTCACAGCCAATTTCCATGTTTGTACAGAGCTGACATAAGAGCAAGTTTTTATATATTATTCCATACAACAATATGAGAACATATACATGATTCAAGAATGACCATACTAACATATTTGAGAAGATGAAATAAATTATGTAGACCATGGCATTCATGAAAAGAATCATGTCTACTATGGTAGTATGGAGGAAATAATATGTGATTGCTCTCAGATTTTAGGGTTTGGTTTGAAGATTATAACTCTTCAACCTTACTCATGAATGGGCAAGACAATAAATTGAGTGAATAAGGCCTCAAACCCTTACCACCTTAACATGCACAAATGGAATTGATATCAAGATTCACTGTTATGTAAAGTCCTCAATTAAATTCAGAGTAGTATGTATCCAAATTAATATATAAGTGAGATATACTAATCATGTCAATATAGCTTATTGTAACCTGCCAACATAAGAAGTAACTAACCCAATAGATAGAATGTAGTATCTGCAGTTTATTACTTTTATCAACAAGATCCAGATCAGTAGGCTAATTGAACAAGAAAAGCTACTGGAGCATATACAGAATCTGATCAACAAGCTGCTAACCGAATTGATGAATCATAAGCAATAGTCACATATAAGCCAAAACTGAACTAGATTAACAATCGACTATCAAACAAAGGAAATAATCAAAACTTCTAATGCATCTAAGTCTACCAGTTCAAGGCCTTATTCTCAAAATAAATTGCCAATATCAATTCTACCCTATAATCATCACAGAGGCAAAACCAATCTCAACCCCACAGCAAAGAGAACAAGAAGAGAGTAATCTGAACCCCAAGGCATAAAAGATTTTCACTGTGAACATGTGAACATGCCAATATCAAGACGAGATTTTTCACTGTGAACATGCCAATATCAAGACGAGATTTTGCATTACAGAATTCGTAGGGCTGCGGTGTGGGGGCGGCGTGGGGGCGACGTCGGCGTCGAAGGGCACCGGGGAGTGGGTGCGGCGTCGGCGTCGAAGGGCACCGGAGCGGTGTGGGGTCGCGTGGGGCGGCGTCGGCGTCGAAGAACCGGGAGTGGGGGCGCGGCGTCGGCGTCGGGCGGTGGGGGTGGCGTGGGGCGTCCTCGGCGACGGGCGGGCGAGGCGTCCTCGGCGGCGACGGGCGGGAGGCGGAAGGCGGGCGGCCGCACTCGAGCGGACTAGGGTTAAGCGCGTCGGCTACGGGCGGGAGGCGAGAAGGCGGAAGGCGGGCGGCTAGGGTGCTTGGCGTGGAGAAGGGTCATGCATGTGAATGGTTATGGGCCGGGGTTTTAAGAATTGAGTTAGTCATTAGTATCACTCTTTTAAGAAAACCGATACTGATGCTTAATCATTAGTATCACTCTTTTGAGAAAACCGATACTGATGCTTTATCATCACTTTTCTAATAGAACCCTGATGTTAGTCATTAGTATCACTTTTTTAATAAAACCGATACTGATGTTTTATCATTAGTATCACTCTTTTAAGAAAACCGATACTGATGCTTAATCATTAGTATCACTCTTTTGAGAAAACCGATACTGATGCTTTATCATCACTTTTCTAATAGAACCCTGATGTTAGTCATTAGTATCACTTTTTAATAAAACCGACATCGATGTTTTATCATTAGTATCACTTTTTAAGAAAACCGACATCGATGTTTAACCATTAGTATCACTTTTTAATAAAACCGACATCGATGCTTTATCATCACTTTTCTAATAGAACCCTGATGTTAGTCATTAGTATCACTTTTTAAGAAAACCGACATCGATTCTTCATCATTAGTATCACTCTTTTAAAAACCGACATCGATGCTTCATCATTAGTATCACTCTTTTAATAAAACCGACATCGATGCTTGATCATCACTTTTCTAATAGAACACGATGTTAGTCGTCAAGATTACTTTTTTTTAATAAAACCGATAATCGATGTAGTTTATTGCACTATTCCTTTCGGATCTCGCAAGTTCTGAATTTTCAGCATTTCATCAAAGAGAGAAAATGCCATAACTTTGTCATACATTGTTGAAATTATTAGAAATTTTGAAGAAACATATTTCAGATACTTGCAAAACTTTTCATAAAATAATTTTTGGAAAAAGCGACCTCATTCAAGAAATATGCCAAAATTCATTTCAGAGACATGATTTGTGCGTAAAGCGAGAAAAGTCAAAACTTTTTCAAATTAATCTGAATTGTACGAAAATTTCCAGAAATGAACTTTCGACTATTTACAAGCTTTCCCAACAATAATTTTGTCAAATGGAATTTTCTTTCACAAATTATGGCACAAAGTGCAGGCATAAAGAGAAATGGCATGCATTTCCATCGGCCTCCAAACAGCAATTAATCACCTTGGATTTACAATACTATTTTACATACATTATAATAGTCCATTTATTTACAATCATCGCCCTTCATGATGATCTACTCGCATGTAATTGGCTCCATGTGTGTCGCCATCCCCGCTAAGACAAGCCCCATCTACAAATGAAGGTATCTCATCGAATTGGTTATACTCTTCTTCATCTACAACATCTTCAACTCCTACGATCCGTCTCTTGCCATGAAGAACGACGTGCAACCTTGGATTGGCGGATCGCGACGTAAAAGACTTGAGTTGCTTGCTTCGCAAGGACAAACGGATCATCTTTGTAGGCGAGTCTCATCGAGAT
The DNA here is from genome assembly GCA_036346375.1 of Guadua angustifolia. Taxonomy (NCBI): domain Eukaryota; kingdom Viridiplantae; phylum Streptophyta; class Magnoliopsida; order Poales; family Poaceae; genus Guadua; species Guadua angustifolia. The sequence goes on along the minus strand of JAYEVE010001044.1, from coordinate 388,076 downwards.
CCACAATAGTAAAGCCTCTCTTGTCGACCTTCACTCCATGTGGAAGTCGCACCCACTTACATCGAACAATGGAACTTGGTATATTCATGTAATCGAGCTCCCAAATTTCTTCGATCATCCCATAGTAGGAGTTCATTGCGGTTGGGATACTGCTTTGGTGATGATCATCGAGAAAGCATTTATACTCACACCACTGTTTTGGGACAAGACTTTTGGCATCTTGACTCTCGATGTAAAAGGTGTAACCATTAATATCGCACCCTGCCATGTTCCAGACATTAAATCTTGGTCCGTCGACCAACCATTTTACATTCTCAAGAAGGAGACCTCCGCTTTTTCTTTGAACCATGTGAGGAATCGATCATTGTGTTCTTGTGCGATGGAAAGCTCATCCATTTGTGGATTCTCTTCCCGTAATATCAACTTATGCTGCTCGATGTATGGACGAACTTCTGCGCTATTCTGCAAGACTGTGAAATGCGCCTTGCAATACATATCAAACCTCGGACTCATTAGTTTGGACCCAACGGTTCCTTTACCAGCAAGTCTGCCCTCATGACGAGATCTACAGAACACCGATTGCTTGTCTTTACCCGTAGTCCACGAAAACTCAATAACCTCTTCATCCCCATAACCTTCAACAATACTACCCTCGGGCTTGAACCGATTCCTCACGTCGACTTTAATATACCCATGTACCTCTCGAACGGATACATGTAACGTAGGAAAGCGGGTCCACATATCTTAATCTCTCTGACAAGGTGAACAACAAGGTGGACCATTACGTCAAAGAACGACGGTGGGAAATGCATCTCAAGGTGACACAGAGTCTGCACCACCTCACTCAGAAGTTGTCTAGTACATCGGGTCAATAACTTTGCAGAGATCGCATTGAAGAAATAACACAACTTTGTGATTGCCAACCCGACATCCTCTGGGAGAATATTTGGATTGCAACCGGGAGCATTTGGGTCATCAAGACATGGCGGTCATGGGACTTCATGCCCAACAACTTCAAATCATCCATAGACACAAGCTTCTTAATGTTCATGAGTAGCCAGATGGAACTTTAATACTTTGGAGACATTTGCAGAGATCTTCTTTCTCCTTCTTGGACAGGTGTAGCATGCAGCGAGGATGTACGGGCCTTTTCCATCCTCCTCTATCACCGCAAGTCCGGGCCCGATTCCCATGTAGGCCATGTCGCGACGAGCATTGACACCATCTTTGGTCTTCCCTGTATGTTCAGCAGATGCCAACCAAGTTGTCGCAGACATTCTTCTCAACATGCATGACATCAATACAATGCCGACATCTAACTCCTTCCAAAGACGGTAAGTTCCGAATATTGACCTCTTCTTCCAAATGGTCCTAGGATCTAACAGATTTACGGCTCTTTCCATATCGAACATCGATATCCTCTACACGTGAATACACTTGGCTTCCACTCATAGGTTGCGGTGCGAACGGACTTCCTCTTCCCATCAAATTTGTCATCCATCTTACGGTATCGATGACTTCGAGGTAGAAACCTACGGTGACCCATATACACGCTTTTCTTGGAATTCGCACCATAGACTCTCGGTCTCCTCTTCACAAATAGGACACGCTTTGGCTCCTTTCAGATCAGAATCGCCAAATTACCAAGGGCCGGAAATCATTTATGGTGCAAAATACCATAGCCTGTGAGGGTGAAATGCTCTTTGTACGCATCCCACACGCGACCCCCTCATTCCACAATTTTACCAAATCCTCGATCAATGGTGCAAGGTACACATCAATATCATTTCCTACTGTTTGGGTCCCGAGATTAGTAATGACATCATGATATACTTCCGCTTCATGCACACCAAGGAGGAGGTTGTAGATACACAATGAATCGGCAGTCTTTGTGATCGCTCATATTACCAAACGGATTCATTCCACAAGACTCAACCCAAATCTTATGTTCCTCATTTCGGCACCAAACTTCTCATGTTTCCAATCGATGTTTCTCCATTGAGCCAAATCAGCAGGGTGTCTCAGCTTGCCATCTTCCTTTCGAGACTCGTAATGCCAACGCAACAATTTTGCCTCTCTCGGATTTGCAAACAACCGCTCCAGATGGGGAATGATGGGCAAGTACCACAATACCTTGGTCGGTGCACCTTTAGTGATGACCTCTTCACCGTCGTTGCCCCGGCTCTTACGCTTCTTGTCGTTACGCTTCTCCTTTTGTTTGTCTTTGGGGCACACCGCAAACGGACAAACGTGCAGCTCGATGTGCGTTCACGGTACAAGATGCAATCATTCGGACATGCATGTATCCTTTCTATTTCCATTCCCATGGGACATAGTAGCTTCTTCGCTCCATAAATGCTTGTTGGCAACTCGCTTCCCTCGAAGCGAGATCCGATAGAAGAACTAGTAGTGCATTGAAACTTGTATCTGTCCAACGGTGTTTTGCCTTCAGTTCGAACAATGCAAGGACCGAACCCAACTTGGTGTATTCCGCTTTGCAACCTGTGAACAGCGGTTTGGCATCATCTTCTATCAAACTTTTAAACTTTTCAAACTCTCTTTCCGTGTAATTACCCTCCACATCCCGCAACATTTGCTCCAAATTATCCTCCTCAAACATATCGGTCTGCAACTCGTCATCCGGTTCCACCGTATCTTCGTTGCATATCGGAGTGGTACTACCGCCTCCCCGTGATAGATCCAACATGTGTAATTCCTCACGGCCACGCCGAATCGTGGTCCTCAATTTGAGATGAGTTGTTAAATCTCCTCGATTGGTGCAATCAATGCAAGGACAATATATGAAGTTTACACCCTCCTCACCATGTCGCCTTCGCAATTTTTTGAACTCTTTAACACCCTCTCAAATTCAGCACTCACACGGCTTTTCGATACATCCATTCCTCACGGTCCATCTGCAATTAAATTTCGCACAATAAATTAAGGAAAAACTGGAGCGACAACTAGCTATAGCTATTTTAAATATTGAGACATCATTTCAATTAATATTACCTTTGCAAAATAGTGGACATGTTCCAAGATATATAAATGTACTCACGATCGATACCTACCTTCTTCCTTGTTTTAAAGCCTCCGCCAATTCCCTTCATAAGAGACATAAATTTTTAACATCAACAACGATATCAAATAATCTAATTATATAGCTAGTGCAGTAGCTTGCAAATCTTTCTACTACAACGAAACAAATCAAGGGTACCAACGATGACTCCTAATCTCTACATAGGTTAGGTCCTAATCCCATTCGAGGATATATGGTTCGGGCAAGTTCCTAAGCCGTTGTACAACTCGAGAAAAATTTGGCGAGATCTCATTGTTCTCCGGATACACGCCTCGACAACAGTCAAGAGAGGTGTGTATCCGGAGAACACCAGTGAGACGCCACCAAATCTACTCGGTTGTACAACATACCAGAACTTGCTCGAACCATATATCCTCGAATTGTCCAAAAACGGACAATTCGAGATCGCCATTATAAATATGCCCTTTCGCTCAGCATATTTATAAATAAGCACCCTAACGGGAGACGAGGTTACGCCGCCTAAACTCTAATAACAGTTACCACATGATAGCAATAATAATTCCATATATATAAACAGGAGATCGCACTACAAAAATTAAATAGATATGCGCTTGTCAAATAAAGAGTGTGAAATCTGAAAGCACGTACACAATTCCAAAGGCAACCTAAACTTTATTGACGACATATTGAAATTACGAGCAAAATTGAAGGGTTGAAAGAATTGCTGCTCACATTTTGAAGAAAACCGCAATAGAGAGCAAAAGAGGGAATCTCCTCAAGATAGGGTTTCAATTTTGCCCTCTTAATACCCACCCATGAGGACTTCAAATTTTCTCACCCAACTATTGCTTCCAACCACACAATATGAGCTATTTTCTCGGGTGGCGAAGAAATCTCCTCTCGAGCAAAAACAGAGAAGAGTTCAAGGTCGAGTGGTATATATAACCTAGCGAGGCACATCGAATCGGTTCTTTTCAAAGCGATCTTGATGTGCACGGCCATCACTTTAGACATAAGCACGAGCACATCGAAATCGGTTCTTTTCAACAAGTGATAGTGATGTGCCTCGTTATCACTATCGCTTCTATAAAAAGAATGATAGTGATAACCATGTGCACATCGAGAATCGGTTTTCTACTAAAAGTGATATTGATGTGCACGGTCATCGAATCGGTTCTTTTCATAGAAGTGATAGTGATGATCACGCACATCACTATCACTTCTATGAAAAGAACCGATAGTGATGATCGTGCACATCACTATCACTTTTTAGTAGAGAACCGATTCGGATGTTCCTGCTACATCACAATCACTTATAATCTCGTAACCGACATCGATTATTACTAACACCTCTCCGGGTTACTTATCACAATCGTTTTTTGAAAAACTTAAGAACCGATCTGAATCTGATGATAGTGATGTGTCGCTCAGTAGTAGTGCACGGAAACTATCAGGTTTGACATAATTGGGTTTAAGGAAACAATTGGTACAAATGCCCAGTGTAAGTGAAACTATCTTTAGAAATCCATGGTTACGTGTTACATGTAACAAAATACATGGGATTAATTTTGTGAACTTGAAATTAAATGTCTGCACAAGCAATCTACCGGCATATTCAAAAATCACAACAGTGTGTTAACAGAATTCAACGGTGAACACAAGACAAAACAAGCACATTGTTACGTGCACGATCCGCACACGCAACGGGGATGAGATAGGGCCCTTAACGTGGGCTTAAACGAGTTGTTGTCGGCTAGCGCCTTGGCTGCACGAGAGCCACCGGCCAGATTATCGATGGCGCTACCGATCGCTAGAGACTTGGTTTACTCATTGCTTGGATACATAAAGTGATACATGACATCCCCTTTTATAGGATGGCTAACTTGGAGCCTAAGAAAGCAATATTCTATCTATAATAACTAATCTTATCTATAGTAACTAATCTAATCTAATCCTTGATTTCTTATTTTCTAATCTGGGCCGTTGCTACAGTACCATGGTACTGTTCACGTGAACAGTACCCGTGGATACTGTTCATGGGCTCGGTCGACCCATAACATTATTCCCCCCTTGCGAATCAACCTTGTCCTCAAGGTTGAAGTTCGGAAGATTCGCACGAGATGAAGCGTTGGGCCATCGGTCGGCGAGGCGTGGAGGTTGGAGATGCGATCTTCGATGGTCACCATGGTAGGAGGATCGTCGGCTTTATCAGAGCCGGTCAATTCTCCGGTCATGGCTGGGCCCGAAGATCATCTCGCAAAACTGGAAGCGACGGTGGAAGGCCTTGGAGGGTCCTTTGGCCGCATGGAACAGATGATGGCCGATCTGCTTAAAACCATGGGCAAGCGGCAGAGCCGTGAAGATGGTGTGCAGGAGGACAAAACAGAGGCAAGCGATGCAAGAGGCTGCCGCAATTTGTCCCCCCCACGGGGTAGATCGCGCACATGGCACCACAATGAGGATGCTGCTCGACGCGATCATGAGGATCGTCGGCGGATGCCGCGCACACCACGGTATGAACTGCCCTTATACGATGGTACCGAGGATCCCCTGTTGTGGCTGCGCCAATGCGAACGCTTCGCACGCGCCCATGACATGCCGGAGTCGGAATACGTCGAGATGGCAGGACTTCATCTCCGCGACGAAGCGCAAGAAGTGCTGGACAATTGGGAACAAGAGGAGAGGTACATCTCGTGGCCTAATTTCTATGAGACTTTCCTGCAAAGGTTCACCCGTCATTCATCAGTCGGACCCTTGGGAGACCTTGTGAACTTGAAGCAGAGCGACAAGCGCACAGATGAGTATGCGAGGGAGTTCCAGAAGCTATTGTCGCGAGCACCCAGGATGAAGAGGGAGGACCAAATAGAGATGTTCACGGCAGGGCTGTCCGTGACTCTCGCGGCAGAAGTGCGCCGCGATCGATCGCGGGATTTGGCGGAGGCCATTGGTCTGGCCAGAGAGGCAGAGCGCCGGGAGGACCAATGGATCGCTCGGGCTATCCAAGCCCTCCCTCAGGGCGGCCGCTACCGTCCGCCGTTCAGCCGGGGTGCGGCTTCTTCTGCCTCGACAAGGGGGCCTGGTTCGTTTGCCGCTCCGCCCCAGCGTGCGCTTCCTGGCGGGGGCCCGGCGACACCTCTCCGCATGGCGGTGCCTACTCCAGCCGTGTCAAGCATGGGAGGGGAGCACTCAGCTCCGACCGGCTCACAGGCCTCCTCAACAGGGTCTGCCCCTTATCGGCGCCGCCTGTGCCCAGAGGAAATGGCGGTAAGGCGTGAAAAGGGACTTTGCTATAATTGTGACGAGATTTATGCTCGAGGACACCGCTGCAAGAAACTCTTTCTTCTGGAAGTCTTGGACGAAGAGGAGGGGGAGGAGGAAGAACAGAGCGACGTGGTGCCAGCCCTCTCAGCCATGGCTCTGCGTGGCCCAGTCAAAGGAAACACCATGCAGATCAGGATGATGGTTGCTGAGAAGGAATTGCTGGGATTGGTGGACAGCGGCAGCACGCATAACTTCCTGAGCTCTCATGCCGCCAACAGAATGGGTGTTCCACAGGAGTCGGGAGAAGGGCAACAGGTGCGGGTGGCAAATGGGGCTCATCTGCCATGCTTGGGAAAAATTCAGCATTGCTCCTTCGTCGTTGACAGTAACACCTTCGCCGCAACCTTTTTGGTCATACCCTTGGAAGGATTTGATGCTGTGCTAGGAGTGCAATGGCTGCAAGAGCTCGGGAACATCAGTTGGAACTTTGATTCCCTCCTTATGTCTTTTAACTATCGGGGAACTCCGGTGGTTCTCCAGGGTATTGGTCGGTCACCTGGCTCTCAGGTACCCAAGGTGGCACTGATGTGTGAGGAGCCTGACAGCACCGCTCTCTTGACTGCTTTTGAGGATCTTTTTCAGGAACCAAGAGGGCTACCCCCTTCGCGCCCTTGCGATCACCGCATTTGTTTGAAGGAGGGAACAGATCCGGTGGTGGTTCGGCCTTACCGGTACCCTTACCGGCAAAAGGATGAGATTGAGCGGCAATGCGAAGAGATGCTCGCCCAAGGCATTATCCGACCCAGCCGTTCTCCGTTCTCCTCTCCTGTTCTGTTGGTCAAAAAGGAGGATGGTTCATGGCGTTTCTGTGTTGACTACCGTGAGCTCAACGCCCGGACAGTCAAGGACAAATTCCCTATCCCCGTAGTGGAGGAACTGCTGGATGAACTGCATGGGGCCCAGTTCTTCTCCAAATTGGATCTTCATTCGGGATATCACCAAGTCCGAATGAATGAAGAAGATATTGAGAAGACGGCGTTCCGCACACATCATGGTCACTATGAGTCCCTGGTAATGGCTTTCGGGCTTTGCAATGCCCCTTCCACTTTCCAGGCTCTCATGAACGAGGTCCTCGCCCCATTCCTCCATAAGTTCGTTCTGGTTTTCTTCGATGATATCCTGATTTACAGCAGATCGCGGGCCGAACATCTCCATCACTTGCGGCTGGTCTTGGAGCAATTACGCCACCACAAATTATATTTGAAGCGGTCCAAGTGCGCCTTCATCCAGCACACGGTGAGCTATTTGGGACACATCATCTCCGGGGAGGGAGTAGCCGCCAACCCTAACAAGGTCCAAGACGTGGCCCGCTGGTCTCCACCATCATCCGTTCAGGGCGTCCGGAGTTTCTTGGGGCTGGCCGGCTACTACCGGCGCTTCATCCTCCACTACGCAACCATTGTAGAGCCATTGACCAATCTCCTCCGACGTCAACAATTCAAGTGGACAGCAGAGGCTGACCGCGCCTTCCAACAACTCAAGGAGGCACTCATGTCGGCACCAGTTCTGCGTCTCCCCGACTTCAATTTGTCGTTTGTGGTTGAGTGTGATGCTTCTGGCGTGGGAATTGGCGTAGTGCTGCAGCAAGAAGGCCATCCGGTCGCCTTTTATAGCCGTCGTCTGGCCGATCGCCATGCCAAATTGGCAGCCTATGAGCGCGAGCTCATCGGTCTTTCCAAGGCCATTCGGCACTGGCGGCCGTACCTATGGGGGCGACCGTTCACTGTCCGTACGGACCACGCAAGCCTCAAATACCTCTTGGAGCAAGCCTTGATTACGCCTCCACAGCAGCATTGGCTCAGTAAGTTGATGGGGTTCGACTTCACTGTGGAATATCGCCCTGGACGTAGCAACAAAGCAGCCGATGCCCTGTCACGCATCCATGAGCCACCGGGAACCTGCTTGGCACTTTCTTACCCTTCCCAATCAGCGCGTTCACAGTGGGAAGAAGTCCTGCGCCAAGATCCCGAGGTGCAGGAGCGGTGCGCCAAATTGCGGTGCGCGACGCCAATGGCACAGGAGGTGCAGGCCGCCCTGACGAACCATACTGAACCGACACGGCAGTAACCGAGGTACGCCAGGACTTGCTCTACCGGGGTGATCGCCTCTTCTTACCATCCTCATCACCCCTCCGCACTCAAGTGGTGGCCGCCATCCATGACCTCACTCATGAGGGCATCACCAAGACCTTACACCGTGTGAAGCAACAGTTTTATTGGGTGGACATGCGTAAGACGGTGGAGGAATATGTGGGACAGTGCGGCATCTGCCAACAACACAAAGCTGCAACTCAGGCGCCTGCCGGCCTCCTCCAGCCCTTGCCCATCCCACTTCACATCTGGACTAATGTGTCCATGGATTTCGTGGTAGGGCTGCCCAAGTCACAGGGCAAGACGGCCCTCTTGGTGGTGGTGGATCGCCTCTCCAAGTACGCTCATTTTATGGCCCTCAAGCGGCCGACTACAGCTTCCTTGGTGGCAGACCTATTCTTCGATCAAATTGTGCGCCTTCATGGCATGCCGGAATCAATTGTCTCGGATCGGGACCCGGTTTTTCTCAGCACCTTTTGGCAGACTCCTCTTCGGTATTGTGGTACCAAGCTCCTCATGTCGTCCGCCTATCATCCGCAGACGGACGGTCAAACAGAAGTTGTCAATCGCACGATCGAGATGTACCTCCGCTGCCTCACCACCGACAAGCCTTCTTCATGGGTGCGGTGGCTACCTTGGGCGGAGTTCTGCTACAACTCCTCCTATCACTCCGCTCTTCGTATGACGCCCTTCGAACTCGTCTATGGCCGGCCACCTCCACCCATGGTGCCATATTGTCAGGGTGCCACTTCGGTTGATGCCGTGGATTGCACCTTAGTCGATCGGGATGAGCTTCTTCACCGTGCCCGTCAACACCTCCTAGCCGCCCAGAACTGGATGAAACAACAGTATGACCGTCACCATCGGGAGGTGTCATTTACAGTGGGAGAGTGGGCATGGCTCAAATTACAGCCACATCGTCAGCTCTCCATGCGGCCAGCAGCACAGCATAAGTTTTCGCCTCGCTATTTTGGTCCGTACAAGGTGATTGGGCGCATTGGCGAAGTTGCCTACCGCTTGGCCTTGCCAGACGCGGCGCGGATCCACGATGTCTTCCACATCTCCATGCTGAAACCATTCCGGGGTACCCCTCCAGTCAGCATCCCACCCTTGCCGGAGGACGTGGCATTGTCCTCTTCTGCACCGGCCCAGCCGACCCCATTCTGCGTGTTGGCTCAGCGGTTCATCCGGGGGTGCCGGCAATTCCTTGTCCAGTGGGCAGGCGAGTCTCCAGACGAAGCAACTTGGCAGGATGCAGTGGAGTTCGGCGGACTTTTCCTGACTTTCAGCCTGACGACAGGCTGAATGTGGAGGGGGAGTATTGATAAGGGCGCCGATCGTGTCTACTTTAGACGCAAGGGCTGCGCCACTTAGTAGCAGGGCCGGCATAAGGCCTTTCTATTTTTTCCTTCTCTAGTTTCCTTTTTGCACTTTCCTATTATGAGTCAATTAGTTATCCATTAGTTAAGATTTTATCCTTTCCTAGTTGGCAACCCTGATTATGGGGGATTGTTAAGATTGAGAACCGGGAATAAAAGGAGGGGGAAGCAATGAGAAAAGGCACGTTTTGTTGCCAGCAAAAAACCAATCTCAGGCGCCGCCAACGACAACCGGCCGATGGCTCCGTACAGCCAACTATCCTTCGTGGCGAGCAAACCCTCGAGCTGCGGCCAACGGCCGGGCACCAGGGCGTTCGCGAGGGAACACTCATATCACACATTAAGAATAGTTAAAATTTCTTCAAAAATGAGACAAGTTAGAATGAAACCTGCAAATGGCTGTCTACATTTTGAATGGATAAACCTTCCACATTCTTCATCAGCTTCATAATATGTTGAACGGGATCGGCATCTGCATAATTAAAATAATGTTAGTAAAAGATTTCCGGAAAACAGTTTAAAAGTTTACTCTTCAAAACAAGTTTAAACTTCAACACTAATATACAACACTCAACGAATATTCCTATAGAAGACTCACTAGATCAGCGATATCCAAAATATATTGCAGAAACAAATAGAAAAATGAGAGGAAAAAAGCCCATGGATTTACCACATCAACTATTGTAATGTCTATTTTTTATCCTTAGCTACGAGCCTACGACGATTTAACACTAAGGCCCTATTTATTTAGGCTAGGCCTTTTAGTTTATAGCTTAAAACTAGCTTTTAGACTTAAACAACTTAAAAATAATCGGTTTTTATATATGGCAGAGGTGGGTAATTTTATCTTAACTTCAGTGGCATTGGTCTAAAACCAACATTTAATAAGTCAAAAAAACACATCTCCAGTGGCTTTTAGTTATATGGAAGCTTATAGCTTTCAAAAAAGCTTAAATAAAAAACCACCTATTTGTTTAGACTTTAACTTTTTGGTTTTTAAACTAGTGAAAAAGTCCAAACAAACGGAGCTTAACTATCACAACCAGCGTACAATAACCTCTGACTATGTACCTCCAATGTTTAAGGCTGCCATGGTTTCCTAGCCAACACACACATGCATACTCAAGCCAGGTTACCCCAAATAATCCTTAGCTACTGCCCTTATTAGCTATTGCCAACTAATTTGCGCTCCGACAACCTCTACTATCGAGCCCTATTTCATCGTTGTGTTGGTGGACACCGGTGGAGACAGAGGCTATGAATCATCGATGGTTACAAAATTGCCGTTTCGGTATCGGATACGTACCAGATACAGAGATCATTCGTGATCATTCGCGATACGGTATCGGGAATGATAGGTAAAATTTAGTATTTAAAATTAATAAAAATACCCCCCGATCCTTCTATGATACTCCGTGGTACTTCCAAACCCAAAACACAAAGCAAAAAAAAAATTCAATCCAAACCATCTCTCTTATCACTAAAATCTCTTCTTCTCTCTCTCATTTCACCCATCCATCTCTCCTATTATCGACTCCCTTAAAATCCCTAGGACCCGGCAGCCACCACCTCTACCCAGCAGACTAATGATTGCTACTAGCCACCACCACCCCTCCAGCCTCTACTAAACCTACAGGCCACTGCTACCGCCTCTCCTTGCCAGCTCACCACTGTTACCGCCCCTCCCTTCTCTCTCTGTAATCTCGCCGCCCTAGCCTACCGACCGTCACCATCTTCTTCCCTTACAATCTCGTCGTTGTCTTCTCCTGCAAGCCACCATCGCTTTCTCCCTCTGTAAGCCATTGCCGCCGCCCCTCCCGTCTCCCTTAGCCGCTAAACTGCCACCCAGCCTATCAGCCATCGCTGCCGTCTTCTCTCTCTACAATCTTATCTATGCCTTCTCCCTCTATAAGTTGTTGTCCCCTTATCCCTATTACATTTTTTATTTTTTTCAATACATATATACTCGTCATATCTCCTGATCCTTATTTTTAGGAAATTGCATATCACAGTACAAGTATCACCTATCAATGATACGCAGGACAGAAGCATGTCCTCTTTTGTTATTTTTCTGGCTTTTTCAAATGGCGTGTTATGCACTCGTGCTGAATTTTATATCGGAGAGGAGAAAAGGTGAGGTGGAGGTTGGCAACATCAGCTTACTTTAGTAGCCATGTGGCCAAACTACTGTTAAAACCAGGGTTGGGAGGGTTATTTACTCCGGTTTTTATATATAGTTGACGGTGTTAGTCAAATGGCTATGTAGTTGAGTGGGACAACGGGACTTTTTGTGATAAATGAGAAGATAATATGAAAATTTCCTAAAACAAATTATGATAAAAGCATGCAACAAAAAACTTACAATACATTCCCCAAATTGCAGCATCTACAAAACTCTCATGGAGCCTGGGTGTCCAAACAAGTCTTAGTCTCTTTGATGCAGACTTTTCATCTTCCTTGAGACCCCAAACATGGTTGTCAACATGAACCCGACACAAGGCTTCCGCCAATTCCTCTGTAGCAATTGGCTTTACTAGATAATTAAGCGCTCCACACTTTAGTGCCTTGAGCATGGAACTCGTGCTTGAATCAGTGGAGATCACTGCCATTTTATTGACGTTATCATTGATGTCTTCGACGATAAGAGATAGACAGGTCAGATCAGCGATAAGAGATTAAATTGTACTTACCTACAAGTGGAACTTCCATCTGGAGACCCACATATTCAATTAACTTGAACCCGTCGATATCTGGCATGTGAGCTTCGGTCAATACTAAATCAAATTTGACCCTTCCCTCTACCAGCATATCTAGTACGTGCCATTCTAGACTGCGAATAAGTCATCACTGCAGCAATGGAAAGAGAAGACAACATGAATAAGAGGGAAATTTTGATTGCCTTTGTTTGATGAATTTTTTTATGCAAATTTCATTAAAAAGAAAGGAGAAAGATAAAATAGAGACAAGGAGTCTTGTCGATCGATAAAAATCATTGTTATACGAGTCCTTTGTGACGCGGCTCATAGCCATTAAGTCCAAGTATTTCTTTTCCAATAATTGTTACAATGATCTCGTGGAATTGATCTCTGATATACTGCCGGCGAATCATAAGATGCCTAGAGACATGTACCAGTCTAAGAAGTTGTTGTCTGGTCTCGGTATGAAGTATGAGAAGATTGATGTGTGCAAGGATAACTGCATGCTTTTCTGGAAGGAGCATGAGAAAGAGAAGCATTGCTTAGTGTGTAAAAAACCAAGATTTGTCGAGGTGGTGAACGAAGAAGGTGAAAAGGTAACGACCGATGTTGCACACAAGCAACTTCGGTACATGCCTCTCACACCTAGGCTGAAGCGGTTGTTTATCTCAAAACGAAGTGCCAGGCACATGAGGTGGCACAAAGAAGGTGTGCGTGAGAACGACGGAGTAATGGTGCACCCGTCAGATAGTGAGGCATGGAAGGCTCTAGATAGCTTTGATGAGGACTTCGCGAGGGATGCGAGAAATGTTCGCATTGGGTTGGCGACCGATGGTTTCACGCCTTTCAACACAACCGCCGCATCATACTCGTGCTGGCCAGTCTTTGCTATTCCATACAACCTTCCACCTTCCCTTTGCATGAAATATGAGTTTATGTTCCTGTGCCTCATCATACCCGCCCCAACATCCCGAAAGCGCCTCAATGTGATGCTCAAACCCTTGATCAAGAGCTGAAAAATTATGGACAGCGTAGAGGCGTATGACTGCTATAAGAAATGTAAATTCAACCTTCGTGTTGCATATTTGTGGTCTGTCTGACCGTGGTTCGATAATCGATTGTTTTCGCTTTGTAAATGGTGGAAAGATCATTGCCGATTGCCATAGGCGTTTCACCTCGAGACACGCCTTTAGGTTCGGAGGAATGCCTTCCGTAAGGACACGCTTGTCGAAGGGTCCGCCAAACGCCTAATCGGGCCGAAATTGCCGATATGCCGAGTAAATTGGTGGAGAAAGAAGATGGGTTTGAAGGGTTTGGAGAGGAGCACAACCGACTCACATCTCGTGGATTATGGGAGCTCCCATATGCGAAGGCCTTGATTACGATGCACAACATTGACGCTATGCATCGTGAACGTAACGTTGGTGAAAGCATTATAAGCACGGTCATGGATATGACGGACAAGACAAAAGACAACCTAAAGGCCCGAAGAGACTTAGCAGAGATCTGTAACCGGCCAACACTTGAGCTCACCGAAGTAGGGGGTAAGTCACGCGCTCCATTTTGCCTTAAACCTAAAGAAAAGAAAGAAGTGTTGAGGTGGATGAAGAAATTGAAATTTCCCGATGGTTACGCAGCGGGATTGAGACGAGTTGTGAATGTGAATACGGGGAAGCTAAATGGGTTGAAGAGACACGATTACCACATAATCATGGAAAGACACCTGCCTGTAATGTTTTGTGGGTATCTTAATGATAAGGTGTGGAAGGTGCTAAAGAAATATCGAAAGACATGATGGAGAGGTTGGAGAAAGAGATACCAGTGCTTGTATGCAAGATGGAAAAAATAGTCCCTCCGGGTTTCTTCAATCCAATGCAACATCTACTAGTTCATCTACCTTACGAAGCTAAGGTAGGTGGCCCTGTTCAGTATAGGTGGATGTATCACATTGAAAGAGCTCTAAAGAAACTTCGAGCTATGGTTGGCAATAAGGCAAGAGTTGAAGGGTGCATTGCAGAAGCATTTTCTTTAAAAGAGATATCACACTTCTCGAGTGTATACTTTGCAGAGGAACACAAAGTCAATGCTCCCACGATGCGGTACCATGTAGATGAAGAGACACCTTGTAGTGACCTACACATTTTCCAATGGAGAGGTACTACCGTTGATAGTTGCACCGCTTACTATTACACTTCTAAGAAAAAATGCCTTTCTTTGTACATGTACTCCAATATGGAAGAGATGGAACAATATTTCACGTAAGTGTTTACTTTGTACATGTCAATCAAGCTATCTTCTTGAAGACATCATTCATTTATGTATCCATTTACGTTTTCATTTACAAAGGAATTCGATAAGCGTAATCGGGCGCCTATTCACAACCAACTGCCAAGCAACTTAATACGATGCGTCGGGATGGAATAAATAGGGGCCCTAATTTCATCACTTGGTTCCGAGATCATGTAACACCTTCACATCCTATAATATTCTGTAATGTTATGTTTCAATATATTATAAATCTTATACAACTTCGAATCATATTTTGAAATATGGAAACGTCCATGAGGACTTGCTTCAGCTATCCTATGCCCGCGTAACTGTTAAAAGCTATGGGCGATACGACGTGAACGGGTTTCGGTTCCATTCAACCAAATTTGAAGCTGGTCATCCCCTTGCGGCCACAACAAATATTGGAGTTGTAACTAGGGCAATCGATGCACAAGAGATCGAAACAAATTTCTATGGAATCATTCAAAACATACTCGAGTTCAAGTTTGCAGGGAATAAGGAGCTCAAAGTAGTATTTTTCGATTGTGTTTGGTTTGATAGCAAACATGGTTCGATTGTGTTTGGTTTGATTGCCATGGAGGATGTTGAGATTTTCCAAGATGAAGAATTGCCAAGCACTTTTGATATAGAGACTAGTCCAGGTCTCGATTCTTTAGTCGGAGACCGTGGAGATATAACGATTCCTGAGAAACAGAAAAGACAACCAATCAAGAAAAAAGTAACAAGTCATCCCTTAGAAAGAAGGAGACTACATCATCGCGACATTGATGAATTTTGACAAGTAATTTTGTGTGTTTATTATCTTGTTCATTCATTCATTTCTATTGTTGTTGTAGGTGGGATCGATGAGGATCAAAAGGTTGATGTTGACGCAGGTAAACTAGAATGTTATATTCTCATAATTTATTTGATTATTATCTTCTTTATTCATTCATTATTATTGTTGTTGTAGCTGGGATCGATGAGGATCGGGAGGCGATGTGGGCCAAGGGATGAGGACCCAATGGGTGGGGATCTGACCGAGGGTTCTCCGAGCACGTCCGAGGTTTAGGAGGAGCCATCTGTGCCGCCTTTAGCGCCCAGAGACGGGAGGAGGACAAGGTTGTGATCACACTGTTGGCGATAGGTTTGTATTTTCTAAACCTCGCCGCTTGCACTACCGGGTTGGTCACAATGACCAATGGCGAGCAATTTTTGCTAATAGTTGGGATCATTACCCCTTGTTCCTAATGCCGAGCACTTGAATGCTCGAGGCGCTTTGGAGTGACTTTTGGGTAAGATTCTCTGTGCGCTTGGTATTGGTTCAACTGTCGATTCTTTACTATTCTAACTATTCTTTGTGATGAACAATTGCGAAGCGTTAGCTGTTTGGTGACGGTGCAAACATGGAGCATGCTCGTAGAGTTTTCCATGTAAATGCACGTCAGTGACCAAAGATGCATTGTCTAATGCTCGGATTCAAGCAACAAATCTTTACTTGAGGTCCGTTAAAGGGCAACGAATTAACAGGACTCATGGTCTTCGTAAAGTTACTTGACCGAGGAACAAGACATGCGGGTAAAACAACAAATATTGGAGCTATTTGAGTTTAACGTTTCTTGGTAATGTTGTTTTAATGTATTAATATCTTTGTGCAGTCATGATTCCATGGTTGGGGACCGTCCGAAGCTTACGGGCTCTTTCTTGCGCGTTGGGCTTCACTCGAGTTCATCGCCAAGTCAAAAAGAACCGAGATCGCCGAGGCAAAGAATCAAAGCACACGTATGGCGCAGATGGACATATCGTAAAGCTAAGTGCATGGTAAGTCCGGCGTAGCAATCTTTTGCAAAATACATGTTACCAAGTATATGTATGCACCTAACTTATGTCTACAGGAGGCTCGGACCGGTGTTCACCGAGTGATATTGAAGTGTACGTGGAAGGTCATAAAGGTCGAGACAGACACACCACGAAAGCAATGCGGTCAAATGACTCTTGATCGGTGGTTAGTGGTCACAATTTTGATCCAATTCAAATTAAGTTGTTTGATTTGCGCTCCCATTTAAATTATCTCGATTTGGTTATGTAGGAGAAATATGGCGAGAAATGGTCAAGCGCCATGGTGAAGACTATGATTGGAGGAAGGAACCACTTGATGGCGTGGCATGCATGCTAGTGGAGGCAAGAAGGCCCATGGACGGTGAGATGTCATACCTTCTAAAATTTCATGAAGTCATAATTTCAAGTGCTCAAGCCTTTGTGGTCACGCATTTGAAGGTACTCCATGTTCACTTGGAGTGATCGACTCAGCGGTGGTGCGAGCCGAGAGGGATCTTCTTCGTCCCTGACCTCGGGGTTGGTAGCCGCCGCTCCTCGGGCGGGAGTTGGAGGTTACTAGGTCATGCGTGAGGAGTGCGCCAACGTGATGATTATGCAATGGCGCAGCAAGAGTACTACACTTCTGTCGGGACCCGGGCTTGCAAATCCGGACCCTCTGTGTATTCAACACTAGTCCAGGATCACGCTAGTGCACACAGCCTTAACATTGGTACATATCACGGTCATAACCAACGAAATAATAAGTACTTTGATTAAATATTCAAACTAGTTGATTGACCTTATGGTCAAGTTACAAAGATCGCCTCGCAGGCTTAAGACTTATTAGAATATTCAAATGCGGCGAAATAAAATAAACTCGTGGCGCCAACCAATTTGCCACGAGTAATCGACTAGGCTCGCTCCCTAGTTTGTCGTCTCCTCTGATACTCCTCCTCTGAGCGGGGTTGCTTCTTCTTCAAGCTGAAGTTGTGTTGTTGTGGGGTGAGTACTTTGAGCACTCGACAAGTCATGCCTGAGAATGCAATTCTAATATTCTACATGCATGGCTTAGTACAAAGGATAGGCTATGGTTCATGAGCGATCTGACATTTAAGAATAACGGTAATAATTTGCAAAGCAACAAAAGCAATAATAAGAATAGTAGCTTTCACAAACATTTTAATCACAATCATATTTCCATCCTATGTCAAGTTCCTCATTACCAACCCAAGCATTTTCCATAAACAATACATTTTCATAAAAATCTAACCCTTGGCCAGTAATCACGAAGCGATGCTCAATACCGAAACACGGCTATTCAATAGGTTGTACACTCTGCAGAGGTTATACACTTTACCCACAAGATACAGTCAAATACCACCAAGGCAAATAAGCATAAACGGCCTTTCCAAAGTTCCATCTAAACCCAAGATCTTGCGCTAAGGTTTCAACACTTGGAGGGACTGGTTACCACACCAGGGCCCCCTCTTGCGCCATGTGAGTTCTCATTCCGCTTCTCGGGCCTCACACCACCACGACAGTACCAAAGAATAGATTTCCCGGTTTACTCAGCTAAGCCCGTACCATTCACGAGCTTGTGGGCATATGAGAGACTTCAGTTCAAATGCTCGCAAGGTTAAGTCCTTAGTTGGCCGAGGCAAGACTAACCAAGTGTGATCTCAATTATCCAAAACCAATAAAAACCAAATCGACCGCCTGGATTGCCACTCTTGGCCCACGAAACAATCTTGCCATTTGCCCCGGTCTAAATCATTTTCCCACCCCAGCTTTACCATTGCACCACGTGCCATCATCAACTCAATAACACATGTCTCATTCACAAAATACGTTCCATATCTCATTAAGTCAAGATTAACTTTGGTATTCCAAAATCATGAAACGTCCACGTGGCAGGGCTAAGCATACTACTTCGGTCTACTCAACCCATGTTGGCAAATTATAAAAGTCCAACTATTAATCCATATCCTAGGGTGACAAAAGATTCATGGCCTACAATTATATATGACAAGGTGGCATACAGCAACTTAGGCATTTAACTAATCCCAAAACTTATTCAAAATTATTTCTATCAAATTAGCATGCAATAGTTTAAATAAAAATAATTTGCTCTAGTAGGTTCAACATGATCAAACACAACTTGCCTTCAAAAATCTTGATTCGGCTCTGAGCTTGCTCTGGTCGAACCTCTCCTCGAAACCTTCGGCACTTCAACGTCTACGCCGCAAGCGTAAACACAAACAATAAAATAAATAAACAGTGGGCAAACAGTGCTCAAAAATTCAATTAAAATTCATAAACAGAAAGATCACAATTTTACAAATTTATAGAAATTGGAATCACTCAAATCGGAGTTAAAAGCATAAAAGTTATAAGCATTTGAAGTTTCAAAATATATTTAAAATCAATATACCGAATTAAATAAATATTTTCTTTTTCGGAAAATCAATTATTGCGTCATCTGTAACACGTGTCGCCACCAGAGAGTGACACGTGGCCTTCCGACGTCGTACTGACCGCTATTTCTCGACAAGTGGGTCCCACCGTGGCGTCGGCATGACGTCGGCGGTGATGTCCGCAGCGCCAACGCGCGTCTTGGTGACGATGGGCGTCTTTATCAGCGACTCATGCGCGCGGCGGACTCGGTGTGCCATGCGTCGCGGCGTGATTGGTTGCGGTCGGTGCGGCGGCGACGTGGGTCCGCTTTGTCGGCCACGCGCGATGAACGGCGGCGTGGCACGATTTCGGTGCCCTCGGTTGCATCTAACGGCGGAGGTTAGAAGATGAGGTTTACTATTCCTCTGGCGGCGACGGACTCACCCGGCGTTGGATCTGGATCGTCGGCCGGTGAAGGTCGGGCTCGGTGGAGACGGTCGGCGGCCGCTTCACCGAGCAGGGAAGACGGCGATGCGCGGCGCTCCCGACGTTCCTCCGCGTGAAGAAGTAGTGCTCCGACGCGCGTGACGAGGTGAGTTCGAGGGTGGCACGGCGACGGCGGAGAATCACCGGCGGCGGCAAACGGCGCAAAGAAGTGCGGCGAGGGCTTGGGACTTCGGCGAGCTCGGCGGCGAGGCGGCGGCGTTTCGGCGGCGTGATGAGTACGGACGCAGCGGGCGTGTCGAGAAGATCACACCACGGTGGCGGCGCATTAAATAGCAGCCTCGACGTCCAAAATCATGAAACCGAGGCCCACACGGCGCGGCGGAGAGTCCGGCGGCGATCTGGAGAGGCGGCGTGGCGCGATGGTGGCCCTCGATTCGACCCAATCCAATCGCAGTAACGCACATGGCGACGTGGCTAGGCGTGAGCCGTTGGATCCGGATCGCACGGCGGCGTTAGGGTTTTTCCGAGCTGGGCGACAAGACTCGACCCGATCTTGTTCATCCGGATTTTATTTCTTTTTCGAATAAAATTAATTCCCAAAAATCAAATAATTTATTTGGGGCATTAAAAATATCAGAAAAATTCGGAAAAATTCTCATAAATATTTTAGGACATTTGTGACTCAAATAAAATATTTTCAACAAAATTTTATTTTAACTTTTCTATTATTTAATTGATTTGATAAATGGTTTAATTCAAAATAAATTCAAATAATTCCAAATAAATCCAAATAAATTCCAGAAATTCTCAAAATTCAAAATACCATTTAAATGCAAGAAAAGCAAAAATTGGGGTGTTACAAACCTCCCCCTTAACGGAATCTCGACCCAAGATTTAAGGTCGACTAAGGAATAGGTTGGGAAATTCCTTCTTTAGGTCTTCTTCACGCTCCCGAGTTGCTTCGCTCTCGGAATAATTACTCCTTCGAACTCAGAAAGCGGTCGATTTATTCTCGTTTCTCGATCTCGGTGTCCAAGATTTTCACCGGTACTCCTTATAAGTCAAATCCTCCGTGACTCGGCCGACTCAAACGGCATCTGCTCTTCGGCACTCTCGAGACATTTCTTTAATTGTGACACATGGAACACATCATGCACACTGCTAGAGATCTGCAGTAACTCCGGTGACACGCTACTTCACCTCTTGACTTAGGATCTTGAATGGGCCAACATATCTTGGTGCTAACTTCCCTTTAGTATGAAACCTCTTAACTCCTTTGAGTGGGGTAACTCTAAGATACACAAAATCTTGGGCTCAAAACTCAAATCCTGCGGCGATTATCGGTAGAACTCTTTTGCCTTGATTGCGCAATTTTCAACCTTTCCCTGATCATGGCTATCTGCTCTTCAGCTTCTCGAAGAATATCCGGTCCAAACATATGACGTTCTCCGGTCTCATTCCAGTTCAACGGCGTTCGACAGGGTCTTCCATATAGTGCTTCAAATGGCGACATCTGCAAACTTGCCTGGTAACCGTTGTTATAGCTGAACTCGGCATATGGCAAACACTTATCCCATGAAGTTGTATAAGCCAATGCACATGCCCTCAACATGTCCTCCAGTATCTGGTTAACTCTTTCCGTCTGCCCATCTGTCTGTGGGTGATATGCAGTGCTAAAGTTCAGACGGGTCCCTAGGGCCTCATGCAGCTTATCCCAAAACCTTGAGGTAAACTGAGTACCTCATCGATACAATTTTCTTGAACTCCATGTAGACATACAATTCTTGACATATACAATTACGCTAAGCGGTCCCCGAGTACGTAGTCTTCTTGGTATGAAGTGGGCAACCTTTGTCAAGCAGTCCACTATAACCCATATGGAGTCATACCTGTGCGGGTCCTCGGTAAACCGGTAATGAAGTCCATTCCGATTTCCTCCACTTCCACTCGGTATCTTCGGGGTCAGAGTAACCTGCTGGCCTTTGATGCATTGCTTTGACTCTTTGGCATATGTCGCTGCAACGCAACATGCTCTGCAACTTCACGCTTCATGCTTGGCCACCAAAATCTTTCCTTGGTCTTGATACATCTTAGCGCTTCTGGATGAATGGAGTACTTGGAGTCATGAGCTTCCTCCGAGAATCATTTGTTTGATTCCTTCTTATGCGATGCAAAATCGATTCTTGATCCATAATGTACCTGCTCATCCAAATTTGAAGTCCTTTGCCTTGCCTTCCTCCATTTTAGACTTAATCCTCTGAATCTTGACATCATTCTTCCATCCTTCACGAATATGATCTTCGAGTAGGCTTCACTTCTAGAGCGGCTATAAATCCTTTAGGCACAATCTCCGCTTTAGCTTCGAAATTCCGTGCATAACTCAACCTGGTTTTCCCCCACCAACATGTTCACAGAATGGCTTTTTCGACTTAAAGCATCTGCCACCACATTGGCTTTTCCGGTGATAATGAATCCCAGATTGTAATCCTTAATTAGTTCCAACCATCTCCTCGCCTCATGTTCAGTCCGTTTGAGTAAATATATATTTAAGACTCTTATGGTCAAGGTACACCTCACATCTGCTTCAATCGATAGTGCCTCCATAACTTCAAAGCATGCACTACGGTTTGCTAACTCCAAGTTATGTGTCGGGTAGTTCTCCTCATGCGGCCTCAACTGCCTTGATGCATACGCAACGACCTTTCTGTTCTGCATTAACACGCATCCTAGTCCTTGACGCGATGCATCACAGTATATATCAAAGCTCTGGCTTAAATCCGGTAAAACTAACACCGTGCCGTTGTCAAGCGTTTCTTCAACTCCTGAAAACTCCGCTCACATTCCGGCGTCCATGTAAACTTCTTCTCCTTTTTCAACAATTGCGTAAGAGGTCTCGCAATCGTTGAGAATCCTTCAATAAATCGGCGGTAATAACCGGCCATTCCAAGGAAACTACGAATTTGAGTCACCGTCTTGGGTGGCTCCCAATGCAACACTGCTTCCACCTTACTTGGATCAACTGCGACTCCTTCGGCGGTCACCACATGTCCAAGGAATTCCACCTTGTTCTTCCAGAAATCACACTTGCTAAACTTAGCGAAAAGTTGCTGCTCTCTTAACCTCTCCAGAACTAGCCCGGATGCTCGCATGCTCTTCCACAGTCTTGGAGTAAACTAGAATGTCATCTATGAACACAACAACGAACTTATCCGGATATTCCATGAAAACCTTGTTCATCATATTCATGAAATATCAGGTGCATTTGTCAAACCGAAAGACATAGCGTGAACTCATAATGTCCATATCTTGACGAAAATCTTGCCTTGGCACATCCTCCGATCGAATCTTCACCGGTGATAACTCGATCGTGAGGTCAATTTTGGAGAAAACTCCGGCTCCTCTCAAGCGATCAAATAGGTCATCGATCTGGGTAGCGGATACTTATTCTTTATAGTGACTTCATTCAAAGCTCGGTAATCCACACACATCCCAGAACTTCGTCCTTCTTCTTGACAAAGCGAACCGGTGCTCCCCATGGCGATTTAACTAGGTCTAATAAATCCCTTATCTAATAACTCCTCAATCGCTTCTTCATTTCGACCAGCTCATCGGTTGACATCCGATAGGGTCTCTTAGCTATCGGGTTCCTTCGGTACTAACTCGATTACAAACTCTATGTCCCTGTCTGGTGGCATCGGGTAAATCCTCCGAAATACATCCGGGTATTCTCGACAAGCGGATACGTCTTCTATCTTGACGGCCTTCACACTATTGACCATCAAGCTGTCCATTCGAGCGGCGGTGGCTTGAAACTCTACTTTTCTCCCACAAGGACTCTCGTGATATGACTCTTCGTCCACGTCTAACACAACCTTGTGCTTAGACAACCATCCATTCCCAAAATAACATCTAGGTGCAGGTATCTAACACCACTAAGTTTGCTAGAACTCTGCTCCATCTATAAGCAACTTTACCCCGAACATCCTACATCGGTTCGGAGTTACGATCCGGGGATTGTACTAGCAATACATGCCTAAGGTTCACCATTTTCAACCCATTGTTCACAGCAAAAATCCGAGATATAAGCGAATCACGAAGCTCGAATCAAATAAAAGCTATTGCAGTCTTGAGTTGACAAGTAACTTACCGGACTGACGTCCGATGTATTCGCCTTTGCATCAGCAGTGACATGATTGACTCGCCTCTTACCACGGTTTGTGTGGCGGCTCAGATAATGTAACTCCACGACTTGCTCTGGCGCGGTGTCTTTGTTGGAGTAGTCCCAAGATTGAAGCGGCGGTGTCCTCCTCCTCCTTCTTAGGACAATAATTGGCAAAATGCCTGGCTCGTTGCGATTATAACAACGTTTAGCTCCATTCTTCAACTCCTCGCAGACCGCATTCCCAACTGGTGTTGGTGTCTGGAAATTTTGTCCGGCAGGTCTTGGTACTGGCGACGGCGTCGTCATCACATTTCTTGGCTGAAATCTGAAGAACTGGTTTGGCGCAACCCTCAAACGCTGCGCTCCCTGGCGTGCTCCCTGCTGTGCCATCCTGCGCTTCCGGTTGTCCTCTAGCTCCTTGCGCTTATCCTCCAATATCAGCGCCTTGTTCACCAGCTCCTGAAAGTCAGGAAAAGTGTGGGTTATGAGTCCCACCTGCAGTCCTGAATTCAGTCCTTTCATGAATCGAGACTGCCTGGCCTTATCCGTTGCTACATCCTCAAAAAGGTGGCGTGCCAACTCGTGAACTTATTGAGATACTCGGACATCGATTGATTGCCTGCTTGATGCCCTAAACTCCTCCTTTTTAGCTCCATTATGCCTTCGGCACATGGTATCGCCGAAAGCAATCGTGAACTCCTCCCACCGATGTCCTGCGGGTGCTCATGAGCGCGCAGATAGTTTTCCCACCATTCACCAGGTTCCTCAAGTCGATGAGAGGCATAGAGTACCCTCTCATTTCCTTCACACCGGGTAATGTGCAACTTTCTCTCTATCGTCCTCGGCCAATCATCTCGCCTCCAATGGATTGGCATTTCGAGAAAATGTAGGCGGTCGTGTCCTCATGAATTCAACGACCTCGAGTGTGGCCTCTGCCTTTGGGTTGACTCAGTTAACTTGGCGCTTCGCGGCTTGGGCGATGACTTCTGTCAGATTCGCTGCATCATGGTATGCATCAAGCGAGTCTGCGACAATGAAGGCTCCAAGGTTACGCATGTCAACGGTGGTCTTTGGTTGGGGTCCTTGCCGTCATCATTGATGTTTCGGTGAGCGTGAACCACTCCCATTTCCTCCTTGGTTTCCACGAGTGTTCACCATCTGTCGATTGTTCCATGGTTTAGAGACGAGAGGGGAATAAGAATAGACAGTAATGGAATACCTATGCGGGGTCAAAGTGTAACACAAAATCTAACTTTATTACTTTATTAATATCTGGGTATGGTTGCTCACAATGCCTAAAGGCCTTGCAACACATACCGATCACTCACAAGCATGAAAGAAGCAAATCAAACTAATATTCTGGAGTCAAACGCCTCTAAGGGTGACTCTTATTCCAAGACGCGACTCAACGCAGGAGTCTCAACTGCTAATCCTAACGCTCACTCCTCTAGCCATCCCCACCGAACTCCTCGGGATACACCGCCAGTGTCTTGGTGCGGTACAAACCTATCCCAACGATCCTCGGTGGATCGCCTCCTGCACCGGCTCAACCTCCACTGGCTCCGGCTTGACCTCCACCGGCTCTGGCTTAACCTCCACCGGCTGGCTCGCTTCACTTCCACTGGCTCTGGCTGCGGCTCGCTTGTGGCTCCTCCGGTTCAGGTCGTGTAGCTCCAGCCTCGCTCGGCTCGTCTGCATCTGATTGTCTCCAGCCCCAATCCTCTGGATAGAGTGGGCCAAGTACTCACAAGTCTGCAGAGATGAGCCCTAAGGCTGTGTGAACTCGCCACGAGACCTCTGCAGCTCTGAACCATCTCGTCGATAGCATCCTCTTGGCGATGACATATCCGCCGATGGGTGATCGTGGCATCCTCCTCCTCGATGGGCTCTCGGTTGTAGCGAGTGTCTCTACGTGGGTGGTGACGAAACACTTGTGCCATCCAACTCTCAGGGTAGGTACGAGCAATCGCCTCATCGCCAAACGCGATGTCTCCCTCGAATCGGCGTCAAATGACAACCTCTGGCGGTGATGCGGATGTGACGACTCGCCCTCGCCCTATCCCTAAGCGTGACCGTGATAGTGACATCCTGGGCAATATCGATCTGCCCGATCCACATAGTCCCCGAGAGATCGGCTGTCATATCCTCCAAGCAACTGCATCATACGCCAAAGCTCCGTGGCGTACCCTCCAGTGCGCTCACCAAAAGAGTGGATCATCCTCATCTGTCAAAGGTCACTCACGTGAAACTTAGATATTTTAAACAAAGCGTACATGCGATAAATTCAGCAGGGGGTATGAAAAGAAAGAAGGGATAAGTCGAGATTGCATTATCATCTTGGCACATTTTAGCTTTTAGAAAATAGTTTTATCCTCACTACAACCATTCTAACTAAGGGCCAGTCCTACAGTCAGTATGGCTCTGATACCACCTCTGTCGGGACTCGGGCTTGCAAATCCGGACCCTCTGTGTATTCAGCACTAGTCCAGGATCACGCTATTGCACACAGTCTTAACATTGGTACATATCACAGTCAAAACCAACGAAATAATAAGTACTTTGATTAAATATTCAAACTAGTTGATTGACCTTATGGTCAAGTTACAAAGATACGATCGCCTCATGAGCGAAGACTTATTAGAATATTCAAATGCAATGGAAATAAAATAAACTCGTGGCGCCAACCAATTTGCCACAGTAATCGACTAGGCTCGCTCCTAGTTTGTCGTCTCCTCGATACTCCTCCTCTGAGCGGGGTTGCTTCTTCTTCAAGCTGAAGTTGTGTTGTTGTGGGGTGAGTACTTTGAGCACTTTCGGAAGTCATGCATGTAATGCAATTCTAATATTCTACATGCAGGGCTTAGTACAAAGGATAGGCTATGGTTCATGAGCGATCTGACATTTAAGAATAACGGTAATAATTTGCAAAGCAAAGAAACATAATAAGAATAGTAGCTTTCACAAACATTTTAATCACAATCATATTTCCATCCTATGTCAAGTTCCTCATTACCAACCCAAGCATTTTTCCATAAACAATACATTTTCATAAAAATCTAACCCTTGATCAGAATCACCGAAGCGATGCTCAATACTGTGAGCACGGCTATTCAATAGGTTGTACACTCGCAGAGGTTATACACTTTACCCACAAGATACATCAAATACCACCAAGGCAAATAAGCATGACGGCCTTTCCAAAGTTCCATCTAAACCCAAGACGCCGCTAAGGTTTCAACACTGGAGGGACTGGTTACCACACCTGTGGCCCCTCTTGCGCCATGTGAGTTCTCATTCCGCTTCTCAGGCCTCACACCACCACAGCAGTACCAAAGAATAGATTTCCCGGTTTACTCACTAAGCCCGTACCATTACGGAGCTTGTGGTCAGTATGAGAGACTCAGTTCAAATGCTCGCAAGGTTAAGTCCTTAGTTGACCGAGGCAAGACTAACCAAGTGTGATCTCAATTATCCAAAACCAATAAAACCAAATCGACGCCTTGCTTGCCACTCTTGGCCCACGAAACAATCTTGCCATTTGCCCCGCCTAAATCATTTTCCCACCCCAGGTTCTTTACCATTGCACCACGTGCCATCATCAACTCAATAACACATGTCTCATTCACAAAATCGTTCCATATCTCATTAAGTCAAGATTAACTTTGGTATTCCAAAATCATGAAAGCGTCCGCAAGGTGGCTAAGCATACTACTTGGTCTACTCAACCCATGTTGGCAAATTATAAAAGTCCAACTATTAATCCATATCCTAGGGTGACAAAAGATTCATGGCCTACAATTATATATGACAAGGTGGCATACAGACAACTTAGGCATTTAACTAATCCCAAAACTTATTCAAAATTATTTCTATCAAATTAGCATGCAATAGTTTAAATAAAAATAATTTGCTCTAGTAGGTTCAACATGATCAAACACAACTTGCCTTCAAAAAGTCTCGATTCGGCTCTGAGCTTGCTCACAGTCGAACCTCTCCCTCGAAACCTTCGGGCACTTCAACGTCTCACGCATAGCGTAAACACAAACAATAAAATAAATAAACAGTGGGCAAACAGTGCTCAAAAATTCAATTAAAATTCATAAACAGAAAGATCACAATTTTACAAATTTATAGAAATTGGAATCACTCAAATCGGAGTTAAAACGCAAAAGTTATAAGCATTTGAAGTTTCAAAATATATTTAAAATCAATATACCGAATTAAATAAATATTTTCTTTTTCGAAAATCAATTATTAAATCATCGTAACACGCGTCGCCACCAGAGAGTGACACGTGGCCTTCTTGGCGACGCCACCCCGACCGCTATTTCTCGACAAGTGGGTCCCACCGTGACGCCGGCATAGACGTCACGGTGATGTCACGCGCGCGAAGGCGCGGTGACGATGGGCCCGTGCTGTCAACGACTCATGCGCGCAGTGCGGCTCGGTGTGCCATGCGTCGCGGCGTGATTGGTTGCGGTGCGGTGCGATCGACGTGGGTCCGCCTTGTCGCGTCGCGCACAATGAGCGGCGGCGTGGCACGCAGTGCCCTCGACGGCATCTAACGGCGGAGGTTAGAAGATGAGGTTTATCGTTCCTCGGCGACGGACTCACCCGGCGTTGGATCTGGATCGTCGGCGGGTGAAGGTCGGGCTCGGTGGAGACGGTCGCGCGGCTTCACCGGGCTGAAGAAGGCGACGATGCCGCGGCGCTCGACGTTCCTCGGCGTGAAGAAGTAGTGCTCGACGCGGCGTGACGAGGTGAGTTCGAGGGTGGCACGGCGACGGCGAGAATCACCGGCGGCATTTAAACGCGAAAGAAGTCGGCGGAGGGCTTTGGACTTGGCGAGCTCGTCGGCGAGGCGGCGCGCGTTTCGGCGGCGGATGAGTACGGACGTGTCGCAGGCGAGAGAAGATCACACCACGGTGGCGGCGCATTAAATAGCAGCCTCGACGTCCGGAAATCGCGAAACCGAGGCCCACGGCGCTGGCGGTGAGTCCGGCGGCGATCTGGAGAGGCGACGTGGCGATGGTGGCCCTCCGATTCGACCCGATCCAACGGCAGCACATGGCGGCGTGGCTAGACGTGGCCGTTGGATCCGGATCGCCGCACGGCGTTAGGGTTTTTCCGAAGTGGGCTGCACAAGATCGGCCCGAGATCGTTCATCCGGATTTTTATTTCTTTTTCGAATAAAATTAATTCCCAAAATCAAATAATTTATTTGGGGCATTAAAAATATCGAAAAAATTCGGAAAAATTCTCATAAATATTTTAGGACATTTGTGACTCAAATAAAATATTTTCAACAAAATTTTATTTTAACTTTTCTATTATTTAATTGATTTGATAAATGGTTTAATTCAAAATAAATTCAAATAATTCCAAATAAATCCAAATAAATTCCAGAAATTCTCAAAAATTCAAAATACCATTTAAATGCAAGAAAAGCAAAAATTGGGGTGTTACAACTTCATACCAGCACTGTGATGGCGGCGATTCAAGTAAGTTTGAGTCTTCAATCTATTGCATTTAGAGAATATATTAATTCAAAATACTTATACGTTGTATTTGTAGGCAATGTTCCAGCGATGGGGCAAAACATTGTCTTTCCACCGTTCCAGCCGCCGCCGCCACCGCCACAATGGGGGATGTATCCTCCGGCATGTCCTGCAGCTCAGGTATTCTTGCTAAACATTGTGAATCGAGTTGAACTTAGTCAATCTAGCTAATATTAGTTTGTTGTACCTAATCTTGTTCAAACTAGCTACATTTAGTCAATCTAGCTAAACTTAGTCATTTCTAGCAAGACTTAGTGAATCTAGCAAGACTAAGTATCTCTAGAGTCAAGTTTGATGAATTTAACGATATTTAGTTCATTTTGCTAAACTTGGTCCGTTGTAGTTAAACTTTGTAAATGTAGTTAAATTTACTCAATATAGCTACACTTACTAATTTCTAGCTAAACTTTGTCAAAACTTCTAAATCTAGTAAAATTTGATCAATCTAGCTATAATTGTTGCCTTACGTGCGGATCAACGGCACATGGGTCCTCGTCTTAGAGTACTCACTTTTGCAACACTTGCGGACACGCATAATCTTGCGGTTCGTTTCTTACTTGTCTCCTTATGGTACATTCATTCTTATATTATTGTCTAATCTTGCATTTTCTTGTGTAGGGAACCGACGGTGCAACTGCCTTTGTCAACGCGCTCTTTGCTTCCGGATCAAGCGGCCAGAACTCCAATCAACCGGATGGTGGCGGCGGTTGTAGATTGTTTGATAGTTGTCACTTTGGATGTGTATGATTCGAAATGAACTTTTGGATGCGTTTGTAGTTGTGTCACTTTGGCCTTTTT
Source organism: Guadua angustifolia (assembly GCA_036346375.1). Lineage (NCBI taxonomy): Eukaryota > Viridiplantae > Streptophyta > Magnoliopsida > Poales > Poaceae > Guadua > Guadua angustifolia. The sequence continues at coordinate 358,105 of JAYEVE010001044.1, read as the reverse complement.
GTATGTTATGACAATTTGGATATTATGATGGATTGATAACTTGATTATATGCATGTTCTGTGCTTGATTGATTATATTCATGAATTGTATGTGTTGATGTGTGAATTGCTGTCAATGTTGATTATATTATGTATTGAATTGTGTGGCGAAACATGAAAATAGGGGTAAAAGTTGCCCCTGATATTACTAATTAACGTCGGCCAAAGGGCTGGCCGATGTTAATTAGCCGCTAATTAACGTCGGCCCACGGGGTTAGCCGACGTTAATTAGTAATCCTGCAGTCCTGTTTTCATCCGACAAATGTCTGGCAAAACGCTAATTAACGTCGGCCAAATATGAGCCGACGTTAATTATCCCCACGGCGGTCACGGCAGTAATTAGCGTCGGCTGCGTCAGGCCGACGTTAATTACTAATTAACGTCGGCATCCGACGTTAATTATGCTAATTAACATCGATTAACTATCGTGGGCCAAAAGCCGACGTTAATTAGCCATTTGCCGGTGAAGATCTTGGACACGATGGATCGAGAAACGAGAAACAAATCGACCTGTTTTTGCAGAGTTCAGTGGAGTAACCATTCCGAGAGCGAAGCAACCTGGGAGCGCGAAGAAGATCTGAAGAAGGAATTCCCTAACCTATTCCTTAGTCAGCCCTACGAATCTCGAAGTCGAGATTCTCATAAGGTGGGGAGGTTTGTAACATCCCAATTTTGCTTTCCTTGCAATTAAATGGTATTTTGAATTTTTGAGAATTTCTCGAATTTATTTGGATTTATTTGGAATTATTTGGATTTATTTGAATTAAACCATTTAACAAATTAATTAAGTAATAGAAAAGTTAAAATAAAATTTTGCCAAAAATATTTTATTTAAGTCACAAATGTCCTAAAATATTTATGAGAATTTTTCCATAATTTTTCTGGTATTTTTTAGGCCTCAAATGGATTAAATGATTTTCGGGAATTAAATTAAAAGGGAAAAGCCGGAGAATAGCCAAGCAACAGTGTTGGGCCGGCCCAACACTGTGCGGACCGCAGCCAGCTGTAACATCCCAAAATTTGGGCTTTCAAAAATTTATATTAAATTAGCTTTCCAAAATTTTTCTTCAATCTTATTTGATTAAAGAAGCTTATATCTCACTGAGAATATTATCATGTCTTCCTCATAACGTACTTAACCCATGGTAAAAATATCAAAAACTAATAATTACTTTTATTGCCGTTTAAAATTCAAAAACAGATATCACTTAAATCTAAAATCAAGCAATGTCGAATTTTTATTAAATAATGGAGTAAGGTTTTGAGCTGAAAATTTTACAGAAGCATCCTTAGCTCAAATTCATTTGAAAAACAATGTTTCAGAAATAATAGACTTTATTTACTCTTAAAGAAAAATCAAAAACAGTAACAAGGATTTGGTGCGATCGGTCTTTTAATTGCCAAATCCAACACTTTAATGAAACTCAAAGAAAACTCAAACAACATGCTATAGCAAATAATTTTGTAAAATACCAGAGTCCAAATGGAGAATAAATATAATTTTTCTAGAATTTTTCAACACAATTTAGATATCTCAAAAATTCAAAAACAGATTGAAAATCAGCCAAGTTTGGTGAATTACTGTCCTCAAACCACAATAGATAATCAAGTGAAACCAAAGAAAATGGAAAGTAGAACTTCTGGTCTACTTGCTCAAAAATTTGCAGAATTTTTCAACCAAGTCTTCACCCCTTCCCAAGCCTGCCCAACTGACATGTCAAATCTGCACTTAAATTAATTCATCTGCCAAATGCAACCGGTTCACTCCTTGGAACTTGTAGCTAAGCCTCTGGCAGGTGGTCCCATGCACGCCTGGGCCCACTGGCCAGCCTCTCCTCCCTTCTCTCCTTCCTTTCTCCCTCTCCTGCTCCTGCCCAAACGCTGTCACGGCATCGTTTTCTTGCGCCAGCGTCGCCGTGCTGTCCCCTCGTGGCTCTCTCTCCCTGTGCCATTGGCTGGTAGGGGCGGCGCCGAACCACTCTCCTGCGCCTTGCTCCTCTACTTCTCCTCCCAAGCCACTCCTTCTACCTGCGCCTCTCACCTCTTCTCACGCCAAAGCAGCACTTGCAGCAGCAGCCGCCGGAGCTCCCTGCCTGCCGTCCAAGCAGCGGCAAGCCGACGCCGGCCACCAGCTTCTTCCGCCGAGCTAGGCCTCCTGCTACCTCCCCGGCGAGCCAGCACCTTGCTACCTCTCTTCTTCTTCTCTTGCGCCAGTGAGCTAGCTCCAGCCGAGCCTGTGCAGACGCAGCACTCAGCCAAGCCAGAGCCGACCGTGAGTCTTCCCCCTTGCGCCGGCGGGCCTGCACACAACCGCAGCTGCCGCCGAGCTGTCCGCTGAGTCTTGGACTTCTTCTTCTCCGTTGCAAGGTAGCCCGTGAGTTCTTCTGCAGCCTCATCTCACTAATGGCCTCACTACCAGCTCCCAAATCTTGCTCCTCTATCTTGCATGCAGCCTTCCCAGCCAAGCTCATCATTCCCTGCAGCTCCTCTCTGCAGTCTGCCAACTGAACCGAAGCCAAACCCCATCGCCATTGTTGCTGCTCTCGTGGAGCTCTAGGTTCGTATTGGTAAGCTCAAGTAAATATGCAAGGAACCTTGTCACAAGAACTAGCATAGCGTAGTGGTAGAGCCCTAGTGCCTGCATTCAACAGATCCTGTGTTCGATTCCACCTCCAGCACTTTATTTTTTTTATTTTTCTTATTTTTGCCCTACGCAATAAAACTGTTATATCTTTTGCTGTGAATCTCCGATTAATGCAAACTCAATTCCTAAATTTGAGTTATTTAGTAAGGATTCAGAATATGCAATAAAAAGTTATATGTTGCTTGCTGCAAAAACTTTTAATTAGAGTTTGAATGAAAGTCACATTTTTAGTGTTATGAAGCAACTATATTATACCTTGGTCCATAAATCATGAAATAAATATGACATGTTCCTGCAACCTTACATGTTCTATTTTTGCATAAACATTTAGATTTCAATGTGATTTGGATCAAAAATTAAGTGTAGAAAGCCTTTCTTCATGCAAGATTCAAAGGGTTAAAATATGAATTAAACAAGCTTAAAATTTAGTGAAACCAGTTTAGTTGCACTTCTGGGATTACAAAGATCAAAAGTATATAAAAATATTTAGATTTTACTTTTGTTTGCATCAGTTACTTGATAGTCAAACATTCAATGCGCAAAACGTTCATTTGTTCGTAACTTTAGCAAACGGACCTTAAATTCGATAAAACCAATTTCTATGACCCAGAAATGATATGCCTTAGCTTACCATACAAAAGTAACATCAGTTTGATCAACTTCGAGTTCAGCTCATATTAAGCCGAAATCACTATTCACTAGAAAAACACCTGGAACGAATGAGAAATATCACGGAATCAACTTTAAAACACTCTTAGGGATATTCCCTAATGCCTGAAAAATGGTTACATTATCCTATTTGTTGCAACCGCAAACAAAGAAAGAAAAGCGAACCGTAATAGCGCTAAAAGTGTGGTCATATAAGCCTTTTAAATGATCAGAGAATATCGCATATAAATATAAAATCATGAGGAATAATCAAAAACATTATCGATATATATATACTACCATATTCTAAAAAATGTATTAATTATAAGTTGCTTTGTATCCTAATCCAATCAAAATAATATTCTTGAATAATATTCCTTCTTTCCCGATTATTAATTCTTATCTTGATGTATTTTAAAAGCCGTTCTCTTTTGCCTAAATCATCGACCCAATCCATCCAAGTTCCTAATTTCATTAAGCCGTTGTGCCCAATGCTATTCGTTCTTAATTTGGAGTTTATTTGATTTGCTTTTGAAGTTTTGTTGTATTTGGGTTTGTTTATCGTTAGACGCGTTGCTGTAAGTCACTCGAAGGAGCTGAGAATCAAGCAAGCGGAGATTGAAGATCGAGGATCAAGGATCGAAGATAAAGAGTAAAGAATAATATAAATTGCAAGGGCCAGGCAAGTTGTGCTTTGATCATATTGTTCCCAGTTTTACAAATTTACTTTGATTCAAATTATTGCATGCTAGTTCAAGATTAAAATGATTTAAATTAATTTGGGGATTAGTTATTCAACCCAATTGCTCAATATCACCTTGCCATGATTATTTGTACGCCATAATTCATTTGTCACCCTAAGATGGTTGATTATTAGTTGGTTGTTATTACTTACCAACGTGGGTTGGTTAGACCGTGTATAATTGCTTAGCCATGCCACGCAACTCATGCCTTCGAAAATAAAAGGATATCTTGATTAATGGATTATGAAATGTGTTTGTGAAATGGTGTGACGTGTTGCCACACGATAATGTTGATATGTGGAACCAGAGTGGTTCTACATGGATGTTGAGTTGTTGTTGGCATTGTGTTGCGCAATAATCAAGCTGGGTGGTAAAATGTTTTAGACCGAGGGCAAGTGGCAAAAGTGGCATTTGATATGTCACTTTGGTATTTAGCGTGTTGTTGGTAAATTATGAGATGGTATCTTGGTGAATTATGTGATGGTATTGTTGGTGAATTGTTTGGGGTAGTCTTGCCTTGGTCACCCTAAGGACTTCACCTTGCAAGCCTTTGAACTGAGTCACTCGTACAACCACATATCCGATATGGGATGGACCTAGTTTAGTAGGATTCTAATATCTCACCTTTGATACCTCGGGGTGGCGATCATCCCAGGGGTGATTGTATGGGGAGCGCACTGTCTTTGCGGCTTGGTACCCATCCAACGGTGTTAAATCGGTCCTATACTTCGCTCGAGTGAGGGAAGTGATAGTGAAGGCAACACGGAGAGGTTCCTAGGTTGAGCTAGAAGTTTCGAAAGGCTTTGTTATGATCACGCATTCGCATACTGTTGTATGGCGATTCACGGCTGACGTGGTGAGTTGATTGTATCTTGTAGGTAAAGTGTACAACCTCTGCAGAGTGTAAAAACTATTCGAATAGCCGTGTCCGCGGTATCGGACATTGCTCGGGGATTACAGTCAAGGGGTAGAGTTTTGAAAATGAAATGAGGTTGGGAATGTGGACATTGTGATATGGAAATTGGTTAAGGATGAGAAATGCTTTACTTGAGAATGATTACTGAAATTTATTATGGATATTACTTGTTCTCTTGCTTTTCAATCTATTTATGATATTCATTTGGAAATCTTTGCTTTATTGCAAAGAACCCTTAGCCATTCCTTTGGAATAAGCCATGCATGTAGTAATAGAACGCATTACTGCATGACTTGTTGAGTACGGTTGTGTACTCACCCTTGCTATAACAAAACATCACCAGCTTGAGGAGAAGTCCTTGTCTTGAAGAAGGAGAAGTTCTGCAAGAAGGCGAATATCTAGGAGTTGAACCTTGTCAAATGCCCGTGGTATTTTGATGGGATTCACCGACGTTCTTCGTTCATTATTGTTAAGCTTTACTCGAGTTGAAGCCATCTAGGCTTCACAATTGTAAGTTGACCTTAAGGTTGTTCAACTTGTTATATTGAAGATGAATACTTTATTTATTATTCCGTGTGTATGTTTGTGATATTCATCTTTGTTAGCTGTGGGCACTAGCGGTGATCCAGGACTAGTCTTTGAAAACACGAGGGTTTCGAATTGTGGATTCGGTCCCGACAAGACATGGTATCGAGCATACCGACCGTAGGTCTTGACCCTAGATAGTTTGGCCGTTCTTTAAGAACTTCAAAATTATTTTCTAAAGAAAAATTTAACTTGAAGAATAACAAGTTCTTAACTTATCTTATTCTTCCATTCCTTTCCCCTTTTGCTGAAATTTCTATCTTTCCCTTGATTTAAGTTGAAAATCTCACCTCGATCGTCTTGAATAGATAACGATGTTTCACACTTTAGGAGAAAGCTTTGGATGCCGTTCTTTGAATATGAAGATCGTGAAGACAGAATCGTCGAGCTCAAGGAAAGAGTGCCGATGAAGTGTGCGAAAAGTAGAAGAACCAATTAATCGATGAAGTGTTCAAGAAATTGAGGAATCGATGCTTGAGTAGCCGTTGAGACTCATGTGTGAGAGTCGCGTGTGTCTAAGTTAGAGTGTTACCCTTTCTAGACGTTAGACTTGTGTGCTTAGGTTAATTTGGTTTTACATTTCTTTGAGTTTGCGTTATGTGTGCATGGCCTTTAGGCTTTTGTGAGCAACCATACCAAGTTATAAATAATGATTGTATAATTTGAGGTTTTGGGTTAAACCTAATCCCCGTAATAGTTCTTGGATACTTATCTATGCTTTTCCCTCTTGCCTATTAACCTTGGTCACCAACAAATGGAGAAGTTTTCGGTGATGACCTTGGCGATATTCTGAAGCGATCCAAGTCGATTCAGATGTTGCCGCCGATATCGGTGTTAGAGCCGATGTTGACCAAAAGCAATCTCCGGTTCCACCGGTTGAAAATTCAACAAGTCGTTCTCGGTGCAAGTTTGCAAAGTTCATTGAAACCAAGCCACCCGTTTTTGAAGAATTCACCTCTCTACAAAGTACAGAAACCTGGATTCAAGTCATAGAGAAGAAGCTATCTTCCATACAGTGTGATGATAAAGATAAGGTTATATATGCCACCAGTCAGTTAGAAGGTGTAGCATTAGCTTGGTAGAAAAACTTCCGTGCCATCCATGGTAATGATCAGAATATCACTTGGAAGGAATTCACTACTGCGTTTCGTGAGTTTCATGCTCCGATGAAAGGTGCAACCAATTCAGAGGAATATACAACTCCTGCATACCACAACCAATCTGGACGTTGTTCTTTAAAATGTTGCCAACCGAGCAAGTCAGAAGATCGTGCATGTATCCGTTGTGGAGTCATAGGACATACCTCGGACGAGCATCATATCAATTGTTCCAGTTGTGAAGGGAACCATCCTCTTGGAGAATGTCCGAATAATAAGATTACATGTTTTATTTGTGAAAGCCAAGATCATTGCCCAAGCCAGTGTGCTATGTATTCGGTATTGACTTCTGCAATGCAACGTCAACGAGAAAATTTCCGAGCCATTGTGGTTCAAGAGTTAGCAAAGAAAGGCATGTTGTCATCTACCCATGCTTTGTCATCTGAGCATTTAAAGGAAAAATACCAAGAATCTAGTAATCCACCTCAGAAAAGAAGCAAGTCAAAGTCACCAGGAAGTTGTTTCCTTTGTGGTAAACAAGGTCACTATGTCAGACAATGTCCCCAGAAGAATCAAACACAAACTTTACCTTCAATCATCTCAGAAGTCAGTACGGTTCAAAGCATAACACCAAGATCGCATGGTGCAGCATCAAAGAATCGATTATGCTATGCCTGCCGTGAAAGAGGTCACTTTGTCAAGCAATGCCCGTTCAAATATAAAGTACCTTGTGGAATTGAAATTGTTCCTGAAGCTACCTCGGTTGAGCCTGAATTGCCAAGTATACATGAAGCAACAACAGAAGCCGATTGTTCCAAGAAGCGAGTAAAGAAAAGACGGTTGGTGATGAAGCTACCAAGAAGTTTCAAAGTCGTGATGCCATACTCTAATCTATAAGAGTAATGTCAAGGAATTCTCTTAGCAATTCCTAATTGTGGAATAAGTGTACCGAATTCTAAATCAAAAGTAGTAATGGCAATAAAGGATATGATATATCTTTGAGCATTCACTTTACCAAATAATGTTCATGTGTATGTCGGCCATAGAGCCCGAGTTTTCGATAATGTGATGTAGAGACAAAAATTTGTTGATTCAGCATATTGAAGACCGATACCTTTACTTGATGGTAATCAAGCATTAATCGCTATGGAAAGAATATCTAGTTGATATAGAATTTCCGATGCTACTCGAGAACCGAATCGACAAAGATAATACTGACCAACAGATCAACAAGGATGTTATTCATATCCATGCTTTTGAAAAGTCAATTAAGATAAAATTAATTCAGAATCTCAGATTCGGGACTCGATCATGATGTTAGAAGTTACCAGATTCATTTCGATCAAAGTCCCTTACCCTGAAGGTCATTGATAGTGAATTGCAAGGATCAATGAATCGTTCAAGATTTTGAATTGCTGTGAAGCAATTATTAATCAGCTTGAGTTCCTCAGATCAAGAGCTGTTCTCAAGAACCAACTTAACAGAAATGATATTCAATCTTCGACCAAGACCGCAGAATAGCAAGTTGCTTTCGCCGTTAGGAGCAGTTTGTCCAGTTTCCAAGAAAAGCAAAGAGTCAAGTGTGCAGTTGACTGCAAGTGCAAAGAGCCTCGAAGGTCGAGTTTTCCGAACCTATTCTTTAGTCAGCCGAATCTCGGGGCGAGATTCTGTTAAGGGGTAGGTTTGTAACATCCCAAAATTTGGGCTTTCAAAAATTTATATTAAATTAGCTTTCCAAAATTTTTCTTCAATCTTATTTGATTAAAGAAGCTTATATCTCACTGAGAATATTATCATGTCTTCCTCATAACGTACTTAACCCATGGTAAAAATATCAAAAACTAATAATTACTTTTATTGCCGTTTAAAATTCAAAAACAGATATCACTTAAATCTAAAATCTGCAATGTCAGAATTTTTATTAAATAATGGAGTAAGGTTTTGAGCTGAAAATTTTACAGAAGCATCCTTAGCTCAAATTCATTTGAAAAACAATGTTTTAGAAATAATAGACTTTATTTACTCTTAAAGAAAAATCAAAACAGTAACAAGGATTTGGTGCGATCGGTCTTTTAATTGCCAAATCCAACACTTTAATGAAACTCAAAGAAAACTCAAACAACATGCTATAGCAAATAATTTTGTAAAATACCAGAGTCCAAATGGAGAATAAATATAATTTTTCTAGAATTTTTCAACACAATTTAGATATCTCGAAAATTCAAAAACAGATTGAAAATCAGCCAAGTTTGGTGAATTACTGTTCTCAAACCACAATAGATAATCAAGTGAAACCAAAGAAAATGGAAAGTAGAACTTCTGGTCTACTTGCTCAAAAATTTGCAGAATTTTTCAACCAAGTCTTCACCCCTTCCCAAGCCTGCCCAACTGACATGTCAAATCTGCACTTAAATTAATTCATCTGCCAAATGCAACCGGTTCACTCCTTGGAACTTGTAGCTAAGCCTCTAGCAGGTGGTCCCATGCACGCCTGGGCCCACTGGCCAGCCCCTCCTCCCTTCTCTCCTTCCTTTCTCCCTCTCCTGCTCCTGCCCAAACGCTGTCACGGCATCGTTTTCTTGCGCCAGCGTCGCCGTGCTGTCCCCTCGTGGCTCTCTCTCCCTGTGCCATTGGCTGGTAGGGGCGGCGCCAAACCACTCTCCTGCGCCTTGCTCCTCTACTTCTCCTCCCAAGCCACTCCTTCTACCTGCGCCTCTCACCTCTTCTCACGCCAAAGCAGCACTTGCAGCAGCAGCCGCCGGAGCTCCCTGCCTGCCGTCCAGGCAGCGGCAAGCCGACGCCGGCCACCAGCTTCTTCCGCCGAGCTAGGCCTCCTGCTACCTCCCCGGCGAGCCAGCACCTTGCTACCTCTCTTCTTCTTCTCTTGCGCCAGTGAGCTAGCTCCAGCCGAGCCTGTGCAGACGCAGCACTCAGCCAAGCCAGAGCCGACCGTGAGTCTTCCCCCTTGCGCCGGCGGGCCTGCACACAACCGCAGCTGCCGCCGAGCTGTCCGCTGAGTCTTGGACTTCTTCTTCTCCGTTGCAAGGTAGCCCGTGAGTTCTTCTGCAGCCTCATCTCACTAATGGCCTCACTACCAGCTCCCAAATCTTGCTCCTCTATCTTGCATGCAGCCTTCCCAGCCAAGCTCATCATTCCCCGCAGCTCCTCTCTGCAGTCTGCCAACTGAACCGAAGCCAAACCCCATCGCCATTGTTGCTGCTCTCGTGGAGCTCTAGGTTCGTATTGGTAAGCTCAAGTAAATATGCAAGGAACCTTGTCACAAGAACTAGCATAGCGTAGTGGTAGAGCCCTAGTGCCTGCATTCAACAGATCCTGTGTTCGATTCCACCTCCAGCACTTTATTTTTTTTTTTTTCTTATTTTTGCCCTCGCAATAAAACTGTTATATCTTTTGCTGTGAATCTCCGATTAATGCAAACTCAATTCCTAAATTTGAGTTATTTAGTAAGGATTCAGAATATGCAATAAAAAGTTATATGTTGCTTGCTGCAAAAACTTTTAATTAGAGTTTGAATGAAAGTCACATTTTTAGTGTTATGAAGCAACTATATTATACCTTGGTCCATAAATCATGAAATAAATATGACATGTTCCTGCAACCTTACATGTTCTATTTTTGCATAAACATTTAGATTTCAATGTGATTTGGATCAAAAATTAAGTGTAGAAAGCCTTTCTTCATGCAAGATTCAAAGGGTTAAAATATGAATTAAACAAGCTTAAAATTTAGTGAAACCAGTTTAGTTGCACTTCTGGGATTACAAAGATCAAAAGTATATAAAAATATTTAGATTTTACTTTTGTTTGCATCAGTTACTTGATAGTCAAACATTCAATGCATAAAACGTTCATTTGTTAAGTAACTTTAGCAAGCGGACCTTAAATTCGATAAAACCAATTTCTATGACCCGAAATGATATGCCTTAGCTTACCATACAAAAGTAACATCAGTTTGATCAACTTCGAGTTCAGCTCATATTAAGCGAAATCACTATTCACTAGAAAAACACCTGGAACGAATGAGAAATATCACGGAATCAACTTTAAAACACTCTTAGGGATATTCCCTAATGCCTGAAAAATGGTTACATTATCCTATTTGTTGCAGCCGCAAACAAAGAAAGAAAACTGAACCGTAATAGCGCTAAAAGTGTGGTCATATAAGCCTTTTCGGTAGTCTGTAGAATATCGCATATAAATATAAAATCATGAGGGAATAACTGAAAAACATTATCTGATATATATATACTACCATATTCTAAAAAATGTATTAATTATAAGTTGCTTTGTATCTGAATCCAATCAAAATAATATTCTTGAATAATATTCCTTCTTTCCCGATTATTAATTCTTATCTTGATGTATTTTAAAAGCCGTTCTCTTTTGCCTAAATCATCGACCCAATCCATCCAAGTTCCTAATTTCATTAAGCGTTGTGCCCAATGCTATTCGTTCTTAATTTGGAGTTTATTTGATTTGCTTTTTGAAGTTTTGTTGTATTTGGGTTTGTTTATCGTTAGGCAGCGTTCTTTGTAAGTCACTCGAAGGAGCCGAGAATCAAGCAAGCGGAGATTGAAGATCGAGGATCAAGGATCGAAGATAAAGAGTAAAGAATAATATAAATTGCAAGGGCAGAGCAAGTTGTGCTTTGATCATATTGTTCCCGGTTTACAAATTTACTTTGATTCAAATTATTGCATGCTAGTTCAAGATTAAAATGATTTAAATTAATTTGGGGATTAGTTATTCAACCCAATTGCTCAATATCACCTTGCCATGATTATTTATGCGCCATAATTCATTTGTCACCCTAAGATGGTTGATTATTAGTTGGTTGTTATTACTTACCAACGTGGGTTGGTTAGGCAGTGTATAATTGCTTAGCCATGCCACGCAACTCATGCCTTCGAAAATAAAAGGATAATCTTGATTAATGGATTATGAAATGTGTTTGTGAAATGGTGTGGCGTGTTGCCACACGATAATGTTGATATGTGGAACCAGTGGTTCTACATGGATGTTGAGTTGTTGTTGGCATTGTGTTGCGCAATAATCAAGCTGGGGTGGTAAAATGTTTTAGACCGAGGCAAGTGGCAAAAGTGGCATTTGATATGTCACTTTGGTATTTAGCGGTGTTGTTGGTAAATTATGAGATGGTCTTGTTGGTGAATTATGTGATGGTATTGTTGGTGAATTGTTTGGGGTAGTCTTGCCTTGGTCACCCTAAGGACTTCACCTTGCAAGCCTTTGAACTGAGTCACTCGTACAACCACATGTCCGATATGGGATGACCTAGTTTAGTAGGATTCTAATATCTCACCTTTGATACCTCGGGGTGGCGATCATCCGAGGGGTATTTGTATGGGGGCGTACTGTCTTTGCGGCTTGGTACCCATCCAACGGTGTTCGTCGGTCCTATACTTGACTCGAGTGAGGGAAGTGATAGTGAAGGCAACACGGAGAGGTTCCTAGGTTGAGCTAGAAGTTTCGAAAGGCTTTGTTATGATCACGCATTAGCATCTTGTTGTATGGCGATTCACGGTGACGTGGTGAGTTGATTGTATCTTGTGGGTAAAGTGTACAACCTCTGCGAGTGTAAAACTATTGAATAGCCGTGTCCGCATGGTATCGGACATTGCTCGGGATTACTGATCAAGGGGTAGAGTTTTGAAAATGAAATGAGGTTGGGAATGTGGACATTGTGATATGGAAATTGGTTAAGGATGAGAAATGCTTTACTTGAGAATGATTACGAAATTTATTATGGATATTACTTGTTCTACTGCTTTTCAATCTATTTATGATATTCATTTGGAAATCTTTGCTTTATTACAAAAGAACCCTTAGCCATTCCTTTGGAATAAGCCATGCATGTAGTAATAGAAGCGCATTACATGCATGACTTGTTGAGTACGGTTGTGTACTCACCCTTGCTATAACAAAACATCACTAGTTGAGGAGAAGTCCTTGTCTTGAAGAAGGAGAAGTTCGCAAGAAGGCGAATATCTAGGAGTTGAACCTTGTCAAATGCCCGTGGTATTTTGATGGGATTCACCGACGTTCTTCGTTCATTATTGTTAAGCTTTACTCGAGTTGAAGCCATCTAGGCTTCACAATTGTAAGTTGACCTTAAGGTTGTTCAACTTTGTTATATTGAAGATGAATACTTTATTTATTATTCATTGTGTATGTTTGTGATATTCATCTTTGTTAGCTGTGGGCACTAGCGGTGATCCTCGGGACTAGTCTTTGAAAACACGAGGGTTTCCGGATTATGGATTCGGGTCCGACACGGCCGTCGCCGAACCCTAACCCGCCACTACAGAACCCAGATTATTTCGTGGGCGAAGCCCGTAAATAACCTAAAAGCCCGTAAATAAATATTTACGTCGGCATGCCCACGTAAATACGCTCACGTAATTACGTTGACGTTAATACAGGTATTTACATCGGCCCCGATGTAAATATGAGTTATTTACGTCGGCCTTGAAGCCCACGTAAATACTTGTTTGTCGTTCTCCACCGACCGTGGAAGATGACGTGGCACTTATTTACGTCAGCCAGGGGCTCACGTAAATAAGTCCCTTATTTACGTCAGCCAGGGGCTCACGTAAATAATACCCTTGGCCCACGTAAATAGTACGTTTTTCCAGAAAAAAAAATTGCTGCTTTATTTGGAATTCAAATACATTTCACATTAGCACATGCATATCCAATTAATAGTTGCCATGACAACACATCATAAATAGCACAACCAAATTCACAAAAACCATAGTAGTGCATCATAGAACCATCACACACAATCGTAAATATGCAAGTCTGTCACAAAAGAGTCGAAGTCCATCACATACAAACCATCCATACAATAGAGTAGCGATACAAATTCAACACATACAAACCTAAGCGACATAAGACCGACATGACCGGGATATCAATTTTCGAAATACCAGTAAAGCGATTGCCACTACCATCACCTTGAGCGGGAAGGTTGGCAACCGAAGGAGAAGTCCTCGTCGAAGCATGGTTGCCTAAACCGGCATGGTCATCCGGAGTGACGACTTGTCGGCTACCCCTAACACCGTCATCGGGAGGAGGGGGGGAGGGGAGGGGAGTGGCGGTGCCTGCAGATGATAGGTGGAGGTTGAAGCAGAGGAGATCCATTGGTTCTCCAAACCGTCGCGACATGTATGCCTACAAATGACATAATTATCATATTATTATCTAAAATAGACAAGTCATGCGAGTAAATAGAATTATTGAATGCAAGTCCAATCGGCATTTTAATCCATGACAAACAATATGGAAGAAACTTACTTGTAGAGTCTGCTGTTGTTGTGCACCCAAACCACGAACTACTCTTGTTGCTTCATTTGCCTCATTTGGTCTTGTTGCTCCCTCAATTGCTCGGCCATTTCGACCTCACGTCTTGCATGTTGTCTTAGCTCCGACTCTAGGCGAGTATCACGAGAACTCGTCCCACTAACATGTGAGGATCGAGTTGACCTCGTTGTACTCAAGACAGCGCTAGTATCCAAGCAACCGTTGAACATGGAAAATCTTCCATGTTTCTTGCCACCCCCAGTAGTGTACAGAGCAACAAGGTCAATAGGTTCGCTCTGCCAGTTGTAATCAGCCCCGTGAGTATCGGTCATTGCTTTCCCATAACTAGCCTGCAAATCATCAAAATCCATGTGGTTGAAATGTGCAAAAATTCAAGCAGGTAGGTACTAGAAAAAAGTAGTCAAACTTGTGGTTAGTAAAAATACATTAACAACATGAAATTACTAGAGTGATTACTAGTAAAAAAGTAGTCGGCAGTAACATTAACGAAGAGACCCAGACTTGTAGTTAGGGGGCCGGGTGTGGTTGCACTTTCTGTAACTAAGTGAAAGGTACACACAACTAAGTCACAGTTTCCTGTTGTCATGTAATCCGGAGGTGTCCCTGGTACTTTCATATTAGTGATAAAACCCACAATTTTATTACTAATGTTTGATTGCACAGGTCCAAAAAGTTCTCAATGATCAGCAGGCGGTAACCTTTTTATGTCGTCCCTGGTGTAGTTTCAGTTGTTAAAGTTTGTGGTAGGAAAGAATAATTTTTCACACAAGTTTGGTGTTGTCATTTCCCAGAATACTTCTGTGCATGACTTTCCATTTTTCCAAGTATATTGCTGCATTCTAACATGGTAGCATGACCGTTGTTTGACCTTCAGGATTCCCGTAATTTTCCAAGATGACTTGGCACAAGTAGCTGCGTCTCACAAGTAGTCGGCAGTAACTATAGTTTTAATAGTGTGCTTGTCCTTGTGTTAAGTTACAGTTTAATTTTGAACAATTCCAAACACAAGAAACGATCTAACTATTGGAGCACGAGACTCTCGGGCTGATTGCAATATACAGGTCAAGCATATGTAGTCGATAGATAAGTGATATCAGTAATCCAACAACTTTTTTTATGATCTCGCTATCAGTAATCCAACACATTAACTGGAGTCATAGATCTGGACTGTTGTCCCAAATATGTCATTTCTTTATGACCATGATCAACATCAATGGTGGCACGCATGATATACATGTTTCCTTTATGCCTACGTACAAAGTAGATTTGAAAAAAACTACTAGCAGCCTCGCATTATGTGGAATTCCAGGGTTACTGTTATCAAATTCCAGTCTCTGTCCTAAAACATTCCAGGGTTACTGAGCATGACATCAATTCTAGCTGGTTTTCTAGCCTAGGTTGAGCATGACATCAATTAGAAACATAATATTTACTAACCAAGCTGGCTGTGGCCCTCTCGAGAGCGAGTTGTTACGGATTTGCGGGTCGAAACCCGGTGGCCTCGAATGTGCGCTTGCACATCGCTAACCGGCATTGAACCACTTTCCGCTCCTACAAATCAATGTAGAATGGTGATCAAATGTAGAATTATGATAACTAAATAAATTGTGATCAAATGTAGAATTATGAAGTGTGTACCATCCGCGTTTTAAGTCGTTGATGTCCATCGAGGACCGAACCGATGGGATACACTCTCACCCGCCTCCTGTTACCCCTCTTCTTGTTTGAATCATCAACAAATGCATGGAGGCCCTAAGTGGTCGAATAGCGAGTGCTTCCCATGCTTCAGGACATTTATTAAACCAACCCAACCTAACTTGATATTATCTGATCCTCACGAAGGTAAATTTTTGAAGCACCCATCTTCTTGTTCATGTCTGATGGAGCACTTGCTTGTAGTACAAGTTCACCGCTGAGATGGTGCTTGGTACATCATCTCCCTCAAACAATTATTCCCTAGTAGTTGCGTTGTTGAAAACAGATCTTGCATGAGCTTGCAACATAGACATGTTGATCCTCACCACTTGTCAAATCGGTATCGTTCCTACAAACCGAAAACAATTTTTGGAAACACATTGTATTATTGTTAGCAAGAATAAATTGTATTGTACATGCCGAAAATTAGAGGATTACCCAAAAGTCCACCCACACGTCGACTTGAATAGGAGTTCCATGCACACCAATAAAGAGAAGTTCAGCGATTCTGAGCACTCTGTGAAGCAATTCAACCATGGCATGCCCAATACATCAAGAAACAAATGGAGAAAAAATATTACCTACTTAAGCAAGATCGGAAGAAGGTTCTCAAGCTACCATCGGCATCGTGCAAGACTGCCTCCCCAAAATCCAGGAAGAACTACACAATTGTCTGCGTAGGAAACAGTGCAATACAGATTATTAGACAACCTTTTCCACTACCACTACTACTAAAATGATGAAAATTTCAAAAATGAACCCTCCTCCATCAAAATGTGAGGAGAACATCTTTGCATCAATTCAAGAAACAAAACCTAAGAATCATATAGTTGCAACACAATCCACAATGAAAACTTTTTGGGAAGTCTCATATAACTCTACATGCTTCATTGCATTCCAAATAACTTAAATATGCTGCCATCAAGCTAATTTTGCTCACTTTCCATTGCAACTTGAGACATCGGACATGTATCTGATGTCTGATTAGAGTAGTTGTTCATGAGTTCCAGCATTTGAATTGCATTGTATACAAAATAGTATTTCCATTAGCCTTTCCTTTCTAAGAGGACTAGTAAGCACACATGCATGGCTCTATAACCAATATCGTGAGTAAAATTTGGAGACATTGTGGCGCAGATTGGATTTGGATAATCACAGTGGGCTCTATAACCCGAACAAAGATCAAGACACGATAGGGGTGAAGAGAGAAAAGGAGCGATCATATCTTCCTAAACCGATACTTCATGTCATATCGAGCCTGATTCAATGAACTACTTTGCTCTTGTATTTTGGTTCACTTCAAGCGGACAAGCCTTTGTATGTGTTATTCGAAATCTTCCATTCTACTCGACTCAATTAACAATCTTGTTTTTTAGACAATGAAAAATTATATCTCCCGACCAATTAACAAATTATATCTCTGACTCACATGTTCATGGCTCATTCTTCCAAGAACATTACATGTCAATTCTCAAATGCATTACATATAGTCTCAGGATCGAAGCAAGCTAGAACAACAACAAATACCAAGGAGAGGAAAGCAAAAAGAAGTCTGAATTGAGTACAATGCCTGGCTTTCCTGTCATGGAACGATTTCTAACAAAATATCTTTAGAAAATCTAACAATGCTGGCACAACACATTTTAGACCGTGACAAAGCAAAGCAAAATACCAACTAACACCTAGGATAAAAGCACCTAGAAATGCAACTCAACCCAACTTTTCCATCCTGTCAGATACAGCGAGCAACCATAACATTCCTCCAGATGAACACTGATTCACTGGAACACTTCCAACAACTTCAAAACATACTACTCAGAGAAACAGGCAACAGACAAAACATCACAACTCAACAGGGATGAACTTCTATCTAAATATCTCTCCGAAACCTGGAAGCATGTAATCGTCAGGACCCTGAAACATCAGAATCTGGAACCATCACCCCATCACCAGAAGATCCAATGGGAGTGGCGCCCGGATGTTGGCCTCCAGATTCCTCCAAAAAACTTCCAGAGCACAAAACTTTTTCTGGGAGATCAAGGCGAGGACAAAAACTTGATCAACCGGATACCAAAAGACAATAACATGAGAGATAGTCTTTCTAGTGCTTACTCTCAAGACCACAGCAAGGAGGTCACTGTCTGGCCGTCGGCGCCCGATGTGAGAGCAGTGGGGCGGCGTGAACAAGGGCTTGGGGGCGAGGACCGGCGGCGGCGTGCGAGGAGCAGCGGCTTGGGGCCGAGGGCACAGGCGAGGCGGCGTGGGGACTTGCAGGCGACTTAGGGGCGGCGTGGCGGAGATGCGCGACGTGGAGGCGGCGGCGACTTAGGGCGGCAGGCGTGGCCGTGATCGAGGCTCTCTGGGGAGGAGCGGCGGCGGCTCGGCACCCAGCGTCGCGAGGCGGCGGCGTCGGGCGATTGAGACCGAGACAAGCGTCGCGTCGGGCGATTGAGGGTTTAGGGCGGCGGAACTCAACTCGGCGCTGTCATTTGTGGAGTCCGCGGGGGCAGGGGCACGGATGGGGATGGGAAATTAAATACCCAAAATTTATTTGCGTGGGCTAAAGCCGGCGTAAATAGCTTTCGTGGCGGCGTAAATAAATTAATTACGTGGGTTTCACAAGGCCGGCGTAAATATATCTCTATTTCGTCGGCATAACTAAGCCGACGTAAATAAAGGCGTATTCACGTGGGCTTTAGGAAGCCGGCGTAAATAGTTTTGGTCCACGTAAATAATCGAGTTCTGTAGTGCGCCCGCTTCGGTGGCCGTCCGATTTTGATCTTGCGGCCGCCAATCATCCGCGCCTTCGAACTCTAAGCCGTTGGATCGCGCCATGGGCGGCGGGATCGCGTCGTCTCCGCCGAGTCTGATCGGATTACGCCGCCAGCGCGGCCGAGTCCGTTAGGATTCTGTAAGCTTCGGACGTCGAGGCCGTATTTAAGAGCCGACCAGCTGCCGTTTTCTCCTTTTCCTTGCGCACGTTGCCCTAGTTTCGTGACCGAGACGCGCCACCTCGCCGCATGAGCTCGTCGAAGTTTCGAAGCCATCCGCCGCAATCCTCGACCTATTCCGCCGCCGGTCATCCTCCGCCGAAGCGTTGGTCCTTGAGTTCATCCGTCGAGCAGCGTCGGAGCATTACTTCTTCGCCGGAGGAGCTTGGGAACGTTAGCGCCGCCGTCGTCGTCTTCGTCTCCGGCGAAGCAGAGCCGCCGCGCCATCGTCACCGAGCCGAGCTTCCGTGCCGTCCGATCAACCTTCGACGATCCAGATCGTGCCGCGTCATCTCCGGAATAGTGAATCGCAAGGGTAAAGCTCAACCGTCGATCATGAGATCAACGGCTGAGAATCGACCACGTCACGGCCGTACAATTGACCGGGAAAAACCGAATTTCCTTTACAAAAATAATTTGATTAATTCGGTATTTATGAATTTAAAGATATTTTCAGGATTTTCAAACTTCAAATGCTTATAACTTTTGCGTTTTAACTCCGATTTGAGTGATTCAATTTCTATAAATTTGTAAAATTGTGATCCTTCTGTTTGTGAATTTTAATTGAATTTTTGTCTTGTGTTGCTCTCTGTTTTATTTATTTATTGTTGTTTATTTACGTTCTGCGTGGGCGTTGAAGTGCCCGCGGTTTCGAGGAGAAGTGCTTGACCGAGAGCAAGCTCGGGAACCGAACCAGCACTTTTTGAAGGCAAGTTGTGTTTGATCATGTTGAACCTATTAGAGCAAATTACTTTGATTTAAACTATTGCATGCTAATTTGATAGAAATGACTTTGAATAAGTTTTTGGGATTAGTTAAATGCCTAGTTCTTTGTATGCCACCTTGTCGTATATAATTGTATGCCATGAATCATTTGTCACCCTAGGATATGGATTAATAGTTGGACTTTTATAATTTGCCAACATGGGTTGAGTAGACCGAAGTAGTATGCTTAGCCCTGCCACGTGGACGTTTCATGATTTTGGAATACCAAAGTGAATACTGACCTAATGAGATATGGAACATGATTTGTGAATAAGTGTAATACCCCAAGATTGTTTTTCCAGGGTTTTTTTTTGGGGCCTCTCGCAGTTTTAAGGATCTTAGCGAGAAGTTCTAAGTTCTGCCGGATGCATTTCGGGAAAAGGGGATTTCACCGAGCCGTAATTGTTTTTGCGGCAAGTTTTTCAAAAAAAAAAAGGGTTTTCTTTTCCCTGCGAGTTTGAAATGTCAGATTCTTGGAGATGATTAAATTTCGGTCTCAGGGGTCTGTGAAGTTTATTCTTTTCCCCTTAGTTTTTGTTCATTGCATCCTCTCAATTTGGTTATGTGCAAGTATATATATATATATGTATAAGTGGGGTCTATGCATACTTGGAAGGAGAGAGAAGCAAAGAAAAGAAAAGAACTCCGTGCCTTGCTCCGTGCCTGCTCCCGTCTTGCCCGCCGCCTCGAGCTGCTCCCCTTGCCCCAGCTCCTCCTCTGGCAGCCGGCGCTCCAGCACCTCCTAGTGGCGCTGCCAGCTCCTTCCCACGGCGCTCCCCATCTCCTCCACGTTCGGCGCCCTCGCCTCCACCTTTCGCGCCCTCTGGTCTTGCTCGGCCAGTGGCGACCTTCCCCCTCCGGCAGAGCTCTCTTCTCCCCGTGTGTGGCATTCCCCACCTCCTTCTTCCATTCTTTGAGGTAAAACCCTAGAAAGTGGGGATTCATTTGGATTGCATGCCAAGTGTTTGATGAAATGCTTAGCTAGGATTACATAAGAATGAAATGATTTGTGCATGCTTGAGTTTTTAAATTTGTTTGATCTTATGAATCATAAGGTCATTTGTTGTTTGAATGCTGCGATTATGAAGCCTACATATATTCATGCATGATTTTGAGATCTCAGGGCAGAGAGAGTTAAATGAATATTTGTGTTTCAACAAGCTTATGGTCATAACGCTAGATAGGGGCTAGATAGGGGTGCCTTTCCCGACTATGGTTCTTTAAAGCCGGATCAAACTGAGCTAGGTATATGCTTTTAGTGATTTCTTACTAAAGCATTGAAAAAAAAAGTAATGATGTTCTCTGCCATGCTTATTCTTTTGATTGAAAGTTATTTCATAATTATCAATGTGTTGTTAAACTCTGATCCGCAGCAACTTTTGATTCACTCAACTTAATCTATGAATGTGCATATGTACATGTATATAACTGGGTTCTGTCATACTAGTTCTGGTTATTCGAATAGATAGCATGTGATTAAAAGCAACTACAGAAATTCACATGGAAAACACGAGGCAGCATTAATCGAAATCTTTTGTCGAACTAAAGCCTCTATTCCTAGTAGATTATCCAGATGTTTGCTGATGTGGGTTTTATGAAAATGCATACTTTAATTGCCAAAAGCTCCTAGGTTCTTTAACTAGATAATTTGGTTATGTAGAGCTGTTACTTAATCACTGACTTAGTTCACATGCAAATATTGTCGTGTGCTAGTGGTATAAGGTTTCTCATATCTCTATCTTACTGCTACAGACTTGCTATTGCCATTTGACTTGCTGCTGTATATTCAATGCTTAATTGGTTTGTATCGAATGCTTTAAGTGAAGTTGAAGTTGTCCCGAATCACGAGTAATTGCTGTGATTCTTTGTTTTCGGTAGTGGGTCTTGGGGTTACCTCGACCTGTATCCTCCATCTTCAATTAAAGGCAAGTGCGTGTAGATTAAAACCTAGTTACGAATAATTATTGCTTAAGTTGATAGATGATATTTCGCTGCTTTGCATAATTATGGCTAATTGTTGCTATGATATATGCTCGAGATCTTGACATTGGGGTAATGAATAAGAGGACGGTCACTTGGTAAGGTTGGTAGGTGAGGATAGTTTAGTGCTTGTGCTTAATTATGAACATGAGAATTGGTTGTCATGCATACATTCAGTTATGTTTATATGGAATGTTAGAAATGAATGTAGTTGCAATGTTGTTGCATTTCCGCATACATGTCACATGCATTTGCGCATCCATTACAGAAGAGGCGACCCATGTTGATGTGGGCCTCTGTACTCACACGTAGTGAGTACAAAAGTCCTACCTTGTAGTCCCATCCACGGATGGGAGCGAGTCAGTAAGAGTAGGCCCCGCCACGGGATGGTCGGGATTGAGAGGGTGCACATCGACGGGTGTGCACTCATCTATACCGGTATAGGTTAAAAGGTTGCATTTTGGGCATGAAAGCATAAAAGCATTTCATTGCATTGTGTGTTGAAATTGATAAATGTTGCTTGATGAGAATGGAAAGAACAGGTTGAGGATTGAGCCGTGGACTCATCCAGAAATGATTACTAAGGCATTGGTAAGGTTTTATTACATTTTCGAGTTGGGTGGGGTAAGTGGAGTTAGTTACTGCTTCCGTTACCGTATGATTTCAATTAAGCAATGGTTATGTTAAATGATGAAGTAATTGTGTTTCTACTTCTGAATTTATATGAATTCAAACTACTTGCTTTATTTACGGATGTCAATTAAAGGAACTGTTACTTTATGTCTTAAAGTAGTTCTAATTCTAGTCGGTTCTTACTTTTCATTGTGGTTGCACTTTCTTGAGTCTTGGACTCACGCTTGTTTGCTTCTATTTTAGGTACCTTGAAGTGACTCCTTTGGGATGGGAGTAGTAGCATTACGACTCGGTCATCACCACCACATTTAATTAATTAAAAAGCACTGGTTGTAAATAATGGTGTTGTAATGTGTTGCTCGTCGTCTTTGGAGTTGTTAATTTCTATTGGATGTGTAATTGATTATCTAAGGACACTGCTAGATGGTTTGATCCTATTTTGAGTGTTTGATATATTATATAATTGCTATTGCTCTTTTGTCTGTGAGTGGATGTCCTAGTTTTAGGGAGGTCTTTGCGAAATTTTGTAAATTTCGTGGCTTAGTTTTAAACTGGTTTTAAGAGTCGAGGTTAATTCTTGTCTTTTCGTTAGAGGTGTCATTAGTTATTTAGAGTTTTGGTAGCATCCGTGGCATGTTTGGCGCCGGGGTGTTACAGTTGGTATCAGAGCGGGCTTCAGGTCCGTGGTGTTTGAATGTAGTGAGTAATTCCAGAATGAATTAAAAATTTTGCTGTGTGAAGGTAGAAACATGGTTCAAGTTGAACCTTTAAACTGTGACCCTAGGGCCATAACCATAAAACTTGATGTAGAATGGTTAAATAATTTAAAACTTGACACACTGCGATGCCTGATGGGAAAGGGATGGGTTATCGTTGCATTGTGCTGCAATGCTTATTTTTTATTATTGATGCTATGTTATCTGTTGGTCTTGCTGAGGCTTGATAGCATGTTTGTATTGCTAAGTTTATGAAGTTTGGTTTTGACTAGTGGGATCTTTTGGGATTCTTTGTGCCGAAGGGATTTCGGCCCTATCGTGTAGCCGTATTGGTCGGTGTGGCAGTTGAGAGCCAGCACCGAAGGATTTATAACCCCGAGTGAGGATAGTCCTAGTTCCTTGGCCGTAAATCGGAGTGTAATCGATTTCTCGTTTTTAGTGGTTGAGAAACTTGTTTTGGTGACTCTTCTGCCGTGGGAGCTATTGTTCTTTTGTCGTAAATTAGAGAGTTGATGGGATTCGTTTTGGGTTTTATCTTCTTTGGATTTCTCGGATTTAAGACCAAGAAGAGTATCGCTTTGCACCTCTTTTGGTTGCTTTGTAGAGACAGTTATGGATTCCTTTTTGTGTTGGATATTCTCCCAGTTAAATTGAGTCGTTCTTCTAATGTAGATTGGAGAATGGATGGAGTAAGTTTTCCGGGCTTTGACTTATTTGGTCTTGTTGGGTTTATGTCAAAGAAAAGGGGTTTGATGTTGCTTTGATTGGTTGTTGGCGGGGAAAGTCATGGATTTCTTCGTGTTGTCGTTCTCGAGTTGAAGTTTTGGATTTGGGGCTTTAAAGGAAAAAGGTGTAATTCGATTGATTCGCTTTTCCTTTCCGTGAATTGATTTGTGTAACTCCTTTCCTTCGTGGAATTTTGGAGTTTGATGTTGGTTTGGAGACCTATTGAATGGCAAGGCTTGAGCCTGTCATTTTCTAATTCTTTTGAGAGCCGAGCTTCTTTGGAAGTTTTCGTTGGCTTTTCTGGAAAAGAAAAATTCGACAGTTAGGGTGGTTGACCCGGTGGTGATAGATGGCAGGAATTTTTTTGGGTTGGTCATGGTGATCCACTATTAAAAGTAGTGATGATGATGAAGGAATAACAAGTTTGGTTGAGGAACTTGTTTTAATAGGGTAATGGGATTAAATTGTTTTGAGGTGTTCTCGTTGGTGCATCATGTGAGGTAATAATAAATTTTTATAAGGTGCGGATAGTATAACCTAAGTCGAGGTTGTAATGAAGTCGGAGAATTTGTTTAATGTTGGTGATAACATTCTCGAAGCGCGGATGTAATTAGTCGAAAGGATAATTCTTGGAGAAGGTGATTCAAGGAAGAGTGGTTAAAAAATTCTTGCTAAGTCTTGTTGGGGCTTCTCAAAGGCGCTAAGTGTGATTTTGAAACTTTTATTGTTAAAGATGCAAGAATTTTAGAGGTAATGGGATGTAAGATGAGCTTAGGTTTAATTACCTTCGGAATTGGGTTGTCGGTGTAGTCATCTAGATGGTTGCCTTTTGTTTAAGGCGTTCTGTTTGGTGTGCAATTGAACATTGTTATATGAATTGTGTTTCGCCAAGTGGTGGAGTTAGTGGATGAAAGATTATGAGGAAGAAAGAATGCATACTTACGGAATGGGGTGACTTGCCATTTAAAGGAAATAAATAGATGTAATGGAAAATGTTGGAAGTTCTTGAATGGGAGCTATTGGTATTAATAGTTCGATTGGAATTGGACTTAAATAAATGAGAATGAATTGTGTGAACATGTTTAAAAGGTGAATCGTTTGATTAAGTCATGAGTAATTATTGTTGGTAGAAGTGAGCTGCCCCCTTTAATTGGGATTATGGGATGTGTTGTTTATTAATTGAGTGTTGTCTCGATGCGAAGATGTATGCTCTGGAAATTAAAAGTGATGGAAGTGGTTTGTTGTTAGAAAGAAACCTTTGTCCTTTTGGTTTTTGGGACCACTTCTGCAAAAGTTTTGTTGTGGTGCTCCTCTTTTGAGTTGAGATTTTCTTCGATATGAATTCTATTGCATTGATTTCAAGATGAGGAAAATGGTTAGTTTTGGAAGAGAATCGAGATTCTCTTTGCCTTCGATTGGATCTTGAGTTCTTTGTGTGTATAATTTAAAGATTTGTGCTTTTTGATTTAGTTCTTGAGCCAAATCGTCCTAGAAGGAGAACCGCGTATGGATGGGATTTAATAAAGTCCTCATTGGGGTAAGTGTTGATGGATCAATTATGAACTTTTTCTTTGAGTGGTTATCTCGTTGTACGCGACAAGTTGAAAGAAGGTCAAGTGCGATTTTGTGTTATGAGGAATTTGATTGTGCCTGTGGAGCTAATCACTTGATAGTAAAGAATAATTTTTGATCTGTTGTTTCCAAGACAAGCTGTTGAAAAGATAAGAATTATGTTGTGGTTCTTGGAGGATTAGGTGTTAAATGGCTAGAAATAATGATATGTTCGGAATTGGTTAGAAGCTTGTTGGAATAAAGAATTTTGTGTGTGGCTCTTTGGTTAGAAGGGTTAATCAATGAGGAGAGATGGGAATCAGTGTTTTCGAGCTTCGTAGGGTATCCAAGTTTAGACCCTGGCTGTTTAATCGGATAGCTTGGGTGTTTTGATGATAATTGGGGGGATTCTTAATAGAGAAATGAGAATTGAGTTTGGGAGTTAGTAGTATGATCTTCCGGGAAGAATCATTGGTTGATTGGAGGTTGGGTATTAAAGCATTAAAGAAGAGTTGTCAGATAGTTGATGAAGATGGTATGAATTGAGAATTTGGCTGATCGCCTGGATCTATTGGAGTTTAAGTGTGAGAGATGTGAATTTCTCCGGTTGAGAAAATGCTTGGGAGATTCCTGGTTTAGGAAAAACCTTTTTGGGATTGAAAACCCAAGGTCGATTTTGTTTAGTGTTGGTCTTTGAGAAAGGCCTGGTTTCCGAGTTTTGTACCACACGAGTTAAGGAGTTAGAGTGAGTGTTGGTTTCTTAATGGATGAAATGAGTTCAGTTGCTTGCTCCTTTTATTTGGCGAAGAGTCGTAGTTTGAGTTGTGGAGTTTCTATTGCATAAAAGCACTCGGTTTTTGGTCTTATCAGGAGTCTTGGTTTTGCGATTGAGTTATGTTGCTCTTGTGGGTGAGTATTGAGGTGTTCAGAATTCGAGGTCGAATTCTGTTGAAGGGGGAGAGAGTGTAATACCCCAAGATTGTTTTCGGGGTTTTTGGGGCCTCTCGCGGTTTTAAGGATCTTAGCGAGAAGTTCTAAGTTCTGGGATGCATTTGGAAAAGGGATTTCACCGAGTCGTAATTGTTTTTGCGGCAAGTTTTCAAAAAAGGGTTTTCTTTTCCTGCGAGTTTGAAATGTGATTCTTGGAGATGATTAAATTTGGTCTCGTGGGTGCATGAAGTTTATTCTTTTCCCTTAGTTTTTGTTCATTGCATCCTCTCAATTTGGTTATGTGCAAGTATATATATATATATATATATATATATATATATATATATATATATATGTATAAGTGGGGTCTATGCATACTTGGAAGGAGAGAGAAGCAAAAGAAAAGAAAAAGAACTCCGTGCCTTGCTCCGTGCCTGCTCCCGTCTTCTGCCCCGCCTCAGGTTGCTCCCCTGTGCCTCAGCTCCTCCTCTGGCCAGTAGGCGCTCAGCACCTCCTGGCCGGCGCCTGGCTCCTTCCCGGCCGCTCCCCATCTCCTCCACGTTCGGCGCCCTCGCGCCCACCAGCGCTAGCGCCCTCTGGTCTTGCTCGGCCGGTGCGACCTTCCCCCCTCCCGCGAGCTCTCTTCTCCCCAGTGTGGCAAGATTCCCCCACCTCCCTTCTTCCATTCTTTGAGGTAAAACCCTAGAAAGTGGGGATTCATTTGGATTGCATGCCAAGTGTTTGATGAAATGCTTAGCTAGGATTACATAAGAATGAAATGATTTGTGCATGCTTGAGTTTTTAAATTTGTTTGATCTTATGAATCATAAGGTCATTTGTTGTTTGAATCTGCGATTATGAAGCCTACATATATTCATGCATGATTTTGAGATCTCAGGGCAGAGAGAGTTAAATGAATATTTGTGTTTCAACAAGCTTATGGTCATAACGCTAGATAGGGGCTAGATAGGGGTGCCTTTCCCGACTATGGTTCTTTAAAGCCGGATCAAACTGAGCTAGGTATATGCTTTTAGTGATTTCTTACTAAAGCATTGAAAAAAAAAATAATGATGTTCTCTGCCATGCTTATTCTTTTGATTGAAAGTTATTTCATAATTATCAATGTGTTGTTAAACTCGATCATGACAACTTTTGATTCACTCAACTTAATCTATGAATGTGCATATGTACATGTATATAAGCGGGTTACATCATACTAGTTACGGTTATTGAATAGATAGCATGTGATTAAAAGCAACTCTGAGAAATTCACATGGAAAACACAAGGCAGCATAATCGAGAATCTTTTGTCGAACTAAAGCCTCTATTCTAGTAGATTATCCGGATGTTTGCGATGTGGGTTTTATGAAAATGCATACTTTAATTGCCAAAAGCTTCTAGGTTCTTTAACTAGATAATTTGGTTATGTAGAGCTGTTACTTAATCACTGACTT
Source organism: Guadua angustifolia (assembly GCA_036346375.1). NCBI lineage: Eukaryota > Viridiplantae > Streptophyta > Magnoliopsida > Poales > Poaceae > Guadua > Guadua angustifolia. The sequence continues at coordinate 330,633 of JAYEVE010001044.1, read as the reverse complement.
AGTTCACATGCAAATATTATCGTGTGCTAGTGGTATAAGGTTTCTCATATCTCTATCTTCTTTTCTCAGACTTGCTATTGCCATTTGACTTGTTTGCTGTATATTCAATGCTTAATTGGATTTGTATCGAATGCTTTAAGTGAAGTTGAAGTTGTCGAAATCGAGTAATTGCTCTGTGATTCTTGTTTTCGGTAGTGGGTCTTCGGGGGTTACCTCGACCCTGTATCACTCCGTCTTCAATTAAAGGCAAGTGCGTGTAGATTAAAACCTAGTTACGAATAATTATTGCTTAAGTTGATAGATGATATTTCGCTGCTTTGCATAATTATGGCTAATTGTTGCTATGATATATGCTCGAGATCTTGACATTGGGGTAATGAATAAGAGGACGGTCACTTGGTAAGGTTGGTAGGTGAGGATAGTTTAGTGCTTGTGCTTAATTATGAACATGAGAATTGGTTGTCATGCATACATTCAGTTATGTTTATATGGAATGTTAGAAATGAATGTAGTTGCAATGTTGTTGCATTTCGCATACATGTCACATGCATTTAGCATCCATTCTGAAGAAGCGACCCATGTTGATGTGGGCCTCTGTACTCACACGTAGTGAGTACAAAAGTCCTACCTCGTAGTCCCATCCACGGATGGGGCGAGTCGATAAAGTAGGCCCGCCACGGATGGTCGGGATTGAGAGGTGCACATCGGCGGGTGTGCACTCAGCTATCTCAGATAGGTTAAAGGTTGCATTTTGGGCATGAAAGCATAAAAGCATTTCATTGCATTGTGTGTTGAAATTGATAAATGTTGCTTGATGAGAATGGAAAGAACGGGTTGAGGATTGAGTAGTGGACTCATCCGAAATGATTACTAAAGCATTGGTAAGGTTTTATTACATTTTCGAGTTGGGTGGGGTAAGTGGAGTTAATTCTTGCTTCGTTACCGTATGATTTCAATTAAGCAATGGTTATGTTAAATGATGAAGTAATTGTGTTTCTACTTCTGAATTTATATGAATTCAAACTACTTGCTTTATTTACGGATGTCAATTAAAGGAACTGTTACTTTATGTCTTAAAGTAGTTCTAATTCTAGTCGGATTTCTTACTTTTCATTGTGGTTGCACTTTACTGAGTCTTGGACTCACGCTTGTTTGCTTCCTATTTTAGGTACCTTGAAGGTGACTCCTTTGGGATGGGAGTAGTAGCATGCGTACGACTCGGTCATCACCACCACATTTAATTAATTAAGTAAAGCACAGGTTGTAAATAATGGTGTTGTAATGTGTTGCTCGTCGTCTTTGGAGTTGTTAATTTCTATTGGATGTGTAATTGATTATCTAAGGACACGCTAGATGGTTTGATCCTATTTTGAGTGTTTGATATATTATATAACGCTATTGCTCTTTTGTCTGTGAGTGGATGTCCTAGTTTTAGGGGAGTCTTTTGAAATTTTGTAAATTTCGGTGGCTTAGTTTAAACTGGTTTTAAGAGTCAGAGGTTAATTCTTGTCTTTTCGTTAGAGGTGTCATTAGTTATTTAGAGTTTTGGTAGCATCCGTGGCATGTTTGGCGCCGGGGTGTTACAATAAGACATGTGTTATTGAGTTGATGATGGCACGTGGTGCAATGGTAAAGAACCGGGGTGGGAAAATGATTTAGACCGAGGCATGTGGCAAGATTGTTTCAGTGGGCCAAGAGTGGCAAGCTAGGCGGTCGTATTTGGTTTTTATTGGTTTTGGATAATTGAGATCACACTTGGTTAGTCTTGCCTCGGTCAACTAAGGACTTAACCTTGCGAGCATTTGAACTGGAGTCTCTCATACACCACAAGCTCCGTAATGGGGCGGGCTTAGCTGAGTAAACCGGGAAATCTATTCTTTGGTCTTGTCGTGGTGGTGTGAGGCAGGAGAAGCGGAATGAGAACTCACATGGCGCAAGAGGGGGCCACTGGTGTGGTAACCAGTCCCTCCGGTGTTGAAACCTTAGCGAGGCAATCTTGGGTTTAGATGGAACTTTGGAAAGGCCGTTCACGGTTATTTGCCTTGGTGGTATTTGACTGTATCTTGTGGGTAAAGTGTATAACCTCTGCAGAGTGTACAACCTATTGAATAGCCGTGCTCACGGTATTGAGCATCGCTTCGGTGATTCTGATCAAGGGTTAGATTTTCATGAAAATGAATTGTTTATGGAAAATGCTTGGGGTTGGTAATGAGGAACTGGACATAGGATGGAAATATGATTGTGATTAAAATGTTTGTGAAAGCTACTATTCTTATTACTGTTTCTTTGCTTTGCAAATTACTCTTTATTATTCTTAAATCTTTGTCTTGCTCATGAACCATAGCCTATCCTTTGTACTAAGCCATGCATGTAGAATATTAGAATTGCATTACATGCATGACTTCTTTGAGTGCTCAAAGTACTCACCCACAACAACACAACCCGCTTGAAGAAGAAGCAACCCCTTTCGGGAGGAGGAGTATCGGAGGAGAGCGACAAACTAGGAGCGAGCCCAGTCGATTACTGTGGCAAATTGGTTGGCGCCACGAGTTTATTTTATTTCATTGCATTTGAATATTCTAATAAGTCTTAAGCCTGCTGTAGGCGATCTTTGTAACTTGACCATAAGGTCGATCAACTAGTTTGAGTATTTAATCAAAGTACTTATTATTTATTTGGTTATGACTATGATATGTACCAATGTTGAGGCTGTGTGCACTAAGCGTGATCTGGACTAGTCTTTGAATACACAGAGGGTCGGATTTGCAAGCCGGGTCCCGACAGAGGTGGTATCGAGCCATCTTGTTGTAGGGCGGCCCTTAGTTAGAATGGTCGTAGTGAGGATAAAACTATTTTCTAAAAGCTAAAATGTGCCAAGATGATAATGCAATCTCGACTTATCCCTTCTTTCTTTTCATACCCCCTGCTGAATTTATCGCATGTACGCTTTGTTTAAAATATTTGAGTTTCACGTGGTGACCTTTGTGAGATGAGGATGATCCACTTTTTGGTGAGCGCCTTTGGAGACGCCATGGAGCTTTGGCGTATGATGCAATTCTTTGGGAGGATATGACAGCCGATCTACCGGGGACTCATCAGAGATCGGGCGGATGGATATTGCTCGGATGTGCATGCGTGCCCGAATTTCCACGGATTCGGACACTCTGTGTATTCCGTACTAGTCCAGGATCACGCTAGTACACACAGGATAAACAGGTTGAAGTACCACAATCATACACAGCGGAAATAAATAAATAAGTACTTCAAGCATAATATAGTCGAGTTACATGACCTTAAGGTCGCCTTACAATAATTCGCCACGCAGGGCGATAAATATCATCAGTATCAAGTTCATTCAGCGGAAGCAAAATACGATAGCGGAACCACTCCTAGCCACAGGCTACTGAGTGCGGCTCAACCCCTTAGTCCTCCTGGCCTTCGACGAACTCTTCATTCCAAGCTGGCACGGCTTCTTCTTCTTCTGAGGTTTTTGTCGATGCAAGGGTGAGTATACAACATACTCAACAAGTCATGCACAATGCAGTTCTATTACTACATGTATGGCTTATTCCAAAGGAAAGGCTCAATTGGTTATTTTGCATAAAGCAGCATTTCTTTTAATAGGTAATCCCTATTAGATTGAAAGCCGTAAAATCAATAATATTTAATAATTAATTTCTCAATTCTTTTCAAGAGTTTGGCACACAGCCCTAATTTCATTCACCTGACTTTTTGGCACACGACCACCCATTCCACATTTTCATTTTGAAAATCTAACCCTTGATCTGTAATCACCGAAAGCAATGTCCAATCTCATGACACGGCTATTCAATAGATTCACACACACTCTGCAGAGGTTGTACACTTTACCCACGGATCTGATCGTTCACCACACAGTGCGATTGATTGTAACAAAGTCTTTCAGAGACTAACACTTAGCGATGATCCTCTCGATGTGCCTTCCTAACACTTCCCTCACAGAGCCAAAGTTTAGAACAGGCACATACCGTTAGATGGGTACCAAGCCGCAGCACAGGTACGCTCCCCCGTACGGTTACATTTTTGGTGTAACTGTCACCCCGAGGTATCAAAGGAAAGATATTAGAAACCTACTTAACTAGGTCCGTCCCATTCCAGACAAGTGGTTGTACGGAACTCAGCTCAAAGGCTCGCAAGGTTAAGTCCTTAATTGTCCCGGGCAAGACAACCATTTCATACATCTCGGCACACAGCCTTCACAATCTTTTCATACATCCCATTGCCACACAGGCCCACCTGGCACGAAGCCTTCTTGCCACTTGCCCCGGTTCAAATCATTTTCCCACCCCACTTTAACTTAAGCAACACATGCCATTTTCCACATCGGTTCAGAATAGCACCACACGTGTCACTATCCGGTTCAATTCATGACATCATCGCATTTTCCAAAATCGTTCCATAATTGTTTAGTCAAGATTCATTTGATATTTGAAAGTCATTCCACGCATACAAGCAGGCTAAGCACTAATCACGGTCTAGCCTCCGTGTTGGCATCATATTAGCATCCAACATATTTAAGCATCTTAGGGTGGACAAGGTTTTAGGGCATATAGACATTTATAATCAAGGTGGCATAACAAGTTTGGCTTTTAACTACCATTTCCCAATTTAATCAATAGTGGTTGTACTTAACATAGCATGCAATATGGAAATCAAAATATACTTTTAAAACTAGGCGCGAAATGATCAAAGCATGACTTGCCTTCGAAGAGGAGTTGGTTCTGGTCGAGGTTCTGCGACGGGTCTTCAAACTCTCCTCGGCAATTTCCGCAACTCGAGTCTACTCGGTACAAGCAAACACACAATAAATATATAATACAGACAGCAAACAATTCACTAAAATTAAATAAAATCACCAATAAATAGTTCACATTTTTACAAATTTTTGGGCACTGGAATCACTCAAATCCGAGTTAAAATCACGAAAGTTATAGCGTTTTCAATTTTGCTGAAATTCATAAAAGAATAAACCGAATTATTTCTCTATTTTCCACCGATTTTCGGCTGATTTTCCTTCACGCGACACGTGTCGGCACCGGAGCGAACCACGTCGCCCACGGCCAGCGGCAGCAGATGGGCGGATGACGTCCGCAGCGTCGCCAAGCCACCGGGCGTCCACCCATCGGCGTGTGGGCCCGGTGAGCAGTGCTTTGGACCAACCAGAGGCCGACAGCGCGCGAAGCATCAAGCCACGCGTGACGATTTAGTCTCGACCGTTGGGTTGAATCCGAAGGCGGACCGACTAGCAAGCGGTTTCTCGTGAACGAGCCTCGTGGCTCAACGGCGACGGTCGGATCGAAGATCTACGGTCGAAGATCTACCGGAGCAAACTCAACTCAACCCTACGGGGAATACGTGGCGCAACGCCGACGCTCGATGGAATCCGACGGCTATCGCTATACCGAAAGCGATCTACTATTCATACGCCGACGTGGCCTTACCGAGCCATACGATCAAGATTCTACGGACAAGATCTATCGGGGCTATTTGATTCAAGCGCTACAGGAGGGAAAACGTGGCGTTACCTTGCTCGTTCGATGCGAATCGGCGGCTTTGAGCTCGAAGGCATTTGCGGTGTGGCGCAGCCAGTTCGGAAGGTCGAGACGAAGAAGACGACCAGCTCGGTGGCGCTACGGGACTTCTCCGGCGTGAAGAAGTGGACCAACGGATGCGTCTTGGCACGGTGGACTCGGAGAAGGTCACAGGCGGCGACGGGGATCGTCGGACGGCGGCGAAGTCTGAGAAAACCGAGGTGGGGAGAGTGTGAACTACGGCGCTCATCTCGGGAGGCTAGAGAGGATGGCAAGGCACAAGAGAAGTGGCAAATGAAGCGGCGTGGAGTGCTGAGCACGGAGGGGTACTTCACCCGCTCGGACACACCTCGAGACGCGCGCAAATCCTGACACAATCCTCGGCGGCCAACAGTGACCGGCGGTGCGGCAGTCGCGCCCTCCCGAGACCGTGCGGTCGCGTCACGCCGTTCGATCAAGATCGGACGGTGGAGATTAACCTCATTCGGTAAACGGTATTTTAATCGCGCCCGTCCGATCGGGATCAACGGTGGAAGCGACGGTCGATTAGGGTTTTCAGAGCGAAACACGATGTTGGGCCGCCCAACATCATAGCTAGCTTATTTCCGGCTTTTCGCAATAAAAATAAAGACAGAAATTCAAAGTATTTATTTGGGGCACTAAAAATACCCGAAAAATTCTAGAAAAATTCTAGAAAATATTTCAGAGCATTTTGAGCCTAAATAAAATATTAGTTTTAATTTTTGACAATTATATTTTCTGGTATTTAATTACTCAAGGGAAAATGATATAAATAAAATCCAATTAAATCCAATAAATCCCAGAAAAAATAGATAAATTCAATTAAATGCAATTAAATGCAAATAAAGGTTGATTAATTCATAAAAATTCAAATACTCCAAAAATTTAAAATCTGGCCAAAATTCGGGACGTTACAAACCTACCCCCCTTAACAGAATCTCGTCCCCGAGATTCGAGGCTTAACTATAGAATAGGTTTGGAAATTCCTTTTTCAGATCTTCTTCTCGTTCCCAGGTGGCTTCACTTTCGGTGTGGTTGCTCCACTGAACTCTGCAAAAACGGGTCGTCTTGCTTCTGGTTCTTCGATCTACCGTATCCAGAATTTTTATTGGTTGCTCCTTGTAAGTCAAGTTTTCCTGTAGTTCAACTTCTTCCAATGACGTTTGCTCTTCAGGCACTCGGAGACACTTCTTGAGTTGCGATACATGAAAAACATTGTGCACTCCTGCTAGTGACTGCGGTAACTCCAGCTGGTAGGCGACTTAGCCTTACGGACGCGTCTGCGCCTCGGTATTCTTGCTAAACATTGTGAATCGAGTTGAACTTAGTCAATCTAGCTAATATTAGTTTGTTGTACCTAATCTTGTTCAAACTAGCTACATTTAGTCAATCTAGCTAAACTTAGTCATTTCTAGCGAGACTTAGTGAATCTAGCAAGACTAAGTATCTCTAGAGTCAAGTTTGATGAATTTAACGATATTTAGTTCATTTTTGCTAAACTTGGTCCGTTGTAGTTAAACTTTGTAAATGTAGTTAAATTTACTCAATATAGCTACACTTACTAATTTCTAGCTAAACTTTGTCAAAACTTCTAAATCTAGTAAAATTTGATCAATCTAGCTATAATTGTTGCCTTACGTACGGATCAACGGCACATGTGTCCTCGTCTTAGAGTACTCCGCCTGCAACACTTGCAGCACCTGCATAATCTTGCGGTTCGTTTCTTACTTGTCTCCTTATGGTACATTCATTCTTATATTATTGTCTAATCTTGCATTTTCTTGTGTAGGGAACCGACGGTGCAACTGCCTTTGTCAACGCGCTCTTTGCTTCCGGATCAAGCGGCCAGAACTCCAATCAACCAGATGGTGGCCAGCAGTTGTAGATTGTTTGATAGTTGTCACTTTGGATGTGTATGATTCGAGCTGAACTTTTGGATGCGTTTGTAGTTGTGTCACTTTGGCCTTTTTTGTATGTTATGACAATTTGGATATTATGATGGATTGATAACTTGATTATATGCATGTTCTGTGCTTGATTGATTATATTCATGAATTGTATGTGTTGATGTGTGAATTGCTGTCAATGTTGATTATATTATGTATTGAATTGTGTGGCGAAACATGAAAATAGGGGTAAAAGTTGCCCCTGATATTACTAATTAACGTCGGCCAAAGGGCTGGCCGATGTTAATTAGCCGCTAATTAACGTCGGCCCACGGGTCGTGGCGTTAATTAGTAATCTGCGATCTGTTTTCGTCCGACAAATGTGCGGCAAAGCTAATTAACGCGTCGGCCAAATATGAGCGGCGTTAATTATCCACAGGCGGTCACAGCGATAATTAGCGTCATTGCGTCGGTAGGCGTTAATTACTAATTAACGTCGGCGGTATGACGTTAATTATGCTAATTAACATCGATTAACTATCGTGGGCCAAAAGCGGCGTTAATTAGCCATTTGCGGTGAAGATCTTGGGCACGATGGATCGAGAAACGCGAAACAAATCGACCCATTTTGCGAGTTCATTGGAGTAACCATTAGAGAGCGAAGCAACTCGGGGGCCTTGAAGAAGATCTGAAGAAGGAATTCCCTAACCTATTCCTTAGTCACCACGAATCTCGGGTCGAGATTACATTAAGGGGAGGTTTGTAACATCCCAATTTTTGCTTTCCTTGCAATTAAATGGTATTTTGAATTTTGAGAATTTCGGAATTTATTTGGATTTATTTGGAATTATTTGGATTTATTTGAATTAAACCATTTAACAAATTAATTAAGTAATAGAAAAGTTAAAATAAAATTTTGCCAAAAATATTTTATTTAAGTCACAAATGTCCTAAAATATTTATGAGAATTTTTCCATAATTTTTACGGTATTTTTAGGCCTCAAATGGATTAAATGATTTTGAGAATTAAATTAAAAGGAAAAGCGGAGAATAGCCAACAACGATGTTGGGCGGCCCAACTTTCTCTTGGACCGCAGCCAGCCGTCGCCGAACCCTAACCCGCCCCGCTCGGTAGCCGTCCGATTTTGATCTTGCGGCCGCCAATCATCCGCGCCTTCCCGAACTCTGAGCCGTTGGATCGCGCCATGGACGGCCAGGATCGCGTCGTCTCCGCCGAGTCCTGATCGGATTGCGCCGCCGCGCCGCAGCCGAGTCCGTTAGGGTTACGCGAAAAGCTCGGACGTCGAGGCCGTATTTAAGGAGCCGACCCCGCTGCCGTTTTCTCCTTTTCCTTGCGCACACGTTGCCCTAGTTTCTCGTGACCGAGACGCCGCCACCTCGCCGCACGGGCTCGTCGAAGTTTCTGAAGCCATCCGCCACAATCCTCGACCTATTCCGCCGCCGCCGGTCATCCTCCGCCGAAGACGTTGGTCCCTTGGAGTTCATCCCATCGAGCCGCGTCGGGAGCATTACTTCTTCGCGCCGGAGGAGCTCGGGAACGTCGCGCCGCACGTCGTCGTCTTCGTCTCCGTGAGCGAAACCGCCGCCATAAATCACCGAGCGAAGCTTCGCCGCCGTCCGATCAACCTTCGACGATCCAGATCGTGCCGCGTCATCTCCGGAATAGTGAATCGCAAGGGTAAAGCTCAACCGTCGATCATGAGATCAACGGCTGAGAATCGACCACGTCACGGCCGTACAATTGACCGGGAAAAACCCGAATTTCCTTTACAAAAATAATTTGATTAATTCGGTATTTATGAATTTAAAGATATTTTCAGGATTTTCAAACTTCAAATGCTTATAACTTTTGCGTTTTAACTCCGATTTGAGTGATTCCAATTTCTATAAATTTGTAAAATTGTGATCTTTCTGTTTGTGAATTTTAATTGAATTTTTGTCTTGTGTTGCTCTCTGTTTTATTTATTTATTGTTGTTTATTTACGTTCTGCGTGGGCGTTGAAGTGCCCGCGGTTTCGAGGAGAAGTGCTTGACCGAGAGCAAGCTCAGGAACCAGAACCAGCACTTTTTGAAGGCAAGTTGTGTTTGATCATGTTGAACCTATTAGAGCAAATTACTTTGATTTAAACTATTGCATGCTAATTTGATAGAAATGACTTTGAATAAGTTTTTGGGATTAGTTAAATGCCTAGTTGCTGTATGCCACCTTGTCGTATATAATTGTATGCCATGAATCATTTGTCACCCTAGGATATGGATTAATAGTTGGACTTTTATAATTTGCCAACATGGGTTGAGTAGACCGAAGTAGTATGCTTAGCCCTGCCACGTGGACGTTTCATGATTTTGGAATACCAAAGTGAATCTTGACCTAATGAGATATGGAACATGATTTGTGAATAAGACATGTGTTATTGAGTTGATGATGGCACGTGGTGCAATGGTAAAACAGAACCGGGGTGGGAAAATGATTTAGGCGAGGCATGTGGCAAGATTGTTTACGGTGGGCCAAGAGTGGCAAGGCGGTCGTATTTGGTTTTATTGGTTTTGGATAATTGAGATCACACTTGGTTAGTCTTGCCTCGGTCAACTAAGGACTTAACCTTGCGAGCATTTGAATCGAGTCTCTCATCTGACCACAAGCTCCGTAATGGGGCGGGCTTAGCTGAGTAAACCCAGAAATCTATTCTTTGGTGCTTGTCGTGGTGGTGTGAGGCAGGAGAAGCGGAATGAGAACTCACATGGCGCAAGAGGGGGCCACAGGTGTGTAACCAGTCCCTCCAGTGTTGAAACCTTAGCGAGGCGATCTTGGGTTTAGATGGAACTTTGGAAAGGCTTAGTTCACGGTTATTTGCCTTGGTGGTATTTGGTATCTTGTGGGTAAAGTGTATAACCTCTGCAGAGTGTACAACCTATTGAATAGCCGTGCTCACGGTATTGAGCATCGCTTCGGTGATTCTGGTCAAGGGTTAGATTTTCGTGAAAATGAATTGTTTATGGAAAATGCTTGGGGTTGGTAATGAGGAACCGGACATAGGATGGAAATATGATTGTGATTAAAATGTTTGTGAAAGCTACTATTCTTATTCTTGTTTCTGTTGCTTTGCAAATTACTCTTGTTATTCTTAAATCTTTGTCTTGCTCATGAACCATAGCCTACCCTTTGTACTAAGCCATGCATGTAGAATATTAGAATTGCATTACATGCATGACTTCTTTGAGTGCTCAAAGTACTCACCCCACAACAACACAACTTCAGGTTGAAGAAGAAGCAACCCACTCGTCGGAGGAGGAGTATCGGGAGGAGACGACAAACTAGGGAGCGAGCCCGATCGATTGCCTATGGCAAATTGGTTGGCGCCACGAGTTTATTTTATTTCATTGCATTTGAATATTCTAATAAGTCTTAAGCCTGCAGGCGTATCTTGTAACTTGACCATAAGGTCGATCAACTAGTTTGAGTATTTAATCAAAGTACTTATTATTTATTTGGTTATGACTATGATATGTACCAATGTGAGGCTGTGTGCACTAAGCGTGATCTGGACTAGTCTTTGAATACACAGAGGTCCGGATTTGCAAGCCCGGTCCCGACATGATCCTCTCTAGTATCACCTTTCTAACACTTCCCTCACAGAGCCAAAGTTTAGAAACAGTGAATCACCGTTAGATGGGTACCAAGCATGCAGCACAGTGCGCTCCCCATCTGATTACATTTTTGTGTAACTGCCGCCGAGGTATCAAAGGAAAGATATTAGAGACCTACTAAACTAGGTCCGTCCCATTCCGGACAAGTGGTTGTACGAGAAACTCATATCAAAGGCTCGCAAGGTGAAGTCCTTAACTGTCCCGGGCAAGACATCCATTTTATATTTCACGGCACACAGCCTTCACAAACTCAATACATCCCGTTGCCACACAGGCCCACCTGGCACGAAGCCTTCTTGCCACTTGCCCCGGTCCAAATCATTTCCCACCCCGGTTTGCATTTATGCAACACATGCCAATGCCCACTTCATTGCACGAGTAGAACCACACAGGTCGCTACCCTCAATTCCATTTCATGACATCATCGCATTTTTCCAAAATGTGTTCCATAATTGTTTAGTCAGTATTGATTTGCTATTTAAAAGACATTCGACGCATACAAGCAGGCTAAGCGACTAATCACGGTCTAGCCTCCCGTGTTGGCATTAATATAGCAACCAACGTAATTTAGCATTCTATGGTGACAAGGCATTCAGGTCATGCAATAGTATTAACAAGGTGGCATAAGCAAGATAGGTATTTTAACTACTTTTCCCACATGAGCAATATCATTTTTAATTAACATAGCATGCATAACTTGAATCAAGATATATTTGAAAATCTAGGGGCAACATGGTCAAAGCATGACTTGCCTTCGAAAAGGAGTTGGTCCTGGTCTGAGGTCTGCGACGGGTCTTCAAAATCTCTCTCGGCGACTTCCGGCAACTCGGAGTCTACTCGTATTCAAGCAATATACACAATCATTACACAATACAAACAGCAAGATTAACACTAAAAATAAAATAAAAATCACCATTAAATAGGTCACATTTTTACAAATTTTTGGGCACTAGAATCACCCAAATCCGAGTTAAAATGCAAAAGTTATAGCAATTACAAGTTTTTTTGAAATTCAAATAAAGAATAATCGAATTATCCTATTTATTTTTATACTGAAAATCCAGTTAATTCCCACTCGGCGACACATGTCAGCACCAGAGTGAGCCACGTCACTCCCGGTCACTGACAAGTGGGCCCTCATATGGCGTCATCTTGGCGTCGGCACACGGTAGGGTCATCACACGACATGTGGCCCCACGAATGAACTCGACCACTCGGCGATCGACGCAATGAGGAAGCATCAAGCCACACATACACAAATCTTTCCGGCCGTTGGATTCAAATCCAACGGTCGGTCGCTACCCGAGCGATACACTGCTACGAAGCCTACGTGGATGAACCAGAGCGGTCGGATGAGGATCCAATGGCCATGGTTACCCGGAGAGTTTACTGCTCACCGCACCTACGTGGACACACCAGAGCCGCACGATTACCATCCAACGGCCATTTTCTACCAATACCGATTCAACTCGATAAAAAGGGAATACACGTGGCTTTACCTTGGTCGTCCGATGCGAATCCGACGGTGGCGGTGAGTCGCGAAGCTTGACAAAGGGGCGGCGGTGCTTGTCGCCGGACGTGGAGAAGAAGGAGAAGGCGCGGGCGATTCTGGGTGTCTCCGGTCGGAAGAGGTGGCCCATCGACGCGGCTTGGCACGAGAACTTCGGAGAGGTCTTAGTTGCGACGAGGAACGGCGGACGGCGGCGCCAAGAAAAGGCGGAGGAGAGTGGTTACTCGGTGAGCTCTCAAGACGCTACGGAGGATGGCGAAGCACGAGGAAGTGGCAAAGCGGCGGAGTGGAGTCTTGAGCATGGAGGTCTATTTCACCCGCTTCGGACCGCCTCGAGTTCGCGCAAGATCTCGACATGATCCTCGGCGACCAGCGGCGGACAATGGTGCCTGATGCTCCCTCCGTCTTTTTCGGCCCCATCACACGCCGATCGCAAATCAGCGGGCGATTGAAAATCGATTCGGTGAAACGGTATTGACGCATCCGTTCGATCAAGATCCGACGGTCTAGGATGGACGGCGCTTAGGGTTGTCGACGTCAGCACAATGTTGGGCTCGGCCCGACACTGTAGCTAGCGATTTTCCAGATTTTGCCAATAAAAATAATTCGATGATTTCAAAGTATTTATTTGGAGCTCTAAAAATACTAGAAAAATTCTAGAAAATATTTGAGCATTTTGAGCCTAAATAAAATATTTTTATTTATTTTTGATAAATACTTTTTCTGATATCAATTAATCAAGAGAAGGATATTTCAAATTAATTTTAATTAAATCCAATAAATCCCCAAAATTGAGATAAATTCAATTAAATGCAAATAAAGGTTGATTAATTCACAAAAATTTTAAATAACTCCAAAAATTAAAATTGGGGCAAATTTCGGGATGTCACAAACCTACCCCCTTACTGAATCTAGGCCGAGATTGAAGCTTAACTAAAGAATAGGTTTGGGAATTCCTTTTCGATCTTCCTCTCGTTCCCATGTGGCTTCACCTTCTGTGTGATTGCTCCACTGGACCCTGCAAAAACAGGTTGTCTTGCTCCTAGTTTTCCGATCTACTGTATCCAGAATCTTTATCGGTTGCTCTTTGTAAGTCAAGTCTTCCTGTAGTTCAACTTCTTCCAATGATGTTTGCTCTTCAGGCACTCGGAGACATTTCTTGAGTTGCGATACATGAAAGACATTGTGTACGCCCGCTAATGACTGTGGTAGCTCCAGTTGATAGGCGACTTCGCCCTTACGACTGATGATCTTAAACGGTCCCACATATCTTGGCGCAAGTTTACCCTTTTTGTGAAACCTCTGGACTCCCTTAAGAGGCGTAACTCTGAGATACACATAATCTTTAGGTTCAAAGCTCAAATCTCTGCGGCGGTTGTCTGCGTAACTCTTCTACCTTGAGTGCGCGATTTTCAACCTTTCCCTTATCAATGCTATCTGCTCTTTGGCTTCTTGAAGTATGTCTGGTCCGAAGACACGACGCTCTCCGGTCTCATTCCAATTTAACGGTGTCCTACAGGGTCGACCATACAATGCTTCGAAAGGTGACATCTGAAGACTAGCCTAATAGCTGTTGTTGTAACTGAATTCAGCATATGGTAAACATTTATCCCAAGTCGATGTGTAAGCCAACGCACAAGCTCTTAACATATCTTCTAATATCTGATTGACTCTTTCAGTCTGCCCATCTGTCTGCGGGTGATAAGCTGTACTGAAGTTTAAGCGGGTGCCCATTGCTGTATGCAATTTATCCCAAAATCTTGAAGTAAATTGGGTACCTTTGTCGATACTATCTTCTTGACACTCCATGCAAGCAAGCGATCCTTGCCATCTATAGCTCGCTAACTTATCTCCCGAATAGGTTGTCTTTACTGGGTATGAAGTCTTGCGACTTTTGTCAATCGATCCACGATGACCCATATGGAGTCATAACCTCCTTGCGTCCTTGGCAATCCGGTAATGAAATCCATTCCGATTTCTTCCCATTTCCACTCTGGTATTTTTAATGGCTGCAGTAGTCCTGCTGGTCTCTGATGCATAGCTTTGACTCGCTGGCATACGTCACATAGTGCTACGTGTTCAGCAACCACCCTCTTCATATTTGGCCACCAGAACCTTTCTTTTAAATCTTGATACATCTTCGCACTTCCTGGGTGAATCGAATACTTGGAGTCACGAGCTTCCTCCAGTATTAACTGCTTTAACTCCTTTTTGTTAGGTACACAAATGTGTTCCCTCATCCACAGTGTGCCCTGCTCGTCCAACTTGAATTCCTTTGCTTGTCCTTCCTCCATTTTGGCCTGGATTCGCTTGATCTTCTCATCATTCTTCTGACCTTCTCTAATCTGGTCTTCCAAGATAGGCTTTACTTCTAAGATGGCTACGAATCCTTCCGGAACGACTTCCAATTTCAACCTCTGAAGATCCTTGCACAATTCTTCCTGGCTTTCTCCCACTATCGTATCCCGAGTACGACTTTTTCGACTCAAGGCATCAGCCACTACATTGGCCTTGCCGGGATGATAATGGATACCCACGTTGTAATCCTTGATCAGCTCTAACCACCTTCTTTGTCTCATGTTTAGGTCCGATTGGGTGAAAATGTACTTAAGGCTCTTATGATCTGTATACACCTCACACCTGTTACCAATAAGATAGTGACGCCATATCTTCAAGGCATGCACTACGTACCGCTAGTTCTAGATCATCGTCGGGTAACTCCTTCATGTGACCTTAATTGCCTTGAGGCGTAGCTACTACCTTTCCATTCTCAGTGCACGCATCCGAGTCCTTGGCGTGATGCATCGCGATAAATATCAAAACTCTGGTGCACATCTGGTTGAACTAACACTGGCGCTGATGTCAATCTTTTCTTCAATTCTTGAAAACTCTTCTCGCAGTCTGGCGTCCAGACAAATTTCCTCTATTTCTTCAACAGTTGCATAATTGGCCTGGCAATTGTCGAAAATCCTTCTATAAATCGGCGGTAATAACCAGCCATCCCAAGAAAACTCCGAACCTGCGTAACCGTCTTTGGCGATTCCCAATGTAGCACTGTCTCAACCTTGCTTGGGTCCACTGCAATTCCCTCCGCGGTCATTACATGCCCTAGGAAATCTACCTTACTCTTCCAGAAATTGCACTTACTAAACTTTGCATAAAGTTGTTGCTCCCTTAACTTTTCCAACACTAACCTCAAATGCTGGGCATGCTCTTTATTCGTCTTTGAGTAAACCAGAATATCATCTATGAATACAACCACAAATTTATCTAAGTATTCCATAAATACTTTATTCATTAGGTTCATAAAGTATGCTGGTGCATTTGTCAATCCAAATGACATAACGGTGAACTCATAGTGTCCATATCTTGAAGAAAACGCAGTCTTGGGTATGTCCTCTGTCTTGATTTTCAACTGATGGTATCCTGACCTAAAGTCAATCTTGGAGAATACTCTTGCTCCTCTTAATTGATCAAAAAGATCGTCTATCCGGGGTAACGGGTATTTGTTCTTTATCGTCACTTCGTTAAGTGCACGATAATCTATACACATCCGAAAACTCCCATCCTTTTTCTTTACGAACAGAACCGGTGCTCCCCAAGGTGACGAGCTCGGCCTGATGAATCCTTTTTCCAATAACTCCTCAAGTTGTTTCTTCATTTCTACTAGCTCTTGGTGGACATCCGATATGATCTCTTTGCTATCGGTCTTGTTCTGGCACTAAGTCAATTCTGAACTCTATGTCTCGTCGTCCGGTGGCATTCTGGTAATTCTTCAGAAAAACATCCGGTTTTCACCGACCTCTTGGTACATCTCTTATCTTGACGGTCTCCAAATTGTTTACCAATATTTGACCTTCTCGAATCGCCCTTGCTTGAAATTCCACTTTCCTACCTTCGGGCTCTCAATAGACACAACTCTTCGCCTGAGCCTAAATGCACCTTATGCTTAGTCAACCAATCCATTCGAGTGATAACATCCGGGGTTTGGGTATCTAATATAATAAGGTTCGCTCGAAACTCTACTCCTTTTATTACTAGCTTAACCCCAGAACATCCGACCTTAGAGCGGAGTTCTGATCCAGGGGATTGGACTAAAAGTGTACTTTTAAGGTTAACCACATACAGGTCATTTGTCATGGCAAAATCTCGAGAAACAAACGAATGTGAAGCTCCTGAATCGAATAATACTGTTGCTGGCACTGAGTTGACTAGGAACTTACCGAGCACGACGTCCGTAGCATTCTGGACTTCGTCTGTGGAAATATGGTTAATTCTGCCTCGCGTGAATGCTTGCGGTGTAGCTCCAGCTTGGGCGGGTCCTCAGCTTCCTCCTTGGGCAGGAGTTTTAGCAGGGGTGTTCCCTAAATTGAAGCGCACTGGTGTCACACCTCCCTTCTTGGGGGCACATATTGGCGAAATGCCCGGTCTCATTACAATTGTAGCAGCGTCTTCCTGTCATCTGCTGATTTCCTCCGCTCTGGTCAACCACCCTGACTGAGGTCTGAGGGGTTTGTCCAGCTGGTCTTAACATCGGCGGCGGTGTCACGATCTCGCTTCCTCTTTGGAACTTTGCGAATCACTGGGCATCATTCTTGTTTTCTGCTGGCCATGGCGTCCTCCTTACTGAGCCAAGCGGCGTTTGCGATTATCATTAAGCTCCTTGCGCTTATCCTCCAGTATGAGTGCCTTATTTACTAATTCTTGGAAATCGGGGAAAGTGTGGGTGATCAACCCCACCTGTAGACCAGTGTTGAGTCCCTTCATAAAGCGGGACTGCCTTGCCTTGTCTATTGCTACGTCTTCTGGAGCGTAGAGTGCTAGCTGAGTGAACTTATTCAAATAATCGGCCACTGTCTGGCCTCCTTGTTTCAGCGCTCGGAATTCCTCCTTTTTCAACTCCATAATACCCTCCGGTACATGATATTGACGAAAGGCTATGGTAAATTCATCCCAAGTAATCTTCTGCGGGTTCTCTGCGGCCTTGATAGTTTTCCCATTCGTGGCGGTTCCCTCGAGCTGGTGAGAGGCATAAAGCACCCTCTCGTTTCCTTCACACTGCGTTATATACAATTTCCTTTCGATGGTTCTCAACGGCCGCTAAATGCGCTTCCAATGGTGGCATTGCACGAGAATGTCGTGGTAGCGTCCTCATAAACTCGGACAATCTTGAATATGGACGTGGCCCATTGTTCATAGCTTGATTGTTCGCTACATCTGACTTGTTGTTGATCACATTGTACAGTGGCCATCATTGTTTGCATTAATTGAGTCTGTGCTGCGAGAAATGCTCCTAGATTCGCATGTCAATCGGCGGTCTTTGCTGGGGTGGTGGTGTCTTGCTCGACTTCCTCCTAGGCGCGAACCACTTGCCTCTGCTCCGTTGTTATGTAGTGTTCACCATCTGCTGATTGCTTCGGTGGTTTAGAGATAAGGGGGAAAAGAATAGGCAAGCATAAGAACTTATACGGGGAAACAGGTGTAACTTGAAACCCTTAAATATTAAAGCATAATTAACAGATAGGTATGGTTTCATACATAGTCTAGGGACTATGCAACCATAACAACCATCACAACATCACATCAAATAGTTCATTACATCACATCGCTCATCTAAGTTCATAATTAAAGACGTGACTCAACACAGGTGAGTCTGAACGCAAAAGCTGATCACTACAACTCTGAAAAAGCTCACTCCTCCAACCATCCGGGCTGCGGCTCGCCGATCACGTACATCGGCGGGTGAGCTGGCATCGGGGCGAACTGATCCCCGTGCCCTCCCGCTGGTGCAGCTGGGGGCACCTCCGGCTGCTGGTCCTCTAGCGCGGGCTCCTGCTCCTCTTCGCCTTTGTCGAGTTCCATGACGGCCTCCGGCTCCCCGTGACCATAGAGAGCCTCCTCCAGCTCGGCGATCCTCTGAACGACGTGCTCTCTGGTCTCTCGCAGGGCCACCTCGGTCTCCTCCAAGACGCGGTACACTGCCTGAAGCTCCGAGGTCGTGGCGTCCATGACCTCCTCCTATGCTGCGGTGAACCGGCCCAGGTGCACGACGGCGGCGTTGTCCTCCAACTCCAGGCGTGCCTGAAGAGGTCCTCCCGCGTGCAGGTGCACACGAAAAGCGGTATCCCACAGCTCAAAGCCGTAGTCCCTGCTAACCCGGTGAAGCACTACCCGAGCACACTCCTGTATGCCTGCCTCGTAGCTAGCTCGCTTCACCGCGAGGTGGAGCGGACGACTAGCACGCGCGTGCTCCCGCGCGTACAAGGTGAGGGTCGTCTCCCAACCACGACTGATCCCGTTGACCGTCCAGGTGCGGGATCGGTAGAGGGGACGGTCGAAGCCTCCCAGCACCTGGAGCATCCTCCAGAGCTCCGCTGCGTAGCCTCCGTGACGCTCGCTGAAAAAGTGAACCATCCGCATCTTCCAAAGAGACGCGTCAGAACAACAATTTTAAAAGAATACAAAGGTAACAGCAATTACAGCAGAGGTATGAAGTAAGGAAGAAGGGATAAGTCAAGATTTCATTGATTATTCTTGTCAAATTTTAGTCTTTAGAAATTAGCTTTTATCCTTTCTAAAACGGCCAGTCTAACTAGGGTTAAGTCCTACAGTCAGTATGGCTCTGATACCATCCCTGTCGTGCCCCGAATTTACGGATTCGGACAATCTATGTATTCTGCACTAGTCCAGGATCACGCTAGTGCACACAGTATATACAGGTTGAAGTACCACAATCATACACAGCGGAATTTAATAATAAAGTACTCCAAACATGGATATAAGCGAGTTACACGGCCTTATGGCCACCTTACAATAATTCGCCACACAGGACGATAAATATCAAAGTAGCACAAGTTTATCAGCGGAAGCAAAAGTAAAGCAATGAACCCTTCATAGCCACAGGCAACTGAGTGCGGCTCAATCACTAATTCTCCTGGCCTTCGATGAACTCCTCTTCCCAAGCTGGCACAACTTCTTCTTCTGAGGTTTTTGTCGATGCAAGGGTGAGTATACAACATACTTAATAAGTCATGCACAATGCAGGTCTATTACTACATGCATGGCTCATTCCAAAGGAAAGGCTTAATTGGTTATTTTGCTTAAAGCAGCATTTCTTTTAAACAGGTAATCCTATTAGATTAAAAGTGGTAAACCAATATTATTAATAATTAAATTTCTCAATTCTTTTCCAAGAGTTTTGGCACACAGCCCCAAATTCATTTTAGCAGCTTTTGGCACACAGCCACCCATTCCACATTTTATTTTGAAAGTCTAACCCTTAACTGTAATCCCCGAGCAATGTCCAATATCGCGGACACGGCTATTCGAATAGATTTAACACACACACTCTGCAGAGGCTGTACACTTTACCCACAGGATACAGTCGCTCACCACACAGGTGATTGATTGCAACAAAGTCTTTCGGAGACTAACACTACAGGAAAACGAAAAATTAACGTCGGCCATATTAATTAACGTCGGCTTCAGAATAAGCCGACGTTAATTAATTAATTAACGTCGGCTGACAGGTTGCCGACGTTAATTAACTAATTAACGTCGGCTTATTCTTCGGCCGACGGTAATTAGTTAATTAACATCGGCCCAAAGCACTGTCCGACGTTAATATTTGCGATAACGCTCGTCTTTCCGCTCGCCCCGTGCACAATCACGCCTGCGCCGAAACTTTTTTCAGTTCCCGCCCGCCCTTGGCGCTCCCGCCCCGCCCGACGCCGAAACTCATATTAAAGGCTCACAAGGTGAAGTCCTTAACATCCCGAGCAAGACATCCATTTTATATTTCACGGCACACACCTTCACAAACTCAATACATCCCATTGCCACAGGCCCACCGCACAAGCCTTCTTGCCACTTGCCCGGTCCAAATCATTTCCCACCCCAGTTTGCATTTATGCAACACATGCCAATGCCCACTTCATTGCACGAGTAGAACCACACAGTCGCTACCCTCAATTCCATTTCATGACATCATCGCATTTTTCCAAAATGTGTTCCATAGTGTTTAGTCAAGATTGATTTGCTATTTAAAAGACATTCGGCGATACAAGCGTGGCTAAGCGACTAATCATGGTCTAGCCTCCCGTGTTGGCATTAATATAGCAACCAACGTAATTTAGCATTCTATGGTGACAAAGGCGTTCAGTCATCCAATAGTATTAACAAGGTGGCATAAGCAAGATAGGTATTTTAACTACTTTTCCCACATGAGCAATATCATTTTTAATTAACATAGCATGCATAACTTGAATCAAGATATATTTGAAAATCTAGGGCAACATGGTCAAAGCATGACTTGCCTTGAAAAGGAGTTGGTCTGATGCGAGGTCTGCGACGGGTCTTGAAATCTCTCGGCGACTTAGGCAACTCGGAGTGTACTCAGTATTCAAGCAATATACACAATCATTACACAATACAAACAGCAAGATTAACACTAAAAATAAAATAAAAATCACCATTAAATCGGTCACATTTTTACAAATTTTTGGGCACTAGAATCACCCAAATCCGAGTTAAAATGCAAAGTTATAGCAATTACAAGTTTTTCTGAAATTCAAATAAAGAATAATCGAATTATCCTATTTATTTTTATACTGAAAATCCGATTAATTCCCACTCGGCGACACGTGTCAGCACCAGAGTGAGCCAGGTCACTCCCGGTAACTGACAAGTGGGCCCTCGGATGGCGTCATCTTGACGGCTGGCAACCGGGTCATCACTGCGACATGTGGCCCCACAGAATGAACACGGACCACTCAACCGGCGACACGCGGCAAGGAAGCATCAAGCCACGCATACACAAATCTTTCCGGCCGTTGGATTCAAATCCAACGGTCGGTCGCTACCCGAGCGATACACTACTACGAAGCCTACGTGGATGAACCAGAGCGGTCGGATGAGGATCCAACGGCCATAGTTGCGGGAGAGTTTTGCTCACCGCACCTCGTGGACACACGAGCCGCCGCGATTACCATCCAACGGCCATTTTCTACCGATACCGATTCAGCTCGTTAAAAAGGGAATACACGTGGCTTTACCTTGGTCGTCCGATGCGAATCCGACGGTGGCGGTCAGTCGTGAAGCTTGACGAAGGGGCGGCGGTGCTTATCGCCGGACGTGGAGAAGAAGGAGAAGGCGCAGGCGATTCCGGGTGTCTCCGGTCAGAAGAGGTGGCCCACTGGACGCGGCTTGGCACAAGGAACTCGGAGAGGGTCTTGGTTGCGACGGGGAACGGCGGATGGCGGCGAAACGCGAAGAAAACTGAGGCGGAGGAGAGTGGTTACTACGGTGAGCTCTAGCGCACGCTACGGAGGATGGCAGAGCACGAGGGAAGTGGCAAACTGAGCGGAGTGGAGTGCTGAGCACGGAGGTCTATTTCACCCGCTCGGACACACCTCGAGTCGCGCGCAACATCTCTGACATGATCCTCGGCCCAGCGGCGGACGGTGCCTGATGCTCCCTCCGATCTTTATTCGGTCCCATCGCACCGCACGATCGCAAATCAACGGCGGCGATTGAAAATCAGTTCGGTGAAACGGTATTCGAGCGCATCCGTCCGATCAAGATCCGACGGTCTAGGATGGACGGCGCTTAGGGTTTTCGACGTCAGCACAGTGTTGGGCTCGGCCCGACACTGTAGCTAGCGATTTTCCAGATTTTGCCAATAAAAATAATTCCAGTATTTCAAAGTATTTATTTGGAGCTCTAAAAATACTCGAAAAATTCTAGAAAAATTCTAGAAAATATTTCAGAGCATTTTGAGCCTAAATAAAATATTTTTATTTATTTTTGATAAATACTTTTTCTGATATCAATTAATCAAGAGAAGGATATTTCAAATTAATTTTAATTAAATCCAATAAATCCCCAAAAATTCAGATAAATTCAATTAAATGCAAATAAAGGTTGATTAATTCAAAAAATTTTAAATAACTCCAAAAATTAAAATTGGGGCAAATTTCGGGACGTTACAAACTATCTGTTGAAGTGAAGGTTATGCTGTCTGATGATCCAGTACTCTAGCCACGACGGGTTCTCTTACCGTAGCCAATTCTTGTGCTCGTCGATATACTGGGCCATAATGACCATGTGTTGTAAAGCTGTTGTCGGGACCCGAATGCAATCCGAAACCCTCTGTGTTTCGGCACTAGTCCCGTGATCGTAGCTAGTGCCCACAGTTATCAAAGATAAATATCATAATCATACACAATGAATAATAAATAAAGAATTCATCTTTTAATATAACATGTTGAACAACCTTAAGGTCAACTTACAATTGTGAAGCAGGATGGCTTCATTTCAGAATAAAACGAACAATAGCCGAACAAAGAACGTCGGTGAATCCCATCAAAATACCATAGGCATTTGATAAGGTCCAACTCCTAGATATTCGCCTTCTTGCAGAACTTCTCCTTCTTCGAAGTCAAAGACTTCTCCTCAACTGGTGATGTTTTGTTAAAGCAAAGGTGAGTACACAACCGTACTCAACAAGTCGTGCACAGAATGCAAGTCTAAATAACTATATGCATAGCTTATTCCAATTGAATGGCTGAATTGGCTATTTTGCATAAAATAGCATTTCCAAATGAATATCATAAATAGATTGAAAAGTAGTAAAACAAGTAATACTCATAATAAATTTCGTAGTTATTCTCAAGTAAAGCATTTCTCTTCCTTAACCAATTTCCATATCACATTGTCCACATTCCCAACCTCAATTTTTTTATCGAAATCTAACCCTTGACTGTAATCCCGAGCAATGTCCAATACATGGACACGACTATTCAATAGTTTTTACACTCTGCGAGAGGTAGTACACTTTACCCACAAGATACAATCAACTCACCACGTCACCGTGAATACGCCATACAAGAGTATCGAATGAGCGATCATAACAAAGCCTTTCGAAACTTCTAGCTCAACCTAGGAACCTCTCCGGTTGCCTTCACTATCACTTCCCTCACACTAAGCCGATGTATAGGACCGATTTAACACCGTTGGACGGGTACCAAGCCATAGCACGCAGCACGCTCCCCATCAGATCCCCCACGGGTGGCCGCCACCGAGGTATCAAAGGTGAGATATCGTAATCCTACTAAACTAGGTCATCCCCCCATACCAGACATGTGGTTGTACGAGTGACTCAGTTCAAAGGCTTGCAAGGTTAAGTCCTTAGGGTGACCAAGGCAAGACTACCCCGAATAATTCACCAATAATACCATCACATAAATCACCAACAATACCATCACATAATTCACCAACAACACCGCCAAATACCAAAGTGACATATCCAATGCCACTCTTGCCACTTGCCTCGGTCTAAAATATTTTACCACCCCAGTTGATTATTGCGCAACACAATGCCAACAACAACTCAACATCCATGTAGAACCACACTGATTCCACATATCAACATCATCGTGTGGCAACACGTCACACCATTTCACAAACACATTTCATAATCCATTAATCAGTATTATCCTTTTATTTTCAAAATACATGAGTTGCGTGGCGTGGCTAAGTAATTATACACGATCTAACCAACCCACGTTGGCAAGTAATAACAACCAACTAATATTCTACCATCTTAGGGCGACAAATGAATTATGGCATACAAATAATCATGGCAAGGTGACATTAGCAATTGGATTGAATAACTAATCCCAAATTAATTTAAATCATTTTAATCTTGAACTAGCATGCAATAATTTGAATCAAAGTAAATTTGTAAAACTGGGAGCAATATGATCAAAGCACAACTTGCCTAGCACTTGCTATAAACTGCTCTTTACTCTTTTAAATTGATCTTCGACTTCCTTAACCTTTGGCTCTTCAATCGAATGCTTCGACTTCCTTAACCTTTGGCTCTTCAATCGAATGATTCGACTTCCTCGTCCTTTAGCTACTTCGGGTAACTTCTGGATGACACGTCTAACGACAAAGAAGCACAAATACAACAAATCTCAAAAGGAAATTCAAATAAACTCCAAATTAAGATTAGATTGGTACTAAACAAAAGGGATTAATTTAGGAACTTGAATAGATTTGATCAAAGATCGATGAACAAGCTAGAACAGGCTTTCAGAAGATTTATCGAGAAGGTTACGACTGATAATTAGGAAAGAACGAAGTATATTCCAGGGAATATCCTTCGAGATTAATTAACTCGATTGGACAGATATTGACATATGGGCTCTCGATCTATAGATCGGGTCCACAAGAATGATTTGGTTCACGATGAACTAAACTCAAGCACGGTGTTGACTTTTGTTGACTGAATGGATACATAATCAAACAAAAGAGATATAGACTGATAGATTAGATATGGGTACAAGGATATGACATATGGCCAATGGTGTATCAACCAAGTCCATGAATGATTTCCCAATCAATGGCAAATTAGATTTTCAAAGATAAGACAAGGATAAGTGGGGTCGATATCCACTGCGATTCGATATGGGGCTCAGTCATACATCGATGAAAAGGCTCGATGATGACAAGACGGCGATGATAAGAGGACGGGGCTAAGCTTAATGTGACAGAGCTAGATCACATCAAGGCGATAGAAAAGATGATGACATCGCACTAGGGCCTTTACTTGAATGCACACGTGTGATGAGAGCAAAGCGTTAACGGCGGGACATTAACGACGAAATGTTAACGGCGGAACATTAACGATGGAACGTTAACGGCGGAACGTTAACGATGGAATGTTAACGATGAAGGTGAAGCGATGATGGGATGCTCAAGGTGGCGACCGTCGGCTAATAGATAGGGCAGCGAGGTCATGACATGGCAACTACATGGCAAATTTGTGCCGATTTAATGGATATTGCCGAGGCGGATGACCGCATAAACAGACAATGATTTAATAGCCGAGATACAAATAAATTCTAAAAATTATAAAATTTATACTAGCATGAAGGTATTGAATTTAGATGAATTTAAAAATTTGAATCACTCGATTCCGAGTTCAGATAGAGGAGAATGGATCAAACAAAGTTTGACTAGAAAGAAAATCGAAATTAAGAAATTGCCTTTGTAGCATCGCTCTACGATTGCTTATCTCGTTTTCTAGCTGTTTAACAGAGCACCATTAGAAGCTTTTGCACCAACATTACCAGAGCTTGGGGCATGGCGGCGCATGGGGAGCGACAATATGGAACGAGGATGACGATGCGATGCAGGGCAAGCAACGGCTCGTGACGCAGTGGCTTCGAGCGGCACCGCGGCACTTCGGGCGGCAACCGTGTGGGCTGCGGTGCTCGGCGAGGGGCAGCATGGGGAACCAGCCAGGAGGTGCAGGAGGGCGCGCGACGTGAGGAGGCAGGCAAGGCCGGACGGGGCCGGATGGTGCGGAAAAGCGGTCTTGGCGGCTTTGTCGGCGCATCGGCGCGCATGGCGGCGGAGTGCTCGGCCAAGGGAAGGGAGGCCAAGGGGTGGGATGGGGGAGGCAAGGTGAGGCGATGCTCGTGGACACGACGGTCGACTGCGGGGATGGCTGGAGCGACGGCGAGGGCAACGGCCGACGCGACCAAAAACGGTCCGAATGGCATGGTGGCCAAAAACAAAATAAAACTTGGAATTTCTCAAAACCAGCAAGAGCACGGCATAGAGAAAGATCATACTAGGCTATATCTAAAAGGAATTTGATTGGGGATTACGGTTTGGGAGGAATCGACGACAAACGGAACTCGACTTGACGATTTAACGAGCGCAAATTCCGGAGCAATTCTTAATGAAACCTGGATTTTCTTGAGGGTTATGATCTACACACTAATGCACACAAGATAACATGAGCGAAGTCGATTTTCCTTCTTGGATCAAAGATGGCACGGCGATGCCAACGGAGGACGTCTGGCGACCGTTTTTTATTTTCTAAGGGCAAATGTTCGGAAATGGAGGGTAAGGGTGAGCACCGTATTGGGGAGACTGAAACGCACATTTTGGGTGGTCTCACATGTTGAGGGAAGGAGAAATAGAAAAGTTATGGCTAAAACAAGAAACGGCAAAGAAGTGAGTGCAGCCTACGATTTACTTGATTTTAGAGGAAGAAATTGTAGGAGAATTGAAGCCCTTAACTAGGCCGACTATTTGCAACTGACCTCACTCAATTTTGTTGAGAATTGCAAAAGTTATGAGCATTTGAATATGGGGCCAGACATGAGTTGAAGTCTGCACAGTGCACTGGAGATTTTGGAAAGACGAACAGTGAAATTTTTAAAGCGCGCGAGATAAAATAGATAACAAGATCTAAAAATACTAAAAAAGATCCTAAAAATCCTAAACAATAAAATGGAACCAAATAAAATTGGTTTCACTATTTTTGGATAAACTTTGGAATTTAGATTATTTCGGGACGAAAATAATGGTTTTGATAAAAAGCTCGAGAGATAAAATATTAGAGAGATTCTATAAATCTTGGAAAAATTTTCAAAATCATTTTAGAATATTTGGAACCTAATTCTATGAATTTTGAGATTTTTGGAGTATTTTGGAACTTGGGTGAAATTTCGAATAAGGACCGGAATTTGAAATTTTGGTTTTGCGGACGGAAAAGGATTGAACTTTAATTTCGGAAGGATATGGATGCTAGGTTGATTAGAACACCAAGGGAAATCCAAATTTTGAATTTAAATGGAATTTCAAAGAAAAGGCTTGAATTGGAATTTGGATATAGAATTGCCTGAACAATTAATAATTCAAATTGAAAATCCAATAAAAATCCAATTAACCTCCAAATGTTTAAATTAATAATTTTAATTATTTTTTAGCAAATCTCAAATTTGGAAAATTCCTTGAGATACAAAGAACTCTGTAAAAACTAAATTTTAAATTACTTGATGTACACAGAAGGCACATTAAATTGTTTTAGATTTAGAAAATTCTAAATTAAGCTTCTTTAATCAGATAAGATTCATGTAAAATTTTTGGAAAGCTAATTTAATATAAATTCTTGAAAACCCAAATTTTTGGGATGTTACAACTGTGAAATGGGCTTTGGCGCACGCAACCGGAATAGGCGTGATTGCTTTCCTTCCGATGGTCCCGATGCCCTAGAGCCTCCCCTCATGGCGCGATCGAGGCACTCCTATCGGTTCAACCTGAACCATGTAATCCACGCAGAATTCGACAACCTCTTCGGTTGCATAATCTTCGATAATGCTACCCTCCGGTCGATATCGATTCCATACGTGGGACTTCAGAATTCCCATGTACCTCTCGAATGGGTACATGCTACGTAGGAACACAGGCCTGCACATCTTTATCTCCCTCACAAGGTGAACAATGAGATGAACCATGATATCAAAAAACGACGCAGGGAAATACATCTCAAGATTACATAGAGTCATTACCACCTCGGCCTGCAGAGCATCAAGTCCTTTGGGATCGATGACCTTCTGAGCAATTGTGTTAAAGAAATAACACAGCCTTGTGATTGTCTCCCGAACCTTGGTCGGTAAAATACTTCTAATTGCCACAGGGAGCATCTGTGTCATAAGCACATGGCAATCATGGGACTTCATGCCAGTTAAACTCAAATCGTGCATCGAAACAAGTCTCTTCATGTTGGATGAGTAACCGAACGAAACTTTCACACCAAGCAAGCACTAGCACAGTTCCTTTCTCTTGGCCATGGACAGAGTGCAACTAGCAGGCTCGCAGTATGTTCAGCCTTTATCAGTCTCTTTCGATGCTAACTCAGGTTTGATGCCCATATCGACCAAGTCAAGCCGTGCATTGATACCATCCTTTGTTTTACCTTTAATGTTCAGTAAGAGATCAATCAATCTATCACAGACATTCTTCTCTACGTGCATCACGTTGATGCAGTGCCGAACTTCTAGGTGCTCCCAATAAGGTAGGTCCCAAAATATTGATCTCTTCTTCCACATGCTCTTCTCATGGGTCCTCAAGTTACGTCCCTTCCCTAGCGCATTATTCAACTTCTTAACCATATCATGAATATCTGTCCCGCTTAAAGGCTTTGGAGTTAAATCGTCTTCGGTGGTGCCGTCGAATTGTTTCTTCATCTTGCGGTATGGGCGATTTCTCTGAAGGAACATACGGTGATGCATGTACACGGTTTTACGTGACTGATTCAGCTAGACACTCTCGGCATCATCCAAGCAGTGTGTACATGCTTTGGCTCCTTTTGTACTCTGCCCCGACAGGTTAGCAAGGGCAGGATAATCATTTATGGTGTAGAACAATAGGCAACGCAAAGTGAAGTACTCTCGTTTGTGAGCATCCCATACTTGCACCCCAGGAGCCCACAATGTGTTGAGATCTTCCACCAATGGTGCTAGGTACACATCAATATCGTTCCCAGGTTGCTTCAGGCTTTCGATGAGTAGAGACATCAATATGTATTTTCGCTTCATACACAACCATGGAGAAAGGTTATACACACAGAGATTTACAGGCCAAGTGCTATGACGGCTGCTCATGTTACCGAAAGGATTCATTCCATCTATACTCAATCTGAACCTTATATTCCTTGGATCCGCTGTGAATTCTTCAAACCTCCTATCAATGTTTCTCCACTGAGTTGAATCAGCAGGGTGCCTAGTCATTCCATCATTCTTACGCTTATACGAGTGCCATCGAAGCAATTTTGCCTCTTTTGGATTCGCAAACAACCGCTTCAAACGGGGAATTATAGGCAGATACCATGCCACCTTAGCGGGAGGTCCTTTCTTCACCTCCATGCCCTCGTCGTCGTCATCCGATCTATCTTTACGCTTGTACTCGGATGCGTTGCACACCGGACATACATGCAAGTTTGCGTACTGTTTGCGGTACAGGATACATCATTTGGATAGGCATGTATTCTTTCTACTTCTATTCCCAAGGGACAAAGAACCTTTTTGGCTTTGTAAGTGGTTGTCGGTAACTCGTTTCTCTCCAGAAGCATATCTGCTAACAGACCTAACAGCGCCGTGAAACTCTTATCGGACCAACCGTTGCTTGCCTTTAATTTCAGCAATTCCAGCATGGACGACAATCTTGTGTATTTGGACTTGCAACTCGGGAACAAAGGTTTCTCTGAGTCGTCCATCAAGCCTCGGAATTTTACATACTCCCGCTCATCACGGTTCCTTTCTGCATCCCATAGCATCTGATCTAGATTGTCATTGAAAGTACAGTCGATATCATTCGGAGTATCATCGACTTCGTCCACGATGGTAGTACTATTTGGTCCCTACATAATCTGCTCTTCACCGTGACTGGTCCAACATGTATACCCCCTTTTAAAACCTTGTAGAATAAAA
Source organism: Guadua angustifolia (assembly GCA_036346375.1). Classification (NCBI taxonomy): domain Eukaryota; kingdom Viridiplantae; phylum Streptophyta; class Magnoliopsida; order Poales; family Poaceae; genus Guadua; species Guadua angustifolia. The sequence goes on along the minus strand of JAYEVE010001044.1, from coordinate 300,686 downwards.
TGTGCTTCAATCTAGCGCTGGGTTTCGAAACATCCAGAGATTCTCACAGTCCATGCATGGACAAGGCATAAATTCCACCCCCTTGTTCGACATATCTACCTTTGCAGCTCTTCTAAAAGCAAAGACACCATTAATGTACTCGGTGCTCACATGGTTCTCAGCGTACATCCAGCTTCGGTCCATCTACGTAACATATGTAACAATACGTGTTAAACGACGAATTTAGATCATAAAGTACAAATGGATCTGCACAAGGTATAGCAGACGCTTTGTATGTAAAACCGTTTGGAATGTCATCACATCGCAGACGGTATGTATGTAAAACCGTCTGCGATGTCATCACATCACAGACGGTTTGTACATAAAATCATCTGCTCTGTGATGGAGACTTCGCAGACGGTTTTATCCACGGTCTTTGGATAAAACCGTCTGCGATGACACCATCACAGACGGTTTTATCTACAAACCGTCCGTGATCGTTTCGTCTTCCCAATGTTTGATCGTTTTGTCTTCCCAATGTAGACGCGCGCGCAGTCTTTCCAGTACTGATCGTTTCGTCTTTCCAATGTATGCTGACCGTTAATTCTAGGCGGTGTTTCGTTTCCCAACACAGATTCGCACCTATAAGAACAGAGGGGCTTTTCGATGTACCGCCTCTACACTCCATCATCAGCACAAAAACATCCCGGCCCTCCGACGCCGCCGCCATGAGCAACCCACCAAATAGCTCCTCCGACGGTTCCTCCTCCGATGGCTCCACCCCACCGACGCCACCACCTTCACCCATACCCGCTGGCATGCCCATGCGCTAATGGCTGCGGCGCTACGTTGGGGCCATCTCCACGGTTGCTCCGCTTCCTTCAACCGGCGCCTCCGCCTCCACCGTGCCCTTGACTCGACCTCCACCCGCCCTCCGGCCACCTCGGCCTCCCTCGCTAAGCGGCGTCAGCGCCGGCCTCCTCCTCCTCCTCCGATGACGAAAGCTACGACTCGTCGAAGGGATATCGCGATGGCTAGGAGCTGGAGGATGACCCAGACCGAGCCAGCTCAAGTGAGGACCCGAACAGCCGCAACGAGGACTCCGCCGACTCCGACGCCCCTCTGGCCTCCTCCTCCGATGAGTAGCTAGTCTTTTTTAGTTAAAGTACTTTTGTACGTAGTCGATTGATCTTTTGTAATGCTTCTTATAATGCAATCTGTAATGCATTATAATGCTTCTTATAATACTTTTGTAATGATCTTCTTATATATATAATGCAATCTATAATGCAATCTAGTTCTCATGCAATCCAGTAGTCTTTTTTGTATGACGCGCATTTCACTACCACAAAACAACACATAGGTGACGCAATACACTTATCTGTGGTGGTTCTAAAGTTGAAAATGGCGGGAAGAATATTTGTGGCGGTTTTCCTATTGAATCGTCACAAATAACTGATTATTTGTGGTGATTTTTCTTTGGAACCGTCACAAATAATCTTGGGACTATTTGTGGCGGTTTTTGGATGGAACTGCCACAAATAATAAAATTATCTGTGGTGGTTTTTTTTTAAATTGCCCCTGATAATTTGTGGCGGTTTTAGGGAAAAATCGCCACTGATAATGTTTGTATTTGTGGCAATTTTTTGTTAAAACCACCACTGATATTAATATATGTGGCGGTCTTAATTAAAAACCACTACAAATAATATTCCTATAAGCACCCCCTACAGCCACGCCATGGTCATCTTCCTCCTCGAGTCAAAACAAGGACTAACTGATTTCATATTTCGTTTTGCAAAGATTTTTGTGCTTCTACTTCCTGTAATTGTTCTAAAGTGTGTGATTCGTTCTCCTCTCTTCATTTGTACTGGTGTCGTTGAAATTTAATGCTTAGAGCTAGTTTAATTAAGGTTTAGATTTAGTTTGTTTTTATTTACCTAGCATTTTGTGGATGATGAATTTATTATCTTGCTCCATTAGATTAAGTTGTCTACCTTTTTTAGATGATTAAATATGATCAAGTATATATGCATATTTAATTAATTAAGATTATTGGCTATTGTCAAAAAATAAATTTTAGTTAATATGGTAGATGGGTGATCCTGAAATTGGCTTGTATTTTGAAATGATGAGTATATTATGTAGCTCATTCGGAGGTTAAATTTAATTTTGGCTAGGTATGAGTATTGAAAATGAAGTAGATAAGATTTGTTTTAAATTACCATTAATTTCTTACCATTAGCGCGTGCATATACATCTTGCTCCATTTGGTGGCTATTGTTAGCCAATTTTTATCAAGTGTATATCAAATTTATTTAATTATGATTATTGGATATTAATAAAAATTAAAATTTAGCTAATATGGTAGAAGGGTAATCATTAAGCTGGCTTGCATTTGGAGATAATGAATTTATTATGTAGCACTTTGAAAGGAAAATTTAATTTTGGCTAGGTATGAGCACATATAAAAATTAAGTACATAAGATTTGTTTTGTAATTACCATTAATTTTTTACCATTAGTGTGTGCATATACATCTTGCTCCATTAGTGGCTATTGTTAGCCAATTTTAATTAAGATTATTTGATATGAATTATTGATTACATTAATTAATTATTGTAGATGGACCGGAGTTGGATGTACAATGCGAACCGTTACAGCCAAGAATACATCGATGGTGTTTCTTCTTTTCTAAGAGCCGCCGAGGAGAACAACTTGCTAAAGAAGATGAAGTACATACATTGTCCATGCATTGATTGCAAAAATGAGAACATGTTTTCAGACAAAGACCATATCCACTTGCACTTGATTCGGAGGGTTTTGTACTGGCTATACACAAGTTGGATAAGGCACTGGCGAGGAGATCATACTTCAATGTGTTAACGTTGACGGCATTTAATTGAGCCGCAATATGGCGAGATGACATCAATTATGGATCCGATGAGGATAGGTTGGTCATCGATGATGACAATAATTTGGCTCGAATGTTGCGTGATGCAGAAGAGAACTACACTAGTAAGAGAGAGTTTAATCAATTCAAGGGTTTGATGGAGGACTCGGAGAAACCTTTGTTCCTGGGTTCCAAGGAGGAATTCACAAAGTTGCACACCGTTCTTTCACTGCTAAAATTGAAGGCAGGCAATGGTTAGTTGGACAAGAGTTTCACGGCATTGTTACATCTCTTAGAGGACATGCTTCCAGAGGGAAATGTGTTGCCTAAAACCACGTATCTAGCTAAGAAGGTTGTATGTCCCTTGGGATTAGAAGTAGAAAGAATACATGCATGTCCAAACGACTGTATACTCTATCACAAAGACTATGCAGACTGGCATATATGTCCGGTGTGCAAAGCATCGCGATACAAGTGTAAGGGCGATGACAGCGAAGGTATCGAGGTGAAGAAAGGAGTTCCCGCTAAGGTGGTGTGGTATTTGCCAGTAATACCTCGTTTGAAGCATTTATTTGGAAACAAAAAGCACGCCAAATTGATGCGATGGCACTCGGAAGAGCGTAAGAGGGATGGAAAATTGAGACACCCTGCTGATTCTGCCTCGTGGAGAAACATCGATAGGCTCTTTAGGGAGAACTTTGGAAACAAACCGAGGAATGTAAGGCTTGGCTTGAGTACGGATGGAATGAATCCTTTCGGTAACATGAGCAGCATTCATAGCACATGGCCCATGACTCTCTGTATCTACAACCTTCCTCCTTGGCTGTGTATGAAACGAGAGTACATTATGATGCCGCTGCTTATCCAACGGCCAAGACAACCTGGCAATGATATTGATGTATACCTTCAACCTTTGGTGGAAGATCTTGTGATACTGTGGAATGAAGGTGTACACATATGGGACGAGTACAAATGGGAGTACTTCACTATACGTGCATTGTTGTTCTACACCATCAATGATTTACCTGCCCTTGGTAACCTTTCTGGCCGTACTATAAAAGGAGCCAAAGTGTGCCCCCACTGCCTGGATGAAACCGCTAGTGTGTGGCTCAACAACTCGAGAAAAACAGTGTACATGTGTCACCGTAGGTTCCTTCGCAGGAATCATCCATACCGCAATATGAAGAAACAATTTGATGGGACAAAGGAGGACGGTTTTGCTCCAAGGCCTCTTCATGGGGAAGAGGTTTATGATATGGTTAAGGATCTTAGTGTTGTACTTGGAAAGAATCTTGATAATACATCAAGGTCCCATCTTGAGAAGAAACACGTGGAAGAAGAGATCCATGATGCAGGACTTGCCCTATTGGAAGGACTTAGAAGTTCGACACTGCATCAATGTCATACATGTAGAGAAGAATGTATGTGACAGTGTGCTTGGTCTTTTACTGAATATTCCTACCAAAACAAAGGATGGACTGAAGGCACGAAGAGATCTGGAAGATATGAAAATCAGAGCCGAGATACATCCTCAAGACACCGGGAAAGACCGACTTTACCTTCCCCCATCTTGCTACACCCTATCCAAGAAAGAGAAAACAGTCCTCTGCAAGTGCTTGCATGGTGTTAAAGTTCTGTCCAGTTACTCGGGAAACATCAAGAAACTGGTGTCGATGAAAGATTTGAAGTTAACTGGCATGAAGTCTCATGATTGTCATGTGATGTTGACACAAATGCTACTAATTGCAATTAGAGGCATTTTACCTGACAAGGTCCGAGAGGCAATCATGAGGTTGTGTTTCTTCTTTAACATGATTTCACAGAAGGTCATCAATCCCGTTGGACTTTATGAACTACAGGCTGATGTGGTCCAAACTCTATGCCTACTACAGATGTACTTTCCTTCATCATTTTTTGATATCATGGTTCATCTCATTGTTCACCTTGTGAATTAAATAAATATTTGCAGCCTCGTATTCCTACATCAGATGTATCCGTTCGAAAGGTATATGGGTGTTCTGAAGAAATATGTACGTAATCGATCTCTGCCGGAAGGCTCCATTGTAGAAGGTTACACAACTGAGGAGGTTATTGAGTTCTACGTCGATTATATGGATGAGGTTGAACTAGTAGGAGTGCTCATATCCGCCATGAGGCGAGCTAAGCGGGAAAGGTGTAATAGGAAAGAAATCTACAAATTATTCACGATCATGTTTTGTTGAACAGGCCCATTTCATGGTCTTACCTTGATCGGTTGAGGTGTACCCATATATGGACATACACAAGGATAAGCTACGGAGGGAAAACCGTGGACGGTCAGAGGTTTGGATAACAAAAGAGCACAATCATTTGTTCAATCATTGGTTCAGGAAGCACATGTCTGGTGAAGAAACGAGTGTTACGTTGAGGTGGTTGGCAAAAGGGCCTTCAGCTACAATCGTGACATGGCAAGGATACGACATAAATGGATATATATTTTACACGAGAGCTCAGGATAGCAAAAGCATTTACCAAAACAGTGGTGTCCGTATAGATGCATACGACAACGCATGCAGTAAGAAGAGCAACTACTACGGGTTCATAGAGGAGATTTGGGAGCTTGATTACTGCATTTTCAAGATCCTGGTGTTTCGGTGTCGTTGGGTCCAACTCCCAAAGGGTGTCAAAGTTGATAAGTACGGCTTCACTACTGTGGACATCGCACATGTCAGATACCGAGACGAACCATTCATACTTGCGAAGCAAGTAGCACAAGTCTTCTATGTAATCGACCCGGTAGTTAAGAAGCGCCATGTAGTTCTTCAAGGAAAAAGAAGGATCGTCGGAATTGAGAATGTCGTGGATGAGAAAGAGTACAACTAGTTTGATGAGTTGCCTTCTTTCGTAGATGGCATCATCAGCCTCGAGGAAGAAGCCACCCAAGAAGTTACCTATCATCGTGATGATCACAACGAAGGCCAAATTGTAAAAGAAAATAATTAGTTACGAGTAATGGCAATATTTGTCATTGTATATGTGAAAAATAAGGTAACGAAGTGAAATGTGATATGACTCCTTTTGACTGCGAATATGATATGTTTGTCTAGCTAAAATTTTACCATATCTTCCCAAAAATAGTATGAAATTATTGTGAAAATATAAAATTTTAATAATCACATATAATTCCTTTTAAAATTAAAAAACACTTGTGCATCGTATGGCATATAGCAAATCATACACTCTAATGTATCAGGTTCGATGAAAAACGCTGTCGCACTTCTTTTCTTCATCTTTGGCATCGCAGCAACAATGGTTCGCTCGGTGAAGATGCGTAGTCATCTGTATTTGTAGCTCAGTCTGTCTGATGCGTAGTCATCTTTATTTGTAGTTCGATTACGATCGTGAGGCCATACGTATTTTGATAGCCCTTTAAATGGCCACTCCAGGCCGCCACCGCTCGTCCAACGCCGCCGCCACTCCAATGTCGATACCTTTGCGCCGAGCTCGTCCTCCACCGTGACTATGAGTATCTTCAGTTCTGCGCTTTGTTCTTGCTGGCTGAGGTATTGGTACTGCTCGATGATGAAATAGGGTTTATGTATGATCAGAACATTTTCTTCTGTGGTTAGGCCTTGAATTGTAGACTTGAATGCTTAGAAGAATTGCAGACTTGAGTATCTTCGGTTCTGCGCTTTGTTCTTGCTGGCTGAGATATTGGTGCTGCTCGATGATGAATTAGGGCTTATGGCCCTGTTTGGGAGAGCTCCAGATCCCAACTCCAGCTCAGAGCTGTAACTTATAGGCTAAAATAAAGTGAATTAATCTTATGTTTTTTGTCTAAAATGTAAATAAGATGATCTACCTAAACACTTTTATTGTACATAACTCGACTCTACAAATTTACGGAGTTAGAAATACCTGCTCCACCAACTCCGCAGATTTTAGTGGGTGGAGTACATCCCAAACACCCCTATGTATGACCGAACATTTTCTTCTGTGGTTAGGCCTTTAATTGTAGACTTGAATGCTTAGAAGAATTATAGACTTGAGTATCTTCGGTTCTGTGCTTTGTTCTTGCTGGCTGAGGTATTGGTGTTGCTCGATGCTAAACTAGGGTTTATGTATGATCAGAACATTTTCTTCTGTGGTTAGGCCTTGAATTGTAGACTTGAATGCTTAGAAGAATTGTAGACTTGAGTATCTTGGTTACGTGCCGCCGTTCTTGCTCGATGATGAACTAGGGTGTGCTTACTGTGATTGTTGAGTTTATGGCTGAAAAAGATTATATGAACATTTGTATTATGTATGATTTTGTGATTAAGATGTGTAAGGTCCCATAGATTTACCTTTTGTGCAATGTGATTATGAATGCTGGTATTTTGTATTTTTTTGAGATTGTGTGATTATGTGCGTGCATATATATAATGTTGAGGTTTGGGCACCTATGTGTATGTGTGTGCATGAGGCCTTTGAATTGAATGCAATGTGTATTATGATTAAGTTTTTAGTTTATGCTTTTAATCTTTCCACTGATATGGTTGCATTCATAAATGGTTACTCTTACTGCTTGCAGATAAAGTCCTACTTTTCGTTGATATGCCTAGATGCATCTGTTGTCATTGAGTGTATTTGTGGGTAGATATACGAATAGATTTATCTTCACAGACATCTAAATTTATTTAGTTGCTAATCTAGAAGTCTTGCACTATTTCGGTTAGTAAGTCTAGCACTGGTTATGATCTGAGCTGTGTATATATATTGATAGTACAATTTTTTTATTGTGCATTTTAAGGTGCTAAGAATTCAAGGCCTAATCCATTGAATATTTTGTTAGCCCATTTGTGATTGTGGTGAAGATTCTTATCTTCATTCAAACCCTAATCTGAGAGCACAAATCATCAACCAATCTGGTTTTGTAGACATGATTCGTAGAGCAATTGACATTAGTCTTATGAATTACTTCATCTCTATGGTTATGTCAATTATGCTTCCATTGAGTCATGTAATGTTTTTCATGCTGTTAATTGGAATAATCAATAGAATGTTAAGGTGGTAAGTGTTCAAGGCCCGATTCATTGAATATATTGTTAGCCCATTTGTGATTGAAGTGAAGATCCTAATCTTCATTCAAACCCTAATCTAAGAGCATGTTAGTGTGAACACTTGTTATTTCATCTTGCATGCTAGTATGTACTTATTTCATCTTCTTCTGCGATTGCTCTCTGTCGGTGATTTGCAAAAGGGGCCAGTCTTGCGACTTGGAGACCTTGCAAGTGGGATCAATTGTTCTATGAGGATTTGGGTTAAGATAGACTGTTTGTGACAACAAATTAATTTTTCATGCTTTTTGTTGTTCATGCTCCTATCTATTTCGGTTGTCCAGTAAGAACCTGTTATTCTGGCGTGCTTATATATATTGAATATGTTAATTTAAGGTAAGGTTGTCACAAACACGTCTATATCTTGCCCTTGTGGCGAGGAAGGCCTTTAAAACAACTTGACATCCGAGAACAACTTATAATAATCAACTTGTGTAGTGTGTTTGTCTTGTATGTGGTTATTGCCTCAACCTATGTATGAATATTCTTTCAAGTCGATTGGTCAGTTATGATCTTATTATTCTTTCCATCCCATATCAACATTTCTTATCGAAATGTAGTTCTTATGGAGCCCACTCCCGATCCTGTAATGGAGGAGACTTCCAACCCGAGCCCAAGCCGGTATCTTAGCATTGACCCGGTCGATTGAAGTTGCGAGGTCTCCACCGCTGAAGAGATGATGCTCATTGCAAGGCGTCGAGGCCGAGGAAAACTAAAACTGAAGGCGGTATACCATCTCGGAGGTGTCGATTCAGGGCCCTCTTGCACCATAAAAGTCGACAACAAAGTATAGGTCAACATGCGGGTACATCGTAAGGGATAAAGTGCCAATCACCTATTTGGATTGGCACAAAGTGCCCCGCGCACCAAAGATGATCTATGGATAGAGCTGAAAGACATGTTTGAATTCCCTGAAGGAGCCGAAGAGCTCGTGCGTCACAATGCATTGATGACCATGGATGCGGCATGGAGGAACTTCAAGGCGAGGCTGAATACAAACTATGTGAAGAAAAACCGGTCAGCCATCGGAGACTACCCAAAATTAGAGCCATATTGGGATGAGTTTGTGGCGATGAAGCAAGATGGAGCGACAATGAAGTCCAGTGAGGAGCACATAAACATCACAAGGATGCATACTCACCCCCACAGGCTAGGCACGAGTGGGTACACTGGTAAAATTCCTCAATGGGAGAGGCAGGAATTAGATGCGGTCCGATTGATTGGCGCAAGTCCCTTGACTGGACTACCGGACCGAGTCAAGCATTATGTGCTAGTGAGGGCATCTATCACATCTAGTGGGGCTCTATCATTCAGAAGCAGCGATGATGAAGTAATGTCGCAAAGAGTTCAGCAGCTGCAGGTCGAGTCAAGCCAAGGAAATTTCCACCCAGACAGGGAGAAAGACGAACTAACGGCGACCCTAGGAAACAAAGAGCACCCTGGTCGGACACGAGTTGTTGGGTCAAGGTTCCCTGGAGGATGGGATTCTGTCGACGATCGGGATCGCCAACCGCAAGAAAGAAATGAAGTCGGTGTGATCGGGACCCAGCTGCGCTTCGCTCGAGCGGAGGAAAAGTGTAGGCGTGGTGATGGTGAACAAGGCGACAACGGCGTGAGACGAGATTTATCTTGGTTCGAGCCTGTGGAGGTAATAGCTCTACTCGATCGCCTTGCGGCGGTTTTCTTAGCTATTTAAAGTACAAGGGTGTTATTCTGACTCAAGTTTAACAATGGCTATGTCTAAGCTCGAGCTATGGCATGTTGTGTGTTGTCTTCGTGTCTCCCAAAGGACTGCGCATCCTTGGTCTTTATACCTCCTCTTCACGCAACGGACGGGAGAGATTCACGGGAAGTGGCCTTCATACTGCGTTGAGGGTGGCGATAACGCTCGAACTTGTTGCCTTTCTTTGCTGCCCCACGACCAGCGCCTTTGGCAACCGCCCGTCAAATGCTTGATCCGAAATCAAGGGTGGACTCGACTCGAACAAGGGCCCACCGAGCTCGAGTCGGCGGGCCGTCTTTCGGTCCGGCGTGCTCTAGGTCGAGTGCCTCGGTACGCACCCAAGTCGTGGCCGGGGGCCTCCGAGCTTGGGGGATCCGTTGACCGTGCACCGGCTGGTCAAGGGATGCCCAGCCCTCGTCAGCTAGCCCCCGAGGCTTAAGGTTGTGGCCGGAACACGGGCCGACCTTGAGTCTCTATAGCCCGGACCAATTCCCAGAATTCTCTTGAGGTCGAGGTCGGGCGGAAACATAACGCCAGGCCGTGTGTAAGCGACACCTGGCGCCTCTTAATCTTCGTAACCCCGGTACGGATGCAAACGGTTGGTGACACCTGCTGTGTCTCAAAACCGCAGCCCAGGCCTTGACTGTTCCCGTCAAATCGTGGCCGGCGCGCCCTTCGAAGCGTCGTGGACCAGTTTCAACGACGACGTAGCCTTTAAACCTGAAACCACAGCGTTTGTTTGAGAAAAACTCCCGACCAGCGCCCTTCGTCTTCCAAGCCTCCTTGCCCAAATGAAAATCTCCTCCCCCACCTTCGACCAAAATCGACGTGATCGCCATGGCCAAGCTTGGGAGGAGCACGTTGTCGTCCGCAAGGATGAAGGAACTTCGAGGCCACAGGACTGCTTGATCCGTTAAGTATGGCGGTTGCGAACAACGAGCCGAACCCGCACCCCAAGGACGAGCGAGATCGTTTGCACCGAAAGCACTATGTCCTCTTGGCTGTGGACCCCAGAGAGTGAGTTAAATCGCGAGGTCCTCTCGGCTAAACATCGAGCTCATGAACACGGTGCCAAACTCTGTTCTCCTTCTCACCATCTTCTCCCATCTATCTGCGAGGATTCCTAGGGATCCTTGAGCCCCTCGCTCTTCTTCGGTGCTTTAGCCTCTTCCGCTCAGGGAAGGACCAGTGGTCGGATGCCTCTACTTAGACAGCAGGTGGGGCTCAAGTGGTCCTTCCCCAAGTTCCCACCTCGGGACTCCTCGGCCGTGGTGCGGCGGTGGTTCTACGAAGAGGGGCGAGGTCGGCCTGTTGGTGTACAAGGGGCCCCGTTCAGAAGAAGAAGACCGGGAGGGCGACCTCGAGGTCGATGAGGAGGCCATCGCCCTCATACACATCTCCATGCCATCGCGCGGCCTCAATGGGCGACGATTGCCAGCGACTTTATCTTGAATTGCGTGTCCCCTCTTGGAGGAGGATGCACCGTTTCACGAGATCGGTAGCGCGACCCGACCCACGAGGGCGCGTCCGGTAAGCCTTCTTGCCCCAAGGTCTTGCTCGAGTCCACCTTCGATCTTTCTGACGGCGATTCTTTTGCGGTGCGAAGGAATCTAAATCGCTTCGGGATGATTGAGATGTTCAGAAGCGGTATGCGAGTACATCATCGGCGATCCGTCCGGCGTGCTCCATCGAAGGCGAGGTAAGCCATACGACCAGCGCTCGAGTCATCGCCCACGAGCCCCTTCTTGACCTCGCTTGCTCGCGGGACCCCGAGGAGTTGTTGGAGGCGGCCGGAGGATGCTCCATTGCCGGCGAGAGCAAGGGCAAGAAAGGGAGGAAGAGGCCTCCCCTGGCTTGGAAGCGAGCCACCCAGGCGAAGAAATGCCACGTCGAGTGGGGGACAGCGCCACAGTAGGACCCACCGGTCGAGCCCCGAGCCGTGCTTATGTGCCTCATTGGTTGATCACGATTTTCCTCTTCTGGCCAGCCCAGCGCGGCGGCCTGCCAGTCTTGAGCCCTCCACAGCCTGGAGCCTCGAGCTAGGACCCCCACCGCGGCGGGCGACGCGGAGCCGGTTCGGACCTCGAGACCCCAGGTCGCGAGGTCACGCAAGCGAAGTGCCCCCTTGGCTTTGGGGCAACAAGACCTTCGCCATCCTCTCGGCGGGAGGCAGGTGAACCCGGTAAATCCCTCGCTTTTCGGACTGCACCTCCCCCTCCACATCTTTCTTAGTGTATATTTTTGATCGCAGACCTTGAGCGCCCGAGCTCAAAACTTGCCCGTTTTGACGATGGCTGTTGTCCAGGGCGAGTCCAAGTCTGAGGAGGAGAATGCCTTCGAGTTGGTCCCGCGCCGCTCCTCGAGTCGGACGCGCACTCCTCCGAACTCCTAAGCCAGCCCACGATCGTGAATTCTACCAAGGGCTCGATGATTTGTCAGGAGAGCGAGCTGCGTCAGCGAGACCACGACACTGCGAGGCCCATGGCCAGTGGCTGTCGTCGACCTTCGAGGCCGCTGCGAGGAGGACACCGAGCCGTGGCGCTCTCGGCGACCTCCAAGCTCCCACGACCACGACCGCTCCGGGCACCAAAGCCGTGATTCCGCTGGCCGCCGAAGGTGATCAGGCCATAGGAGCTCCATGAGCTGCCCGAGATCTTGGTGTGTTGGGTGTTGAGACCGCAGACATCGAGACTCACGGGCCGAGAATGCATGGCGGATCCGGCCGCCATCCTGGCCTTGGGAGACAAGCGGGGCCCGGCCGTGGAGGTCGGGACTAACACCGCACCACACCTTCCCCGTCGGCGGGTTGAGCCCACCGGAGGAGGCGGCGGATGACCAAGCCGCCCACAGGCGGGACTCAGGTCTGGCCAGCGCGGGCGGTGGCGAGGTCGACCTTGACAGCAGCGCGGCGGTCGGAGGAGGAGGAGATCCCTCACGATCGTATTGATGACCGCGAGAATTCACCGCGCGCGCTGGAGGGCCATCTCGCGAGTATGGGTCTTCCGCACACTTAAGTAGTTTGTAGTCTGAGTTCCTTGTCCCTCTCATTTGGGCCACCCTTTTCGCCGTGAAGGTGATCAACCATGCCTCTCGAGGGCTCTGAGGCCTTCAAAACCTGTTGGCGTCTTTGAGGCCTCTGAGCGTGATAGGCGTGGGAGGTTGAGCGCTCGGGCTCATCGGGACCATCGAGTCGGCGGGAGGAGCTCGGCGAAGGCCCAAGAGCTCGCCGACTGCGCCCGGACGATGAGGGCGTAGGAGGTAGCCCATGCGGCCGAGCTCGAGCAAACCAGGACCTCCAAGCGCGAGCACAGCTTTAAGGCCTGGAGCAAGAGCGCGCGCGGTCGGCCAAGGCGCTCGAGGTTGAGCGGGCCAAGGTCGATCTTGTTGGAGAAACCTGCGGGCGTCGTCTTCGGGCTTGAGGCCAAGATCCTCGAGGCTTGAGGATCTTGGGCTCCTGCTGGCGCTTGAGGCCAGGGCGGGCCAAGATCGAGGTTTTGGAGAAGGCCGCTGCGGAGCAAGCATCCTCCACGGCGAGGGTGCCCCCCGAGCTCGAGGCCAAAATCCTCGAGCTTGAAGGGAAGTTCGAGCGCGCCACCAAGGCACTCGAGGCCGAGTGTGCCAAGGTCGAGGCGCTGGGGAAGGCTTCTGTGGACAAGGCGTCTTCCGGGCTCGAGATCAAGGCCCCGGGACTCGAGGAGAAGCTTGGCGTGTCGTGGCAAGCGCAAAGCGCCTGGCCCAACTTGAAGGCAGAAGGCAGGCCGTGGATGCATCGCAGCAAGCCCTCCAGCTCCAGGGTGAGATAGCGACTCTTAGGGCAAAAGTGGCCAAGCTCGAGCAGGAAAAACTTGCCCGCGAGATGGCCGACCTGTAAAAAATGTTAAAAAGCAAAAATTGTACTAACAGAAACAGATTGCTTTTGGTGAATAAGGAAACCTTGTTCCTGTTTTGAATCCATAGTTGGGGATACTTGGAGTCCCTTCTGCTTCGCTTGTTAGTCGCATCCGCGCTCTTTCGGTCATGCGTCGATAGGATAGCCTAATCCAGCCCCGTTGGGCCGAGGTCGGCGGCGCGCCTTTGGGCACAAGGCGTGAATCTGAACAAGCGGCCACGACTGCGAGTTGATGACAAGTCCGCAAAAGTAGAGTGACACAAAGCGAACCCGTTATGTAGATGGTCACACCTAGATTAACGCTCGAACGACCATCGCGGCCATGCGCATTGCTCAATAGTCAAAGTGGCGAGGCTCTCGGCTCGGGCCGAACGCGAGGGAGAGCTAGATTGCGAAGAGGTTAAACTACGTTTAGCTCTTCCCTTTGGGGTGAGCGTCAAACTCGCGACACTTGGACTAGGAAGCGAATCACGAAGGTCGTGTTAAATGAAAAAGGAGTCTCGAAAAAAGGACAGTAGCAACACAAGTGGAAGCAGACATAAAGGGCGTGAATGGAAGAACAGCTTTATTGAAACGTAAGGTATAGAGGTTACACATAAAACTTCCGAAGCTGATCTATGTTCCACGAGCTAGAGAGCTCTCTGCCATCGAGCATCGCTAGCCGGTAAGCCCCCGTGCGATCTATTGAAACAACTCTATAAGGCCCCTCCCACCGTGGGGATAACTTGTTGGTGCTGGACGAGCCCTAAATCCACCACAGGGCTAGGTCCCCAACATGGAGCTTCCTAGGTCGTGCTGACCAGAGGCGGATGTCTGCGAAGAGCTTGCGGGTAGTCGTTGATTGTAGCGATTGCGGCATCTTACTTCTTCTGCGAGGTAAGGTCGAGACCGTTCGTGCTCGAAATCGACACAGTCGACCAAGCTGACCTGGCGAGCCAGTGGTAACCTCGGGAGGCGGGGCGGTGGGAAGTTAAATCCACCGAGTCTTCTTTGTAGCGTTGAGCTCATCGCAACTCATTTCTTGATGCCACGGGCGATTTGCCCGTTGGCGCGTTCCGGCTGCTCCGTTGCTCAGGGGTGAGCCATCGAAGCGAAGCATATTTTGATGCCGTGTTCCTCGCAAAACTCCTGGAACAACTCACTGGTAAACTAGGTACCGTTGTCAGTGATAATTTTTTGCATGGAGCGCCGTACTGGTGACCACGAACAATCGGAAGAAAGCGAGCGACCGCCCGAGCGGTTATGGTGAGACCGGTTCGATTTCTATCCACTTGGTGAAGGTATCAATAGCGACGACGCGAACTTCTTTCCCCATGCTTTGATGAAAAAGGGCGAGGATGTCGGCCCCATGTCGAGAAGGGCGGCGGCGGGATGGTGCGGAGCGGCGTAAGCGGTGATCGACTTCGGGTGTGGAATTGGCATGTCTGCGGCAAGTCGCGGACGATATCGCGAGCATCTTGAGCGCCGTCGATAATAATACCCCATGCGGAAGGCATTGCCGACCATCGTCTGTCTGAAGAATGTGCTCCTGAGAGGCCGAATGGATGTCATTTAGTAGGTACTTACCCTCCTCCGTGGAGATGCACAGCGTCGGGATGCGGAAACATTTCACACAGAGCTTTCCCTCGGCGCGTGTATAGACTTCGCCCGGCGCTTGATCAGGCTCCTCTCAATAGGGTCGGGTGGTAGGTCACCTGTGCAAAATTACGGATGGATTTGGCCCGGAAGGTGTACCTTCGACCACGACGAAACAAGGCCTCCGGTTGGAGATCGAGGCTGCCAACATCTCGAGGATGAGCGTCGGGCGGGATCTCGTCATCGGAGGCGAGCTTGGAGAAAATCGGTCTTTGAGTTGTCCCTCACAGGAATGTGCTTGAGCTCCAAGTTACGAAACCACTTCTCCATTTTGCGCACCTCGGCAAGGTACTTTGCCATCGAGTCTCTCAAGCATTGGTACTCCTTGTTGTCTTGATTGACGACAGTGAGGAGTCGCCCTTCGACCAGCCAATGCGCCCAAAGCTTTACAAGCTCGGAGGCCCGCCAAGAGAGCTTGTACTCTGCCACATTATTAGTGCCATGAACCCAAAGCGAACCACGTACCTCGGTGGTGCGCGGTGTGAGAATAAGGATGCGGCCCGGCGCTTGAAGGACCTCGGCCGTCGAAGAACATGACCCAGGCTTTTAGTCCTCGACCTCGGGCTCGGTAGCGGTGCGGCCTTTGCTCGACCTGCGAAGTCGGCAAGTACCAGCGACTTGGCGGTTGTTCGGCGGCGACTTGGACATCAAATGCCGCCCGGCTCCATAGCCCACTTGGCGATCGCTGCCGCCCGTCTGGGTTCCGCAAGATGTCTCCGGCGGGAAGTTGCTCGAGCGACCATGGAATGCGCTGAAAATAGTGCGAACTTGCGCGGCGCCATAAGGAAACATCTGACAGCTTGTGTACTGCGGGTAGCACTCGCCGGGCGTGCAAGACCTCGGCGGCGTAATAAATTAGGTCTTTGCTCCCGTTCGCCACGGGGCGGCAGCGGCGCGTGGGTGGTGGCAGCGGTGTAGAGCGACAACCTCTCGCCGGTTGTGGCGTTATGGGAGGTGGGGATGGCGGTATACCTTCATTCGTCGAAGGACATTGCGCCTCTGGAGTTCACTTTCGAAGCCCGTGCTTCTTGCGAGTTTGGAAGAATGGGGCCCACGCTTCGTGAGCCTTGAGATGAACTTCTTGAGGCGGCCATGCGGCCGATGAGGCTCTGCACTGTGTCGAAGTCGGGCGCCATCCTCTCGATCGCCTCGATCTTCTCGGATTCGGGCCGACCCGAGCCCCGATCATGTGCCGAGCACCTTCCCGGCCTTGGCGCCGAACACGCACTTCTGGGATTGAGCTTGATCTTGTGTCTGCATTCGGGTTGGCGAAGGTTTCCTCGAGTCGTGACGTGAGTCGCCCTCGGAGGAGCTCTTGGCGATGATGTCATCCACGTAGACCTCAAGGTTACGCCCGATCTGGGGTTGAGCGTCTTGGTCATCGAATGTTTGAAGCGTGGCCCCGCATTGCGCGGACCAAACAACATGGTCATATAGCAATAGGTGCCAAGCGGCGTGATGAAGGATGTCTTGCTCTCGTCGCGTCGACCGCCCGACTTGATCTGGTGATATCCGATAAGCATCCAAGAAGCTCAACATCTTGGCATTTGTGGTGGAGTCGGCGATCACGGTCGATCTTGTGAGCGGGAAGTTATCGCCGGACAAGCCGAGTTCAACCCGTATGGTCGGCGCACATTCTCCACTTTCCTCCTTCTTACGCATGATGGCCGGGTTGGCGATCCTTTCGGAGTAGTTAATGTCACGGATGAAACCGGCCTTCAAGAGCTTGTCAAGATTCTCCTTGATGACCGCGACCTTCTCCGGGGAAAGCGGCGCGCTTCAGCGCCGCAGTCGAGCCGGATCTCACGCAACTTGTGCTCGATCACCTCCCTCGGAACTCGGGCATGTCATGAGTTCCCAGCGAATATACCCTTGTTGTACGAAGGAAGGTGGCGAGCTCGAGTTCCTATTTGGAACTCAGCTCGGCGAGAGCGTGGATGCACTTGGTCGGTCGCTCTCCTCGGCAAGCCGGCCTTTCGTCGCCCCAATGGGCTGGATCGCCGCCTTCCGGCGGCGTTCTTCGCCGTCGCCTCCGGACCGTCTTTGGGGCGGCATGTGCGCAGAGCCAAGGCTTTGGTCTCACATCCATGTGCCGCTGCGAGTCGCCTCGCCGCGGTGATGGTGCCGTTTGGGCGAGCGACTTCATACATCGATGGCCATAATGGTTGGCGCCATAAACTTGACCAAGGCAGGCCGTCCAGAGAATGGCGTTATGCGGAGGTCACCCTCGACCACCTCGAAGGTGACCCGGCTCGGTCGCGAAGTTGTCCGAGTCGTCGAAGGTAGCGGGCAAGACCACCGCGCCCTAGGGGGCGGTCGAGCTCCGGGAATGATCGAAGAAGGGATGGCGATGCTCTTGACCTTCGGCAGGGAATCTGCATCGGTCGGCGCTCTGCTGCGACAAGTTAAGAAACTGCCGCCATCTACCACGCAGCGCCCATTGCGGTATTGGCGATGGTCGGGTCACGACCAAAGCGGTCTTGGTCTCGGGCCATACATGGGAGGCGTCCTCTGGAGAGAAAGTGATGGTGGCCCGCCCTTGCAAAATTGCTCGATGGGCTTCGGTGGCGACACAGTAGATGGTTCGTGGCGGCCTTGACCTCCGCGGGGTAAGTAAGCCGACGAGCGCGCGAAGATCATGGCGGCCGGCCTATGGAACTCAAATCGGCGTCGTGCGTGCTCCGTGCCAGCGTTCACCCTGTCTGGTTGGTCGCCGTCCTTTGGGAGTACGGGCATCTCACCTCGCCCATCATAGAAGGCCTCCAGCTTGCTTTGCCAATCCCGCAGGCCCGCAGATCATGGCCGGCCGGCCTATGAAACAGGTAGAACATTGCTTCGTCATATCCTGGGCGCCCTCGGCCAGCTAGCGGCGAGCATCGTCGTTGAGGCCAGTCGTCGGCCCTCTGCTGGGGCTAGTCCTGCGCTGGCGAGTCGGGGTTAGATCCTTGGCGAGGTTTGGAGCCCTCCAGGCGATCTCGGACCTCAAGGACCTCGCGCGGCCATCCTTGAAAGCGATCACCAGCGGCGGACCTCCGCGCCCCTGCGATCACGCTTTCGCTTCTTGGTGGTGGTGCCATGGTCGGCGCCTCTAGAGTTGGACGGGCCGGCCTCTGTTTGGTTTAGACCAAGCTTACCTTGATCGTGGTCGCGTTTCGGCGAGACGGCGTCATTGGCGTCAGCGTCCGCTCCGCCATGCGGAAAAAGCTTGTTGACGCCGAGCCTCAAGGTGATCTCAGGTCTTGATGGCGCCGATCGCGGGCGCCGAACTTGAAAACTTTAATGGCGGCCGTCGGAGATGCTTGGAATCGGGTTCCTTGTGCGGATGAATCACGCCGCGAAATCCGGCGGCTCATTCTTGCCTGGATGACCGCGATCGAGGTCCTTATCCCTCCGGCGCTCGTAACAACTCGAAAGTTGGGCGAAGGCGTTACGGATTTAGCGCCATGACTGAAGGAACGGGTTTACGATTGAAAAGCGAGTTCGCGCGGCACCGTCCGGAGACGGTCGAGGTAATTAGCCATGACAAGCTCGTCACCCGGCGCCAAGATAGTGGTCGAGTAGATAGACAAAGATTTCGCCGGGGTTCTTGGTCGATCAAAGCGCTTCGATCAGCGCGGGCTTGAACCGAGCCGCCACCGTCTGTGACGAGCCGTCGAAATCGCCATGCGACCATAGGCGGGACGGTCTTGGCGCGGTGTGGTCATCACCAACAAGATCCTGCTGCTTGCGGATTGGAATCGAGGCTTCCTCGGCGGCCCGACCTTGGTGGAATGCGACCACGGTGCGAGCACGGAATCACCGGTAGGTAACACAAGCGGTCTGGACCCTCTGGCGCTGGGCGGAGCGTTTGGGGAGAGGTCCGCGAACCTCTTGCTTGGTCGACTCGGAGTTTGTGTGGCTTGGTTGGGCTTGGCCTGCTTGAATCGGTGCCGCGGGGCGCTGGCGTCTGCGTCAAAGCCTCGTCGAGCCCCGCCGCTCGGGGCTAGCTCTGCTTGAGGCGTCCGATGGGTCTTGTGAGCGGCGGCGCGGCGTGTTGTCATCACTTTTACGGGCGGGTCCCAGTCGCGACCGGTGCTGCGGAGGCCACGACCTCGGTCGTAGCCCGTCGAGCTCTTGACGAGGCTCGGCCAAAAGCTCGACCTCGCCCTATCGAAGTCGGCCATGACCGGGCGATAAGCGGGCGCTCCCGTGAAGAACTGGGCGGCCAAAAGATGTCTTGGCCTTCTCTGGGCCTCCACGCGGGCGGTTATAAGCGATTAATGGCGACATGCACCATCCGGCGTGTGTCTTCAGGGGTTTGAGGATCACGGTCATCCGCATTTCCCTCCGTGCCTTGGCCGTCGCCATCGAGCGTCTTGCTTTCGGTGGTGGTGGCGAAAGCGAGTGAGACGGGTCGGTCGTGCCGAATTCACACTCGAGAAAGTCCGTCAATGAAGTCGCCATGCTCTGGGTTCTTGATGTCGTTCTGCGAATAAGCGAAATGTCGGGCCCCACGGTGGGCACCAGCTGTCGACGATCGGGATCGCCAACCGCAAGAAAGGAAATGGGGGGTCAGTGTGATACGGGACCCGAGCTGTGCTTCGCTCAAACGGAGGAAAAGTGTAGATGTGGTGATGGTCGGAGCAAGGCGACAACGGCGTGAGGCAAAGATTTATCTTGGTTCGAGCCTGTGGAGGTAATAGCTCTACTCGATCACCTTCGCGGCGTTTTCTTGGCTATTTCTGAGTACAAGGATGTGTTACAGCTCAAGTCTAACAATGGCTATGTCTAAGCTCGAGCTATGGCGTGTTGTGTGTTGTCTTCGTGTCTCCCAAAGGACTGCGCATCCTTGGTCTTTATACCTCCTCTGCACGCAACGGACGGGAGAGATTCCCGGGAAGTGGCCTTCATGCACGTTGAGGTGGCGATAACCACTCGAACTTGTTGCCTTTTCTTTCTGCCCCACGACCAGCGCCTTTGGCAACCGCCGGTCAAATGTTGATCCGAAATCAAGGGTAGACTCGACTCGAACAAGGGCATAGAAAGCTCGAGTCGGCGGTGCGTCTTTCGGGTCCGGCGTGCTCTGGGTCGGCGCCTCGATGCGCACCAGTCGTGGCCGGGGGCCTCCGAGCTTGGGGGATCCGTTGACCATGCACCGGCCGGTCAAGGGACGCCCAGCCTTCGTCATATTCCTAGATCACGGAGACTCTTATAGGAGTCGGAAGAGCCAAGAAAGAGCGTGCCAAAAAAATTGGAAAGGATGAAGGAAAAGGTTCTTGAAAACTACAAGGTACCATACAAGAACAAGTTCAACAGCAAGTCCAAGAAGCCATCGCCGATCGCAAGTCCTAGCGTTCTCTCGACCCTACAAATCGTCACGGCGATTGCGCATCCGCATAATTGGAACAACTAGATGACACCCATTATCCTGTTAATGACATAGAAGACCCCACACCTTGCCAGCTCAATGTGCCCGTCATGAAGATATCCTTGCAAGCTGGTACAGGAATAGCTTATCTATGCCAAGAAGGGGGTGTTCTGCACAATTCTCCGATAGCGCCAGGTTATGCAAAGGTCCAGGTGGACACGGTATTTCCATAGTTTGCCGACATCGTGCTGGAATTTCCCAGCAACGACGATATTACAACTCTAGGAAGTGCCGTCCACTCATTCATCCAGTGGCGCAAGCGTGACATCGTAATGGAGTATGTACTGCCTGCCTCTCCTACATTAGAAGTCACGCTACCGTCACTAGTACCTGAGCATCAAATGGTAATGAAGGAAGGTGAAGCTCCAAAGAACTTGGCTAGTGTGAGTGCTTCACAGGACAAATTAATTCCAACCCCTGATCCAAAGAAATGGCACATTAGACAAGCTATATCAGCTAGATCAGGCGAGGCCAGAACAGAGTACGATGTGGTTGTAGCAAAAAGTAAGGGCAAGAAGAAGACTGAAGTACAAGATAACGAACAAAGGTTACCGTTCGAGGCGGGGAAGATGTTAGTCACCACTTCAAAGTTAAATAGGCTATCACCCATGATCGTCAATTACATACAGTATATGGAGCGATCCAACCAAGAGGTTTAGAAGGTTATTCTTGCCCTTTTCGAGAGGAACATTTTCACCATAAGGGAGTTGGCTGCTTCATGATAGAATTTGATAACTTGCACAACTTGTTCTATCACAATGCCCTTGACATATCTTTTTTGAGATCTTTGAGCCTTTGTAAATTTCTAATATATAAATTACAGTCTACATTTATGTAATACCGATAAATATCATGTCTAACTTTTTCCTTATCTGAATCGAGATAGTCGAACTAAGAAGAACCCGAGGACGGTTGGATTCCTTGACCGTGGAGCGATGCGCGGAGGAAATTATAAGAGTACCAAAGGAGGTCGAGGATTACGTATATAACACTTTGATGAAGCTACAAGACACGGAGTTTATACTTTTACCATACAATTTTAAGTAAGTTAGTTTCTCACGAGCTAGTTAAATTACTCGTTGATTTAGTTCTTTACTTTGAACTTAAGACTAATGACTATGGCATCATACCCGTGTATGTAGCTTCCACTGAATTCTCGTAGTAATTACTCCCAAGAAGGGCAAGATGCTGATCATGGACCCGCTGGATGAAGATAGAAAAAACTATGAAGACATGATAATTGTAATAAATAATGCGTTCAAAAGATATTATAAAAAGTGCTCAAGATACCGCCCATACCACAAATCCCTTTCAATCTGTACTAAATTTTCGGTATGCATGCAAGCAATATTCTTATATCGCATTTCGTAGTAAATAACTCGTTCCATGACATTTTAGTTTATTCAATTTTTCACGATGTCTGGCAGCAAGGCACAAATTTATGTGGATACTTAGGTATTGCCAATACATGCGCGAAATCTTAGTTTCTACGATAAACAATGACGTAGAGGTTTGTTATGCTTACATCAAAAAATTGATTCACACCACTCAATTTCTATATACTCTGAGATTTATTTTTTCTATTTATAGTGCCTCAAGTTGCCTACGGAAGGACTACTTCCTATTGAAATCCAAGCCATTCAGGGACAGCTCGCCTACTTCATCATGAAGGAAATCATCAACGCAAAAGGCGAGTTTCATGACAAAGACAACAACGATCCAGTCAGCCATACTCATTTTACACATCTTGTGTCTCCAACCAATAGCGAAGACTGGTAGGCTTGTAGTTTAGAAAACTAGTGTAGTCTTTCATTATTTAAATTTTGTCTCATTACAAAGTGTAAATCGATTACAAAGTGTAAATTGATGTTTCATTATAGCTAATCTTATGCTACTTTGTGTCTGTGATACAATGTGTATGATATGTGTATGCTATTTCAGAGAGGTGTGTGAGTCGGCTTCGTTAATTTCCCCATTGAGAGGAGTGCGTGAATTGTCTTGTCCTGAGGGAGCTTAGTTTTGAATTTTGATATTGTTTGCCAAAGCTTCATCGTACCAAATGCCAAAGCTTCATCTATCGATAGTCCTTTTTAGGCTCGTGAATCTCATGTTGTTGACCAATGATTTTTTGTCAGACATCTTGGAATATGTTGTAGGTCTTCAGATTCATCTAAGGCCTAATGCATAGGTAATACATAGCACAGAGTACCCAAAGTAAATGTATACAAGTTTATCGTGTTAACTGATCAAATAGGAGTGATTGTGTTTGTTGTTTCCTGGAGTGCCATTAACCACATAATAACTATGCACTTAAAATTCATTTATTTTTTCAAACCATCATAGCATCTCTATTCCTTGGAACTACTTTCAGAGGGGTTATGCTTATATAAATAGTCTTGCCTTGCTAGTTGAAAAATTTTAGGGGAATATTGATCCATTTGTTCCAATTTCCCTAGAGAATATTGCTTGATAATTTCATTGTTAATACATTTTATGGGAATGTTTGGATAGATTAGGATTGTTCTAACTTGTAGGAACTTTTTGGAGTTAACCTGAGGCATAACATATTCATCCGTCTTCACCAATCTTTCAAGGTGACCATTCTAATTGTTTCTAGGTCAAATTCCCTCTTATTTATCTATTGTTCCTGCTCTCTCTTTTCCTTTATTATTCAGATTTCTTTTCCTTTATTATTCAGATTTATTGATTGGTTGTACTCAGGTTCCACCAGCAAGTTTTAGGCCCAAGAACTGAAGTGGCAACATTTACTTCGTATTGTTCGGTGATTATAGCGCTTCTCATGAAGATGTGATTAGGGGTGAAATTCCAAGAATTGTAGTTGGCTTCACCATACTCAAAGTGTTCATTTAACCAATCAAGCTAGCAATTTTTTCCCTGTAAGACCAATTAGATTTGCACTTAGTTTTATATGTAAATTGATTACAAAGTGTAAATTGATGTTTCATTATGGCTTATCTCATGCTATTTTGTGTATACATCTGTTATAATGTGTATGATATGTGTATGCTATTTCAGAGGGCATGGCTAGCGATGCCTGAGGCTAGCCCGAAATGCCTATTTTTTATTTTGTTGCCTAGAGTTATCAGTGGCGGTTTTTGCCTAAAGCCGTCACTGATACTCGTAGTATCACTGGCGGTTATATCCAAAAACCACCACTGATATGAGTATCTGTGGCGGTTCTATTGAAAAACCGCCACTGATACAGGGATATCTGTGGCTGGTTGTGGATAGAACCGTCACAGATAAGTCTATATCTGTGGCGGTTTGTGGATAAAACCATCGCGATAATATTATCGATGGCGGTTTGTGGATAGAACGCCGCGATAATAACGTGCTCGATGGCGGTTTTTGGATAGAACCGCCACTGATAATATTATCAGTGACGATTCCAAAACCGCCACTGATAATCCTAGATTATCAATGGCACTAAATCTGTGGCAGTTCAAAAACCGCCACTGATGGCAGGTTTTTAACTGGCACAGATGGCCTTTTTTGTGGTAGTGTTTGCTGATTTCAATTGATGATCACAGACGGTTCGTCGATAAAAACATCAGTGATAAGAGCAATATCACATACTGTTTTATCCACAAACCATCTGTCAAGTTATACCTATCATCACAGTCGGTTTGTCGATAAAACCATCTGTGATATTTCCATCATGACAGCCGGTTTTATCCATAAACCGTCTGTGAACTTCTCCCTTTCATCACAGACGGTTCGGTTTTCAAACCGTCTGTGATAATCAGACATTGCAAACGGTTGCATCCAAAAACCATCTGCGATGTCCCCGAAACGCATCACAGACGGTTTGTTCCTAAAACCGTCTGTGATGATGTGTCTAATATAGCCTCTTTTGTAGTAGTGTCACGCGCTTCAAATTGTGAAATACGGGTTCTTTTTTCATTTAGATTTTCTAATCTATACCTTGAACTCCCTATGCTATAGCTCAGTACGACTTAAGATGTGCTGGGAGCTTAATACTATGAAATGAAGACAAATGAACACAACGCGGACATGCCAGTTATTGAATTATTTCAAACGTTTTATGTTGTTTGGTTAAAACCATCAGCAGAATTACTATTTGTTATTTTTGCAACAAAAGTCCAATGAGATTGTGTACAAATCAACACCAAAAATTGTTACTTACGGCTTACGAGGTTTTGTTTGCAATTTCGCAATTAGGAAATGCCTGTCTAGTTGCTAGTTGCATCTTTATTCGAGTAATTCTGATCTAGATGCACTTGCATATTTCTCCGAGTAATTGTGGTCAAAGTTTACCCCATTGGATGAGCAGGATGGATTTAACGATCAACGGCGAAATGCATGATGAGACGGTTGTGCTAATGTAGTACATACGATCGAAACAACACCGAAAGAGAGAAAAAGGAAAGTCAATGTGTTGGCGCCGAAAATTTAAGATAGTGTTTGTCCGCAATAACACACTAGACAAACACTGGGTTCTATATTTCAAGGCGTGCCAACCAATTTGATCCTGCAATCGGTAAGATAGATATAAAGTACGCTCAAAGCCGATCTTGCAAAACAATCAGTTTGAATCCAATGAGCTAAAAGCCGATCAAATCGGGGGTAACGGTAAATCTAATTAGCCGATTAGGGCTAACTAAAGGATAAAGGTAGATCAACTCCGAAAAAGGTGATGCGCAACAAGATCGGAGAAAATCGAACTTGGTTGGCATAATCGAAGATGATCAACAATCAGCGATGCACAACTTTATTGATCAAATCAAATTACAGGAAAACCTAAATTATGAAAGCTACTCCTAGTGGATAGGAAAATAAAAAGTGTTTGTTAATTGGATTGTATTGTGTTTGCTTTGCCCCTGATCATTTTTTATACTAGTCGGCCAATCGTATCCTATTACAACATGCTATAACATATGATCTGTATCGGCCCTAACTTGGACAGCTTTTCCCTAAAGACTCAACTATAACCAAATATCACGACTCTTTCCATATCATCCGTTGGCTATAATCTTTCCATATCATCCGTCGGCTATAACGTGTTGACTCTGTCATGACAATTTTGGCCATGCCTGTCAAATCTTAGTGCAAACATATGCCCCTATTTTTGGAAGATAACTTGTTATCTTCCAAAAAATCTTAACTATTGGCTTGTATGTCATCGGCTTATCACGACGTTTCCATTAGTAGCCGCTGCATTAAAAACCCTGATATGAGCATCGTGCATTTTAACTACTCGCGCCTCTTCAAAACTATTCCCGTCATTTCACCTCTCAGATCATCCACTATCAGCTTCTGATTTCATCGACGCTTCCATCTTTTAATCAATCAAACTCCCCCTTCATCTGATCGGCTGAATGGATCCTCAACAGGTACTCATTCCAATTCCTAATAGTGATGAGCAGTACTACTTAGGGCCGCTAGGGGATACCAATCCATTAGTCATAATAGAGCAGGAACTGCCCCGCCTCCCTTTATCGGCTCCAGAATATAACATAGAGGGGTGGAGTAAAAGTTTTAGAGCTTGGTCGACTATGCTTAAGGGCTAGAGGAACTAGTACAACCGAGTGGCGGCCCAAAAAAGAAAAGTCTGGGAGAGAATGGGAATAGCCGAATCCCTTCCTTTATCTTTAGTCGATCTAGAAGCCAATAAGCTTTTGGTGGCCATGACCTACTATTTCTAGTCAGAAACCATTAATGCCTTCATGTTTAGACCTGGTCCGATCAGCCCAACTCTATTGGACGTTGCCCAACTTTGCTGTCTAAGGCCAGACGGAGAGCAGCTATCGGCTTTTAGTGCCAAACCATCTTACAAGCTGATCTAGTCAAAAGGAGAGGGCTGGATTAAGTACATTAGCAACAATCAAGGATCAAGCTCAGTATCAAATAAAGAACGCATCGCCTTCCTTAATATGTAGCTTGATCGCTTCCTTTTCTGCGGAGCATCACTTGGGGCAACACAAGTGTATCAAGGTATTGCAGAGCAACTGGTCGCAGGTCGTTGGGTAGCATTAGGGAAGCTTTTTCTACAAGCAGTTTACCAGATGATACACACTATTCTCAGTTGGCTTTATACTAGGATGGGTCGGTATTCAGTTGGCAATGTTGGTGGACCTTTATGATTCATACAGATCTGGCTGTATTGTGTATTTAGACGATCGTTTGGCATTGACTTCGGTGCAATTTCAGCATACCCTTTGGAAGGAACCCCTGAAGGTCAAGAACTAGAATTCAGAGACAGCCGGTCATTTGGAGAGAAGTCCATACTTTGTTCCTCCAATCAGCCAAGACTCACCCCTAATGGAGCAAGGAAGTTTTTGGCCTTTTTCTTTCAGCTTGATCAATCGGATTTCAATCAAAATGACTTCTTTAACTATACTAAAGCCATTAACTTTCCTTGGCCATCATTCATTTAGTTGGCAACCGATAGCGATGACATGTCCTTGGAGATGTTGAATATGTACAAAATTTTTATATCACCCAGCGTACTCTCCGTTAGCTTGCACACAAGAAATCGTACATGCCAACCTTCCTATGAACTATATCAACATTCAGTGTTCGCCCGACAGTTGGGATTTGGCCAATTACGCCCAAGTCTTCAATTGTTGAATCGGATAAGACCAAGGGAACGTCTTCGTTGCTTGTCTAGTGCCAACATCGTGCTGTACTTAGCCAATGATCTACAACTTCAAAGTCTTCCACACTTCAACGTGCAAATTTAGAGGGTTGGTAATTACTCCTTGTGGTGGTCGGTTATTTGCATCACTTTGTCCCAACAGAGTAGACTACATCGGCTGTGGTGGTGAATTTCTTTCCAGAACTACCGTCAGCCGAATCGACATTGACTAACATCACTAGTAGTAGTTCAAGGTCTAGCAACGATGCCAGCTCTTCAGGCTACACTAACACGAGCTTAGTGAACATTACCGGCGAGGTATTCGCTATGATAAGCTTATCCTTCAGTACTCTTCAAACCATTTGCAATTGTTTGCTAACCAATCTGTCTAAACTTTTCAAACCAAAGCTGCAGGCAAACGCCCTCGCACTTTCGCACCAGCCTTAGTAGGATACTCATTGGGCACGCTTCGTGTCCAAGCACCTTCACTTTCTGATTTAGACGAACAACCAAGTATTTTATCATCGGCTAACGTTACTATCCTTCTTAACAAACATCCTCTTCATGAGCTAATCTTTGTAGCCGATCATTTTTAGAGAAAAAACGCGCCAAGTCCATCAAAGCTATGGTCAAGAGAGGCTCCTTACTGATAAACATATTAACGTGTCAACTTACCCCCTTGCAATTACTCCTTTCGTCGACCCCATCAGTTCACACGGCCAATATCCTCACCGACTTGCCCACCACGTTGCCTCCACCGCTGTCCACTCAGCCAACATCGCCTGCCCCTTCTACTCTGGTTCCAACCTCATCCGACCCCATAAATCTCTTGGGGTTAATGTTGGCCGACCTCGTCGACCCAGAGATCATGGCCACCGATGACTTCTTGGCTGAGATCCACAAAATCCTCGAGGTGTCAAAAGAGACATCAACCGTGGTGACATCGGCCCCTAGAGCTCAAGATCGGCTGAACGGGCTCTTCGACTTGGTGATGAGGACTTCGACAGAGATCCTTAGCAACAACCAGCCAATCTGGGATGCCATGGCTGCCATCAAAACCGACCTGCCTCCAGCAACAATGTGGGATTTACTTGATGTCTGCCATTTGGATGACAAGAAAGCGGTGGTTGAGAAGGCTCAAGCTAGAATTACCCAACGGGAGGCACAGGCAGCCGATCAGAAGTTGCTGGATGAGCTAGTGGCCAACGTGAGGGCAAAGAAACACAAATTTGATGCCAATGCTCAATCACTTAAGGCCAACAAGGAAGCTTTGCAAAAACTCAAATTAGCCAAAAAGCTCCTTGAAGAAGAAATGGCTAGGCTGACGAAGCAGATATCCGATGGCCAACTTCTTGTGGAACAGTCGATAGTGTCCATTAAGGAGCAAACACTCACAATCACCTTAGCCATGGCTGACATCATGTAACATCCCAAAATTTCAGGTAATTTTTAAATAAATATTATTTTAATGCAATTTATGATTTTTTGTGAATTTTTTGGATTTATTTGGATTTTTTAGAATTATTTGAATTATGATGAATTTCAATATATTGCCTTTTGTTGAGAATTAATTATAAAAAAAAAGTTTAAAATAAAGTTTTGCCAAAAATATTTTATTTAGGTTCAGAATGTCTCAAAGTATTTTTGAGATTTTTCTTAGAATTTTAGAGTATTTTTACTACCCTAAATGAATTAGTTTAATTTTTGGAATTGTTTTAATTGGAAAACTGGAAAAAAATGGGCGAAACGATAACAGTTCTTGGCCCATTCTTTGTCTTGGTGGTACAGTGAATCGGGAGAATCAACATCGCCATTGGATTCGATCGGCGGACTTCATCATCGTAGCGTAAGTTAAAAACCCTCTGTTTAAATCGCCGTTGGATTTTGATCGTGCGACTGATAGCAAACGATACCAAGTCGGAGTGAGCTTCTATCGTGGCCGTCGGATTGAAATCGTGCGGTCGGGGCTTATCGTCTCCGAGATGAACTCAAGCGCCGCCGTCTCCAAGTTGGACTCGATGCCGCCGCTCTTCCTTCCGTGTTTATCTGTGCCTCGTCGGGTATATAAGGCACCGGACCCCCTTCCCAATACTCATCTTGAGCTGCCGCATCTTTCCCCTAAAGCACCGCCGCTGGAGTATCACCGAGGAATGCCGTGCTTCGCCGGAGTTGAGAGGATCACCGAGGTGTTCGCCCATGATTTTATCGCCGTTGAGAGATTCTTCCGCGAAAGGATTCGCGGAAGCGAGTTCGTCGAGTCACACCAAACCTGTTGCACCCCTCCGTCATCGCTGGGAAGCACCGGAATGCCGCCGCCAAGGTCGTCGTCTTCGTCTCCGGTGAAATCAGGCCGCCGAGTGTTCATTGCCGATCGGGAGCTTCGACAGCCGTCGGATGCGCATCGGGTGATCAAGATTGAACCGCAACGATTCGAATCGGTACGCGTTTTGGTTAAAAAACAGCCATAGGATTTGAGATGGAGGGTCTAGATCGTGCCGCGTTATTTAAGTGCACAGTGAACCACACGGGTAAACGTTGATCATTGGATTTAGATCCAAGGGCTGACATTGAGCCACGTAGTGGATTTAATCGGAACCGTTGGATCGGTTTTCATCGGTCCAGATTAAGCCACGTAGCGTCCGTACAGTTGAGGCGGGAAAAATCGGAATTTCCTTTATAAAAATAATTCAATTAATTCGGATTTTATGATTTTAAGGACTTTTCAAGAATTTCAAACTTCCAAATGCTATAACTTTTGCATGTGAACTCCGATTGAGGTGATTCAAATTCCTAAAAATTTGTAAAATTGAGATATTTCTAATGGTAACTTTTATTTGAATTTTTGAGTTCATTTGTTCTTTGGTTTTGGTGTTTATTACTATTTCTTCTCATTTCGCGTAGACTTAGATTGAAGCAAGTGGCAAGGGCAAGTGTGCGAGGGTGGGCCCGATGGGCAGAGGGTATGTGTAAGTCTTGCTTTAATCAATCCTAAGGACTTAACCTTGCGAGCCTTTGACTGAGTCAATCTTGCAACCACATATACTGTTATGGGGCGGCCTAGGTGACTAATTTACAAATCTTAGCTTGAGTGCTATCGTGGTGGTGTGAGTCAAGATTATGCAGATGAAACTCACATGGCACAAGAGGGGCCTGTTGTGGTAGTGTAACCCTTGATGTTGAAACCTTAGCGGGTATGCTTGGGTTAGAAGGATGCATTGTTATAACTTAGTTACTTTGTGTGGTGCATGGTTGTATCATGTGGGTAAAGTGCATAACCTCTGCGAGTGTACAAACTATTAGGATAGCCGTGCTCACAGTATTGAGCAATGCTAAGGAATTACAGTCAAGGGGTAGTTAATTAAAATGGACAACTGTTGGGATGGCAGGATGCCATGTGGATAATGGAAATTGGTTTAGGATGGAAACTTGGTTTATTTGAGAAATCCCTGAATCTACATACTTGTATTTAATTGTTTTACTGTCTTCTTAATATATGTATTGTATGTGTTACAAATTCTGCTTAGCTGCAAGTAAACCTCAGCCATACCTTTGGAATAAGCCTGCATATAGTTAATAGTAGAATTGCATTCTGTGCACAACTTGTTGAGTACGTGTTGGTGTACTCACCCTTGCTTAAACAACCAACAAACAGAGGAGGAATCATCGCCGGAAGACTTTCAGGTGGACACGAGTCACTAGGCCAAGCCTCGTCAGCTGCGTATGGTGTGCTGATAGGACATCTACGTCTTTTTGCTACTTTCCGCTGCATTTGTCTAAAGTCTAGCCCATGAGGCTGAATAATGTAAGCTCATACACTAGTTATATTAAATAAATAAAGTCTTATTATTCTTACCGTTGTGTATGATGTGATGCTTACCGATGTTAAGCTGTGTGCACTAGCGTTGATCCTGGGACTAGTGCGGTAAAACACAGTGGGTTCGAATTGGTGAAATTCGGGTCCCGACACATCAAGAAACAGTCGACCAAAGTTATCCCTGTGCCTAGGGATGCCAAGGAAGATCAATGAACTGTCGACGAGGTACAAGAGATAATAGCCAAGGCCGCGGGTGCACTATCAGCTTTATATGCCTGGCTCCCTGGTTCTGGAATGTAACCCATTGTCTTGTAATAGATACTTGTAAAATTTTGGTTTTTAAAACAATACTTCTATAATTTTAAGTTGCCTTATCGGCTTTTATCACCATCCTTGTCTTGCATGTACATCTTTGCTTTTTTAGCCAAAATTAACTACATTGAGTTGTTTTGGCCTTTGTGACAACAGAACTCTCCATGGCCGATTAGGCACCGATCCAAACGCTAGGATAATATTTATTTAAGTATTTTTCATTGATCGCCATAGGGAGCACAATTCCTTCCAATGTTTCTAGTATGTAGCAATTTCTATCGACAAGCCGATTAACCTTATACGACCCTTCCCACATTGATGACCATTTACCGAATCGGCTATCCCTAGAACCAATAGGTAGAATAGTCTTCTAGACCAAATCAGCCTCACAAAAGGACTTGGGCACTACCTTTTTATTGTAGGCTCTAACGACTCTCTCCTTGTTCCTCTTAAACCGATCTAAAGTATTCAGGCATAATTCGACCAAATCATCCAGGTTATCGACCATCAACTCCTGATACTCTTGAGCCGATAAACCAGTTTGTTTAGCCAATCGAATAGAGTCAATATTGATCTCTACAGGTAAAATGGCTTCTTGACCATAAACCAGCTAATAGGGTGAGAGCTTCATTGCTCAATGGTATGCTAGCCGATATGCCCATAGTAATTATGACAACGTTGAATGCCAATTTCGTGGTTTTTCGTCAATCTTCCTCTTAATTAGCTTGATTAACATTTTATTAGATGATTCAGCTTGACCATTGACTTGAGCATAATAGGACAAAGAATTCAGCAACTTGATCCCCAAACTCTTAGCAAATTCTTGAAACTCATCGAATATGAACACTATTCCATGATCAGTCGTAATGGTCTATGGGATTCCAAACCGATGAACAATGTGCTCATTGACAAACCCAATGGCCTCAATACTTGTAACCTTTTTAAGTGGTATATAGCTTCAACCCATTTACAAAAATAATCGGCTGTGGCCAAAATAAACTTGTAGCCTTTACTCGAAATAGGCAATATTTGTTTGATTATGTCTATACCCCATCGTCTGAATTGGCAAGGCTTAATTATGGGGTGTAAAGCCGATGCTGGGGCCAATTGTATGTTGCCAAATTTTTGACAAGTCTGACATCCTCTATAATATCGGAAACAATCTTCCAACATTGTTGGCCAAAAATACCCTGTACGCCTAAGCATCCACTTCATCTTGTAAGTCGACTGATGGGATCCACACATACCCTCATGCACTTCACCCATTGCTACTTTGGCTTCATCGACCCTAAGGCACCTTAGCAATAGTCCTTCCAATGTCCGATAGTACGAAGTATTATCAAGGACTACATACTTTAAAGCCTCTCTCCTAATTCTTCTCTCTGTCAGGTTAGATGGATCAACTAAATATTCTATTATTCTTGTCCTCCAATCGACAGTCTCCACACACATTACTATCTTATCAATCAACTCAAAGCTTGTGATTTGGCCAGAAACTTTATAGCCCAATGCATGTTGAGCTAACAAGTTGGCCCTATCATTCATTTCTTGGAGAATATCACTAATAGAGAAAGAATTAAATGAGCTGATTATAACAAGGCATTGATCCAAGTATTTGACTAAAACTTCATCATAGAAATTATACTCCCACTTAACCTGTTGTATTACTAACAAAGAATCACCATAGGCCTCAATAGTGTCTACTCTAATATTCTTGAGCAACTGTAGGCCCCAAAGTAAGGATTCATATTCTGCCTGATTATTAGAAAATCAGTAATTTAGCCAGAATGTAAATTCAAAACTATGCCCCTTAGTTGAGACAATCACAATCCCAGTACCATTGTAACATCCCAAATTTTGATTTTCATTTATTTAATATTATTTTATTGCAATTTATGATTTTTGTGAATTTTCTGGAATTATTTGGATTTTTTAGATTTATTGGAATTATTTTAAATTAAAATATATTGCCTTTTGTCAAAATTAATTATAAAAAGAAAAGTTTAAATAAAGTTTTGCCAAAAATATTTTATTTAAATCCAGAATGTCTCAAAGTATTTTTGACTTTTTTCTAGGATTTTTTCTGATATTTTACTACCCTAAATAAATCAAAATATTTTCCTTATTTATTTTAAATCGAAAATACCGAGTAATTCGCTTTGAACAGTATTGGGCTCGGCCCGGAACAGTGCGCCGTGCGGCCCATCTCTGTGCACGCGAAACCCGTCAATGTGGACCGTCGGATCGCCATCCAAGGGCCATTATCAAGCCGCGTACTGTGCAAAACCCTAATGCATCTCAGCCGTTGGATTTCCATCGCACGGTCTTCATCAAACCATACCGTTTCGGAAACCAATTAATCCGGGCCGTCCGATCATGATCGTGTGGCTGTGGATTGTCGTCTCCGACCAGGACTCAGAGTCACTGCCATGTCCGGATCCGAAGCGCGGCATATGGCAGGATTCGGTTAGGGTTTCCATTTATCTTGTTGTGCAGGGTATAAATAGAGGGCATCGAGAATCGCCGTGAGCCGCGCATCGTCGCCCTTTCTCTCGGCGTTTACGCGCCGTGGTTACGTCGCTAGCTCTCACCGATCCATAAGCCCTTTGCGCGCTATTGCCACCGTTGGAGATTCTCTTCCGCCGTTTCGAAGCCAGAGTTGAACTCGTCGCATTGCACCGCATCGGATTCGTCACTTCTTCATCGCCGGAGCGCGTCGAAACGCCGTCAGGAGCATCATCTTCCTCAAGTCCGGGAAGCCAGTGCCGCCGGTTGCCATCGCAAGGGACGGAAGCTCTCAGCCGTTGGATTGGCATCAGACCGTCGGAGGTAAGCCACGATGTAGGGAAATAGTAATCGGCTCGGGTTAAGTGCCGGCCATTCGATCTCAGGTGAACGGTCGGGATCGGGCCATGTCAATTAGGATTACAGTGAAGGGCATCAGTAGCTGCTGATCATTGGATTAGATCAGAGGGTTCTAGTTGTGCCACGTAGCTTCGGTGAACAGGGTTTAGCTCGGGTAGAAATCTACCGTCCGATCCAGATCGGTTGGTTGTCAATTCGCCACGTACTAGTTAAACTGTGAGCCACTAGATTGATTTTAGACGGTTTAGATCGTGCCACATGTCAGTTGTAGCAGTCCGGCGCAGTGCTGACATCAGCTGGCGTATTAATTCAGATTTTTCTTTATAAAAATAATTCGGTTATTTCGAATTTTTCAATTTTAAGGATTTTTGGATTTTTTAATCTTCCGTGGACTCGTTCTCCCTC
The DNA here is from genome assembly GCA_036346375.1 of Guadua angustifolia. Classification (NCBI taxonomy): domain Eukaryota; kingdom Viridiplantae; phylum Streptophyta; class Magnoliopsida; order Poales; family Poaceae; genus Guadua; species Guadua angustifolia. Next base: position 266,068 of record JAYEVE010001044.1, on the reverse strand, counting down.
ATACGAACTCCGATTGAGGTGATTCAAATTTCTAAAAATTTGTAAAATTGAGATCTATCTTATAGTAGCTTTTGTTTGAATTTTTGAGTTCATTTGTTCTATGTTTTTAGTGTTTATTTATTATTTCTTCTCGTTTCGCGTAGACGTTGAATTGTGTGACGCTTCGGAGGAGGAATTGGCAACTCAAGAACAATTTATAGACAAAGACCAGGAGCTTAACCATGGCAAGTTGTGCTTTGATCATTTTGAACCCATATTAGGAAAAATTGCTATTTTGTTTTTACCTTATTGCATATTATTTCATGTGTATAAATGATTTCAACTTAGTTTGGGATTTAGCTAGCATACCCATTGAATTACACCCTACCTTGTTATTTGTATGCCATGATCCACTTGTCACCTTAGGTTGGTTCACAATAGTTGGTTAATAATGAAATTAACATGGATGGTTAGATCGAGTTAGAATGCTTAGCCATGCCACGTCATCACATGTACTTGAATAATTGATAATTAATATTGACTAACGGAATATGGAACGATAATATGAATTTGTGTGTCATGTGTGGTCACACGATGAGAATGAGTTGTTGTGGCGAGGGCGTCCGCATAGCGATGTTGATTTAATGTATATACGTGGTGCTTGGTAATCAGCAGGGGTTGGTAATCGCTTAGATTGAAGCAAGTGGCAAGGGCAAGTGTGCCATGGTGGGCGATGGGCGGAGGTATGTGCAAGTCTTGCTTTAATCAATCTTAAGGACTTAACCTTGCGAGCCTTTGACTGAGTTAATCGTGCAACCACATATACGTTATGGGGCAGCCCTAGTGACTAATTTGCAAAGTCTTAGCTTGAGTACTATCTTGGTGGTGTGAGTCAAGATGTGCGGAGAAACTCACATGGCGCAAGAGGGGGCCTGTTGTGGTGGTGTAACCCTTGATGTTGAAACCTCGGCGGTAATCTTGGGTTAAGGGATGCATTGTAAAGGCTTTGTTATGATCATTCGCCGATGTGGTGCATGGTTGTATCATGTGGGTAAAGTGCATAACCTCTGCAGAGTGTACAAACTATTCGGATAGCCATGCTCACGGTATTGAGCAATGCTCGGGAATTACAGTCAAGGAGTAATTAATTAAAATGGATAAATGGTTGGGATGGCAGGATGCCATGAGGATAATGGAACTGGATTTAGGATGGAAACTTGGTTTGTTTGAGATTCATTGAATCTATTTACTATTATTATTTGTTTTATTGTCTTTTCAATCTATGTAAGGTATGTATTCTTAAATGCTGCTTAGTTGCAAATATACCACTTAGCCATTTCTTTGGAATAAGCCTTGCATATAGCTATGATAGAAATGCATTCTGTGCACAACTTGTTGAGTACGTGTTGGTGTACACACCCTTGCTTAAACAACCAACAAACAGAGGAGGAATCATCGCCGATATTGGAGGAGGACTTTCAGGTGGACATGAGTCACTAGACCAATCCTTCTCAGTCGCCTGTGGTGTGCTGATGGGACATCTACGTCTTTTGCTATTATCCGCTGCATTTGTATAAGTTTACTTCCAGTCTAACCGTGTGGCTGAATAATGTAAGTGATTATAAGATCATACACTAGTTATATTAAATAAATGAAGTCTTATTATTCTTATCGTTGTGGATGATATGATGCTTACCGATGTTAAGCTGTGTGCACTAGCATTGATCCTGGGACTAGTGCCATAAAACCACGATGGATTGAATTGGTGAATTCGGGTCCTTCTGAGAGGTAGTATCGAGCTTATCTTGTTGTGGGACTTGGCCTTAGTTAGCATGAAGGTGTCCTAGGGAGTCCAAAACTATTTTCTAAAAGGAAAACCTAAATGGATTGAAACAACACTCTTGACTCATCTTATTCTCCGCTCCTTATCTTTGCTGAAATTTCCCCCAATTTTTCTGAGAGACCAATTGAGAATTTAAGACTTATCTATTTCTCTCTTAAATAGATGAGGAAGTCACAGTCGTACGGAGAGCTTGAGGGCGGTTACGTGACAGAACTCTGGAAGGTACTTCAAGTTTTGGGAGGTTTCGCCAGGCCGATGTATCAAAGCCGGACTTGGACTGTCAACGGAGCCACTAGAGGAGTGGTGTGCAGACTTTTTATCTATGCCAGAGACGATGAGAAGACAAGCCAACCTATCAGCATCACGGTGAGGAGGGCTACTTGGGAGATCGGAATGCAGGAGGCTTCACGACTCGCCCTACGAAGGATTTGCTCGATTCTGACCCTTGGTGGGCGACACGTGTTTCGACTTCACCCCATAGTATGAGATGCTTGGCGCCCACGCGTCACTCAAGGGGAAGATGCTACCACAGTGCACTTAGTATGATTTGCAGCTGCTCAAGATGCTCATGCCCACGACACCGACGTAGAATTAAGGATGGTCTATGAAGCACTCAGAGTTGTGGAAAAAGAACTACACGAGACCCGAGTGGCTTATGAGGAGAAGGTCATGGAGCTCGAGGAAGCATTACAGGAGGGAGGCCGCATTACACCAACATCATCGGAGGAGATGAAGTCTGAGTATGAGGAATAGGAAGCTTATCCGATTGCTGGACACCGAGATCAGTTCGCGCCAGCGCCAGCTCAACCACCGGGGAGTTCCCGTGGGGGATGGCTGGAGGAATAGGAATCTTAGGGTTAAGTTGAGACTTGAGTATCAAGTCGCGTCAACGAGATAGCCTTACCATTTGTAGTAGACGTTAAGGTTGCGTGTTTAGTTTGGTTCTTAATGTTTGCTGAGTGTGCAGTATGTGTTGCAAAGCTTTTAGGCTTTTGTAAGCAACCATACCAAGTATAATTAATAAAGATTTTAAAAGTTTGGGTTAAACCTATTTTTCCCCCGCTTAGGAATTCTTGCATCTTATCTATGCTACTTCTACCTTACCTAACCCAACAAACAATCGACAGATGGTGAACACTCGTGGTAACAATGGAGTGTCAGGAAGTGGCTTTCGCCAGAATGGCAGTCCTAATGGTGGAACGCCACTACAGCCAGCACCACCAGTAGACATGCAGAACTTAGGAGCTTTCTTAGCCGCGCAGACTCAGCTTATGCAAACGATGATGCAGCAAATGCAGAATATGACCCATCAAGCTGCAGGTAACCACAATGTGCAACAAGACAACAATGGGCAGCGTTCTCATTCTAAGCTGTCAAATTTCATGAGAACCCGTCCCCCAACATTCTCTGGAAATGCTAATCCTTTAGAGGCTGATGATTGGTTAAGGACCATAGAAAGAAAGCTGCATATCACGCAGTGTGAAGGCAATGAGAAGGTGTTATATGCTTCACACCAGCTAGAAGGAACCACCGCAGAATGGTGGGAGAACTACTATGCAGCACATGAAAACCCACAGGAGATTACTTGGGAGGAATTCTCAGCTGCTTTCCGCCAGTATCATGTGCTAGAAGGAATGATGGACCTCAAGAAGGAGGAGTTCAGGGCTTTGAAACAGGGAGGCCAGTCAGTGGCAGAATACCTGAACAAGTTCACTCAGTTGGCATGCTATGCACCAGAAGATGTGGCCACAGATAAGGCTAGGCAGTCTCATTTCTTGAAGGGTTTAAACTCTGGACTGCAGGTGGGACTGATTACCCACAACTTTCCGGATTTTCAAGAGTTGGTCAATAAAGCTTTGATCCTTGAGGACAAACGTAAGGAATTGGGTGAGGATACATGGCCTTGAGATTGCTAGTCAAGCTGGATGGCCTACTCAGTTCAGGTTAAGGATGTCACCCCAGCAGTTCGCTAGGATTCAACCACAATTGCCAGGCAAGACAACCGCTTCATCATCTCGCCCCGCTAATCAGAATTTTCAAACACTAGCTCCAGGAGGCAATGCACAGGTAGGGAGTCAGCAGTCCGTTGTCAAGAAATGCTTCTCTTGCAATGAGCCATGACATTTTGCCAACAAGTGTCAGAAGAAATGTTACTGATCGCTTCAATTTGAGCACTACTGACTCTGACTCGGTGATAGGAGGCACCGAGTACCGGCCTTGATCGGGAGCATCACCTCGAACGGCGGTGCGTGGAAGGATCAATCACGTCCACGGCGGATGAGGTCGAGCATACGAAGTTGTCTTTGAAGCGATCAACGTCGGCCTTCTCGCTGATCCGCAAGAAGACAACTCTCTCTTCGCTAACCAAGATCAGGAGGACGGAGATAGCTATCCAAGAGCCTGCGTTCCACCGTTCGACATCTACGGTGAAGGCTGTGAAGAGGAGGATGGTTTAGACATCTAGGGTCGCGTTTTCCAGACCTTGCTTTGTTAAGTTTATTTGCTAGCTTAATGTCTGCGTTGCTATATGACCTACGGGTCCACCTTTGTAATAATGGAACATGTCAGGCAGTACTCGGAATTAAATTTTTAGTTACCACATGGTTATAGTCCATACTGATAAGATCTATGAGTACCAGCTGTTGACTCAGTTCATTTCATGAATATGATGAATAAAGTATTCATGGAATACTTGGATAAATTTGTGGTAGTCTTTATAGACGATATCCTTGAATATTCCAAAACTGAAGAAGAGCATGCAGAGCATCTGAGATTGGTTTTGGAGAAGTTGCGAGAACAACAGTTGTATGCTAAATTCAGTAAGTGTGACTTTTGGAAGGAGAAGGTAGAATTCCTTGGTCACGTAATGACAGCTAGGAGTTGCTGTGGATCCAAGTAAAGTAGAAACTATATTGCATTGGGAGCAACCAAAGACAGTTAGCCAAATCCGTAGTTTCCTGGGAATGGCGGGATATTGCCGTCGGTTCATAGAAGGATTTTCAACGATTACAAGACCTTTTCGCGATTGTTGAAGAAAGAAAAAGTTTGCATGGGCCTTGATCGAGCAAAGTTTTGAGAGCTAAAAAGCGATTAACATCACTTTGTGTTGGTATTGCGGATGTGCGGTCGCGACTTTGATATTTATTGTGATGCCTCAAAGCGGGGCCTTGGTTGTGTATTGATCGAGAATGGCAAGGTAGTGGCCTACACATCCAGGCAGTTGAGGCCGCATGAAGGAAATTATCCGACGCATGATTTGGAGTTAGCTGCTGTAGTGCATGCGTTAAAGATATGGCGTCATTATCTCATTGGAAATAGATGTGAGATATATACGGATCATAAGAGTTTGAAGTATATATTCACTCAGTCGGATCTCAATATGAGGCAGAGGAGATGGTTGGAATTGATTAAGGATTATAATGTTGGAATCCATTATCATCCTGGAAAAGCCAATGTAGTAGCCAATGCTTTGAGTCGTAAAAGCCACAGTGTAAATGCAATAGTGCTTGACGATCAACCAAAGTTGTGTGAGGAATTTGAAGTTGAGATTAGAAGTTGTGCGCAAGGATTTGTATTTGCCTTGGAAGTAAAGCCAACCCTTGAGGATCAAATCAGGGAGAGGCAGAGTAAAGATGAGAAAGTCAGCAGGATCAAATCTAAGAAAGAAGAGGGATTAGCAGAAGATTTCTCTGTAGATGAGCAGGGAACCCTATGGTTTAAAGGTCGAATCTGTATGCCGAACGAGAAGGAGCTTAAGCAATTGATTCTAGAGGAAGCACATGATTCTAAGTACTCTATTCATCCAGGAAGTGCCAAGATGTATTAAGATCTTAAAAAGAGATTTTGGTGGCCAAGTATGAAGTGTGAAGTTACAGAACATGTTGCATTATGTGACGTATGTCAAAGGGTAAAAGCGATGCACCAAAAGCCCGCAGGACTTTTGCAGCCATTAAAAATTCCAGAATGGAAGTGGGAAGAAATTGGAATGGATTTTATCACTGGATTGCCCAAGACTCAGAGGGGTTATGATTCAATATGGGTCATCATTGATCGGTTGACCAAAGTTGCTCATTTTATCCCAGTAAAAACAACCTACTCAGGGGACCGATTGGCAGAGCTATACATATCAAGGATTGTATGTCTGCATGGTGTGCCTAAGAAAATCATATCGGATCGAGGTACCCAATTTACCTCAAGATTTTGGGATAAGTTGCATGAGGCAATGGGAACTCGTTTGAATTTCAGTACTGCTTATCATCCGCAGACAGATGGCCAGATAGAAAGAGTAAATCAGATTTTGGAAGATATGCTGAGAGCTTGTGCGATATCATATACTGCATCTTGGGATAAATGTTTGCCATATGCAGAGTTTAGCTACAACAATAGTTATCAGGCTAGTTTACAAATGTCACCATTTGAGGCACTATATGGTCGTGCTTGTCGTACCTTGTTAAATTGGAATGAAACGGGGGATCGTTCAGTGCTTGAGCCTGAGATGCTCAGAGAGGCCGAAGAACAAGTTGCCATGATCAGAAAAAGATTGAAAACAGCGCAGTCAAGGCAGAAGAGCTATGCTGACAATCGTCGTCGCGATTTGAGTTTTGAACCCGATGATTTCGTATATCTCAGAGTTACTCCGCTTAAAGGTGTAAAAAGGTTCCATGTCAAAGGGAAGCTTGCACCTAGGTATGTTGGGCCATTCAAAATCTTGAGTAAATCGAGGAGGTTGCCTATCGGTTGGAATTGCCCGATCGTTAGCGAGGAGTTCATGATGTGTTCCATGTGTCCTGACTTAAGAAGTGTCTCGAGTCTTAAGCAAAGCAAACACCGTTAAAAGCAATCGAATTGCAAGAAGACTTGACTTACAAACGGTGATCAAGATTACGGATATAATGGGCGTAGGACGAAATAAGTCCACTCGCTTTTGCAGAGTTCAATGGAGTAATCACTCCAAAAATGAAGCAACCTGAGAACGTGAAGAGGATTTCAAAGCGGAATTCCCAAACCTATTCTCTAGTCAGCCCTAAAATCTCGGGGTCGAGATTCCGCTAAGGGGGGAGGTTTGTAACATTCCAAATTTTGATTTTCATTTATTTAATATTATTTTATTGCAATTTATGATTTTTGTGAATTTTCTGGATTTATTTGGATTTTCTGAGATTTATTGGAATTATTTTAAATTAAAATATATTGCCTTTTGTCAAAATTAATTATAAAAAAAAAGTTTAAATAAAGTTTTACCAAAAATATTTTATTTAAATCCAAAATGTCTCAAAGTATTATTGAGTTTTTTCTGGGATTTTTTCTGATATTTTTACTACCCTAAATAAATCAAAATATTTTCCATATTTATTTTAAATCAAAAATCCCGAGTAATTCGCTTTGAGCGATGTGGGCTCGGCGGGCTGTCTTGTGCGTCTGACCTATCTCATCTTGGCGTGAAACCCGTCAACGTGGATCGTCGGATCTCCATCCAAGGGCCATTATCAAGCCGCGTACTGTGCAAAACCCTAATGCATCTCGGCCGTTGGATTTCGATCGCACGGTCTTCATCAAACCATACCGTTTCGGAAACCAATTAATCCAGACGTCGATCATGATCGTGTGGTGTGGATTGTCGTCTCGACCGAGTTTAGAGTCCTTTGCGTGTCCGGGATCCGAGCGCGCCGCGCCGAGTTGATTAGGGTTTCCATTTATCTTGTTGTTGGCAGGGTATAAATAGAGGAGGAATCGAGAATCGCCGTGAGCCGTCGCATCCGTCGCCCTTTCTCTCGACGTTTGTGCCGTCGTGGTTCGTGCGCTAGCTCTCACCAGAGTCTGCATGCCCTTTGCCGCGCTATTGCCACCGCTGGAGATTCTCTTCCGCCGTTTTGAAGCCGGAGTTGAACTCGTCGCATTGCACCGCATCGGATTCGTCACTTCTTCATCGCCGGAGCGCGTCGAAACGCCGTCAGGAGCGTCATCTTCCTCAAGTCCGGGAAGCCAGCGCCACCGGGTTGCCATCGCAAGGGACAGAAGCTCTCAGCCGTTGGATTGGCATCAGACCGTCGGAGGTAAGCCACGATGTAGGGAAATAGTAATTGGCTCGGGTTAAGTGCCGGTCGTTCGATCTCAGGTGAACAGTCGGGATCGGACCACGTCAATTAGGGTTACAGTGAAGGGCATCAGTAGCTGCTGATCATTGGATTAGATCGAAGGGTTCCAGTTGTGCCACGTAGCTTCGATGAACAGGATTTAGCTCGGGTAGAAGTCTACCGTCCGATCCAGATCGGTTGGTTGTCAATTCGCCACGTAGTAGTTAAACTGTGAGCTGCTAGATTGATTTTAGACGGTTTAGATCATGACACATGTCGGTTGTAGCAGTCTGGCGCAGTGCCGACGTTAGCTGACGTATTAATTCGGATTTTTCTTTATAAAAATAATTCAGTTATTTTGGATTTTTCAATTTTAAGGATTTTTGGATTTTTGAATCTTCCAAGGACTCGTTCTCCCTCATACGAACTCTGATTGAGGTGATTCAAATTTCTAAAAAATTTTAAAATTGAGATCTATCTAATAGTAGCTTTGGTTTGAATTTTTGAGTTCATTTGTTCTATATTTTTGGTGTTTATTTGCTATTTCTTCTCGTTTCGCGTAGACGTTGAATTGTGTGACGCTTCGGAGGAGGAATTGGCAACTCAAGAACAATTTATAGACCAAGACTAGGAGCTTAACCAAGACAAGTTGTGCTTTGATCATGTTGAACCCATGTTAGGAAAAATTGCTATTTTGTTTTTACCTTATTGCATATTATTTCATGTGTATAAATGATTTCAACTTAGTTTGGGATTTAGCTAGCATACCCATTGAATTACACCCTACCTTGTTATTTGTATGCCATGATCCACTTGTCACCTTAGGTTGGTTCACTATAGTTGGTTAATAATGAAATCAACATGGATGGTTAGATCGAGTTAGAATGCTTAGCCATGCCACGTCATCACATGTACTTGAATAATTGATAATTAATATTGACTAACGGAATATGGAACGATAATATGAATTTGTGTGTCATGTGTGGTCACACGATGAGAATGAGTTGTTGTGGCGAGGAGGTCACGCAACGATGTTGATTTGTGTATAGCACTTGGTGCTTGGTAATCAACCGGGGTTGGTAATCACTTAGATTGAAGCAAGTGGCAAGGGCAAGTGTGCCATGGTGGGCCGATGGACAGAGGGTATGTGCAAGTCTTGCTTTAATCAATCTTGAGGACTTAACCTTGCGAGCCTTTGACCTGAGTCAATCGTGCAACCACATGTCTGTTATGGGGCAGCCTAGCTGACTAATTTGCAAAGTCTTAGCTTGAGTACTATCTTGGTGGTGTGAGTCAAGATGTGCGGAGAAACTCACATGGTGCAAGAGGGGGCCTGTTGTGGTGGTGTAACCCTTGACGTTGAAACCTCGTGGGTAATCTTGGGTTAAGGGATGCATTGTAAAACTTTGTTATGATCATTACTTTTGTGTGGTGCATGGTTGTATCATGTGAGTAAAGTGCATAACCTTTGCGAGTGTACAAACTATTAGGATAGCCGTGCTCACGGTATTGAGCAATGCTAAAAATTCTGATCAAGGGTAGTTAATTAAAATGGATAAATGGTTGGGATGGCAGGATGCCATGAGGATAATGGAACTGGATTTAGGATGGAAACTTGGTTTGTTTGAGATTCATTGAATCTATTTACTGTTATTATTTGTTTTATTGACTTTTCAATCTATGTAAGGTATGTATTCTTAAATGCTGCGTAGTTGCAAATATACCACTTAGCCATTCCTTTGGAATAAGCCATGCATATAGCTATGATAGAAATGCATTCTGTGCACAACTTGTTGAGTACGTGTTGGTATACTCCCCCTTGCTTAAACAACCAACAAATAGAGGAGGAATCATCGCCGATATTGGAGGACTTTCTGGTGGACACGAGTCACTAGGCCAATCCTTGTCAGTCGCATGTGGTGTGCTGATGGGACATCTACGTCTTTTGCTATTATCCGCTGCATTTGTATAAGTTTACTTCCAGTCTAGCCCGTGTGGCTGAATAATGTAAGTGATCATAAGATCATACACTAGTTATATTAAATAAATGAAGTCTTATTATTCTTATCGTTGTGTATGATATGATGCTTACCGATGTTAAGCTGTGTGCACTAGCATTGATCCTGGGACTAGTGCGGTAAAACACAGTGGATTCGAATTGGTGAATTCGGGTCCTTACAACCATCACCCTCTCGACATATCGATCCATCAAAATACAATTGCCAAGGGGCTATGGTCACCATATCGGCAGTGGTCTCATGCCCTGTTATGAAATCAGCTATAACCTATTCTTTAACCGCTTTAGCCAATTCATATGACAGATGAAACTCAATTAATACATAAGCCCACTTGCCAAGTCGGCTCGTACAATTGGAGCTGATAGCGTATACTTTATAACATCGGTTCTACAGACTACTTTGCAAGCCGATGCCAGGATATAATACCTTAATTTTGTATAGGCAAAATATAAAGATAAACACAACTTATCCACAAAGGGGTACCTCATTTTGGCGTCAAGTAATCATCGGCTTAAATAGAAAATCACTCTCTCTTTGCCATAAACCTCTTGCGCCAAAACTGCTCCAATAGTCTCCTCTTCAGCTAATATATACAATTTGAATGGTATCCCCTTTTGCGGTGTAGCCAAAACCGGAGGATTAATCAAATATTAATTCTTTGATATCATCGAAGCCTTCTATTGATCAGCCCCCCAGACAAATTCCTAGTTGTCTTTTAATTTCAACAATGGGGTAAACGCATGAATTCGGCCAAAAAGATTCAAAATAAACTGTCGCAAATAGTTGATTTTGCCGATCAACTTCTGTAACTCGTTATTACACGTTGGTGGCTTTATTTCGGCCATAGCATTTTCCTTTTCCTGATCGACTTCAATCCCTCTCTCATGAACCATGAGGCCTAAAAATTAGCCAGCCGACACACCAAAAGCACACTTTTTAGGATTCATATTCAAACCATGCACCCTTGTATTTTTAACACTTTTTCCAAATAGGCTAAATGCTGCTCATCTTATTTAGACTTCACAACAACATCATCAATGTAGATTTCTACAATTTGGCCGATTAAATCATGAAAAATTAAATTCATAGCATGCTGATTTGTTGCACCAGCATTTTTTAAGCCGAATGTCATCACCGTCCACTCAAATAGCCCTAAGGCACCAAAGCATCTAAAGGCAGTCTTTGATATATCGGCTTCTACCATGAATATCTGATTGTACCCTACATTGCCATCAAGAAAACTGATTATCTTATTTCCTAACGTAGCATCAATAAGCATATTAGCTATTGGCATTAGATACTCATCTTTTGATGTGGCTTTATTTAAATCCCTAAAGTTGATGCATACTCTGAGCTTACCATTCTTTATCATAATAGGGACGATATTGGACACTCATTCAGCGCATCGGCAAGGCTTGATAAACTTGGCCTCTAGTAATCATTCAATTTTCTCTTTTATAATATTATACAAGGCTGGATTAAATCTCTAAGGAGACTGTTTAAATGGACAATAACATGGCTTTATAGGTAGCCGATATTCAACAAGCTGTCGGCTTAACCCAGGCATTTCATGGTATTCCCAAGCAAAATCTCTATAATTCCTAAGAATTTCAACCAACCTTTTCTTATACTCTTGATCTAATTTTGCACTAATAAAAGTTAGTCTCTTCATATCACCATCTCCTATATCTACTTCCTTGAGAAAGTCAGTCGATGTGAACCCTTGGCCCAATTTTTCGATGTCGTGGAAATCCTCGATGGCCTCATAGCTACCCGTTATTTGCCAATAGCTTTGCATTTTGTCTTGTAAAATCTTCAAAATTTGCTTGGACTCCATCGGCATATTACTTCCCTCATCCGATCGAAAGCACTCAGCCTTACATTTATTGCAATCAACCCCATCTTATTTATACAAATGAAGTCACAATCGTCCAGAGATTTCCTTGATAAGCACTTAGCCTCTTCATGATGCCAATTTGCGTCTGAAATGACCATAGCAATAAGAGCCGATGTGTCGGCTTACATGATCTCAACCTCATCTCCATTCTATTGGACAAATAATTGATGCATGGTCGATGGAATATAGCAGTTGGCATGAATCCAATTTTGACCAAGCAGAACACTATAAGTGCATTTGGTGTTGACTACGAAAAAATGTAGTTGGCAATATTTTGCTGCCAACTTTTAATTCCATCACCATAACACCTCTGGCCTAAGTAGGTCTCCTATGAAATTATTCAACACCATGTTAGTTTTGATGAAGTCCTCATCGAACTTATCCAACTTTTTAAAGGTGGTATATGGCATTAGGTTCACTGTCGCTCCACCATCTACCAACATCCTTGATATCGGCTTGCCATTGATATACCCCTTCAAATACAACGGCTTAAGATGCTAATGAATTTCTCAGGGCTTCTCAAAGATTGCGTCTTAGGCTCCCAAACACAACTGGGCAAAGGTCTCTGTAGCTTATTCGGTCTTCATCTTGAATTTGGTCGGCAAGGTGAACACCATATTGATGTCCATAGGAGTGTCATCCTAGATCATAGGGGAGTCTAGATCGTCAGCTAAGTCGAACTCATTCTCAACTTGTTCCTTTTTCCTCCACTCCTTCTTAACCTCTTTAGTTGGCTGAAGCTCATTAAAAACCTGATCCACTACAACAGGAACACCCCTTTAACAACGGATACATAGCAACACATGATGTTATGCGTTGCAAGCAACAGGGTGGCAACGCTTGCAAAGCGTTGCAAGCATCATCCGTAGGGTTAAACAATGGATACATAGCAACACATGATGTTATGCGTTGCAAGCAATAGGGTGGCAACGCTTGCAAAGCGTTGCAAGCATCATCCGTGGGGTTAAACAACCCGATGGCAACATTTGTCAACTGTTGCAAGAATCATCGTAGATCGCTTTATCTGAGTGCGAGATTCGATATCACGGCGTTTGGATGAAAAAAAAGGCGTATGAGATGAAAAAAAATGGCGCGTGCACCATCGTGAGTCCATATACCACGCCGCAGGCGTAACCACGAAAAAATCCCCATTGCTCCCCATCTAAAACCTAGGCGGCCTCCCGCCGCCGCCGATCGATCTCGCCGGGGCGCGTCTCGACCACCGCATCTCCTTCCTGGCGGCGTCGCTGGTTCTTAAGCGGCAGCGAGGCGGCTAAGCGGCGCCGCGCGATTAATCCTCGGTCGCCGCCCTCGCGATCGATCTCTGCGCACGCCCGACCACGCGTCGTCATCTCCGTAAACATCTCCTTCCGTCGGTTAGCGCGTCGGGCAGCTACTGGACCTTTAGCGGCAGCGCTGGCTAACAAGCGGCGTCGCCGATTACTTCCTCAGGTCGCCGCCCCTCAATCGATCCACCGCGTGCATCATCTCGTGTCTCCCGGTCAGTTATAATTTGTTCTTCCTGCGATTACTCCTGGCGAGCACTAATTAATCGGCGGCTGCCTTTGATTAATCGCATCGGTGATGAATTATTGAATGATTTGTTCTTCGATGTCTCGGTTGCACACGCGACTGAATGCATGTTATGCTTTGTGCGAGCCTTGATTAATTAGCGAGCCTCCTAATCATTGATTTCTATGCATGTGTGTATGTGTTGTGCATGTCATTCTTTATTTCCCTTTTGCATATGGACGTGATTCCACCTATTTAGGCTTAATCAGATTTCTTCTATTGATTTATTCTACTTTTGCAAGCAATATGCTATAAGCCTACAACGCTGATTGAGTTCTATCTTCTATTGATTTAGCTTCTCTAGATGTGCTGGTTATGCCTTTTTGTACCACATTGATTGACCCAAAAGCAAATTGGGATATAACTACACTTCATGCATGTCTTGTGTAGCGTATACATGGCACTATGGCAGAGCCTTTTGCAAATGAAATATGTGCTTGTCTTAGGATGGTTCAAGGTCTAAATGAACATGGAATATTTTTCTTTATATGTGATTCGGATGAGATTGGAATATTTATCTTTACTTTGCTCGATTAAATTCTAACATTTTCCCTCTTCTCGTGATTGCACTGACACCTTGGATATTTGCATCAAATTCAGCATCAATTAGATTCTTTGGTAAGCTCTCCATCTTATTTTTGAATTAGATGAAACAATAAGGTAGAAGATGTATATCTAAGGACTATATTAGATCCTTAAAGTGCCTATCCATGGCTCATTTCGAGTCACAAATCTGGAGCACATTTGGTCACAAGTATATAGCGACTTGAGATAGAGCAAAGGTTATAGAATATCGACCTTCTTGTTTCTCATATTTGTACTAGTGATTTATTTTAATTTGATCTCTTTCACGATATTTTGTTAACCAAGGTTTTATTTTTAGTTCTTTTTACAAGAGTACTTAAACTAAAAAGTTTGATTCAATTTGTAAATTATTTTCCATTTGTCTATTCAGGTAGATAATAGAGATACATTACAAGTAGTGAAAACGGTGTTGTTTATTTAAGATATATCCTCTAATGGACCATGATTGTATTTATTTATTTATTTATTTGTCTATTTCTCAAATTCTTATCTCTTACTCATTTCTTTGAAGAAATGCTTGAAATCCATTATCGTACAAGAGACGACTTTTAAACATTTTGGGAGTTGTTTACGAGATACAACAAGTTAAAGGTTTGGCTTCTTAGACTATGCCCTACTCTTACAGTTTTACCAGTTTTAGCTAACTTCATTAAATGGAAAATTATTGGTATTGTGGTTACGAAATATGCCTATGAATCTTCTAGCAAATGGTAGCAGAAGATAAGCGAAAATTCGCCTCGCCTTTGTCATGATAGGAGGAAAGCATTTGCAACATACAACAATGGTAAAGATGGCGTTCTCCTTCCATAGTAGCACTTGATATATCATTTTAAATGGAACGAGAACTATCGATGATGGTCTATGAGGTGCTGCACTACTTGAATTTGCATTTCCTTACAATTTTTATTTGAAGCATTAGAATTTACTATCTTGATTGAAACCTGTTGTGATTAGATTGTCCATTGAAACTTGTTGTGATTAGATTGTCCTTTTAGGGAGCCGTGATTAGATTGGCGATAGCTTCTCTAGCTTATTAGATTGTCCTTTTAGGGAGCCGTGATTAGATTGTCGATAGCTTCTCTAGCTTGTTGTGATTAGATTGTCCTTTTAGCGGGGCCCCACGTGTCAATGGCGGTGTTCTAGGCGGGCGGAACACCGAACAGAGCGTGAGGTTCTATTACGATTGCATTCGTCGGACGGTAGTTAGGCGGATGCGGATGCATCTCTTGCCTAACTAAAAGGGCAATGTATTGATGGGCAAACCAAAGAAAAGAAAAAATTGGAACCCTCCCTTCGAGGTTTTGTCGTGTGTCTCATCATGTGGCGCGTGATTGGTGAATCGGTGAGTGGGATGTTCTGGTTGAGAGGTAGGGAGGACCGGAGGAGGCCATGGGATCAATTTCTTAAGCATGCTTATGTTGTGTGTTTATTTGTTTGTAGTTTGTGTGATTACATGTATCGATCGTTATGTGTTGGGCAGTTGTGGGTGGGCTCCGGTGCGATGGCCGTGGAGTTTGCTTTGTTAAATAAGCGTTGCCCATTGATTGGCTAAGCACTTACAGATTGCTTACTCTTGCTGCAGTGGGCTCCATTGGGCGGCCACATTTGGCCTTCCCAGCTCTGTCTCCACGGCCCACGGTCGGCGACCACGAAGAAAATGGTGAGTTCGGCTCCTCTCACCTAGGTCACACCACGACCCCTCCCTAGTCATTTTGGCGCAAGACGCTCTGAAACAGATTGTGGTGTCTGCGGTAGAAAAGTGTAACGATTGTGTACGCGCTTTACGGTCTTGGCAAAGAATGCCTTGACCCGATCGGAGGGGGCTCCCCGTGTCATCGCAAGGAAAAGGCTGTTCTAGTGGTCGTTGAGCTATATTTGTACTAGTTTAGATTTTAGATTAAAGCGAAGCTTCCACATCTCTTCGATCTTCCTGCCGTTTGAAGGGTGGGGTGGGGGTGAATAAAAATCTGGAATCTTAGGACAAAAGTCACAAAGGTGTACTAGCCAAAAGATCTACTTCATCATCAAGATGGCACTGTGACCAAAAAGCTCAAATCTAGTAAACTATGGAGGGCTTGCTTTGTTTCTTGTCCTTTTGGCTTAGTTTGGCTTAATGTTTGATTCTTTGCGGTGATATCAGAGGCTCTGGGAGGTCCAGCACTGATGCGGTCTCTCACGATGGAGAGCGAGAGCCTCTGTGAGGTGATAAACATGTTCTTAACGTTATACCTTTCTTCAAGTATTCTCTTGCCAAATTTGCTAAATCTTGTTGGAATTTGTTTTGGTGTGGAGCGGGAGATCGCGGCTTTGTAGAGAGCTTGCCTTTTCTGTCAAAAAAAACGACAAGCTTGAGGTAAGTACAATCTTATTTCATTTTCCCTTTTTCTTTTATGTTCCAAATAGGTATATGGTCCACGAATGGTAGTATCTATCGGTGAATGGCTTATGAAAAAAGTTGTCTTGTTTGTTTTAGCTTAAGGCGTAATTGAGAGGTTTTAAATTGCTAGCAAGGGAGTTTTTAAGCCTCCAAATGTATTGGTCCATACAAGCTCATTGATCTTTTTGTAGGCGCTTTAGTTTATAGGCTATCCGAGCCTCGGTTGCTATCTGATTGTACTGAGGTTGGCGTTTAGTGTCATTCTGTCCTCTTATCTACCATTTTAAATTAGAAATGGGTAACAAGGTGATGGGCACTTTGCGATGTCGAGATGTAGATTTCTCTAGTTTTTGGCAAAACCTCTGAAGAAATCTTGGGTCTCGTCCATGGACCGATGGGCTGATCAGATATTAATTCCACATGTGATTGGATAGAAATCTGGATCCAAACATCAACTCATTAGAGGCAGCATTTACTCTGAGAAAATACTTGTAGTTTTAAAAATAGAAATTAAGATTGAAACAACTATTTGATCCCATCGGATGAATAGAAAATACATTGTTTTCCTAACTATTGCATTGAATTAAAGTATTCCAATTCCATTTGTAGATTGAAACAACTATTTGATCCCATCGGATGAATAACAACACGGGATTTTGTTTTATTTGACCACAAGGTGATGTTTCTAACTTTGCTTGTTTCTAACTTTTACACTTTCTCTCGGTTTGAATATAGTACCTCGAAAATAATTAATGTTGGTTCGATTGACTTGCCCCTGAATATTTTCTTTCCATTTTGTTTTCGATTTGGGACCAAAGACATGACTACTTGAGGATGTGAGGGCTTCCATTGAAATTAGTGATTTGCTTCTCATTTACTTTGTATCAAGATCTGTCATGACTTTGATTTAAGAGGATTCCTTTGTATATATCTTGCTATCACAGCAAAAAATGTTTGAACACAGATTATGTGATGAATTAATTTGTGGATGCTACTCTATAATGTGAATATTTGTTTTTAATATAGGCCGATTTGTGCTTATTTCCTATGTGTGTGCCTTAGATGATCTGGAAAAGTTTCAAATGCGCATTAGCATCACTGTATATATTTATTTGGCTCCAAATAAATATTAATTTTCAATGGTTAATTTCTTTTAGCGCATATAAGCGTTGCCACAATTCGAATCTAAATGTTGCAACAAGCTTTAGAGGTAAGCTGCCCATGGGCGACACAAACACATGTAAGCGTTCTTGTGGCCCATAAATATCCATTGCAATTTAGCAAAGGTTATTAGTAGGGTTTTCCAACGCATATATAAGCGTTGCAATAGCCCCTAACAGCAAGACATAAACAGCGATAATTATGCGTTGGTATAGACCCTAACAATGCATATCTGAGACTTTTAGCAGCGCATATATGCATTGCAAAAGAGTGTCCTTTTGTAGTGATCCTCTGTTTCTCCCATTCGGCCTCTCTGATCTCCTAGGTCCTGAGCCTTTGCAGCCTTCTACACTATGACCGACTAAGACCTAAGGGACACCATCTTGGCTTAGGTTCAATCGGCTGGCGTATCTCGCTGACCATATTTTCTCTAACTATAGAGCTAGATTCTTCTATCTTAACTTGAGTTGATGCGGCAACCCTATCATGAATCGAGGCTTATTATGGGCTCTATCATGATGATCTTGTACTAACCTAGACAATCTATCTTTAGCTGACCGCCTCGGCCAATCATCCTGAGGGTAGTGCTCCATCGGGCAAGTACGTGCCGATGGTAGGGCTACTACCCTTGCCCAACAGACCTGCTAGAAGGGGCATCGTTGGTGAGCCCTTTCTAGATTCTTCAGCCAATATAAATTATCTGGCCGATGTGTAGGGTAATGCGGCTTGTTGCTCATCTTCTCATACTTCTCCAGTAGTTGAGAAAAAGTCAGCTTACGCTATTCATTGGCCGATGTACTGGTGATCTCTTGGCCCTATACCACTTTCCAACTTGTGGTTCCCCCTTCAGCTTAACGATCTTAGAGTTCTTTCCTTCTCGGTCAGCCTCTATCTGCAAAGAACCGACCATAATCCTCAAAGTCTCTTTGTTGCTTGAAGTCGACTGGATATCAACATGACGAACCAGTTCTGGTTGCTCATCTTGCATCGGCTTTTTTCCCTTTCCTGAACAATGCACCATGTTTATTGGGAAAGGGTTGACATCCACTTGCATTGTCGACTCATCGCAAATTTAAGCCAGCCATCCTCAATAGCTGACTGTATCTATTTCATCGTCTTCAGAGGACTCATCTGAACAATACCAAACCAAATTCACTTTGGTCTTTTCTTTCTCTTTGTTATTGTTTATCCTAAATTTGTCCTTTAATCCCTTGTTATCAGGAAATTAGTTTTCTTAGGCCGACTCTCTATGAAGCAAATGACTCAAATCTATGAACTTTTGTGCACCAAACTTTTCCTTAAGTAGGGGAATCAACCCTTGGAAGGCTAAATCGGCCAATTGATTATCCAGCAGAGTGACACTAAAACACTGATTCCTGACCTCTCTAAACCTCTTAATATAATTAGTTACTGATTTGCCAAATTTCTGGTGGACATAACTCAGATTAGAAATCCTAAGTTTCAAGCTACCAGAGAAAAGTACTCATGGAATCGGCTTTCCAAATCGTTCCAAAAATGGACCGAATTCGGAGGCAAACTTATGAACCAGGTGAATGCAGCCCCCGATAAGGACAATGGAAATAACCTAATCTTAAGTCCATCGGACTGAGCTGCTTCTCCACATTATGCGATGAATCATCTGACGTGCTCTATCTTGGTAATTGAGTCATCACCCAAAAATTTGGAGAAATCAGGAATTTTAAAATTACTTGGGTATGGCATACGATCGATATAGTTAGGATACGGCTTTCTATATCCGATGACCTTTCCTTTTGGCTATATGCCAAACTAATCTCTTAGTATGGTAGCAATTTGATCAGCCCAGTTAACACTAGCGTTCCATAAGGCTAGATTTTGCTAATTATTGTAGCTAGCATCCTACCCCCCGAGCGTGAGCTTGAGTTGTCTCAGAGGTTGGGCCAATGTGTATTAAGGGAAGTGTTCAAACCCACCCCTCCTAATGGTCGGCTCTGGTATTGGAACAAAGGACTCCAAGTAAGTTACCACTTTATAAGGGGTAGAATTCTTGGGCAGAATCGGCTCAGTTTTTTATGGTACCTAGCGAATTCAGCCTAATGTGGAACCGACTGTGTGAATGCATAGAATAGGGCTGATGGCGACAAACTAGCCGACGCATCCAACTTGGCAGCATCTATATATGTTTGGTACCGTGCAACCCCATTCTGACGAGGCTCTCGTGGTGATATTACAACCAATGGTTTTGGGTTGACCAACATGCTTTGGGTGTTTTGTGCTACTGAATAAACAGGGTAACTCAGCAAAGCCTAGAGTGGGTCAAGCAGGCACCCAGATGAAGCCAACTCTTGCACAATAGTTTTGATGCTATTAACTATCATCGGCTTAAGAGCGGTGACCAAAGCCGATGACTAGTTAACTAGAGCATGGTGAATAGATTGATTAATCATAGATGACAACTCGGTTTTGTGTAGGGATGTATTGACTTACTGAGCTATTTGAAATCCCCACATTACCGAGGGTATTGATCATCGGCAGTGTAGTCTTCTGAGTGACACCGCGTCGAGTTTTCTGATAGCATCCAAGCATCAACTCCTCCAAAGCAGCTTTTCGATCTTCAATCTCTTTGTATTGCTCTGGCGTCAAATCATCCAATGTAGGGACGATTATGGTTTCAGCATTGAGATCGAGTGGCAAAATTGTCTTGTCGGAGGTGGACATCTTCGTGATCCCACCGGGCGTGCTAAGAGTGTGTTGGTGCCAAAAAAACTTGGGGAAGGGTTTATCGGCTACAACACACCAGACAAACGTCGAGTTCTGTGTTTCAAGGCATGCCAACCGATTTGATCCTGCAATCGGTAAGAAAGATATAAAATATGCTCAAAGACGATCTCGTAAAATAATTGGCTTAGATCCAATCAGCTAACAGCCGATCAGATTGGGGGTAATGGTAAGTCTATTTAGCCGATTAAAATTTGTAAGGACCCGAATCAACCATTGAATCCACTTTGTGTTTTCCGCTTTACTCGAGGATCGACGCTAGTGCACACGGCTTAACATCGGTAAGCATCATATCATACACAACGATAAGAATAATAAGACTTTATTGATTGAATGTAACTAGTGTATGATCTTATGATCACTTACATTATTCACCTTGCAAGGCAATAATAAGACCAATAAGACAAATGTAGCGGAAAGTAGTAGAAAACGTAGATGTCCCATCAGCACACCACAGGCGACTAACAAGGATTGGCCTAGTGACCGCGTCCACCGAAAGTCCTTCTCCAATATTGAAGATGATTCCTCCTTCGTTGTTGGTTGTTAAGCAAGGGTGAGTACACCAACACGTACTCAACAAGTTGTGCACAGAATGCATTTCTATTATAACTATATGCAGGCTTATTCCAAAGGAAAGGCTAAGTGGCTCTTAAGCAGTAAAGCAGCATTTTCAAACATAAGCAATACATAGATTGAAAAGACAGTAAAACAAATAATAACAATAAGTAGATTCCTTTGTTCACAAATCCACCCAAGTTTCCATCCTAAATCAAGTTCCATTAATCACATGGCATCCCGCCATCCCAACCAGTTGTTAATTTTAATTAACTACCCCTTGACTGTAATTCCCGAGCATTACTCAATACCGTGAGCACGGCTATCCGAATAGTTTGTACACTCTGCAGAGGTTATGCACTTTACCCACACGATATAACCATGCACCACACAGGCGAACGATTATAACAAAGCCTTTACAATGCATCCTCTTAACCCGATGCTACCGCTAAGGTTTCAACAACAAGGGACTCGCCGCCTACAGAGCCCCCTCTTGCGCCATGTGAGTTTCCCCGTGCACCGGACTCACACCACCAAGATAGCACTTAAGTTAGCGATTGCAAATTAGTCACTAAGGCTGCCCCATAACAGAGCGATGTGGCTGCAAGTTTGACTCAGTCAAAGGCTCATAAGGTTAAGTCCTTAGGATTGATTAAAGCAAGACATACACATACCCTCGGCTCACTTGAGCCCACCTCCACACACTTGCCCCTTCCACTTGCTTCAATCTAAAGTGATTACCCTCCCGATTGGTTACCAAGCACCATGTGCTCTTCACAAATCAACATCGTTGCGTGACTCCGCTGTCACAATAACTCAATCTCTTTGTGCGACCACATATGGCCCACAAGTTATCATCATTGTTCCATATTCCATTAGTCAAGATTATTAAGCAATATTTCACAAGCATGTGATGACGTGGCATGGCTAAGCAATTCTATTCTGTTCTAATCATCCATGTTGATTTTCTATTAACCAACTATATTTAACCAACCTAGGGTGACAAGTGGATCATGGCATACAATTTAACAAGGTAGGGTGTAATTCAAGAAGGTATAATATCTAAATCCCAATCTAGGTCAAAATCATTTATACGCATGAAATAACAAGTGATAAAGTAAATCAAAATAGCATGCAATCTAATTTATGGGTGCAACATGATCAAAGCACAACTTGCCTTCGTTAAGCTCGGCTCACAGTGCGGAAATAATTCACGAGTGAGAAATCCCTTCGAAGCCTCGCACAATTCAACGTCTACGCGAATCGAGAGAGAAAAGCAAATAAAAACCAAAACCAAAGAGCAAACAAATTCAAAAATTCAAATAAAAGCTACCATTAGAAATATCTCAATTTTACAAATTTTTAGGAATTTGAATCACTCAAATCCGAGTTAAAATGTAAAAGATATAGCCATTTGAAGTTTCAAATAATTCTGAAATTAGAAAATCAACTTTTCCCGAATCATTTTTATTAAGAAAATCTAGATTTTTCGCCGGCTGAGACATGTCCCTGTGGAGCTTGTGTCTCTGATGGCCGGGCCCCGCGCTGTCAGCGTGTGCGCACACATGTGCAGTCGACACAGTGCCAGCACGACGCCACCTCAACGCCACGCTAGTAATCCGGTCCACGTGGCGCCACGTGTCGACGTTTTATCACGCCACCTCAGCCGGCGGCGCGCACGGCCCTAGGGTCGCTGGCGGCGAGCGGCGAGGACACTGTCTTACTCACCTCAACGTCACCAATACGATGACGCGCTCAAATTTGGTTTCCCGGCTCTGGGTCAATAGCGGCGCGGTCTTCTTCTCCAGCGACGGTGGCCCTCCCGACGATCTCCTCCTCTGGCGATGCTCGGTAACGGTGGTGCGCCCGGATCTTGCTGAACCGGCGAATCACGATGGCCGGTACCGTGGCTCGAAATGATGATCGACAGTGACTAATCGACGCGGGGAAACTTGCGGCAGTGCGCTCGGGAAAACTCAAATTGCAATGGCTACGCTGTGCTCCACGGGCTAGGACTTGGAACTTCAATGGCTTGAGGGATTGCGCACCCTATGCCTCCTTTTATATGGTGCGAGGTGGACGGATAAGGCAAGTTCTAGCAAGGAGTCCATGGAAAGTCGTAGCAGAGCTCGACTCGGACACGGCGCGAAGAGATCGACTCGGAGATGATGCACCTGGACCGGACGATCAAGATCCGATGGTTCAAATCGCCCTAGGGTTTCCTATTTACCGTGTGATGATGAAGGCCGTTGGATTCTAATCCAACGGTCCGCAACAATACCACTAAAACCCGCCCGGCCTGCACAGTGTATGGGCCGAGGCCCGTTACTATTCACCACTTTTTTTCGGTTTTTCTAATTAAATTAATTTCCGAAAATAAAATGATTTATTTGAGATGGCAAAAATACTTTAAAAATTCCCAGAAAATTCTCAAAAATACTTTGAGCTATTCTGAACTTAAATAAATATTATCTCAAAAACTTTATTTTAACTTTATATATTTATAATTAATCCTTAACAAAAAGTAATATTGTTTAATTCAAATTAATTAAGATAAATCTCAGAAAATCCAAATAAATTCAGAAAATTCACAAAAATCATTTTTAGCAATAAAATAATATTAATTAATTGGAAAAGCTAAAATTTTGAGATGTTACAAAGGCTAACTAGAGGATAGAGGTAGATTAACTCTAAACACTACTACAAAACATATTTTCTATAACATATTTTTGTAACACATTGAACAATGTGTTACAAAAAGATATTGCAATAACATATAATTTGTGTTACAAAGGCATGTTGTAACACATACTTATCGAGATGTGAAAAATGTTACGAGGAATTACAACAACAACACATAATATATATTCTGAGAGAATATTGTAACACATGCTTGTAAGTGTGAATAATAATCTTGTAGTAACACATATAGAAACAGATTGTAACACATGACTTAATTGCAATAAATTAAAAATATATATATAAACGAACAACGTCTATTCATAACCAAATTTATTTGACACTATGCTATGCATCACATCTTAAAAAATATAAACATATTTTTATCTCGAATAGAATGACATATGAATACTACAGTATATAAACACCAGAGGATTCCGGCCTTCTCCTCGCGCCACGTCACTGTTTTGCCGACGCGTTAGCATGCTGGCCAGCCGCGTCTCGTGTGCGCACAGTGAAACGCTTGCTGGTTCATATGGCAGGCTCACCGTTCAGCCACGTCGCTCGTGTGGCTCGCCCTCTTCTTTAGCTCATATAGTTTATCGCTGTTAGTTTTCTAGCGGCCTTGTGGCGATGGTAAGATACCTCGCCCTCACGCTTCTCGGGCCGAGTTAAACTCCCACCGGTTGCTGCTTTTTTGCCTACACACGACTTGTTTTTGTATCGTCTCTGAGGTCTCCACCTCTTCTTCTTCTTGTGGCTCCCAGTGCCTGGTCTTCGCCTTCCCTATCTCGCCACCTCTGCTCTTCCTCTGCGCCATCCATCCCCCCGGGGTCTCCTTCTGGAGCTCCTCGTGCTGCCCATGTAACATCCCAAAATTTGGTTCATTTTAAATTTAATAGGTTTATTTGGATTTTTGAGAATTTTTGTGATTTATTTGGATTTAATTGGAATTTCTGAAATTTAACTCTTCTTTGTAAATTAATTAAATAATGAATAAGTTTTTGCAAAATATAAATGAAAATATTTTATTTGAGTCCAAAATGCTCTAAAATATTTTCTAGAATTTTTCTAATATTTTATAAGCCTCAATTGATTTAAATGAATTTCGGGAATTAATTTTATTCGGAAAACTAGAAAAAAACCCAATGAACAGTGTTGGGCCGGCCCGTTAATGTGCCGCTGCCCAGCCCGCGCCATGCGAACCCTAAACGTCGCCGCTTCCCAACCGTTCGATCCACATCGGACGGCTAAGAAGTTTCCGCGCCGTTTCACCGCACCGAGCCGTTCGATCGACGCCGCGTGGACGTCTCGGATGTGTCCACGTCACCGGCGTTTCATTGCCGCCGTAAATCCCGGTGAGTAACCGCTATGTTAATGCGACGTTTGAGCATACACGCCGAGGCTATAAAGCCCATGGAGCATCTCACTAGAAAGCTCTTCGCCGTGCGCACATTTTGCCCCAAACCACACCACCCATCTCACCGCCGTTTGCTCGTAGTTGCTCGCCGTAGTTCCGTAGCCGTTTCACCGTGTTTGCGCCCTCTCCAGTGACTCTCTGTCGCCGTTAAAGCCACTGGAGTGATCCCCACACCAAGCCGCGTCTGTGGAGCCACTTCTTGTCGCCGGAGCAGTACCGGAACGCCGACGCCGTCGTCATCTTCTTCATCTCCGACGAGGACCGAGCCGCCGCGACATCACTGCCGAGCCAAGCTTCGACAACCGTCTGATCTTCAAGCAACGCCCCAGATTACGCCACGTCGCCGCAACAACAGTAAGTGCCATTTTCATATCTCAGCCGTTGGATTAGATGGACGGTCCAGATCGCATATCGTAGATTAGCTTTGAGGTGATAATAGCCGTAGATCTGTAGATGAGCGGTTAGGATATTGCCACGTGCCCGAAGCCAGGACTGCCCACGTGTGCCTATGCTGCGCCAAATCATAGCCATCGGATTCAGTAGCGGATGGCCTAGATGCGTCCACGTGTCACGCATCAGGGTAGCCACGTAGTCGATCGTAAGGCGTGATGAGATTCAATCCTGGTCGTTGATTTTTGAATGGATGGATCAGATTGCGCTGTGCGCCGGGCTAGTCCCGTGTCGACGCATGTGCGTAGAAACCAAGGAGCCAGCGTAGCCACCGCTCTGTCGACGTCGTCGATTTGATTTCGGCCGTCCGATCGTGATTCGATGGTCGAGGTGAGGCCACGCGTTAGGTTTGATCTGAAATGTCGCTTCAGTGTTGGCCATTTGATTTGAATCGGATGGTCAAAATTGAATCGGGCATCCGGTTGATAATTCTTCGCCACGTGTTGCGTCCAGATCTTGACATGTGTCGACTCCGGAGTAACCCAAACCGAACCGTCGTGTTAATCGTGGCTGTCCATTTTAAATCGGACAGTTGAGATTAGATCAAACCTTCAGTTGATAGTTCATCGCCACATGTCAAGGCCAGATCGTGCCACGTATCACGCTGACGTCGGCGGTAGCGTCATCGATGGGACCCACATATCGATCATGGCACGATGAATCTTGATGTCGTGATGGCGTCATCTTGACGCAATAATTTGATTTTCTTTAGAAAAATAATTCGGTGAAAATCCAATCTGGTGCTGACGTCATAATTCCGAATTTTTCTTACAAAAATAAATAAAGAAATTCGGTTTATTCTTTTTGATTTATTTTTAAACTTCAAATGGCTATAACTTTTGCGTTTTAACTCCGATTTGAGTGATTCCAATTTCTAAAAAAATTTAAAATCAAGATCTATTTATTGGTGAATTTTGTGGAATTTTTAGAGATGAAATTGCTCTCTGTAAATTATATTTATTGTGTGTATATTGATTTCGATTAGACGTTGATTTACCGGAGAGTTACGAGGGAGAATTCTTAGCACAAGATCAAGCTTCGGATCAGGACCAGCAGCTATTCGAAGGCAAGTTGTGCTTTGACTATGTTGCTCCTAAGTTTTAAAAATGTATTTTGTTTCAAACTATGCATGCTAATTCAACTAAAAATGGATTTAAATATTTTGGGTGAATTAGCTAATTAACCTAATTGTTACGGCCACCTTGTTATTAATATTCATATGCCATGATTCCTTTGATAACCTAAGTGGACAATACTAGTTGGTTGTAATGACATGCCAACACGGGAGGATAGATCGTGAATAGTTGCTTAGCTTTGCAAATATCGTGAATAGTCTTTTTGAATACAAAAGCAATATTGACTAAAGAAATAGTGAATGCATTTTGATAAAAGGTGGAATGTTGTTGGTAATGATGTTGGAATGTAGAGACCTGTGTGGTTCTACATGAAGGATGATTACGGGCATGTGTTGCACCGTTAAACCACTTGGGATGGAAATTGATTTAGACTAGGGCAAGTGGACCGAGGCTTTGTGCCAGGTGGGCCTATGTGGCAATTGGGGGTGGGTTGAGTGTTGTGAGGGCTGTGTGCCAAATTTGATAGAAGGATGTCTTGCCTTGGTCAGTTAAGGACTTCACCTTGCAAGCCTTTGACCTGAATCTCTCGTACAACCACATGTCTGAATGGGAAGACCTAGTTTAGTAGGATTCTGATATCTCACCTTTGATACCTCAGGGTGGCAGTTACACGGGGGTAACCGTGAGGGGGAGCGTGCCTGTGCTTCGGCATGGTACCCTATCCAACGGTGTTCGTCGGTTCTATACTTTGGCTCTGTGTGAGGGAAGTGATAGTGAAGGCAACACGGAGAGGTTCTTAGGCTGAGATAGAAGTCTCTGAAAAGCTTTGTTACGGTCAATCACCTGTGTGGTGAGCGACAGTATCCTGTGGGTAAAGTGTACAACCTCTGCAGAGTGTCAAAACTATTCGAATAGCCGAGTCCACGGAACTAGACAACGCTCGGGGATTACAGTCAAGGGGTAGAGTTTTGAAAATACAATGGGGTGGAAGGCTGTGTGCCAGGGTTAATGATGAAAGTTGATTAGGGACTAGGTGTCCAAAATTATGTGGAAAACAATTTGAGAAGTATAATATATTTATAGGGTTTTGATGCTTTCAATCTAAATTAATAATAGTTCAAAATATTGATGCAATGCAAATCAACCAGTTGAACCATTCCTTTGTAACAAGCTATGCATGTAGTAATAGAATTGCATTCTATGCATGACTTATTGAGTACGGTGTGTACTCACCCTTGCGGACAAAAATTTACCAGAGGAGGAGACTACGCCTGCTTATGAAGAAGAGTTCATCGAAGAGCCAAGGAACTAGGGGAGCAAGCCTCTGTCAAGGAGCCTGTGGCGAAGATGGATCGCCATGACGTTTACTTTCCGCTGTTGTTTAATGTATTCTGAATAATGTAAGCCCTGCGTGGCAAACTATTGTAAGGTGACCTTAAGGTCGTACAACTCGTTTATATACATGATTGATGTACTTTATTAATATTCCGCTGTGTACGATTGTGGTACTATACCCTATTTAGCCTGTGTGCACTAGCGTGATCCTAGACTAGTGCAGAATACACAGAGTGTCCGGATTTGCAGATTCGGGGCACGACAGCCCGACGTTGTCTTCCACAGCTCCGCTCCCCCCGCGTTCTGCTGGTTTCCCTTTCTCGACAGGTATGTCTCCTCCCCATCTCCCCTTCCTCGTCCGCCTCTGCTGGCAGCTGAACCTGGGGGCGATGACCCAAATACCCCAGTGTTTCCTCCCCACCGTTGCAATTCCATCTGATCTCTGTGGATTTTGTCTTCGTTTCATTCGCTACCCCCGTTGGTTTGCTCCAAGGCTGGATCTAGTGCCTGCCGGTTCGATTCGATCGATTCTGGTTTTGGGTGGAACTAGATGTGACTATGCTGATCCTTTTGTGGGTTCTGTGGTTGTTTGGTTTTTGTCGCGGAACCCATGGCGTCGTCGGCGCTGATCTGTGATACTGAACAATAGAAGGGCCCCCAGGTGCGTGAACTAACGATGCTATACGCAATATATCTCTATTTTGATGTTTGTTTTGATTGCATTGCTGCGGATTTTTTTGGGTATTTTGCTCCGGTTAGATTGGTACTCTCACTATGGTTTCCTGTTGTCACACGCATGGGGAGCAGGCGCACATTGGTGTGGTCCAAAAGGCACGTCTGCCTGACCTGACACCCGGTGCCGATTCCTGCAAGGTGTGGGTTCCGTTTGCGTCGCTGAGGTGATGACTGGTTAACAGGGAGTATGAAGATATCTTTCTAGATTACTCGAGGCAGCGGATGGTTGGGGAGACCATGGAGAAGCTATTCAAATTGGCAAGAGGTGATACCTGTTTGATACTTTCTTTGCATCGTTTAGGTGGTGGGATTCTCCTCTTGGGTAGTGATTTGTTATCTATTGGATTTATTGTAGGCTGCAAAGCTTAGGGAGAAGATTGAAAAGATGTTTAGAGGTGACTGGATAAACTCTATGATTCAGTTGATCCATCAGACTATCACAGTTGTTTATTCGGTATATACTATTGTGTGAAATGTACGCTGCCATGGAACTTTGGATATATATTTTTCTAGCTTGCATGTGATTGCTTAGTGAAGCTTGATAATTTTTGTGTTATTCTCTTCTTAAGAAAAAAAGGTTCAGTTCTGATGGAATAGTTTTGGGTGAACATTCTGAGACTGTGTTTAAGTTGTCCAGGTCTGCATAAATTGTTTGAAATTGCCAAATAAATTTCTATCGAAACTTTGATTGGTTTTGTTAGATAAATAGCACAGAGAGCATGTCAGTTCTCCATGTAGCTCTGAGGACTCCAAGAGAGGTTGTCATGGACAGTGATGACGCGAATGTGATCCCTGAAGTTTGAGTGTTAAAGATAAAATAAAGCAGTTTTCAGAAACTTTTAGGAGTAAATTATGGGTTACCTTGAAACGATTCTTGAACTCAACAAATGTGCTACAGACATTTTATTATACATTGTTACCTTCTAGATTAGATGTTGTGAGGTTATGGAAAGAACATAATTTTTACTTGAACATAAATTTTGATCATTTGTTCTAACATAATTAGATCAACAATTCTACATCCAAATGGACGGATCTATAATGCATTAATGTGGGTTCTTTTTTGGTTCGATGGTGTGATTTTTCTTCAGCAATCGCTTATGTATGTTTGTAGTCGTTCTTCCAAAGATGGTGGAGGCAGCAAAATGACATGATTAAGTATACAATCAAGGGGCTCATCAACTCTAGACAGTTGGAATTAATGTATGTTCTTTCGTGTTCCAAAGTTGTCACTTTGTAGGTTGCATTGACAATCATGTTTCTGTTGTATAGTGGATGGCATATTGCTTCTTGTGATGCTGAAGAAATGGTGGCATGTGCATGCATGATGAGGCGGAGTTCATCACGGAGGAGTTCTGTCAGATTCCAAGAATTGGTTGGCAGATTGATCCATTTGGGCATTCTGCGGTTCAGGCTTACCTCCTTATTGGTGTAGAAGTAATTCACTCTACCCATTTATGTCATGCTTTCAGATTTCATGTGATTTCATGCTTTCTTATGCAGAAAGTAAGTCAATTTTTTTATATGGTGCGCTACTACTTTCCTATGCTTCCCATTTGCATGACAAGAGCAAATTACATGTACACAAACATCCTTTTTCACTTCAAATCAATTTTTGACAGGCATCATTAGTATTCATTTGCCACATCAAAACATATGAGAATATGGGGAAGAAAAAACATTATACGTAGCCATAAGTTTGCTTGTAATATACATATGACTTGTAACTTAGTTGGCAAATGAACCCAACATTTACTGAACATTGTAGAGGTAATTGGAATCACAAAAGTTTTATAACATAGAGCTATTTCAAATTTCAGAAGCATCATATCATTAGTACATATTTTTATAATAAACTTAATCAAACAGTACACAACAACAAGGCACTCAAAAGAAGACTCCACAACACAAGTCTTCAAAGTAGATGCAACCATCTCTAATGAAGGTACAAAAATATCACAAAAAATTATCAGATTCTAATTGATACAACTAATTCATGTTTTTAATTTACCCATTTGACATATTAATGCTAATATAGGCTGGTACCATGGTAATTCTCAAGACTACGACATATTCAAATAAAGAATGTGTGGCATATGCTACGTTTTTTAGTAGTGATCCACATGCAATAGTTGATGATGTTGAGATAGGTAACCAATTTATGAAAGTGGTTATCAATTATCTTGTTGTGGAAAAAGAGGAGTTAGTAAGGCCAATCAAGTGCTGCAAGACAATTGGCGATGCCCATGTGGAAGCAAGACCGATTGCTTGGCCTTCCTTTTGTGTATGTTAATTGTTTCTTGCTTCAATTGTGATGAAGTGCATATATCAAATTTTGTAATTGCAATCATAAATGTTAACGCTTTCTTTAATTTGTGCAGGTCGAAAAAATCAATGGTTGAAATTCATACATTTGGTTGCTTACTACATGAAGGGATCTAGAAGCAAAGAATTTTATGAAGATTAGGCAGCATTAGATATATTTTAGATTCTTTTTATTTAGACCGATGTATTTCAGATTCTTAGACTAAAAACTTGTCTTCTTTATAAATCAAATCATTATGTATTCTATCGAATGGTGTGAAGTACTTAATATTTATTTGTTTGATGCAATGCAATATATTATGATTGTTGCACTTATGGTCATTTGTGTTTTATATTGTACAATGTGTTATGCTTATCAAGGATATTCTATAAAACAATTTTAATTTGTACATCAATAAAAATAAGAAAATAATAAAGATATTTAAATTTGTTGTAGGAGCTCAACATTGTGTTGTTGTAGTTAAAAAAGGGTGTTACTAAGTTCAATTATGGTGTTACTAGGGTCTATGGAAACACATGCTTCTATATTGCTTTAGAAAAAAAAGGTGTTACTAGGGTCTATGGCAACACGCACTACTATGTTGCTCTTGCTAAAAAAGGTGTTACTAGAGTCTATAGCAACGCATTTGATACATGTTGCCGTAGCATGGTTGCAACATCTTTTCTTATATATAAGAATACTTATTACATGTTACAATAGACCCTTCTATAGCAACATAGGCTATAGAAACACTAATAAAATATATTACTATAGGACTCAGTAACACTTTTTTTGAGCTATAGTTGCACATATGCGTGTTACTATAGGCCCATCCTGACGTAGTGAAAAAAAGGTGATGCGTAACACGATCAGAGAAAATTGAACCTGATTAACATAATCGAAGATGACTAACAATCAGCGATGCGTAACTTTATTGATCAAATCGAATTACAAGAAAAGATCTAAATTATAGAAGCTACTCCTAGTAGACAGAAAAATAAAGGATGAATTTGTTGATTGGATTGTTGCTGTTTTGCGTCACATCCGATCGTCTTTTATACCCGTTGGCTGATCGTGTCCTATTATAATACACTACAACATATGATCCATATCAGTTTTAATTCGAAAGGCTTTTCCTTAAAGACTCAACGGTAACCAAATATCCTGCTCTTTCTATATCATACGTCAGCTATAATGTGTTGACTCTGAATTTTGACCATGCTTACCAAATCTTAGTGCAAACAACTTGTAATCTTGTAATCTTGAATGCAAGTCATTTGACATGAGATAAATGAAGAAATCCTGATTCTTGAAACATATTATGCTTCCCTGCTTAATCAGTATAAAATGTTTCCAGCTTTCTTATTCAAATTATTTATTATAATTATATTACATTTTTTTTAGCTGACTGTCCGACTCTCTGTACCTCAGAACAATTTGATAAGCTTCACTAGCATTTTTTCTCCACTTCTTTTGTTGTTCCGGGTGTTCACTAAAAAAGAGCTGTCAAGCAGCTGTATAAACACATTGACATTGTTCCCAGCATCCTAACGCAAGGCTATATATAGGAATGGACTGCCTAACATATATCTTTACTAGGATAGTTTTCGCGGCATGATATGCCGCATGCGTTGTTATTTTTGTAGAAATAATTTTGTTTTTTTTCGGCAGTGTTTTTTTTAAAAAAAATAGTCAAGAAAACACGCAAAACGACTGAAAGGCTACAAACGCTTACCTGGAAGGATTTTGTAGGGGAGTGCGGTGCAGCCGTGCAGGTGCGCATGACGGCGGAGGCATGATGCAGGCCGAGTATGGTGGTGACGTTGGATCTACCCAACAACTATGCCGGGCCGGGCCTAAAAATGTCCAGCCTAACAAGGGTAAGCGCGAAGTTGAAATAAGTCCAAAAATTCAATGTTTTTATTTTTTGAATAAAATATTATTATTTATCATTTTTAGTTGTGTCAAATAATTGTTTTTTGTCTGCCATGTCAGGATTGTTTTTTTGTCTATATACTCCTCTATTTAGATAAAACTAAAATTAGCTTCTACAGTAGATGATAGTTTAAAGTTATCTCTATAGAATCTTACTATCTTTTAATTATAATATAAAAAGCATTTATTATAGGCAATAAATCCACGTAATAATATTTTATGCTGTTTATATAACAGCTATATTTTCTCCTCTCTCTTTCATCTCAGTAAAAATCTCACGTGACAATATATATATATATATATATATATACATCCTAAGTATAAAAAATCAAGTTGTACCACAACGGGCCACCCATTAACAGGTGTAAGCAGATGTGCAATGCAGGTGGCAGTGGAGCTTAGCTAGACGTGATGGCCGGGCCAGGGGTACAATGCCCCGACAAATTTGAAGACGTGGTGCAAGCCGAATCCAAAGAAGATGGCCCAACATGCTTAGTTAAGGATTTTTTATTTTATTTTATCCATAGCAAGGTACATGCATTTTACTAGTCTTTATTGTAATTTTGAGATTAGCACACTCAAAACATACACTCGGCTCCAAATGAGCACGCGTACCAAGACATCCTCGAACGCAGATTAGCACACTCAAAACATACACTCGGCTCCAAATGAGAATGCGTATCAAGAAAATTTTCAATTATTTAGTGCCGAGATAACCCTAGCCGTCACACCTCCTTCCTAACCCTAGCCGCCGCCACACCTCCTCCCCACCCTTTCTCTGCCACGCTGCTGCCGGAGCGAGCTCGCGGAAGGCCCGTGTAGTTTCCGAGGAAGGCGGCGGCGGGGCCAATCTCGCCCTATAGACTCGATTGCCCAGATCCGCCAGATTCACCACCTCTCCCGACGGTGGTGACCAGCATGGCCTGGGCGATTGGTGGTGGGGGCTCCCTTCCCCCACCCTCTCCGGCAGGTGGAACTCCGGTGGCCTGGCGGTCAGATCTTTGGTGCCCCTCACCGGATCCGTGCTCCCGGCTCCTGGATTTAGCTGTTCTTGGTGGGAGCCGGATGACGGTCACTGCTTCCGGGTGCGGCGCCCCACCTATGCATCGGCTTGTGGGTCGGCGACTGGTCCTTCTCAGTGGCGACGGCTGGGTGGCCCGGCGGGCGGTGGCAGATCTAGGTGACTACTCTTCGCTTCAGAGTCTTCATCTCTTACTAGTGTTGTTCATACATTTCTTTTGATCTATGTCATCTTAGCATCGATTCGCGGATTCGCTTTCTTAGGCGATACAACTCATTTTTTAGATGCACTCTATGGACTTGATGATCGTGTGCCTATTGGCTAGCTCGCGAATCTGTCATCGTAGAGTCGAACATCTAAAAATTATTTGTCTGGCCTTGAAAAGGTGGCCGTTGCTATTGGCTAAGATTAAGTGGTATAGCGGCACTAGCTCGGAATGAGGGTGGTTGCAACACTTTGGGATCTCCGGTGCCGACTTCGTGGAGAAATCCCTAGGTCTGACCTTAGTTGGTTGTGCCTGGCAATGGTCTTGTTGAAGGCATTGTTTTGTAGTATGAGGATTTACTCTCCGAGGTGAAAACCTTTGGTCTGGCCTTCACTGGTTGGATCATGGCAATGGCGGTGCGTGTGCGTATCGAGTCCTTCTTGGAGGCGTTGTCATTGGAGAGCTTTTATCATGGTTCAAGTGTTGCTATGATGGTGGATAGCCTTGAAGACAATATTGCGTGATGTAGTTTGCCGCGACGGTTCCTTTGTCTTTTCTTGTGTGTGTGTGTTTGGCTGTGTACACCCTAGCTGTGTAGAGGCCGGAAGTCTTCTTAGTATAATTATATCAACTTAATGTAATTTACTAAGATTAATAAAAGCTTCCTTTATCGAAAAAAATTATTTAGTGCCGAGATTATGAAAAGAAGTTGGGACTTAGGAGGAAGCAAGTGGCCGGCCAGATAACATATCAATTTAGTGCACCCCGTCAAATTTTGCAGAAGAATTTGTAAAAATACACGCTAGTAAGAACTCAGAACTAGATTCCAAGCTCACGTCGCAAAGCTAAGTATCAACTGATTCAATTCGTCCCAAGGAACATGCACGACGTCAAAATTTCATACCGAAAACAATAAACTATGTCAGAGTTTCTTGGCTATGTGAAACACCACGGAAGGGCCTTTTGCTGATTACTCAACTCATTGCTATACAACAGAAAGATGACTCTGGTGTCACCACAAAGCTGGAAAATTGAAGCAAGGGACGTCAAAATCTTGACATAAAACATAAGCAAGGGACGTCAAAATCTTGACATAAAACAGAATGGAAGGCCTTTTGCTAATTTCTCCACTAATTGTCATACAGCAGAAAGAACAAAGCTGGAAAATTGAAGCAAGGAAACAATAATTAGCTCCCACAAAGCCTCACAGCTCTGCTCCGACACCTTTCTACTTTCACAACCTCTGTGCTACCAACAAATATCCTACATCTAAAACGGGACAGCACACAGCAGCTGATACACATCTAAAACGGAACAGCATACGGATACATGTGAAGGTCAGGCAAAAGAACGGCTCTGGGTTGCAGCGAGAACAGCTGCTCGGTTGACTGACACCGCACTGGTCCATCGAACGCCCTGCAGTTGCTTCTGGGTGTCACGTCACAACTAAAGAGCCAGTCCTGGTTGTAAACATCCTTGTCTTCCATCTGTCTTGCAGCTCTTTCTTCTCAGCCTTGCAGCTCTTCTTCTCAGCCTTCCACTCTTTCTTCTCAGCCTTGCAGCTCTTCCGGTCAGAGCTGGACCGCTTCACCTCTTTCACTGGGGCTGCTGCTATGCTCGTTTGGACAGAGCAAGGCACGTCTTTAGGAAGGGTATCAACCTGTTGCTGCTGCTTGACAACAGGTGGCTCCACAGAAACATTTGGTTCGTGTAGCACTGCTGGTTGCTCCACACTGGGACGGCCAAGTGAGGGGGCAGTTGTCAACTTTTTCAACACATTTGCAGGAACCTGAGTCTCTCTTTGGAATACCTTCGATGGCATCAGATGACCAGCTCTTTGCATCACATTCGCAGACGGAGATTAAACCCTTTGCAGCGCCTCGGTGAGTGGAGGATCAACTCTTTGCATCACCGTTGGTGTTGACTGAGGACTAACTGTTGGCACCATATTAACTCTTTGCATGACCATTGCAGGTAGGGTTGGATATCGAGCCAACTCGACTCGACTCGTTTTCATAACGAGCTAAAAGTTTAACTCGGCTCGACTCATTAAAAACTCGAGTTGGCTCGAGTTAGCTCGTTACAATATCTTCATCCACAATAATTGGCTATAGCAAAACAATAATTGGCTATAGCAAAACAATACATCTAGAGGAAACCAAAGACAGAATCAAAACGACGTATCTGAGGCACAAAATTATGTGTGTAAATGGCTCTACAGTTCCAAATTAGTAGCTGATTGCTTGTTTCGCGCACAATAATTTCTGCAACTGTGGCCTAGGATTAAGTCGAAACAAAAGGAATTCTCGATCAAGCACCAACTTTCCTCTCCAGTTTTCAACCACGAAGTTCTCTCAATTACCCTGTCTCAAACCATCGTATGCAGAGTATTAGGTGTTAGATTAAACTAATCACTAAGTCTTTAGTCTATACATTAAATCCTCA
This sequence comes from Guadua angustifolia, assembly GCA_036346375.1. Classification (NCBI taxonomy): domain Eukaryota; kingdom Viridiplantae; phylum Streptophyta; class Magnoliopsida; order Poales; family Poaceae; genus Guadua; species Guadua angustifolia. Next base: position 229,644 of record JAYEVE010001044.1, on the reverse strand, counting down.
ATCTAGCCTAGATCATGATCACATTTGCGGAAAAGAGTAATGAGGAACTGACCCGGAGATGATAGCGTTGCCATTGGTTCGGTAGTCGGAGAAGTAGAAGGATGTATGCCGGTTCTGTTGCGCAGTCCTTGCGGGTGATGACGGCGACCTTCAAGGCGCCACCTGCACTGTCCTTGAACCTCCCTTCGAAACTCCTCCAGCGCAGATGATGATTGGTAGATTTTTGGGTTTTCGGGAGAGTCGAATCGTGCGTGAGATCGTCACCTCACGCACGAGCTCATCTCTTCCTGTATATATGGCGCTGAGGAGCTCGGGGGCAGGTTCCAAGATTTGGAAAGCGCCTCCAATCATGGCGCGTAATTAAGGAATGAGCTAATTTCGGGATTAGCTTCTAATTAGGAAAGTTTAATTAGGAAGGTTATTGGGTGTATGGCAATACTCATGCCAGGGATCAACCAACATTCTCTGGCCACTTGATCGAAAGGCTATCATAATGTATTCACTCTTAGTAAAATAGTAGTCCAAGGTAATGTGTTATCAGCAGCAAAACAAAAACACCATTGAAACAACAGTACCTATAGTCCACCATAATACCTCGACAGAATACTAGCTTAGTCATAACGGGTGTTGATTGCTTTAGTGCCCCTATATCCAGGATCATTATGAAAGGTCCTCCAATAATCCTATGCCGGCAGTATGTTCTTTAAATAAGTTAGGAGGTAAACCTTTAGTGAGCGGATCCGCGAGCATTGATTTAGTACTGATATGCTCAATTTTAATTGTTTGATCCTGGATTCTATCTTTCACAACGTGGTATTTAATGTCAATGTGTTTGGCAGTACCACTTGACTTGTTGTTACTCGAATAAAAAACTGCGGCCTTGTTATCGCAGTATACAGTGAGTTGTCTTGCTATGTTGTCTACCACTCTCAGTCACGGGATAAAGTTTTTAAGCTATACGGCCTGCCCAGTTGCTTCATAACATGCTACAAATTCTGCCTGCATTGTTGACGATGCAGTCAGGGATTGTTTGGAGCTTTTCCACGAAATCGCTCCTCCAGCTAGGGTGAAAATGTAGCCTGATGTGGATTTCTTAGTGTCTACGCACCCTGCAAAATCAGCGTCTGAATAACCCAAAACTTCAAGATTATCAGACTTTCTATATGTTAGCATGTAATGCTTAGTGCCTTGCAAATAACACGTAACCTTTTAATGACCTTCTAGTGGTCTAGACACAGGTTAGACCGAAATCGCCAAGCATCCGATGATCTAATGCCAAGTCTGGACGCGTACAGACTTGAGCATACATTAAGCTTCCGACAGCCGAAGCATAAGGAATCGTCTTCATTTGATCTGATTCTAATTGATTCCTCGGGCTTTGGAATAATCCAAATTTATCGCCCTTAACTATTGGAGCAGGCGTGGCAGAGCACTTACTCATGTTATATCTTTCAAGTAATCTGTCAATGTATGACTTTTGAGATAATCCTAATACTCCTTTAGACCTATCTCGGTGAATTTCAATGCCTAAAACAAAGCAGGTTTCACCGAGATCCTTCATGTTAAAATTAGAAGATAAAAATCCCTTAGTTTCATGCAGCATAACTTTATCGCTGCTTGCTAATAATATATCATCAACATAGAGTACTAGAAAAATGAATTTTCCACCCTTACTCTTGATATATATACAGTTATCCACCTCATTCTCCTTAAATCCAAAATTTCTAATTATTTTATCGAATTTAAGGTACCATTGTCTCGACGCTTGTTTAAGTCCATAGATGGATTTCTTAAGTCTGCACCCCATATGTTCCTTGCCTTCCACGACAAAACCTTCGGGTTGTGCCATGAAAACTTGTTCATGCAAATCACCATTAAGGAATGCAGTTTTAACATCCATCTGATGGAGCTCTAAATCGTAATGAGCAACAAGCGCCATGATGATTCTAAATGAATCCTTTTTAGAGACAAGGGAAAAAGTCTCATTGTAATCAATTCCCTCTTTCTGTAAGAAACCCTTTGCTACAAGCCTTGCCTTGAATCTTTCAATATTCCCTTTAGAGTCATGCTTAGTTTTGTAGACCCATTTACGACCCTCTTTGTTTTGACTCCATCGAATTTCTACTAAATCCCAGACACCATTAGTGCTCATAGATTTCAGTTCATCTTCCATGGCCTCAATCTATTTAGATGAATATTTGCTTGTTATGGCCTCTTTGAATGAAGTGGGATCATCTGCCTTGCCAATGTCTTCTCCAAGAAAGACTTCATAAAAATCTGGTATGGCAAACCTCCTCACACGCTGTGATCGTCTTAAAGGTTCATTAGGGATCACTGGCAGTTGTGGAGGTTGTTGAGGCACTTCTTCAGTTACTTGTTCATGAGATGCCACAGAAGTTTGTTGAGGTTCATTATTTGGTTCATTAATCTCATCAACAATGGGTGTTGCTCCAGAATTTTCAGTTGGAGGTACTACAGTCTAAGGCATTGTATGAAGAATAGGGCAAATATACTCTTGAATTGTTGGTAATGGTACATGAGCCCGAATTTCTTCAAGGTCTATCTCCCTTTGTTGTGAGCTCCCACTGATTTCATTGTCCTCTAAGAAGACATCGTGTCTAGTTTCAACGAATTTAGTGACACGATCTGGACAATAAAACCGATATCCCTTAGATCTTTCTGGATATCCAATGAAATGGCAACTCACAGTCTTAGGGTCTAATTTCTTTAGCTGTGGATTAAATAATCTGGCTTCAGCACGACAGCCCCATACACGTAAATAATTAACTGTTGGTTTCCTCTCAGTCCATAATTCATAAGGAGTTTTAGGCACATACTTGCTAGGAACCCGATTAAGCATGTGGGCAGCTGTTTTTAGTGCCTCCATCCATAAGCTAATAGGCAGACTAGAATGACTAAGCATGCTCCGTACCATATCCATAAGTGTACGATTGCGACGCTCTGCCACTCCGTTCTACTGAGGTTCTCCGGGCATAGAGTATTGGGCAACTATGCCATTTTCCTGAAGGAATTTGGCAAAAGGCCCAGGAATTTGCCCATAAGGAGCATGCCTCCCGTAATATTCTCCCCCACGACTTGATCTTACTACTTTGATCTTAATGTTATGCTGATTTTCGACTTCAGCTTTATAGATCTTAAATTTATCTAGCGATTCAGAACGATCACGAATGGGGAAAATATAACCATAGCGAGAGAAATCATCAGTGAATGTAATAAAGGAATCATAACCATCCACTGATGTCACTGGGAAGGGTCCACAAATGTCAGTGTGAATTAATTCTAAAAGACCCGTACTCCTAGTGGCTCCTTTCTTAATTTTCTTAGTGAATTTACCTTTAATACAATCCGCATAAAGGGTTCGCGTCTCAAAAATCTAAGGGTTGGAGTATCTCCTCTCTAATGAGACGCTCCATTCTCCCCTAGAAATATGGCCTAGCAGCAGTGCCATAATTTCGACGACGTCTCACATGTCTTCTTATTTACAACAAAGCACACATTCAACACAGATTCATCCATAGAGAGTAAATAAAGTTTGTCTTGCTCGAAGGCAGGACCAATAATGTCATTATTTAATTTCATAATGCACTTATTGTCCACAAACTCACATGAATAACCTGTTTTAGTCAATACAGAGACTGAAATTAAGTTCCTTTTAACACTAGGAACATAAAGAACATCCAAAAGATGAAGACTGAAGCCTCCTCCTAATGCAAGTTGAAGGGTTCCAACTGCCTTGACTTCAATCTATGTTCCATCAGCAACCCTAAGACTTCTGTCAGTCATGCTCATGATATGCTCCCTCACACCGCTGTTACCATCATAGCGGGAGGTGAGCATGCGCATGATCGGGGTACTAGCATAAGTCTTGGAAGTACCCTTAAAGTTATCCTCGACATTAGCCAAGTATCCTTTAGCATTTTCGGAATCAGGGATTCCTCCCTTAATCCTGACAGAAATGCTATTCTTGATGATCATTAGTGACATGCGATTAGACTTCTCCCACCGCTCCGCCTTATCATCATATTGCTTCTTGAGATTAGCATAATTTTCAACATTAAGGGCGGGTTCGACAGGAGCATCCTCTCGTAATGCTAGGTCAAGGTCCAAGACCCCTAGCGTAATGAGGATCTTATCTTTCCACGAGGGAAAGTTAGTGCCATTGAGCTGTTCAATGCCATTGATCTGAGAGGCAATATTGTTAATTGCTGAAAAATAACAACAAAATTTCATTAATAATTGTCATATATGTAATTAATCATACGTTGGTCTGATTAAATACATAGAAATGACAAGATATCATAAGATTTCATTTCGCATCACCGTTGGGCAGAAAACGAAATGAAATTTAACAACAAAATTAAGTCCTAAATTGTATCACCGTTGGGCAGAAACAAAATAGGCATTAAATATACAAGAAACGGCTTAAAATTACTAATAACGTTGGTTATATATAATTTTAAGCCAAAATTAATTCTCCAATTAAATTTCGCGTTGGTTCCATTTAATCAGAGATAATATCCAGAATAATCATTATAAAAAAAGAAATTAATTAACAGAGAAAATTAATCGTGAAATTAATCATAACATTTATGCTCGAGAAATAAAATAATCAATCAGTGATTAATGCTGGAATTAAACAAGACTGAAGAAATAAATTGTAAATCTAAGTCTCATCGTTGTTTGGCTCAAAAATTCGCCCACGGTAAAAACAAAGAAGACAAATTTCAACCGAAGGAAAACCATCAGCCGTCCGATCTGATGGATGGACCAGATCCAATCCCGAGAGAACAAAACCCAAAGACTGCCAAAACCCTAACCCTAACATTTGTTGCCTTCCCAAAATCCCGCACGAACTGGTGGCTGAGAGCGCGCGGGGAAAAAGAAAAAATGGCGACGCAATGGCTGGGACACGCTATCGTCGGCGCGAGGGCACGCGCACGGCCGCTGCTGAGGCGATGCGGCGAAGACACGCTGCAGCGGCGACAGCGCGACGCGGCGAGGCGAAAGTAGCCTAGTGGCAGCGGCGCTATGCGCGCGAGGCGGCCGAGGCGGCGGCGCCGACGGCGCATGACACGCCGATCGATGCTCGAGCGACGACGCAGCGATGCGAGTGAGCAGCCGGCCAGCATGCAACGAACAAGCTAAGTGCCGGAACCCTTAATGCCATTAAATTGTTGATTTGAGTTCTAAGGTTTCGGGATTTTGGGGATCAAATCCGAAGGGATTAGATGTCTAGGTTTTCGGTAATGGTGATTTCCTCTCCTTCTACATGCTAGCCGAGCAATAAAAAAAAGAACTAAACCGACGAATTAAGGGCTAAAACATGATCAACCGACAACAATTAGGGCTAATTGCAATGTGATTAACAACCCTAATCTACATTAACCGACATCAATTAAGGATCCTTATGCCTTGATACTGACTGGGGCTTAAGGGATTCATAACCGACCCACAACAAAATTAATCCGGGCTTAAGAAGAACATGATTAGGCTAGTTTGCTCTGATACCAAATGTTAGATTAAACTAATCACTAAGTCTTTAGTCTATACATTAAATCCTCAGTCTAGCCTAGATCATGATCACATTTGCGGAAAAGAGTAATGAGGAACTGACCCGGAGATGATAGCGTTGCCATCGGTTCGGTAGTCGGAGAAGTAGAAGGATGTATGCCGGTTCTGTTGCGCAGTCCTTGTGGGTGATGACGGCGACCTTCAGGGCGCCACCTGCACTATCCTTGAACCTCCCTTTGAAACTCCTCCAGCGCAGATGATGATCGGTAGATTTTTGGGTTTTTCGGGAGAGTCAAATCGTGCGTGAGATCGTCACCTCACGCACGAGCTCATCTCTTCCTATATATATGGCGCTGAGGAGCTCGGGGGCAGGTTCCAAGATTTGGAAAGCGCCTCCGATCATGGCACGTAATTAAGGAATGAGCTAATTTCGGGATTAGCTTCTAATTAGAAAAGTTTAATTAGGAAGGTTATTGGGTGTATGGCAATACTCATGCCAGAGATCAACCAACATTAGGTTCCCTAACAGTAGTTCTTACGGACTCAATTAATTCCCTACATCCCATTTCGACCAACGGCCAAGAATCCAAGAATGAATCGGTTCTTAAGATTTTGGTTTATAATTGTTAATCCCCATTCCGTGGCGGGCGGAATCAGGTGACTACAGGCTTCTCCGGAGCCGACTGGTACTGTTACCTAATATTTGATCCTGCGCACCTTTTTTTTATTTTTTTCTCATCAGGCGAAAAAAAAGTAAACCTAGTCCCTTTGCAGTGAAACATGGGTAGATGATATGTGTTATCTATTATGACATTCTTATTAACAGTTATATAAATATTAAAGTATGAATGAATGGTAGATGGTGATTACTTACCCTTTCTTTTGCTTCTAGATTTATGCAACTTGTATTGAGAGAGGAAAAGCATTGAAATACTACTTAGATAGTAAACCATGCATGCTTTAAAATTTTAAAGCAAAATGGGCCTTTAATGGATCAATTTCTAACACAGGTTAGCATCAAGGTACGTTGAAATTAAGCGCAAAAGATCCAGCCATGCACTTCTCAGCTAAGCTCCGGACCAGATTATCAGCCAAACTCACTACTACGTGTGGCGCCACGCTACACACATGTGACGTTAGACTTTGTGAACTATTTAGTTTGTCAGCTATTCCTCTAATGTTATAAACCAGAAGAGGATAACATCAGGAAATTTTGAAATGCAAAACTCAGCTCTACACTAATCTACGTGGAATTGTAGACCAATCATACTTGCATACCCTGGATTTAGCCATGAATGCACCATGTACATGGATGTGAAATTGTGAATTAGGAAAAGCAAGGAATTAACCAAAGTAAGGCATAGTATATCTTAAGTAGAGGTGAATGATGTCATCATTTTGATATGAAAGTTAATAATTAACAGCTAGTCCGGCCAAGATAGGCTAGCAGAGGCGGAAGGCGGCAGCCTACCAAACCCTAAATTCCTTTCTTCTTTTCCCTTTTTCTACCTCCATTCTTCCTTGTTCTTGAATCTTGACGCCACCGGGATTCAGTGCCGGCCCTGGGGCAGGGCGAACAGTGCGGTTGCCCCAGGCCCCGGAGCAAAGGGCCCCTTCTATGTATGCAACATGATCAAAAGCTAGTTAAAATTTTATCTGCACTGCATCACAGTGCTAGACTGCATAGAGGTTACATGCTTGACAGTTGGCACAAAGCTACAAACAGCTCAATTACGTCGCATCCAAATTCTAGAATATACTTACATCCATTTGACTATGTTCTCTACTGCGTAGGTTTTTTTTCTTGTCAATGACTTATTTAAGTGATGGGTGATTTAATTAGGCATTAGATTATCTTACTTTTCCATTTCTTTTTCATGTTTTCATATGTTATCTTTTATCTCTTTTTACGCCTCTTTTGCTTTATGTTTTTCTTGGGCTTGAGCATCGAGAGGTTAGCCAATCCACACCAATATTAATATTAACTTATATAATAAATATCTTTTCTCGGTTTGGTTGTTTATTATTTTAATATGACAATATAAAAGAATGATGCTGATTATCACTCCTCTCTTGAGTTTTTTTCTCATGAGATACTTTTGTCATAGTATCTCTTTTATATTGCCCCCCTTGATTTTCATCTCGCCTGGGCCCCTGAAATCTCAGGACCGGCTCTGCCGGGATTCTTTCCTTTTCTTCATCCCGTTCTCTCCGCCCAATGCAAGATATATAGCAGCGATGTCGATAACCCCGGAGCTGGGCGATCAAGAACGGTTGCGCACGGACAATGCCACCACCTTCGCCCACTGCTTCAGCCTCATCTTCACCGTCTCCGGTGTGTCGCCTGCAATCAACAAGTAAAAAAAAATTCAAAACTTTAATTGCGCTAGCTGAACCGCATGGGCAAATAAAAAAAATAAGAAACATCAATCGTGCTTGTTACAGAAAGACGATATTTGCATTTCACACGCACCCTACAGCCTCCGAAGGTTCTAAGGACAGATGCAACCGAGTCGCATTACTACATTACACGTACCTGGAGAGAGTATGGGCAATGGGCTCCCCAGCGGTGACTCCTCGGACGCCTCCGACGATCGAGGTGCCGCACGCGTACACCTCCTCTCTGCCGCCGCCCTGCACGGCGTAGTAGAGGTCCAGCGCGGGGAGCGTTTGCAGTTGCCTCTCGGAGCCGCACGCCGCGCATCCCGCGGCATCAAACCTGGAGCCCAGATCAATGCACCCGCGTAGCTCATCGAGGTTGTCGTCCGTGACACTCCGTCCCTGCCGCAGAGCTGAGCCCCTGCGATGCAGGCCCCGCCACCACTCGCACGCCTCATCCCGCCGCTGCGAGGTGAAGGGGGAATATGGAGACGAGAGCTTCGAGGTCGGGGTAAGCGGCGCGGTAGGGGCGGTGCCGCTGCGGCATAGGGTGGAGGGCGGCGCGGCCGACTCGGGAGGCCGGGAGTTTGAGAGCCTGATCGAGGGACTAAGGGCGTACGGTTGGGTTGGTCAATTGTGCTTGCCGCTTGGGTCTAGGGGTGAAAACGGATCGGATATGGACGGATAATAGTTTTATCATATTTGTTTTCATATTTTTTCTTAGATGCGGATGCGGATACGGATACAGATAGTCCGGATACGAATACGGATACGGATAGTATCGAATACGGATACGGATCGAATACGAATCGAATCGGATACGGTTTCGAATATTTATCGGAACATGATAACCCTTAAATTGTATATAAAAAATCAACAAAAACATATAACTAATTGATTTGATCAAAATATGATTGAAAATTGAACAAATGTAAACATTTCCATTCACTTAGACAATAGTTAGATACATATATCACAAACAAAATTATATAAAGTTTAGTTTATCACACACATACAATTAGTTCATCATACACATAGATTAAAACATAAAATAAAGGTAATCCTTACTCAAAGATACAAATAAAAGCAAACACATAACACACTAAAAGTTTGATAATACTTAGATATCATATCTCTAGGAAAAGTATATAACACTTGCATTTAATGACTCAAGAATTATATTCTTAGTTGAATTATGTTTAAAATAATAAATTTTGTATTTATGAGTTTTTATGCATTTTTAGCTACTTATTTAATATATTTTCCTATCAAGAATAGGAGTTTTTGAATTTTTGAGAAAAATTAAAATCTGAAAAAATCTTGAAAATAATTTTTTAAATGTTATATTATTACTTTAACTTTGTAAAAAAATTCATAATTTTTGGAGTTGGTTTGCTAATTTTAATAATTGAAACTTGCTTTAGAGATTAATTAAATTAGAAAACAATTTTGAAATTAAGAAACCCTTTTAGACCAAAAGAGTAGTCTTGTCCCAACCCATATGTCTAATCCGTATCCGTATCCGACAGATAATGAGCTACCGAATCTGTATCCATATCCGACAAAAAAATATCCGTATCCGATCCGATACTATCCGACAAATATCTGATCCGATAGAATCCGTATCCGAAAATATCCGGATCGGTCGGAAAATATCCGAACCGTTTTCAACCTTACTTGGGCCTTGTGGGGTGGTAGGTAGGCTCGAATTTGCGAACCGGGTTATACAGAGTTTTTATTTTATTTTTGCTTCCGTCGAAACTTATTCTTCTATTTTCATTGATGTTTCTTGAAAAAAAATTCGTTTTTGTTTTCGTACCTATACTTTTCGTTTCTGTTTCTGAAAAAAGGTTTTTGTTTCTATTTTTCTTTGAAACGATCGGAAAATTTTCATTCCGATTTTACCCTAATCATGTTGATGCTTAGGAACATGGCCCACCTGTCAGGGCCACAACTGGGCACCGCACAGTGTGGGACCCAGATACCAGCGACCACCTACCTAGTAGATGAAAATGACAGTCACTTGAATCTCATTCTTTATCAGCTGTCACGTACTGATCAAGGAAGCAGTTTTAAGGGGGAAAAAAAACTTGAGCTGCCATTGACACAGCTCCATTAAGAGATGTTGCCTTACAACTATATATCTGTTGCTAATACTGGGTAATATGCTGTAATGCTCTACAACTAAACTGTACGGCAAACGTAGAAAAGGTCTGGTACGCCAGACACCAACACCACCAGTCCAAGCCCCCAGTTCACTCAGAAAGGTCTTGGCGGATCATCAAATCAGAAGCTTCTCGATGGCAATCTGCAAGAGATGATTCATTGGGGTTAAACCACCAAACTGTGGAGGATAGTCCCTCTTAATAGTATGGCATCTAATCTAGCAATCTGATGTTTCTCCAAAATTCTGAGATCAGTAAAAACTATAAAAAAATCCTTAATTATATACCTTTGCTCTTTTAGCTTGACACAATTATCTTCTCCCATTTCTTTTTCAGGCTTCAACATGTTCCATCTTTAGTACCAACCTAAAATCATCATTCTCAATCGGAAATATTAGTTCTTTAATTACGATTATCATTAATTACTAAAACCAACAGGAATTTGGGGGCCTAGATGCTTTCATCTGCGCCATCATCTTTCGTTCCCCACCATGTCAAGCAAAACCAAGGAGATAAATTAGGATCGAACAAAGAGGAGATCAATTCATTGAGGAGAAAGGAGAGGCACGGTGGAGGAGAAAGAGCCATTTTCTGAAGGGCTAAGGGGTTTCACTTCTCGCTGGCGACGTGTAGGGTTTTGTTTGGTCGGTGATGGAGGGGATTATGGCAGGGTTTCAAAAACCTCGGTAAACTGCTAAAAAACCATGGTTTTCGAGCATACCGCCCTTGTTTGAGAAACAAAAACGCTTGGTTTACCAATGTAGTTCAAATTCAAATTCAAAATTTTTGAAAATTTTTAACAAATTTATCCAAAATTCCTAAAATTAGTATTAATTGCTTTATGACCACTGTGCAAATATTTTTTATGAAAAACAAAGTATAGGGATGTTTTAAGCCATTCAAAATATAGAAAATAGAAAAAGCAAAAAGAAAGAAAGAAATTAGAAGTATTTTTGTAGCAATACTTGTTCAAGTATGTCAAGTAGCAATATTTACTTCAACATATTTTAGTAGCAATATTTGTTCAATTATATTTAGCAGCAGATTTATTCAAGTATATCAAGTAGCAATATTTACTTAAACATATTTTAGTAACAATATTTGTTCAATTATATTTAGTAGCAATATTTATTCAAGTATGTCAAGTAGTAATATTTGTTGAAGTATGTCAAGCAACACTATTTGTTCAATTATATTTAGTAGTAATATTTGTTGAAGTATATTTAGTAGCAATTGACGACACCACAAAATGGTAATCTTTATTCAAGTAGAAATGTTTGTATGCATAGAAATTATCTTGCTATGGTATATTTTAATATGTTAATGTTATCCAATATTGAAAAGCTTACTTCTCGTTGTATGCATGCATGAACTACCAAAACTTTAGCATGAAAGTTGTACTATATACCACTAGTTATATTATATACTTATTTTGTCATACAACGTGCAATTTGACACAAGAAATTTCTTGCAAATTATTTACACAAGAAATTTCTATAAGGTATTGAAATGTAAATGGTGTTGATATGTGAATGTTATTGATGTGTGAATGGTATTGGTATGTCATTATGCGAATGCCTATTTTTGTAATTGTTGGGTTGATATGTGAGTAGTATTGAAACGAAAGATTATTTGTTGATATATTATTGCTAAATGCTTACTTTACAATTTGCAATTGTCTAAAATATAGCAAAGATCATGTCAAAATTTTTCCATATTTAGGAGAGGTCATACCAATTTTTTCATGTTTCTTCATACTTTTTTTATATAGTTCTTACATTTTTCCAATTTTTCACCGTTAATGGATTTTTACAACGTTTACAACATTTTTTTGCAATTTTCCCAATTTATTTTACATTTTCCCCATTTTTTCAACTATCTTCAGTTTTCGACGATTTTCGCCAAAAACTGCTCAATTTCATGCATTTTCAAGCGGTTTTCATTGATCGATTTAACCATATTTCAAAATGGTTTGAATTTACATATCGTTCAATTTTCAATGGTTTTTGAGTAGTTTTTTTTGCAGTTTTCGCTACTGCCAGGGGCTCAAAATTTGGTGATGTAATGGTTTTGTTAACCCTGGATTAGGGTTTTATGGGAAGAGGCTTCTTATTAGGAGAGGGCGGGTCTAGGGTTTGAAATTTCATTATCGCATCACATCTCGGAGATAGGTGAAATTTGAAATTTCAGCAAAATCTTAGAATTTCGGATGAAATCTAGCCAAAATTTAAAAATCATATTTGTAATCCGAAATTTTTGAAATGAAATTTCTGAAATTTTGACTAAAATTGCCAAAATCTTAACAAAATTGAACCGAATGAACAAAGGTCAAAATAATGTTAGAACATTTTGAAATTTTTTATGGATGGTTCTCATACATCATTAATTCTTTCATAAAAAATTCATATGATGATCAAGCCTAACAAATTTTGAAAAATTCTGAAAATGCTACTATCTTGATAAAAGGCATACCGACAAATTTCTACTAAATAAAAAATAGTGTAACCATGTTAGAAAATTTTGAAATTTTTTTTAAATGATCTTGACATGTCAATAATGTTTTTATAAAATTTTGAGATGATGATCATGTATAAAAAATGTTTTAAAATTCTAACAATGCTACTATTCTTATGTAAGGATGATCGACAAATTTCAACCAAATGAAAAAGGTTCAAACCAGGTTAGAAATTTTTGAAAATTTTTTTGGATGATCGTGAAGCATCACTAATATTTATACAAAATGTTTAGATGATGATCAAGCCTGAGTAATTTTTAAAAAAATCTAACAATGCTACTAGTTTGATAAAAGCTTGGCTGAGTACAGGTTTTACTTCCATAGATTTGATTGAGCAACTAAAAAAGGTTTAATTTTTTTTATCCTTTTAGATAATGGTTCTGAGCCAATGCTTAAACTCTCATAAATATTTTGGATCATGATCATGTTGTGTTGCCCTTGCGCCTCCTCTCCACTCTAGGCTGATGCCATTCCTGCCGAATCCCCTGGCCCCTCCCTGCTGGTGCCTCTTCTCGAGCTCGCCACCCCTGGCTCCCTCCTGGTCGCCGCCCCTGGTCTTCCTCCTGGCCGGCGGCAGCAGAGACAACCAGCAGCTGCAGGCGCCCTCCCTTCTTTCCCTTCCTGGTTCGGCAGCTCAGGAGCAAGAGCGGCAGCAGCCTCCAGCAGCAGGAGCGGTAGCAGCCTCCGGCGGCAGCAGCAGCAGGCCGGCGAGCCCAGCTCCTCCCAAGGCCGGCGCCGTCCCTCCCCCACAGCCAGCACTTCCTCCTCCTTCCTCTCCCTTCTTGTGGTAAGTGGAGGTGGGGGTCTAGCTTATGGATGCATGGTTGTAGCTAAGGTGTTCAGTTAATATTTCATTCCTTGCTGTCCAGATTTGAGGTAGTATGTTGTGACTGAGTTTAATGCATATAGTAGCACCTCCTTAATTTATTCCTTGTTACTGCTAAAGAATGTTAGTGGTGGTGCATGTATTTAGATGCTAAAGTGGATACTGTTGTATGGCATGACTGAAGTAGAGAGTAGTGCATAGCTATGTTTAGCATTATATTTCTTATACTGGCATTTTGGGTTCTTTTGTGATTGTGAGTTGATGAGTACTGGACCTTGGTGAACAAATTGTGTGACTTGGAAATTAATCTCTGTGCTCTTGTTCATTGGGGTAAATATGCATATATGGTTGAGCTTGTGAGAATAAGGATCGCCATATTGCGAATTCTGTGTTGGGGCTATTGACTTACTGTTGTATATGGATTTCCTATTGACTCTAATTTCCTGTATCAGTATTGAACCTATATGTGTTGATCCAGAGTGGTATATGCTTAGGTGGTTCAGAGCTAGCATTTTTGCATACACTGGGATGAACGCTACTGTTTTCGTGTTGTAGACAGGGAGCAGTGTTAGGTTTACCAATTTCATTTTCTTGAGATCATGTCTATTGCACCCTATTATCTCCCTGATCACTGCATGATGCTTAAGTTGGTGATTTATCCCTAGTCAATGTTGAGTAAAGCTACCCATGGGAATTTAGATACACAAGGGTTCTGTGTTGCGATTGATTGATTGATTGGTCGGTAATTTGTATCTATGCTTGATTTCTGATTTTCAGGAGGAGTGGCCTCTTCTTCGCGCGCCACTCCACTTTCCGCGGTTAAAGGCAAGTGCATTCCCTAGATTGTGACTAGGAGGATTTATCAATTGTTTGCTCTTAGCGTACGTAAATGCCGATGAATACGCAAGAGGTAAGCTTTACTTGAATATAGCTAGAAGGTGCTTCATCTTATGAAAATGTTTATGATGATTAAATGGTTAAGGGAATGGACACAAGTACACAGTGTAATTGATTGTGGATGTGTGTTCATATGTGATGCTTCTTAATTTAATTGTTGCTCTGTTAATTAGGTGAACTCTAATTGAGACCGAGTTTTTAGTAAGGTTGATTATAGCGAGTATGTTGTTTGAGTGTTTGGGCTAACATGAGTTTGGTTCCAACGGTTAAGTCATTTATAAAGGTAGTATATGTGAGCATTGGATTGCAAGTGTATTGTGTGAACATGGCTCGGTGGCCATAGGTTGTAGTTGCATGACAGAAACATTGTTATGAGTTGCTATGTCTTATGGTTGAATCTGATTTTATTAGTATCACTGGTGACTTATGGATGTGAGAATTGGCTATGTGTATGTATGTGGTTATGGTATGTTAGTGTTGGCATTGAATGAAAAGTTGCGTTTCATTCATGAAAATTGCATTTGTGCATTCATAATGGAAGAGGCGACCCATTCGACAGGGCCTCTGTGTTCACACGTAGTGAACACGAAAGTCCTACCTCGTAGTCTCATTCATCGAGGTGAATGAGAGCGAGACAGTAAGAGTAGGCACCTTCCATCTACGGGATGGAAGGGACGTGAGGGTGCACACCGACGGGTGGGCACTCGGCACTACCGGTACGTGCATGGAAATGAGCATTCATGTGCATTGCATCTTTATTAATGAGTGTTGTGGTAAATGGTGTGTCATATAGATGGTGCTTAAGGTAGTTGAGGGTTGAGTCGTGGACTCAACCCAAAAAGGGGAGATTGAATTGTATTTGATGAATTAGCGCATTTCCTTGCCCTGCTATTGATGTTGTATGAATATCGTGGAGTGAAGTCGAGTTATAAACTCAAATGCAATTAATGAAACTGGATTGAGTTGCAACAAGGGGTAGTTGAGTCGGGAGACGCTGTGACTTAGAGTTAAGTAATGCTTCTTTGGCGTTGAATGGGTTTATTATCAAGTTGATGACTTGATTGCGGTAACTTTTTTTGTATAGTCAAGTTATTGTTTTAAATGAGTATAAATTCGTATCGTCCGGATGCTGCTTCATTTGTCTTCCTTGCTTTTATGGTCAAGCTCTTGTTTTACTTATGATAAATTGGAATTGTCGCTCTCGTGTACTTTGCTGAGTCATCGACTCACGCTTGTTTGTTGTGTTGTTGCAGGTACTTTGAAACCAAAGATGCATGGGGGAGTAGTAGCACAAGCATCGCTTTTCATCAAACCCTTTAATCGATTTGTAAAGCCTGGTTGTATTGATTATGGTTGTAATATGTCGTCCGTCGTGGTTTAGTTATTCAATTCTGTTGGATGTGTGATTGATTAACTAAGGACCTGCTAGAATGATATAATAACTGCAATTGTTTTCTGTCTGCTCAGTGGATGTCCTACTGTCTAGGGAGGTCATGCCGAAATTTTCTAAATTTCAGTGACTTAGTTTTAAGCTAGTTTAGAAAGTTTCAAAGTTGGATTCAACCTTTTATTAGAGGTAAAAGGTTTAGTGTCTTGTTTGTTGAATCCTTAGGTAATTTGAACTTCTTACCGCGTTTTTATTTCTTGGATCTTGTTGGGACCACTCTGGGCAAGAGTGGTTCCGGAGTGTTGTAAGCGTCAATCAGAGTCTTTTGGTAGCATTTGCGGTGCGTTTGGCGCCGGGGTGTTACAGATCACACTCGAGCAAATTTATAAAATTCTGATGTGTTAAATGGCCTCGCAAAAATGGTAGATCATTTCTTATGGGTAAAGTTATACACCTCTGCAGAGTGTAAATATAATTAATTAGCCACACCTGCGGTCAAAGGCACTTGGTAACATCATCACATAACTAGAATTTTAATATTTCAAAAATGATTTGGTGGAAAATTGGTGTTTTGAAATGTATACATGTCGTGGAATGGTATAAGAATGGATTTGAACCAATGGGGAGACTACATTATGATGCTTGGTACCTTGTTAATATTTTGTTATCACAGAAATCGCTCTTCTACAAATCTTTGTTACAATCTACCATATGTTATGATTTATTTGTGCTATTGCAAAATAATTGTAGAAACTTCTCCATTGTTATAACCTGCATTTTATTTATACTGTAGTTGTCAA
The DNA here is from genome assembly GCA_036346375.1 of Guadua angustifolia. NCBI lineage: Eukaryota > Viridiplantae > Streptophyta > Magnoliopsida > Poales > Poaceae > Guadua > Guadua angustifolia. The sequence goes on along the minus strand of JAYEVE010001044.1, from coordinate 213,143 downwards.
ACACTACAAGCCTTGATGAGTACACAATGTACTCAATCTTGCTATCATTATTGTTTTTAGGTGACGACACTGAATACCCCGATGATATTTATGATCCTCTGAATCACGGGGACAATGATGACGCTTTTTCTAAGGATTTACCTTTTCTATTGCCTGAGGGATATGGGCATACTACAAGATGAAAAAATGTTCCTACTGCTGGTTTTAAGTTTTTGGACTGTAATATGATTATGTGAACTTAAGACACTACTATAATTGTAATAATATTGTGTATGGATGTGATGTTGATTTGTAAATTGTGCGTACTAGCTACTGATCCAGGGTCTAGTACTATATGCACAGGGAACCCATTGTTGATAATTCATTATCAAAAATAGGATCGTTACAGATTGGTATCAAAGCTAGGTTGACTATAGGAAAAACCTTAGTCAGTATGGCCGTAAAAAGAAATCACTAAGAGCATCTCCAAAAGCCAGGCCCTAAAATAGAGTCCTATACCTCAAAATAAGGCCTAAACTAAAATAATTAGGGCCCAAGATAGTTATTAACTCCAACAATTAGACCCTAAACTAAACTACTCTTCAAATTTTGGTGGCAAAAGTCTTGGCGCCACAGTCCAGCACTTGAGCGCCCATTTTGTTTCGCCAACCGCTGCGCGTCCCAGCTGTGTTCTTCCGCGCCATTTTTTTGCTCGGTCGTCGGCATCGTTCCCAGCTGTGTTCTTCCCGCCATTTTTTTGCTCGCCCATCTGCCCATGCGGGATTTCTTGGTAGTCATACGAAGCACCATCAAGAAGCCTGCCCCTGCACCGCGCTCGGCGACGGCGTGGTCGTGCGCGTACCCTGCCCTGCTCCGTGGCTGCTGCCGCTCTCCGTCGTCGCCGGCGTACTGCTACAGAGGTGCTTCTTCTTCCGCCGCCGAACAGCAGGTGCGTCGTGCATGCATCTCTTCCGTCTTGCATGCATTTGTGATAGATAACTTGAGGGAAGAATTGTAGTCATGCATGCATTCTGAAGTGCAAACTCGCTGTAATCAATGTGCCCATCCTGAAAAGGTACGTAAATTAAAATAAAAACGGACAACCAAGTACATAATGGAACCAAAAAACGTGATGAACAGAGTAGATTAAGTATCGAGAAGACTTACATTGTTCTGATCAACATCTTTGATCATATCATGGCATGCTAGTGACAGCTCATCCATGGTTATAAAGCCAGTTCCATCTTTGTCAAAAAATGTGAATGCTGACACCAAGTTCTCCTCCCTCTCCAGTTTTTTGAATGAAGGATCAACTCGTAAAGAAGCACTTACTGCTTGCATGAAAGCCTCGATTTCATATTCTGTTATACTTCCACTATTGTCAGTATCATTCATTTTGAACAGCTCCTTTAGGCCTCCAATCTCCTCCTCAGAGAGGATTTCAGCAATAACCTGCAAAAACGAAGAGATAGGCTATAGTATGTCAACAGCTCTAGATGACCATTGCAGGTTGCACATTCTGTATCGAATATTTGGGAAAACCTGCAATCTCTACAATGCATCAAGAGTCCAACTTTTGTGTGGTTAATTCCCAAACAGATGACAAATGGATGGGAGGCCTAAGAACAAGATCAATCCACTAACTCATGTGTAATATGTAACATTGTTCTGCTTTGGTAACACTAAACACATATGGTTACAGAATAAAAGCAATACTGAGTGGTATCCTTTGAACTCTGAAAATGCATGATCTGAAAAGTACTCGAGGCTGATATGGACAACCATCAAGGTTTTGGCCTGACCTCCTGTTTATATATTGATATAGTTACCAAGGAATCTTGGAGGAGTTGTGTTAATTTAGTAGTGGGAGAGCTTTGCAGCTTGAGTACTGGTTCAGAGCTAGACAAATCCTGGAACTAAACCTATGTGCAACCAGATCAACAGGTTACTGCCAAATGCTGGAAAAAACCACACCATGACAAGAGTAATTAAAGAATAGGATGTGATTACTGATTAAAGATGGTCACTCACAATAAGGGCTGGGCCAATTGTCAAGTCTTGAAGCTTCGTGACCAAGCAATAAATATAGCTGGCTTCATCACCAAGCAAATGATCTGGTAAAATTCATCACGACAGGAAAATCTGGTAAAATCACAGTGCAAAAGGACAGAATTTGTAACTTCAAAGCACCTTAATGTAAGTAAATGATTTGAGCCAATGATTTCTTTCCATTAATAACTGTTTCTGTAATATGTTGAGTGTATGCAGGAATCGGTTTTTCTGTAACTGAGCAGTCGTCAGATTACACTTTTGTTGTCATCCATTTGGGCTCAAGCAAAATCTCCTGAAAACACTCCTGCACACTATGAAGCCATTGCTCATACTTACAGTTTGCTTCTGTTGTTTTCTGGGACCAAGGTAATCCTACTTATTAAATTCCATCTGTCATCTGCTTGTAAGAATTACTGGTCAGCAAAGCCAGAATTACTGGCAACACAATCTTACCAGGGTGATGACAACAGAATGAAGAATATGCTCAGAAATTCAAGTATCTGAAGGCAGCACAAGATTTTAACAAGCTTCAGGATCATCTTCTCCAGAGCTTCCTCTAGAAGGCATACCAAATAATGAGTCCAGATCTCTGAACCAGCTTCAGGATCATCTTCTCCAGAGCTTCCTCTAGAAGGCATACAGAATCAAATGCATGCCTCAGCCTCAATTGCGCATCATAATTACTCTGATTTGTAAAATCATCTCCAAAATCCTGGGTCAATAAAGACGTGTACGAACCATGAATTGGGTACTCCATACTGCAGCCAAACAAAGCCATCAGTTATAGCATCCATTTAGTATTTTTTTGTTCAAAACAAAAGGTGAAGAAGACAACAGAGAGGAATCATAGAGTACTAGGAAATTGAGTAGCAGTCATTGACAAACTCCTCCCATAGATAACACAGATACACCACTATACAGAAAAGAAACACTAATCTGGCTAGATGCAATTACTCACTGCATCATTCGACGTACTTATTATCAAACCATTGAAATGCTTACATATATTCATAATTTACACTGTAAATTTCAAGATGCTATAATCAAAGACCAGCGCAAGAAGCAAACAAGGAAAATGGTGCTTACAGTTTTCAGGGCAAAAACACAAACAAACAAGAAGGAGCTTTCAGTTTACAGAAAATCCTGCTTCGCACACAGAACAAACACCATTACAACAGAGAAGTACTCTTACTAATTTTTCAGCCTAGAAGAAATGTTTTTCTTTTGAGCATTCAAGCATTAAACAGATCATTTATAGGTGAAATACCATAGATGACAGCATATGCTTATTTTTGCTGTGAATATTGAACTGCCACAAATATATATGGTCAGTCATCATGGGTATCAAAACTATGAGAAAAACTGGACAATGGATTTTGACGCCAGATCAGTCAACCAAAAAAAAATGCTTTCACTTCAGTGTGGAACCGTGTACTCCAGGGACAATGGCTCCAGAATCTTGGACTCCAGGAACTTGCAAAACATAACAATTCTACCAATTCAATAGATTTCTTCTTCAATTGACCATCAGTTTAGTTTAATCTCTGTGTCCCCCCAATTCTATTTGTACAGAATCATGGAGCAAAGCCAACATGAGCATCACACCACCCAACCAACCATTCAAATAGAAAGTTGTCATGCTAAATTGATTTGCCCAACAGCACTTCAAATCTATGCAAAAAATCAAGGAGGAGAAATTGCCGAGTTGTTGCTGCTGCAAACAAAAACTACCTGAATCTCTGCCGCTGTAGGAGGCGAGCAGCGCTGGGTCGACGCTGGCTCCAGCTCATCGGGAATGGCATGGGACTGCCGGGACCGACGGAGAGAGGCGCGACGGAACCAGCCAGCGACGCCAGCGGCGGAGACGCCAATGCTCAGCGCGTGGGCTTCGCTCTGATGCCGCCGGACGCGAGGGAGATGGCGGCGTGGGACGACATCCCGTCGGGCGTGTGCGAGGGAGGCGAGCGGCGAAGGTCTGCGGCGGCGGTAGTTGGACGCGAAGAAATAGTCGCGCGATAGGGCGGAGAGGAAGTCGCCAAATATAGCGACAGGCGTCTGAGTCCTAAACGTATTTTGCTAAAATTTCTCAAAATAGAACCTCTATTGGAGACGTTTTTTCCCACCAAAGCCCTATATTTATCATTAGCAATCCATTTAGGGCTCCTCTTGGAGATGCTCTAAGTCTTAAAATTTGTGCTTAAAAATGTATATATGTTTTTCCTTTAATAATTCTTTCATTGTCTTAAATTATCTGTTAATATCCCTTATCTATTCCAATTGAAAAATTCTAATCTTTTCTTTGTCTAAAACAGATGGATATTATCTTATGTCATGAGACTAAGGAAAGAGAGGAGGTCGGTATCACAGGAGTGTTAGCCAAGATGATGGATGTGGCACACTACACGAAGAATCCACGTTACACGGTGTATTATGTCCCCCTTAGTGCCTCTACAGTAGAATATGTAGCTAGACTGCATATTCTAGCTTGTGCTACAGTTGATGAAGGGGAGAGATATTTTGATGGATATGGATCCACTATTGACGTCACCATGAGTGATGCTGCTTACACTACTATTGTTTGCCTACACCACGCCTTGCCAGAGCTGCATGCCACCTATCGCCTATATCCTGCCAGATTGCCACTTGGGGACACCACTTATCCTGACCCGTCAGACATTTGCTTGGGGAGACTACATAGCCTAGTGGAATCCAGTAATGCGTCAGATGAGCACCATCATCGTGTGGCCTAGGAGGCAGTCGAGTATCGCTGCCGTGTGGGGTACTTGGAGGGTGTGATAGCCCCATTTATAAACATGGGGTTTATCTCTTGTTTAGTTATGGGTACCGCCGCACCAATTGTTCCACCTGCTCCTGCTGACCCTACTGCTACACCAGCTTCTGCTCCAGTTGCACCTACTACCCACTGACGCACACACGTATGTCAGTTGGAGGGAGTAGACCTTGTATTGCCAAGTGCGATACGGAGTCTAGGCCTTCTACTTCACGTCGTCCTCCATCGCCGCCAGCTCCTCGCCAGCGAGGCGCTTCTCCTGCTACAGCAGGAAGGTCTTCAGATTTACCACCGCTGAAGGATGCTGACCATGAGACTGAGTTTGCTGGGTGGTTAGAGACTAGTGATTAAAGTAGTTTGGATATCGTAATAATAGCAAGTGCTGTTGTAAAATAGATGATAGGGCTAGTTTTGGTATTGTAATATGTAAAATATTTGGTATGGGAGTTTGTGGTACTGTACTGTGATATATGTAAAATATTATATATGAATGAAAACTTTTGGGTTGTAGAAATTTTCTGAGTGTCCTGGATTGCATTCGTGAATATTTAGCATAAAAGTTAAAATTTTCACAATATTGCAAACCTTAATAAGAATTTAAATAAGAAAATTAAAAGTATATAAGAACTCTAGGAGTAAAATATGTATTTAGAATAAAGTGGTGTAATGAGAGGAAAAATAACTATTGTAATCCTTTCCTTTTATTTTAAAATTTCTGTAATTGTATGGTTACTAATCATTTCTCTTTTGAAATAATTTCTGATGGCCAACGGGACAAAATGGACTGATATCGCAGGAGAGTTAGCAGAAAACTTAGGGCATGAAAATCATAAACCTATTTTTGATATTAAGAGAACACAAGGTGGATATAAAATATATAGTCATGCCACTACCATACTTGGAGGTCAAGTATTGCACCACAATGAAAACACTATAATGAGCCTAAACATAAAGCGATTCAAGAATCAGGACGCAAGTTGCTACGTCGAATTTGCAACTACAGAAAATATATAGTCATGCCACTACCATACTTGAAGGTCGCACCTATGAAGCTTATTTGGAATCGTAAAACTTATCAAGAGGACCAAGACGTCGAGTTGGCAACCGACGCAAATATTTACAACAATTCCATCCAGTTGGAGCCCCAAATCTTCCTCCCTTACCTTCTAGCTCAGAAAGTAGCTGTGATATAGGATCACCACCACCTTACCCAGTTATCCAAGGTGTATGGATTATATCTAGCGATTCTGATTAAGAAATAGTAATCTTATATTATATGAGTTGGTAGTTTGATGTAAAAAAAGGGGTTAGTCAGTTTGTAATACATGTGTAATCATGTGTGTAACTTTTGGTATTGTATGACATCTTTTGAGAAAGTTCTATCTAGTGTTATTGCATGGAAATCTCTCGTTAATACATAACTTTGAGGTGAAAATTGCCGATGAGATGATCCTCGAAATAATAGAAGTACCTTACTTGTCAAGAATCAACTATTATTTATTTTATACTCATCCATGCTATTGAAACAATTATTGTTGCCTTTTTAGGATACTGGTGATAAGATTCCTTAGTCACATCTTGGAAAGTAAAGCTACCCTAGTCACACAATCGCAAGGAAATGTAATTCCAACACCCGCTTAACCAAATCCCACGCACCCTTCTGGAAGAGTTTCATTGTTTTAGCCTACCAGCCATGAAAATCTACCTCCACCTCAGAATCAACCAAATCTTGTCCCAAAAGATCACCTACCTGAACCCCCGACCATGGCACAAGTGCTCGCCATGATCAAACAAAATCGTCAAACACATACCTTGCTTCTACAACAAATGGTTCAAAACACTACTAGTATTAGTGCAACCATTGCTAGAAATGGCAATGGAAATCTTTCAAATTACTCCAAGCTAAATGAGTTTCTTAGGACTCGACCCCATACTTTCTCTTCCACAACTGATCCGTTGGAAGCTGATGATTGGCTTCGTGCCGTTGAAGGTAAATTGGCCATTGCACAATGCACTGATTCAGAAAAAGTGCTTTATGCTTCTTACCAGCTACAAGGACCTGCAGCAGCCTGGTGAGAGAATTATCAGGCTATGGTGCCCCAAGGACGAAACATCACTTGGGAATCCTTAAGGAAGCATTCCGAAAAACTCACATCCCATCTAGCTTAACGGAATTCAAGAAAAGGGAGTTTCTCGATCTTCGTCAAGGTAATATGTCTGTGGTAGAGTACCTTCACCGTTTCAACCATTTGTCCATATATGCTCCTTCAGAGATAACCACCGAAGAAAGGAAAGTTGAACGCTTTAGAGAGCATTTGAATGATGAAATCAAGTGGACTTTGGTGTCACATGATTTCCAAACCCTGGTAGATAAAGCCCTTCGAGTGGAGCAAGGCACTCGAATGATTGCGGAATCTCGCAAACGTAAATGGATGGCTCAAAAGAAAGTGAATGTCAACCCTTCCAAGCCCCAATCTGGTCAAACATCCAATCCTAGATCTTCTGCTCCACCGCTCCAGTGGAGACGCCAAGGGCAAGCTTCACAGTCTCAAGCTCCTCGCCAACAACCTTCTACATGCCTTCCTAATGTTGGCAAAAGGCCCTCAACTGCGAAAAATCAAGCAACCAATGTGACGTGCTTCATTTGTGATGAATGTGGGCATTATGCCAATAAATGCCCCAAAAGAAATTCAGCTCAGTTGTAGTCCCAAGGAGCACAACAGCAACCCCTAGGCTGTCTGCAAGGACCTAGCGGACTTCAACGTAGCAGAACAACCCTAGGCAATGCTCTAGGACCTGACCACAATTGTTTGCATCATGTGACCGCCGAAGAGGCAAGCGAAGCACCCAATGTGGTGATAGGTACGCTACTTGTTCATTCAATGCCGACTTTGGTGTTATTCGATTTTGGAGCTTCACATTCTTTCATTTCCAAGAAATTTGTTGAACAAAATAAAATCTCTGTTGATCTTTTACCTTTTGATATGATAATTTCTTCCCTCGGAGAAAAAAATCAAAATCTCTAGTTTTTGTCCTGGAATTAGCATTGAAATCAATGGAGTAATATTTTATGCAGATCTCATAATCATTAAAACTCAGGGTTTAGATATCATTCTTGGTATGGGCTGGTTATCCAAACATAAAGTATGCATAGACTGTGAGAATAAATCTGTTTCTCTTACTAATCTAGAAGGAACCCAAGTACACTTTTCACCAAATAAATATACCTCCAAACCACAGTCACTTCTTTGCTCAACCATCATAAAAGAGCTTAGCAAAATAGCTATCGTTTCCGAGTACCCTAATGTCTTCCCAAAAGAATTACCAGGATTGCCACCTGATCGAGATATGGAATTTATCATAAATCTTGTTCCCGGAGCAGAACCCATTTCTAAACACCCTTATCGTATGCCCCCATATGAATTGGTGGAATTGAAAAATCAAATTAAAGAGCAATTAGACAAAGGATTCATACGTCCTACCTCATTGTGGAGTACATGAATCCTGGGTATCTACAAGGCAGGCCGAACAGATCATCCATGAGAGGATGGGCTGGGTCGGCGGCATGAAGATGGATAGCACTTGGGCTGCTTCCAACGTGCGTGATAAGAGAACTCTAAAGATAGAAACTGACCTTGTTTAGGTAGGATACGATTATAATCTTGACCGTTATCATGTTCAGCGGATAAGAAAAGAGATACAATCTCCACCTTGTAACCGATCAGGACTCTCCTTTGTAACCGCACCCCTCTACTATATAAAGGGGGGTAGGGTAACATCATCATCAGAAGATCATCAGCAATAAGCTAGATACACGTAATCCCAAAGCATAGGACTAGGGTATTATCTCCTCCGTGAGAGCCTGAACTTGTATAATTTCTGCATCTTGTGCTACCATCAAGTTTGGGTCCAACGCCTAGCCCCGTTTTCATTATTACCGACAACAAATGTCGACAGTTGGTGCACCAGGTAGGGGCTGCATTAGGATCAATCTCATCGAGCTCGATGGTGATCCTCAGTGGAGTTGTTGTCACCTTCACGCCCGCCTAGGTCTTCTGCTTTGGGAGCCTGGACTTCATCGCCGATAATCTCGATAGGCTTACCCTTTTGGATTCAGACCAGATCTAATCTGGAAGAGGTGCCATTGCTCCTTCGTCTGAGCGACCGCTCGAAGCGGGGAATGCCACGACCATCCACTCTCGAATAGTAAGCCGGGGGTTTGCTCCTCGACTCGAACGCGGAAAAGGTCCGGTCAAAGATGAGTCCCAAGTGGTGGGCAACATCAACAACAAACCACTCGGATTCAGAGATCAGTTTAATCTGTCTCCTTGTTCTTCTGACTCAAAGAGCAGTGCAGGAAGCTGCTAAGGCTTCCCGGCATCTTCATGATTGAAGACCATTGGACTAAGTCCCAGTAGCAGAAGGATGCCGCAGACGCTGCAGAGGCGGAGCACCTTCGTCATGAAGCCTAGGAGGTGTGAGCGAAATCTCTCCAAACTAGGGTCCACAATGTCAATGAGGACATTCTGCAGACGAAGAAGGGGAACCAATCGGTCTTCCATACCCCTTGTAAGGACCCGAATTCACCAATTCGAATCCACTGTGTTTTACCGCACTAGTCCCAGGATCAACGCTAGTGCACACAGCTTAACATCGGTAAGCATCACATCATACACAATGATAAGGATAATAAGACTTCATTTATTTAATATAACTAGTGCATGATCTTATGACCATTTACATTATTCAGCCACACGGCTAGACTGAAAATAAACTTAAGGCAAATGCAGCGGAAAATAGCAAAAGACGTAGATGTCCCATTAGCACACCACAAGCGACTGACAAGGTTTGGCCTAGTGACTTGTATCCACCTGGAAGTCCTCCTCCATTAACGGTGATGATTCCTCCACTGTTGTTTGTTGTTGATGGCAAGGGTGAGTACAAAAGCACTCAACGAGTTGTGCACAGAATGCATTTCTACCATAGCTATATGCAAGGCTTATTCCACAGAATGGCTATGTGGTTTATTTTTTATAAAGCAGCATTTACAAACACATACAATACATAGATTGAAAAGACAGTAAAACAAATAATAGCAATAAATAAATTCAATGATTCAAGTAAACCAAGTTTCCACCTAAAACAAGTCTGATTACCCACATGGCATCCTGCCATCCCATTCAGTTGTCCAATTAATTAACTAACCCTTGACTATAATTCCCGAGCGTTGCTCAATACCGTGAGCACGGCTATCCGAGTAGTTTGTACACTCTGCAGAGGTTATGCACTTTACCCACACGATACAACCATGCACCGCACAGGCGAATGATCATAACAAAGCCTTTACCATGCACCATCTTAGCCCAGTACTACCCGCTGAGGTTTCAACACTGATGGGCTAAACCACCACAACAGGGCCCCCCCTCTTGCGCCATGTGAGTTTCCTCCGTACACCCGGACGCCGGACTCACACCACCACGATAGTACTCAAGCTAAGACATTGCAAATTAATCAGCTAGGCTGCCCCATAACAGATATGTGGTTGCATGATTGACTCAGGTCAAAGGCTCGCAAGGTTAAGTCCTTAGGGTTGATCAAAGCAAGACTTGCATATACCCTTTGCCCATCGGGCCCACCCTGACACTCTTGCGCTTGCCACTTGCTTCAATCTAAATGATTACTAACCCAGTTGATTACCAAGTACCACGTGCTATCAACAATTCAATATCGTTTCGTGACATCCATCGCCACAACAATTCAACCTCATCGTGTGACCACACATGACACACACATTCATAACATTGTTCCATATTACATTAGTCAAGATTAATAATCAGTGATTCATGTACATGTGATGACGTGGTATGGCTAAGCAATCTAATCCGATCTAACCATCCCATGTTGATTCTATTATTAACTAACTATAGTAGACCAATCTAGGGTGACAAGTGAATCATAGCATACAATCGACAAGGTAGGGTGTAATTCAAAGGGTATGATATCTAAATCCCAATTTAGATTGAAATCATTTTTACTCATGAAATAATATGCAATAAGGTAAAACAAAATAGCAATTTTGCAAACATGGGTTTAACATGATCAAAGCACAACTTGCCTTGGTTAAGCTCCTGGTCTTGATCTGAAAATTGATCTTGGGTTGCTAATTCCTCCTCCGAAGCCTCGCACAACTCAACGTCTACGCGAATCGAAAAGAGATAGCAAATAAACACCAAAAACAGAGAGCAAATGAACTCTAAAAATCAAACAAAAACCACCATTAGATAGATCCCAATTTTATAAATTTTTAGAAATTTGAATCACCTCAATCGGAGTTCGTATGAGGGAGAACAAGCTCTCGGAAGATTCAAATTCCTGAAAATTCATAAAATTGGAAAATCAATATTTAACCGAATTATTTTATAAAAGAAAAATCGCTTTATTGCGTCATCGTGACGTCAGCCCTGATCGGAACCAATGCGGCACTGACACATGGCCTTGGTCCACAGACCCGGTCCACGGGACCGCTTCGGCCCACGGTGAACCCGGACCATACGGATCTGTGCCGCCGACAGCTAGGCCCCGCTGCTGACACACGCGCGCACGTGAGCACATGACTCGGTAGTGACGCAGCGCACATGCGACGCCACGCCTACGCCATGCAAGCGCCACCTTGGCGATTGCGTTCACGTGCCTGCCACGCATCGACGAAGCATCAAGCCACCTCAGCCGGCGGCGCTCGCAGCTCTAGGGTCGCCGGCGACGAGCTAGCGGTACACCTCCTAACTCACCCTGATGTCGCCGACTTGATGACGCAAACGAATCTTGGATTCGGGCACTGGTTCGGCGGCGGCGCAGCTTCTTCTCCGGTGGCGTCGACCTTCACGGCGATCTCCTTCCCTGGCGGTGCTCCGGTGGAACGACGACGCGCACCAGATGCTACGGACAACGGCAAACGTGGCGGTCCTGCTGATGACCCGAGATGACCTTCCGTCGGTGGCTAATCGGTGAAGAAAGGCTCACAGAGACAGTCCGGGGAAAACTCCAATTGCGGTGGCTGCGCGGCGCTCCACGGGCTAGGGTTTGGGACTTCTGCGGCTCGAGGTTTTGCGCACTCGGTGCTCCCCTTTTTATAGCACACGGTGGTCGGATAAGGCAAGATTCGGCGAGGAGTCCACGGCGCAAACGACGAGGCGGCGGAGTCCTGCTCGAAGATGGATTGGGGAAGACGCACGGATGGGCAACACGTAGCAAATCAGACGGCCAACCGCCACGCACGCGCTAGGGTTTCTAGGTCGGCTTCCACATGATTCGAATCGACGACAAACTAAAGGGCGGGCTCGTTGATTGGGCCGCATTTAACGGGTTGATGGCGCGACAAGAATGGGCTTGGCCTCATATCACATTACCGATTTTTCGGTTTTGGCTTTTAAAATAATTAGAGAAAAATACTTTAATTTATTTAAGGCACGTAAATACCAGAAAATTCGAGAAAAATCTCAAAAATACTTTGAGACATTCTGACTCAAATAAAATATTTTGGAAAAACTTTATTTTAAACTTATCTATTTATAATTAGTTTTTGGCACAAACAACATACTTTACTTTTAAAATAATCCAATTAAACTCCAGAAAAATCCAATAAATCCAAAAAATTCACAAAAAGCACAAATTGCAAATAAGCACTATTAACTAAATAAAAAGCCAAAAAATTTGGGATGTTACACCCCTCAGCAGAATATCGTCGCCTCAAAGACGCTGCTTGACACCCTGGGACCAATGCTCAGTCCCGACAGCCCAGCTGCCCTGATCGTGGCCCAAGTTAAGGCCATGGTGATGGTGGCAGCGATTCAACACAACCAGGAAGAACCAGCGGAGAAGGCATGCTCTCGCACCACTGCGCTACTCAAAGCACAAGCAGCAATACTACCCACAATCGGTCCATGCGCGGTTGGCATGAACTTCGCCGAGAGAGGACGCCACGAGCATCAACCGCGATCTTCGCTTTGACCTCAACGCCAGGTGACGTGAGCGGGAAGATGATGAATGCCGCCGACGCGAAGACGACTATGAGCGTTTCGGCATCGACCGTGATGGCTGAGACGACCGCAGGGATCTACACCGCCGCGGCCGGAGTGACGACGAGGGCCACCGAGTCAGAACGCCACCTCAATGATCTTCATGCCGGCGTAGCAATGGGCCCATTGATAGCATCCGCGCTTTCACTCCCTAGCTCCGCCGAGTGGTCTGGCCCGAAGGTTTCAACCCTAAGGGTATCACCAAGTTCGACGGGGAGAGGGACCCAGAAGCTTGGCTACAGGTTTATTCTCTCGCTATCAAGGCAGCCGGTGGTGACCATAATGTGATGGCAAACTATTTACCGGTCACGCTCACCTCATCGGCTCAAGCTTAGCTCACAGGACTTCCAGAGAACTCGATAGATTCCTGGGGAGATCTTTGTGACTAGTTCATCGCTAACTTCCAGTGGCACTTATGAAAGGCCCGACCCCGTGGGACTTGTACCACTCACAAAAGAAGGATGAGTCTCTTCGAGTTCATCAGTGCTTCATGCGTAAGAAGAACACCATTAGGGATGTCTCAAGAAGTTGTCATAGCGGCGTTTCGTATGGGCGCTCATGATGTCGACTTGATTAAGAAGATGTCCTGTAATCCGCCATCCACAAAGGAAAGAGATGTTCGCCTAATGGATCTCTATGTCACAATTTCGATGCCCTAGCTAAGCGCCAAGAGGATCGTCCGCGGTAGAAGGACAGAGAAGATCACACCGCCTCCTCCAAGCAGAAGGACCGGAAGTGGAAAGGTAAGGAGTTGGTCGCGGTGGCAGAGCGCCCGGGATAGATGACTATGACAAGGTAATGGATGCAGTCTGTCCTTTTCATCCCAAGGGGAAGCATGCCGCCAAGGATTGCTTCACTATTAAAAGATTCGTGAAGGAAAGCAACAAGCGAGCGGGCCAAGATAAAGGAGAGGCGAGCAAGAAGCAAGACCCCCTGAAGATGATGGAGGCGAATACCAAATGACCGAACGTGAGCTCAACTACATTCAGGTGGTCAACGCAATCACACTGGCAACCCCCCAATACCTATGGTGGCCCGAGGTCCCAATCACATTTGACCGCTCAGATCATCCTGACCGTCTTCCTTACCCAAGTAGATATCCTCTGGTACTCGAACCTGTTATTCACAGCGTCAGGCTCAAGAGGGTGCTGGTTGACGGAGGGAGTGGACTCAACGTTCTCTTCTCCAAGACCTTCGATGATATGAAGATCCCTTGCTCCGAGCTGAAGCGTGGATCATCACCATTCCACGGGGTAATCCCTGGGACCTCGACGGTGCCACTCGGGCAGATCACCCTGCTAGTTACATTCGAGACCAAAGACAACTACCGGATGGAATACCTCAACTTTGAAGTAGCTAATTTCGAGATGGCATACCACGCCATCTTGGGAAGGCTGGGCCTAGCCAGATTCATTGTTGTGCCTCATTATACTTACCTTGCGCTGAAGATGCCGGAGCCGAAGGGCATTATCACAATTTGTGGTGATGTCAAGCAGTCTTTCATGTGCGACAGGGAGAGCTGTGAGATGGCTGAGAAGTAGGAAGCAGTGGCTGACCGGGAGAAGATCCATTTGGCGGCTACGCTCCGGTAGGTTGAAGGTGACGTCCCAACTAAGAAGCATGCCAAGCAAAGCATGAAGCCCGATGAGGGAGTCAAGAAGGTGATACTTGACCTATCCAACTTGGCCCAAGCGGCCCTGATTGGGACAGGTCTCGATCACAAATAGGAAGACACGCTCGTCACTTTCCTTTAGACAAACCAGGATATTTTTGCTTGGAAGCCATCAGATATGCCCGGTGTCCCTAGGGAGGTGATCGAGCACTCCAACGCCGACGAGAAGGCAAAGCTCGCAGCAAGCAGCCCGGCTACTCATGCAAGATCGCGGTTGCTATCGGGAAGAGATCACTAAGTTTTTAGCCGCATGATTCATAAAAGAAGTGTATCATCCTCGACTAGTTAGCTTAACCCGGTTCTTGTTCGCAAAAAGAATAAAAGTTAGCACATGTGTGTTGATTATACCAATCTCAATAAGACATGTCCAAAAGATCCATTCGGATTGCCTCACATTGACCAGGTGGTGGATTCGACCGCTGGGTGTGAGCTCCTGAGTTTTCTAGATGCCTACTCCGGATATCACCAGATCAGGTTGAAAGAGGAAGATCGTGATCAAGACCTCGTATCACCCCGCTCGGTGCTTTCGCTATGTCACAATGTCATTCGGTTGAAAACGTCAAGAACCTATCGCTACATGATACAGCGGTGTTTTCACACTCAACTCGGACGCAATGTGGAAGCATATGTGGATGATGTCATCGTCAAATCTGATTTGGCTGAGACATTTGAAAGCCTGAGGGCCTACAAGATGAAGGTCAACCCCGAGAAGTGCGTCTTCGGAGTCCCTTCGGGAAAGCTACTTGGATTTATTGTGTCGCATCGCGGTATCGATGCAAACCCGGAGAAGATCAACACCATCCTAAAGATGAAACCCCTGACTTGCCAAAAGGACATCTAGAAACTCACAGGATGCATGGTGGCACTCGGCAGATTCATTTCCCACTTGGGGTCGCGGGGATGGCGTTTTTCAAGATCCTGAAGAAGCAGGACAACTTCCAGTGGACTACCGAGGTGCAGCAGGCTTTCAAGGATCTTAAGGCATTCCTGACCATGCCACCGGTATTGGTCTCACCGATGCCCGAAGAACCCCTTTTGCTCTACATAGAGGCAACAACTCATGTAGTTAGCGCTGCAATCGTTGTGGAGTGGGAGGAGGCGGGACACCTGCAGAAGGTTCAGCCACCTATTTCATCACGAGGTGTCAAGCGAGTCCAAGGTACGATACGCTCAAGTGCAGAAGCTATTGTATGCCGTACTACTTACCTCTCGCAAGCTTAAGCACTATTTCCAAGAGTATTCGATTTCGGTGGTTACTTCTTTTCCGATTGGGGACATACTCGACAATCGAGAAGCCCCCGAGGATCGCTGGCGGACAATCGAGCTTGGAGCTGAGATCTGCTTCAAGCCGCGAATCGCCATCAAGTCTCAAGTGCTCACCGACTTCACTGCCGTGTGGGTAGAACTGCAGAATCCAACACCTGCTGAGGAGCTCGAGTACTGGACAATGTACTTTGATGGTTCCCTCATGCTCAGCGGCGTGGGGGCTGGCGTAGTGCTCATCTCTCTAATAGGAGATCGGCTGAAGTACATCCTTCAAATCCACTTTCCGGCATCAAATAACACCGTCGAGTATGAGGCACTTGTCCACGGGCTCCATATCGCCATATTGCTCGGTATCTGATGATTGACGGTTCGCGGGGACTCCCAGTTGGTGATTAATCAAGTGCAGATGGTCTGGTCGTGCGTCGGCGACAACATGGCGGTATATTGCCAAGAAGTGCGCAAGCTGGAGAGCAACTTTGATGGGCCAGAGCTCATCCATGTGCTCTGCCGAGATAATGAAGCAGCAGACGAGCTCGCAAGATTAGGCTCTAGTCGGGCGATAGTTCTAACTAGCATATTTGTCGAAGAGCTCCACAAACCCTCGATAAGCCGATAGCAGGATTTGGGTAAGCTAGAGGAAAAGCCAGCCGAGGCGAAAGTTTTTATCATAAACCCTGACTGGACAACTCTGTTTTTGAATTATCTACTTAAAGACGAGCCCCCCGAAGATCGCATACAGGCAGAGCATATCACTCGATGAAACAAAAGTTACATGGTGGTCGGCGAGGAACTCTTTCGGAAGAGTGCCTCCGGAGTCCTGAGGCGCTGTATATCAGAGCAAGAAGGGGGGATCTTCTCAAAGAGATCCACTTGGGAATTTGCGGACATCATGCAGCGTCAAGCACCCTGGTAGGCAAGGCTTATCGTCAAGGCTTATCGTCAAGGCTTCTTCTGGGCCGACTGCTGCATCAGATGCGAAAAACATCGTTCGCACCTGTGAAGGTTGTCAGTTCTTCGCTCGGTAGATACACGTGCCGGTGCAGGAGTTGCAGACTATCCCGATTACCTGGTTGTTTGCAGTTTGGGGGCTCGACATGGTTGGACCCCTGAAGAAGGCACAGGTGGTTTTACTCATCTCTTCGTCGCCATCGACAAATTTTCGAAATGGATCAAGGCTAACCCTGTCGCCACGATCACGACGGCCAAGGCCAAGGAATTCTTCCAGGAAATTGTAGTCAGATTTGGCGTGCTGAATAGAATTATCACTGATAATGGCACGCAGTTCAGGGGCAAAGAGTTTCAAGATTGGTGCAACGAGCTTGGCATCAAAATCTACTTCGCTTCCATGGGGCATCCCCAGAGTAATGGGCAAGTTGAGTGAGCCAATGGCATGGTGCTGCAAGGGCTAAAAGTAAGGATCTTCGATCGTCTCAAGCCATACGCTACGCGATGGGTAAAAGAATTGCCTTCGGTACTCTAGGGGCTGAGAACTACCCCCAACAGGGCTACCGGGCAGTCACCTTTCTTCTTGGTCTAAGGTTCAGAAGCAGTCTTATCGACCGAATTGGCATTCGGATCCCCACGGGTTCGGAGCTACAAGGAAGCCGAGTCGGAGGAAAACCGAAGGGAAGATCTCGACCGATTGGAGGAGGCCAGGGACATCGCAACAATCCAGTCAGCCAAGTATCTCTAGGGCCTGCGTCGCTATCACGATTGGAATGTTCGAGGCCGCGCTTTCTCCAAAGGAGATTGGGTCCTAAGAAGGAATCAGAAGAGCGAGCAGAAACTCTCCCCAAGCTGTGAAGGCCCCTACATCGTCGATGAGGTGACGCGCCCAGGGGCTTACAGACTCAAGCATGAAGATGGTGTGGTTATCGGTAATACATAAAACATAGAGCAGCTACGTCACTTTTACTCTTGAATTATGTACATTAATCATGATTATTATGAATAAAGTTTTTCTTGACTTGCTACTCAATTGATACTTAATTAAGCAGTAAGTTGGGGGCTACACCTCATAGTGTTGCGCATGCGCAACCCTCTTTATGAGTCATTTTTTACTTCTTCCTAACGATTGCGATTGAGCCCGAGTGCGCTAACTCCGAATAGTGAAACTCTGACCCCATAAATGGTGAACTCTAGTCACCCAAAGTGCGTGCCTGGGACAAAGGGCCATGAGCCGATTCCCGATGCCCGAGGGCTAGACTAGCCGGGCAGAGTATTTAAACGAAAGAAGTTAAAACTACTCAAGCAAACTCAAAAATCAGTAAGGAAGAAAGAGTAAACGACACTAAAATTTTATAAAATCAAACATTAGGTCCGAATATATTATTACATTGCATAAATTTTACAGGCAACTAAACCTAAGCGCGGCGCGCGCGGCCTATTGCTTCGATGAGGGCATCCCTTGCCTCAGTAAGACTTGGGATGGCCTCGATCAGCACATCAACATCGGCGACGTTGCAGGCAGTGGCTTCCTATTCCGTGAGCTCGGCCAAGGCGAGCTTGTAGTCAGCCCAAAGTTCGGCGAGGAAAGCCTCCTCGTCGTCAGGCGCTGGCGGTGCCTCGTCTTCAAAGTCAAAGACCAACTCCTCCACTGAAGGAGGAGATGGTGGGACCTCGTTAGCAAGCGAAGAAGAACGAGACAAGGAAGCCATTGAAGATTTGTAGAAGAGGTCGAAGGCTGCCAAGCAGATAAAGATTGGGAAATGGGTGATCGCTTCGTAGAGCGGTGACATCCTTTATACCCGGAGTGTGAAGTTTAATACCTTCAATAAATACTAGCGCGGAAGCCAAGCGGTTCCGTTTAGCACAAGAAGTCAACCAGATGAAAACGAAAGCACGCAAGCATTAATTCAAAGATCTCTTAGAAAACAACAAAGTCACTATGGTTAAGAGTTAATTCCAGAGACAAGAGTTAATTCTAGGTGATAAGGTGGAGTAATTACAACCAAAATTCCACACATACATCACGCAAGACTCAAATCCAGGTTTTCCACTAAAGAGGCGGACGTTTCCTTGACTTCCTTTAAGAGGGCAGCAACTTGATCATCATCAACGGTGCTAGCAAAGCCCTCCTTGACAGCCTCGAGATCCACTCGGGGATACAAGGACTTCACGATTGCCAGAGCCTGGCTAGCACTCGTGGTTGCTATTTCCTGAATGTGGGTCTAGAGCTTGTCGGGCCCCTCTGTCAACCGAAGGATGATGTCATCCTCATTGCTCGGTCTGGCCTCTTCCGGGTTCAAAAACCTCACCATGGCCTTGGAAGCTTCTTGGAACCTGGCACATGATGCCTCTACAGACTCGACCCTCTCGTCAAGGACACAAAATCGAGCATGTGCCTCCTTCCAATATTCTGCAAGTAAGTCAGATTGTCACCGAAGGCACTATAGATGTGAACAAAGGTAAGGACGAGTTGGGGACATACCTTCTGGTTCCCAACCCAGTTTCTCCGAGTTGGTTTGGGCTTGGAGTTCAGAGCTTTTCAGCACCTGGAGCTGCTCCTCAGACGCCTTAAGCTCTTCTTGAAGGCCAGCGATGGTTAAGTCCCGAGCTGCAGCAGGGAAAAGGGTTAGAAGACAAGCAATCAGAATCCTACAACAAGATGGCTAAAGACACTTACCACGGAGGGAGCCCGCTGTTCAAATTTTTCCTCCTCCAGGATTGAACTTGACCTGCTTTTGAAGCTCGGCTTGGCCCTCATTCCGACCCATTCGACCAGCTCGCCTCGGCACGTGCCGGCTTAAGGTCGGCCTCGTGCTCTCGTCGTAGTTTGAGCTTCGGGAGTACCTTCCAGAGGATAGCATCCCTCTTCTCGGAGCAGTCCCCCATGGCCTGAGGATCACAAGGAAGACGATTAGCAAAAGACATACCAACCACCATGGGCAAAGAAGAAGAAGGGGCTAACAAGCTCACCCGGATCAATCTTGCGCTCTCAATAGTGTGGTGGTAAAGCTCCTCCCTCATCTTCTTCTCATCCTTGTTGCCATAAGGCTCCCACTCGTCCTCCTCATTGCATAGTATGATTCGCACGGGAGGCTTGGGGTGAGGGGGAAATTGTGGGAGCTCCCAAGGGATTTCTTCAATGGGGAAGGAGCAGGAGGCGATCTCTAGGGCCATTGGCCTCGTAGTTGGCCCAGGCAGAATGCTCAGCGGCGGTGGAGGCGTCTGGGATTTAGCAGCCACCTTGTCACTCCTGGGTTCGGTCCCGACAGTCAGCAAGGCAGATGGGGTCGAATTCAGATCGACTTCAGCCCTCTCGGGTGAGGAAGTGGCTGGCGAGGCCCTCCTTGCTTGGCCTCTGGCACTCTCATCGCTAGCTCCCCGAGACGACTCGGTTGGAGCATCCATAGGGACTTTGTCCGATGGAACTCTGCAAAAGGAGAAAGAAATCAAGATACAATCCAGCAGATCAAGAGTAATAGTTGACAGGGAAGCTAACCTATCGGACTTCCTTATTTTGACCTTGGATACTCCTCGAGCGGCAGAACCACTCGAGGGAGCATCCAGTTTCACGTTAGACCTGGGACGGGGAGGAGTCGATCGCACCGAGGGCTGAGATACAGGATCCTTGATCGCTGAGCTCCCAAACGCTGGGGTGGTTCTCAGCCTCTCCGATCACGCTTTTTCCCTTCCTTCGCTACTGCCCGCTACTGGCCTTGAGGTGTCACATGAGATGTTGGTTCGCCATGGGCGGTGCCGGGCCTTAATTGTAATTCCCCTGGTCAGGCACGAAGGCATTGGAACCTCCACAGTCCTTGGCCTTTCCCCTCTTGGCACCCGACCCTTTAGCAAAAGGACCGGCAGGCTGCTTCCGCTTAGTGCTTTGGTGCCGGGGAGTGGGAGGAATGGGAGTGTCAGAGAAGAAGGCAATCTAATCCTAAAAAAGGCGGCAAAACGCAGAACCAGTCAGCATTCAGTCAAAGGTTAGCAATAAAAAACTAGCAAATGCAAAAATGCTCACCACAGGAGGAGGGCGCATTGCGCAGAAAGGCTTCGGGCGACCCTTGACTAGGACCGCGGTGCCTGGGGCGAAGAGGTCGTTCATCCGATCGACCAGCACCTCTCTGGGAACAATTTTGAGCACCTCGCGGGTGGGATCATCCACCCGGTGTGCTCAAATCCCAGGTGGATCCTCTCCTTGAGAAGCTATACACGGCGCCGAGCGAAGCTAACAGTAATATCAACTCTGGTCAGACCCGTCTCCTTCAGGCCATTGATCAACTTCAAAAGATCTTCTACTTGGTCCATATCACAGCTTGGAGGGGTCGTGACCCAAGACGCCGAGAATGTGGGAGCGAGTCTGGTGCAAGGGGGAAGAAAAGGATTGGGATTGGACAGTGGAACCACTCCCGATGCCAGCCCATGTTGGAGGTTTTAAAGGGGATGGAGAAGTAAGCCTTCTTCAACCCGTCGCGCAGCTGGAAGCTAGCACCCCCAGCCACCTTAGGAGTATTCTTGCTGGGGCAAGGCTTGATAAGAAATAGGTGGAGGAAGAGGCTAAGATGTGGGTGAATTCCAAGAAACGCCTCGCACAAATGCACAAAGATGGAAATTTGAAGAATGGAGTTGGGATTCAGGTTAATCAATTCAAATTTATAAAAATGGAGATGGCCACGAAAGAAAGCGCTGCTGGGGAGGCCAAACCCGCGCTAGAAAAAAGGTTTGAAAACCACAATCTCATCAGATTGAATGGGGAAAGATTCACCTGCGGCTGGACGCGCGCAGACATCTCCAAAGGAGGAAGAACTCCAGAAGCAACCAACTCCTCCAAGCGTTATACCGTTGTTATTAAAGTAGCCCAATCCTTGGGTGAGGGCTTCACGGGAGCGCTCTGGGAGGAGGAAGAAGAAGACATCTTCGGAAGGGTTTAGCAGCGGCGCAAGATTGGGAAATATGGCGGCAGTTAACCCTAGTGGTGGAGATTGATGCGAAAGTATCTAAACTCAGAAGATGAAGGGGCAAGTGTGTGCAGTGCGCAAAAAGCCTGTTTGCCCGCACCAAACCTCGTATTTATAGGAAGCGACACTGAATTTCACCTTGAGCGGGAAAAGTCGTTCTGCCTTCCATATTTTGTCTGGACCTAACATAGGGTATGCCCTATGATGGGTTGTCAGTTGTGCACCAAAACCGTCGCGCACAAATACTCTTGGGCCAAATTTAGTTTGGGATATGGTACGCCCCATGATGGTCCGGTCGTTGCCGGCGATTTTGCGCCAGGTACCTCTCCGCCACTATCAGAAGGGGCCACGGGTGCCGTAGCACGACAGCCTGGCGAACAGGTGGGCGAACACGCCCATCGCCGGGCGATCATGCCACAGGTGGCGCGGGCGAAAGCGTGGGGATTAGGCCCTGCTGCCAGGCGATCGCGCCGCATGGCAGCCTGGCAAGTGGGTCGGCGATCAAGCCTCGCTGCCGGGCGATAGCGCGACGACTGGTGAGTAGGTGGGCGATCACGCCTTATCGCCAGCGACAGCGCGGCAAGGGCGAGGGGGTGGCGATCACGCCTCATTGCCGGGCGATCACGCCGCGATGAGCTTGGCAAGCGGTAGGCGATCGAGCCTCGCCGCCGCGACGTGCCGCGATAGCCCGCAAGTAGGTGAGCGATCACGCCCTGCTGCCGAGCGACCGTGCCGCGTGGCAGCCTGGCGAGTAGGTGGGCGAACATGCCCATCATGGGGCGACGCCCGCTGTGGTAGCCCGTGAGCGGTGGGCGAGTAGGCCCCGCCGCCGCAATCATGTTGTATGGCAACTGGGCGGCAGTGTGGGCGACAGGCCTGCCGCCGGTGGCTGGGCTACGTGGTCGATCGAAGGAGCCAGAAGGTACTAGGGGGTACATCGGTAGTCAGGCGTGGAGATGTACATCAGCGGAATAGGGGAGCTTTACCCCGAAGTCTTCTCCCCCGACAACCCGTGTCAGAACTATTAAATGCACGTGGCTTCGCTGACGGCATGATAGCTTTTCCTCACATCCTCAAGACCTAACCACCCTATATGTGTCACTTCCCAAAGGATGGGCGGAGTTGGACGATGGTGCCAAGAATGAGGCCAGAGGATGGGGCTATAGCGATTGATGTAATAAATAAAGTGTAATCATTGTGATGTCATCCTCTCACATGCCCGATCCAGCCCGACCTATATAAGGGGGATTCGGTGCATGGGGGCAAAGGGAGAGCGGAGGCGGAAAAAGAGCTAGAAGGAGAAAAAAAGAACGACCAGAGAATTTAGAACTGAAGGAAGCTAAGAGAGAGCATTGGGAGAGCTCAAGTAGAACCCGAGGTGTGGATGGTGTACTTGTAATCCCCCCAAAACACATTAACAAGAGCCGAAGTAGGATGTAAGGCTATTACCCACATCGGGGGCCTGAACCTGGGTATATCGACGTGTTCTTTAATCTTTGTTTGTGCGGATCCCTTGAGAGAGCCCATAGGTGTCCGTCCGTGAAGATCCCCTCTATCGAACCTCAGATCCCTTCGAGGCATAATAGCTGGCTGACGAAAAACGTTGACAAATGCCAATTACCGTATCAAACGGGATTTGGGTACCTTCCGAACCAAGTTGAACTATCATCTTGTGATATGCCTCACGTTAGGTCGACTGCTGGTTACCACATAAGATGGAATCAGATATTACAAGATGTTTTCAGAACAAGGATTTTGAGGGTACATCCCACGATGGACCACCAGCTGTGTACCATGATAATCAGGTGTAGGTACCACTCGAATAATCCATGGTACGCCTCATGACAGGCCAAAAGCTGTGCGCCATGACAATGGGGCACAAGTACCACTCGGCTAAAGCCAACATGAACAAGGGTATGCCCCAAGCTGGGCCGACTGCCAATGTCCTAATAATTGGGCTAGGATACCACTTGGAACAATTATGCACGGAATGCTAATTAAGTCCTCTGCAATCTCTTTACCTACAAAGATGGCACTCAAGACGGAAGGAACCAGTTGGGAAACCATGACAAGAACTGGGAGCACTCAGCATAGAGCACAACTCGGCCAAAGTGCAACCAGAAGGGCAGCATCTCAATCACAGAGCACTCGGGGGATACTATGGAGTACATGAACCCTAGGTATCTACAAGGCAGGCCGAACAGATCATCCAGGAGAGGATGGGCCGGGTCGGCGGCATGAAGATGGATACCACCTGGGTTGCTTCCAACGTGTGTGATAAGAGAACTCTAAAGATAGCAACCGACCTTGTTTAGGTAGGATATGATTATAGTCCTGACCGTTATCATGTTCAGCGGATAAGGAAAGAGATACAATCTCCACCTTGTAACCGATCAGGACTCTCCTTTGTAACTGCACCCCTCTACTATATAAAGGGGGGGTAGGGTAACATCATCATTAGAAGATCATCAGCAATAAGTTAGACACACGTAATCCCAGACACAGGACTAGGGTTTTATCTCCTCCGCGAGAGCCCGAACCTGTATAATTTCTACATCTTGTGTTATCATCGAGTTTGGGTCCAACGCCTAGCCCCGTTTTCATTATTTCCGACAACAAACGTCAACACTCATCTCCATGGGGTATCCCGGTACTATTTGTTCCTAAAAAGTATGGCGGTATATGCATGTGCGTAGATTATCGCACCTTAAATAAAGTCATAATCAAAAACAAATATCCTATCCCTCTTATTGATGACTTATTTGATCAATTAAATGGAGCTCATATCTTCTCCAAGATAGATTTAAAACATGGATATTATCAATTGAAAATTAGGCTTGAAGACATTCCAAAAACTGCCTTTACCACACGTTACGGGCTATATGAATATACCATAATGTCTTTCGGACTTACTAATGCTCCAACCAGTTTTATGTGCCTTGTGAATAATGATGAGGACATCACTCCTTCGGATACATACAACATGACTCCTCAAGATATGCAAGGACCAATTACAAGAGCACGTGCACAATAATTAAACTACCAGGTGAACTCGTTCCTCGCTGCTCATGATTTCTTGGATGGGTTGCTACTAAATTCTTATGATGTCTTGTTGCTTAGGAAAATGGGAGAAGCATCACAAGCTTTCCCGACATCATCCTCAAGTCCAAGTCTAGTTGGAATCAAAGTTGAGCTCAAGTCAGGCTCCAATTTTAGTTCAAGTCTCGTGACAAAGATATCAATAAAATAACTATATCTAGGTCATACGAAGTCCTATTGAGGTGTTCTTAGACTCTACAGAGAATCCCACGATGAGAGATTTCCAATGGAAGTCACTACTACAGAACAGGTGATCACAGACGGTTCGTAAATCCCATCACAGATGGTTTTGCGAACCGTCTGTAACCAAGTGTCAGTGATGCGAAGAATCATTGCAGACGGTTTTTCAACCGTCTGTGAAAATGCTAATCGCAGACGGTTTCATTTACAAACCGTCTGTGATATTTTGTCATCTCAGACGGTGTTATTTACAAACCGTCTGTGATATTGTGTCATCTCAGACGGTTTGAAGTAATAACCGTCTGTGATGTTCTAACATCTCTAACGGTTCTAGTTACTAACCGCTCTGTGATATTCGCCATCTCGCACGGTTTTAGTTACTAACCCGCTCTGCGAAGATTGGAATAACTCAGACGGTTTGAAGTAATAACCGCCTGTGAAGTGTAATATATCACGACGGTTCTTTTCTTGTTATAATCGCTCTGTAATGTTAATTTTGATTTTGTATTGAAATTCAATATATTGGCTAGCCTCGTGATTTGCTAGCCATGCCCTCTCAAACAAAAAGACAAGACTCAAAGATAACAAGCATATTAATTATTATGACATAGATTTACAAAATGTACTCCAATCACATGTCACACAACAACAAATAAGATTTCATGAATCAATGTACACATCAAGCTCATGCATTGCAGAAATCAACCGACATATGTTCAAACTAATTGGATTCGTAAGTAGAGAAATGAAAAATTCACATCACAAGGTTGACAAATATAATGTACGATTAAGTAACAAATTCACAACTCTAATTCGTTAAGCCCTGAGTAGCATCTGCCATTTGACTTTAGGACCTCACGCAGCAGGAAGCTACAAAGTTGTCCTCGAATTTTGAAGGTCACTGCTCCAATGCAGCCAAATAAGATTGCTGCTTATCAATGAGAAAAGTAAAGTCCCGCTGTATATAAATTAATAAGTGGAGAGACATTTGTTGTAAGATTGGCGCACACGCATAACATTGGTCCGCTTGGCACCAAGGAGGAGTGCCATGTTGTGGCAAGCATAGAAACCACATAGGTTAGTTGCCTTTGGCTGCTAGTGGCATTGCCAAAACATAATAGTTTGATTAGTTCCGAAGGAATTATAATGGAGTGTGAAGCATTATTGCATACTATCAGATACCGGAAAGTTTAAAATATGCTTTAGATTGGCTAGACCCTTCTTGTGTGGCCCTCCCATCGATTTGTAGACACCGAACGACGTGTCGAGCAAATCTCGATAGGCTTCAAATCGTGGGTGCCGCCCTTTTTGAATCAAGATAAATTACTCGGTTCGCCTCAAGATAATTACGTAGTAGAACCCAAAGAAACCTACACAAGTATGTCGTCATGGTCATCGAACCTAAGTTCGAGGTGAGATATATAGTAGAAATCAACGGTATATATAGCATTTGGACGAAGCACTTACCCCGGTTGTAGGGTACAAGTATGAATTTTTGTTCAATAAGTATGCATTACTTTTTCCACGCATCAGAGACAAATTGTTTATTTTCATCAATGGTTTGCTTGGACATTATGTGTGGTCGGCGAAACCCACCGATTCTTCCCTTGCTATTGCTTCGTGGATCATGTGTCTACATATACAAAATCAAGGACTATATATATGATATTTATCGATGTGTGAGAATTGTAGACAAAGTGATTGCACACACTTACATTGTCCAAAGATCTTAGGAGTGAGGCGCCGAGCGCTTTGAGGTTGTATAGATCGAAAATGTCGGTGAAGCCGACCACGAAGACGCCATCTAAAGACCGTGTAAGAAATACTCCTCACGGAAGGTCACGGAGATACTACATCTGCAGTGCCGCCCGGCTTGTTAGCTTGTTTTAGGTACCAATTTTGCAATCTAACGCAGCTAATGAAAGCGCTCTCTGCGCTTCTTCGGTACAAATGGTTGGCCCAAATTAATTGCCGCACCAATGGGGCAAGCGGATAGTCCCGAGTGACGGGTACATTTCGATTTGCCCTTGCTCGTGGTGGCCTGCAACCAAGGTTCGCTTTGCACAGAGATGATTTGGCCCTAACAAAGAGTAATGGTCTCTGCGGGACGGGACACGATAGCCGATTTGGTCGGCTTGTTCATTGCATGGCATGGCTCGTAGTGTTGGTAGCTCCGGCACATTATGTGGTGCCTTTGGGACCTGCTTGTACCTTGGTGCTCCTTGGCAAAGGCCGAAGGAGATGTCCTTCTTGGGCCATCGATGAACAAAGTGCGATGGCATCCCCTAGTGTGACGATCTCGCATTCGGGGAATTCCAGCGTGATGGCCTTGAACATTTCGTGTACACCATCGACCTGTACCTTCGCGTGGCCCGGGTGTAAAACATGACCGTGCACTAATGCCCCTGCACTAGATGGATACGCTTGTCCCCAAGCAGCCTGCAAGGGAACACAGCCGTTGGCAAGCCTCACTTGCAGATTGCACGGCATGGGCATGTCATTATTAGGAGGAAATCTGCTTCATCCACCTCTCGCCTCAGGGAGGATGCGAATCGCTTTCAAGGTTGGTTGGGGTGACTCGCACTTGTGCTTCTTGGGTTATCACCGCCGTCTCGCCTTGCCTCACCACCCTTTGCTCGAACCTTGCCTCAAGGCTTCAGAGTGCCATCGAATTGCGCCTAAGTCTTTCCTCAACCCTTTCCTCAATGAAGGCTACTAGTTCTTCCTCATGCTCACTTTTGCTTCTCTTCCTACTGCACGTGGGTCGAGTCCTCCGGGAATCCCAATTTCAGGAACGAAACACCTAGGCCTCTGCACGACCCGTGCTCCTTGTTTCCCAAGGCCGGAGAGTATGTCTTTCTCTCTGCTCAAGTGAAAGAGCCCCGGGAAGATTCCGTGCTCAACGATATTAGGCGCTGGGACACCGCCTCATCACCGGGTTTGCAAAGGACACGCCGCCCGGTGTGCTTGTGACTCGCCTACCTGGGCCGAGCACGCGGTGCACGACGAGGCAAATGGTGGCGCGACTTCGCTCGATCGCCTCGTTGTCCTCCTCATCCATTGCGCCATCTTACCCGCTGCACTCCAGCTTGAGCCGAGTCTGTGGGTGTGTGTTACGTGATCGAATCGCCTTGTGAGCCGCGCTTTGTTGCATGAACTCTTCCGCCGTCTTCAATCAACAAATTGCTTCCAAACATCCTCGAGATGAACCCGTATTTCGAATGGAGTTATTTCCTTATTGACTAAATTAGCAACAAGGACGCCTTGAAGTTCTTCCACGCCTTTCCCGCCACTAGCAAGGCGCATCGTCAGAGTGCAAAGCTTGGCATCTTGTGGAACCCGAATGACGCGAATATTTCTATCACCGTGTTATTGCGCCTCATCTGCCGCCTTCCATGATGGATAGGTGATGGGGACCCGTTCACGCCAACGATCCCACACGGGTCCTAAAGTCGCAACAAATTTCGGAGGAGCGGGGCCCCATCACGGACGACCGTCGTGATGGTGTATCGGCTTTGAGGCCTTTACTAAGCCCTCTTGCATCGCTACTGCTTTTTCACGCTATGATCATCGATCCCATCGGTGGTACGCTACGATCATCGATCCATCGGTGGTACGTTGGACGCCATCTTGTTAGAAAAGATGCGAGTATAAGAGCAAGATTTTATTCATTATTACTTCTAAGTGCATATTTATACCCATATATATATGTATATATATATGGGCAAATATGTGGTGCAAACCACCCTTCCGGTGAAAACTCCGTGAAAACCAGCCTTAAAAGTTGCGAAAAATTCTCAAAAAATTACCATGTGTACGGGAGGTGAGCTTCTACAATCCCAATTCTCAAAAATTACCATATGTACCAAAGGACAATCCAGTTCAGAAAGACCGTTGATTCCAAATCAAATCAAGTCACATAATCAGACATAAAAAAGGATAGTATATCACTTATACAAAGAAGAACAAAAGCCAAGTTGAAGTTTTAGACACAATAATCTAAATAAAGTTTGAATCACGAGGATAATCACTAACTACCCAGATTAGTATTGCCTCATTCAACTAAATCATCATCGAAAGCAAAGATAATAGAACAAAAACAAGCTTCCAGATCAAGAAATATGCACCACTAGCTAAATCAATAATTTCATACGTACATATGTCCGCGTTCAAGGCTTAAGTCACTTCATTAATAGTCGATTCATGTAGTAACCCTAATTTCTTCACAGAGCAACACCAAGATCTCACCAAAGAAGAATCAAGTGGAGAACCGAATTGAAAGTACTCACCGATCGATGGAGAGCGGAGACACCACCCTGGGGAGGGCGCCGACGAGGGGGGAGTGCGCCGCCGACGGGAGGGAGGGCGCCGACGAGGGGAGGGGGCCGACGAGGGAGGGCGCCGATGAGGGAGGGCGCCACG
Source organism: Guadua angustifolia (assembly GCA_036346375.1). NCBI lineage: Eukaryota > Viridiplantae > Streptophyta > Magnoliopsida > Poales > Poaceae > Guadua > Guadua angustifolia. Next base: position 183,704 of record JAYEVE010001044.1, on the reverse strand, counting down.
ACGGGGGAGGGGGCCGACGAGGGAGGGCACCACGACGGGAGGGGGCCGAGGAGCTAGGGTTGCAATATACTATGTGCTGGACTTGGTGAAATGGCGTATGCTGATTTATTGAGGGCGCGGAAGACCATTCTGCATTTATTGCGGATGAACTGCTCAGAAAAACATGTTTTCCTAGACGGTTCGCTGATTAAACCGTCTGGGAAAATCGCTCCCACCTCGATCTTTCTCTCAGATTCCCGTGTGTGATTGTCGATTTTCGCCAAGGCATCTCAAGAATTAATACATGGTCATCTATATAGAGTTGCTCAATTTTAATCAATACATCCCATTAATTAATACATGTCTCAGATACACCGCTTAATTTTAATCAAAATTAGCCCTTCGTGATGATCAACACGTGCGTAGCTAGCTTCCTCAAAGTTGGTCTTCCCGGATTGTTACGCCTGCATTCAATAGGAGGCAACTCATCGAACTGATTGTATTCTTCCTCATCCACCACATTCTCGACTCGACAATTCTCCTTTTTCCTTGAAGAACGACATGTCGCCGCTTGTTGGCCGGTCGGTTACATAGAAGACTTGAACAACTTGGTTGGCGAGAACGAATGGTTCCTCTTGTATCCGAGACGCTCGAGGTCCACGCCAGATGCCATACTTGTCAACCTTGACGGGTCAGAGGTTAACCCAACAAAGACCAAATAAGGGATCTTGAATAGCACATAGTCAAGCTCCCAAATTTCCTCAATAAACCCATAATACGAAGCTCCTCATTGATCCAAATGTATTAAGTGCATCGATGCGAACACCGCTGTTCTGGTTTGTGCTCTTCATGTCCTGATTTCTTGTGTAAAATGTGTACCCATTTAAGTCATATCCTTTCCATGTTACAACTGTAAAAGCTGGCCCTTTTGCCAACCATGTCATTGCCTCACCAAATGGGTCGCCGCTCCTTGAACCATCTGTTGAAGTGAAGGTTATGCTGTTTGATGATCCAGTACTCCGGCCGCGTCGGATTCTCTTGCCGAAGCCAATTCTTGTGCTCGTCGATATAAGGGGCCACAACAGCCATGTGTTGCAGAACTGTGAAATGGGCTTTTGCACAGGCAACCGTGATCAGCGTGATTGCTTTCCTTCCGATGGTCCCGATGCCTCGAGCCTTCCTCATGGCGGATCGAGGCACACCTATCGGTTCGACCGAGCCATGTAATCCACGCAGAATTCGGCGACCTCTTCGCTTGCATAACCTTCAATAATGCTACCCTCCGTCGAGATCGACCAGACGTGACGACTTCAGAATTCCCATGTACCTCTCGAACGGGTACATGCTACGGAGGAACACAGTTCAAGACATCTTTATCTCCTCACAAGGTGAACAATGGATGGACCATGATATCAAAAACGACGGGGAAATACATCTCAAGATTACATAGAGTCATCACCACCTCGGCTCCGCAGAGCATCAAGTCCTTCGATCGATGACCTTCGAGCAATTGTGTTAAAGAAATAACACAAATTTGTGATTGTCTCCTAACCTTGGTCAGAAAATACTTCTAATTGCCACAGGAGCATCTGTGTCATAAGCATATGGCAATCATGGGACTTCATGCCGCTTAAACTCAAATCGCTCATCGAAACAAGTCTCTTCAAAGTTGGACGAGTAACCGGATGGAACTTTCACACCATGCAAGCATTGGCACAGCCTTTCTCTCAAATTTGGACAGAGTGTAACTAGCGTGCTCGCAGATGTTCGGCCTTTTTCGCCTCTTTCGTGCTAACTCAGTCCGATGCCCATATCAACCAAGTCAAGCCGCATTGATACCGCCCTTTGTTTTACCCTTAATGATCAGTAAGAGACCAATCAAGCTATCGCAGACATTCTTCTCTACGTGCATTACGTCAATGCAGTGCCGAACTTCTAGATGCTCCCAATAAGGTAGGTCCCAAAATATTGATCTCTTCTTCCACATGCTTTTCTCACGGGTCCTCGATTTATGTCCCTTCCCTAGCACAACATCCAACTTCTTAACCATATCATGAATGTCTGACCCACTTAAAGCCTTTGGCGCTAAAACGTCTTCGGTTGTGCCGTTGAATTGTTTCTTCATCTTGCGGTATGGGTGATTTCTCCAAAGGAACCTACGGTGACGCATGTACACGGTTTTGCGTGAGTGATTCAGCCATACACTCTCGGTGTCATCCAAGCAGTGTGTACATGCTTTGGCTCCTTTTGTACTCTGCCTTACAAGCGAGTTAGCAAGGGCAGGATAATCATTTATGGTGCGTAACAATAGGCAGCAAAGTGAAGCACTCTCGCTTTGTGAGCATCCCATACCGCACCCCAGAGCCCACAATGTGTTCAGATCTTCCACCAATGGTGCTAGGTACACATGAATATCATTCCCTGTGTTGCTTAGGGCCTTCGATGAGTAGAGACATCAATATGTACTTTCGCTTCATACACAACCAAGGAGGAAGGTTGTACACACGAGATTTACAGCCAAGTGCTATGACGGCCGCTCATGTTACCGAAAGGATTCATTCCATCTCAGACTAATCCGAACCTTATATTCCTCGGATCCGCCGCGAATTCTTCAAACCTCCTATCAATGTTTCTCCACCGAGTTGAATCGCCAGGTGCCTAGTCATTCCATCGTTTACGCCATCCGAAAAGCCATCGGGCAATTTGGCCTCTTTTGGGTTCGCAAACAACCGCTTCAAACGGGGAATTATAGGCGATACCACGCCACCTTAGCCGGAGGTCCTTTCTTCACCTCATCACCCGATCTATCTTTACGCTTGTACCTGGATGCGCTGCAATAACGGCATACATGCAAGTTTGCGCATCGCTTATGTGACAGATACAATCATTCGGACAGCATGTATTCTTTCTACTTCCATTCCCAAGGGACAAAGAACCTTTTTGGCTTTGTAGGTCGTTGTTGGCAACTCGCTTCTCCGAAGCATATCCGCTAATGCACTCCAACAATGCTCGTGAAACTCTTGTCGACCACCCGTTGCTTGCCTTTAATTTCAGCAATTCCAAAGACGGACGACAATCTTGTGTATCTAGACTTGCAACCCGGGAACAAAGGTTTCTCCGAGTCGCCCATCAAGCTCTGGAATTTTACATAGTCCCGCCATCACAGCTTCCTTCGCATCCCGTGAGCATCCGATCCAGATTGTCATCGAAAGTACAATGATATCATCCAGAGTATCATCGACTTCGTCCACCATGCCAAGATTACTTGCTCTCTGATAATCTGCTTCTTCACCGCGGATCGTCCAACAAGTATATCCCTTTGAAACCTCATAGAATCAAGTGTGCTTCAATCATACTGGTTTCAAACATCCGGAGATTCTCGCAATAACGCATGGACAAGGCATAAATTCCACCCCTTGTTCGACATATCTACCTCTCGCAGCTCTTCTAAAAGCGGAGACACCATTAATGTACTCGATGCTCGACGGTTCTCAAAGATACATCCAAATTTTCGTCCATCTACGCAACATATGTAACAATAGTTAAATGACGAATTTAGGTCATAACGCATAAATGGATACAACAAGCTAGATCTAGGGGTGTCCACTCTGAGTTTCTAAATAATTACCCACCTTTGCCACCGGGTTACACATATGAGGCATAAATGGGTATCCACACCAAAACCATCTATTCTTGAAGCTAGCTCTAATTTGCCCAAACAGTTCCCTACTAGAACACAACTTCATTTCCCAAGCTGCAATTCGTCATTTAACTATTGGAATTCAGATTAGAAGCAATTACTAACCTTGATGACCAAGAGCACAAGGATCTGCAATAAAATCACCAAATATAGGGTCTCTTTCGCAAGGAACGCCTCAATCGCATGCGCAGCTCTCGAGACGGCCGAGGAAATGTTAAAGAAACAGAGACGACGGTCAAGGAGCTCTCTAGATAAATATCGCAGACGGTTTTATATAAAACCGTCTCGAATGTCTACATCGACGGCTCGCAGCTAACACCGTCTGCGAATGATTATCTCGCACGGTTTTGGGTAAAACCGTCATGATATCATTATAGATCACAGACGGTCTATAGATGGCACCGCTCGTGATAAATTCTCGACGGTTTTAGTCAAAACCGCTCATGATGTCACATCATCCACGACGGTTTTTGACTAAAACCGTCCGCAATGATGACCCTTCGCCTTCTGACCGGTACTTGATCGTCGCTGCGTCGCCCAATGCAACCGCAGCTGTCGCAAGTGATCATATCCCTTGTCTTCCCAATGCTAGTGCATTGCCTTTTAAGAACCATCACCCAGGCGCCACCGCCTCCATACCAAAGAACGAGAGCAAGACCCTAGAGCCATGAGCAACACACCAAAGAACTCTCGTTGCTTCCACCCCACCGACGCCACCGCCACCTCCACCTCCAACCATACCCGCGGCATGACCAAGCGCGATGACAAGGGCGCTCTGTGGTGCCATCTCCACGGCTGCTGCCTTCTTCCGGCCGCCTCGCCTCCACCAAGCCCCTCCCCTGACGCCTCGCCTCCACCCACGGGCAGCGTCGGCGCCAGCCTCCTCCGCCTCCCCCAGAGCGTTGGGCGCCGCAGGCCTCCTCCTCCTCCGATGTAGCTACGACTCGTCGGAGGGCTATCGCGACGGTGGGAGCCGAGGATGACCCGGATCGAGCGGCTCGAGCGAGGACCCGGACGGCCGCAGTGAGGACTCCGTGGACTCCGACCCCACTCCGGCTTCCTCCGACGACGAAGACGAGGCGTAGCAAGCTAGCTAGCTATATAGCAGTGATCTGTTTTAGTTAAAGTATATATAGTACTAGTCGATCTTTTGTAATGCTTCTTATATATAATGCAATCTATAACGCTTTTGTAATGATCTTATGTATATAATGCAATCTATAATGCAAGAATTGTTAATTATAATGCAATCTATATAATCCAAGATTTTTTTTGTATGGCGCGCAGTTGCTGTGATTTCAATGTATGATCACAGACGGTTCGTGGGTAAACACGTCTGTGATGACGAAATATCACAGACTAATTTATCCACCAACCGTCTATGAAGTTGTTCCTAACATCCCAGCCGGTTTGTAGCTAAACCCGTGTGTCATACTTCACGAATCACAGACGGTTTGATCTACAAACCATCTGTGATATGCCCGAACAAAATCACAGACGGTCTGTATTTGAAACCGTCTGTGATAATTAGGTATCGTAGACGGTTTGATCTACAAACCGTCTTTGATGTGCCCGAAAAACATCACAGACGGTTTTCTCTTAAAACCGTCTATGATGATGTGTCTAATATAACCCCTTTTGTAGTAGTGAGTGGTTTTACATTCAAACTCCTTCTGGATAGACTGGAATCATCAAAACAATATGACATACAGAATCTGACAGGTGCTACGACACCTCCACTTGGGCCCAAAGGCCTTGTACGACCTAGGGTTGCACGGACACCCCTTGGCCCGTGTATTTGGAGTAGGGCTGCACCCCAAACCCTAGCCGCCACCCCTCTCACGTATTAAAACTTCGTAGCCGTCATTGTTATGCTTCGGGGTTTTGCTTAGATTATTCTGCTATCGCAGTTTCGCTGTTCTTCGATTTGTGGAACCACAAATTCGTGTGTTTAATACAATTTGCAATTGAGATTGCTTCTTTTTTTGTTCTTGCTCGTGTTCTCGATTTGCTTGCAGGAACTAGCCTTTTGGGCGAGGTCAACCGCGTCTTGGCACGGTTGATAACCAACGGAGCCGTGGTGTTGCGATTGCAGGTTTTGTTCGACTCTGATCGGAAGTCCAGAGCGTTTACGTCGAGTCCTCCACCAATCGAAGTTATCGCTCACAGCCGGAAGATCGGGCCCGTGTCGCATCAAATAAGGTCTTTACGGAGTACTTAGATAAGTTCGTAGTAGTTTTCATTAATGACATCCTTATCTATTCCAAAATGAAGAAGATCATGCATAGCATTTGCGTATGGTTCTTGAAAAACTCCAAGAACATAAACTTTATGCAAAATTCAAGAAATGTGAATTCTGGTTAAAGGAAGTTGCATTCCTGGGGCATATTCTTTCAGAAGGAGGAATTTCTGTTGACCCCAGTAAAATTCAAGCCATTCAAGAATGGGAACAACCCAAATCTGTTCCCCAAATCTGAAGTTTTCTCGGTTTAGCGGGATATTATCGCCGCGTTATTGAGAACTTCTCCAAAATTGCTCGACCATTAACGTAGTTATTAAAGAAGGAAAAGAAGTTTGAATGGACATCAAAATGTGAAACCAGTTTTCAAGAATTAAAGAAAAGATTAATCACAACACCTGTACTTGTGTTGCCTGATGTCCATAAGGATTTTGATGTCTACTGTGATGCATCGCGACACGGTCTTGGGTGTGTACAGATGCAAGAATCCCGAGTGATAGCATATGCTTCTAGACAACTCCGTCCTCATGAGCAGAACTATCCTACCCATGATTTGAAATTAGTAGCCATGGTTCATGCTTTAAAAATTTGGCGTCATTACCTCCTTGGTAATCGATGCAATATATACACAGATCACAAGAGCTTGAAGTACTTTTTCACACAACCAGACCTGAATCTTAGACAAAGAAGATTGTTGGAGTTGATTAAAGACTATGACCTTAGCATCAATTACCATCCTGGTAAAGCTAATGTTGTGGCTGATGCCCTTAATCGGAAACTCCATTGTATCTCCATCTCAACCTATACTGATCAATCGGAATTGCAAAAAGAATTCCAAAACTCAATTTTGGAATTGTTGAGAAGGGATTTCTGGCCGCATTAGAAGTACAGCCAACTTTAAAATTTCATAACAAAGCAAATTTCACGACTTAAAGATGAAGCCATCATCAAAATCCGAGAAGAAATGAAACAAGGTGTTGAATATGAATTTAAGGAAAGTTCGATTTAAATATTTATGTACAAGAAGCAAATCTATATTCCAAATGATTCGAGCTCAAAAACTTGATCTTAAAAGAAGCTCATGAATCACCTCTTTCAATCCATCCCAAGAGTACAAAATGCACCAAGATCTCCGACAGGAGTATTGGTGGCCCCAGATGAAAAAGGATATCGCCGCTTATGTTGTAATTTGCGACGTATGCTACTGAGTCAAAGCCGAGCATCAACGATCTGCTGGACTTCTCTAAGCCTTAAAAATCCCCGAATGGAAATGGGACAACATAAGTATGGATTTCATAACTAGACTACCAAAAACCAAAAAAGGGAATTACTCTATTTGGGTAGTTGTTAACCGATTGACTAAAGTGGCTCACTTTATACCAGCCAAGACCACCTATTCTGGAGATAGGCTTGCTGAATTGTATTTGGAGAATATTATTCGTCTTCATGGTTTCCCAAAGACCATTGTCTTTGATCGCGGTTCCCAGTTTACATCTCGTTTCTGGGAAAGTTTGCATGGTTTTTTGGGGACTGAGTTAAATTTTAGTACTGCTTATCATTCACAGACGGATGGACAAATAAAAAGAACAAATCAAATTTTAGAATATATGTTAAGAGCCTATGTGCTATCATATAGCACTAATTGGGAGAAAAGCTTACATTTTGCATAATTCTCGTATAATATTAGTTTCCAAGCTAGTCTCCAAATGTCACCTTTTGAAGTACTTTACTAAGAAAGTGCGAATCCTCTCTTTGGTCCAAGTGGGAGAAAGAAAATTCTTTGGACAGAATCTCATCCAAGAAGCTCAAGAACAAGTAGAAATAATTAAGAGTCGATCGAAGGAAGCCCAATCTCACCAAAAGAGTTATGCTGACTATCGTCGACGTAACCTTAGCTTTGAAATTGGTGATTTTGTCTATTTGAAAGTCTCACCACTCCCAGGAGTTCATCGTTTTCAAATCCGTGGAAAGCTAGCTCCTCGTTATATTGGGTCATATCAAATTCTTGAGAAAATGGATGAAATGGCATATAAACTGAAATTGCCACCGCAATTATCTGAAGTCCACAATGTCTTTCGCATATCCCAACTTAAAAAGTGTCTTCGTGTTGCTAATAAACTAACATATCTAGAAAACATTGATCTACAACCTGATCTATCCTATCGAGAACATCCAATCCATATTCTTAAAGAGGCAGAAAGGCACACAAAGAACAAATCTCACAAATTGTTGAAAGTCCAATGGAGTTACCATTCTGAAGATGAAGCTACATGGGAGTGTGAAGATCTTCTACAAAAAGAATTCCCTGATTTCTTTTAGCCCTCGCAAATTCTCAAGGAAGAGATTTCCATAAGGGGGTAGATCTGTAATGATGAAAATATATTAAGGTAAGAAAATTTAGTAAAATATTTAAATAAGTTTAATTTGAGTCCTTCTTGGTTTTTCTGAATTTTCTTGGATTTTCCTATTTTTCTTGAATATTTTTAGAAAGGAAAACTCTTCCCTTAATTATTTAACAATGGAATATGTAAGAAGAAAAGAGTTGTAAAATAATAAAATGAGAAAAATTCCTGAAAATCCTTGTAATTATACAAGACCTTGAAATTTAAAATTTTCAAGTCATGTCCAAGCAATAAAAGATGAAATGAAAGGAGAATAAATAAACTTTGACTAATAACAAGGACCATGTTAGATTTTAATAAAAATATTCCCTCATAAATTTGATGTGAAAATTTTGAAATTATCTTTATTCTGGCCGCTATATCTACAGTAAAACTTTTAAGATATAATCATTACATTTGTTATTTCTAAAATTCAAAACAGAAAAACTGAAAATCTGAAAATGCAAGTGTCGAATTTTAGTAAATAAACAAAATTGAAGTTTAAATTTTTAGAGTAGACAATTATGGAAAAATGGAACTCTCATAAAAATTTCAAAAATTTTAAACAAGATATGGACACTTAAATAAATCAAAATCAGAAAGTTTGAATTTGAGCACTGACTTTGTCAGAATTTTTGCAAATTCTGTGATGAACAATATTGTCTGAAAATTTTACAATATAGAGAAAACCATCGATCCATCACACAGTAAAATTCTCATAAATTCTTGGACAAGATAGCTAATGAAACCGTTGAACCAAACCAGGCTTGGCTCGCAGAAAACTTGAAATTTGCTTCTCATTGCCTCTATCACGCTGGCCGGCATCGTGCATGGCTCCACTAGTCACGAGAAGGCCGCGTCTTCCTCCTCTCTAGACTGAGCTCCCCACGCACGCATCGTGATCATTTCGTCGCCTGTAGCTCGTGCCACCGTTGCAATTCGAGTGCATGGGCCGATGTAGGACGTAGGTGGTGGTGTGGGTTTCGGGTGCATGGGTAGACTCACATGGTGCAGAGGGGGCCCTGAATGTGGTAACTAATCCCATCAGTGTTGAAACCTCATAGGATAGTACTGGGTTTAGACAAAGCACTTTGGACAAAGCTACGTTATGGTCACTCGCTTTTATGGTGTATGATTATATCTTGTGGATAAAATGTATAACCTCTCGCAGAATGTCAAACTTATTCAATAGCCGCACTCACTAGATTGAGCAATGCGCAGAATTACAAATAATCTGCTAGATTTAATAAAACAAATTTGGGATTGGAGACAAGGTGCTTATGAAAATATGGAAATTGATTTAAGGTTGTGAGTCGTATTTATTTGGGAAATAATCGAGAAATTATTTATTCTTATTTATTTGTTTTATCGTTATTTCAATCTATTTATGCTATTCTTTTATAAATGATGCTTTGTTGCAAAATAGTCAATTCAATCATTTATTTGGAATAAGTCATGCATATAGTATAATAGACTTACATTCATGCACAACTTATTGAGTGCTTTATGTACTCATCCTTGCAACAACAAATCACCAGCTTGGAGAGGAGTTTACACATGCACTACTACAGAATAGGTCATCACCGCCGTTCGTCCACGCCATTATCGCTTGTTATGGGCGCCGCAGCGATTGGTCGGCAAGGATATTGGTTATCACTTACCGCTCAGAACCCAAGTGATAATAATATATCATCACCGGTTCATTATACAACCGCAATGATATTAGACTATCTCTCCGGTTTACACTAGCATCCGGCAAGGATACTCAATTATCTCTCGCGGTTCAACCTAGAATCCCAAAGGATATATGTATATCTCGCCGCTTATACGATTTAACCGACAAGGATTCGTAGATATCAACGCTTTCCTTGAGACTAAACCGCAAGGACAACCATTTGAATAAGGTTCAAATTCAATACATATGAGGACTTACAAAAACTCTTTTTTGTAAGTCCTCATATGTATTGAATTTGAACCTGCAATTTTATACATAGGTAGAGTAATCTATGAAGTACATCTACAAAAATTTTTCAAAGTTTTCGTGACTTTTATTAGTTGGTGTGCACGATGTGTACACGGGAAGGCCTGTGTGCACATGATATGTTGCCTTCAAATATATAGTATATGAAGCGTCGTTAGATCATAATTAAAATATATTAAAGCATCACAATATTTAGTTTTTACAATTAATAGTCTGTTCACAAATGTAGTGTGAGTACATCTCGCTCACTTTAGATCGAAGCTTCCGTCGTGGAACTCGCCTTTGGATCGATGACCTGTTCACAATGAATCCAAATGATATGCTCTTGAATTGCTAAAATTTCTTTCGACAAGAATCGATTGGTTCTCACTTGGAGCGTCAAGTTATTGAAGAAAAGAGAAATTTAATTAATGATGATAGATGTTAAATGAAAGAAAAGTAGGCATGAATGTGTAATTATATACCATGTCTTCAAGATAGCCGACACTCTTCATGACAATTGCATGTAAATTTGTACATACGTAGTATGCGATAAACTATTTCCGGTCCTGCCTCATGCATGGAAAGTCTCATTATTACTTTGAAAGTTGTCTCAGAGGGAAGATGCGGACCACCTTTCTTGCAATACCGTGAATGCTACTGTGAATGATTTTAAATAGTAATTAACCTTAAATACAATAGAATAAAATATTACTAGAGCAATAACGAACGATCGAAGTTTACTTGCTCATCATCTTCCAAAAATTATGTTCATACTCACGAAGTTCTTTTCTCAACGAGTCCAAGACATAAACCTCGCTAGCTTCTAACTCGATGACGAGGAGGACCCAAAGGATAACTAGACATATATGTTAACACACCTATTAGTCCCACACCGTGTCACGCAAAAATAGTAAAACAATATTAGAAGTAGGGTAATACGATCGAAAGTTATAGGGTACAAGTACGGAGGTTTTCTTTCACTTGAAGAAAGTCTTAAATAAATAGTCTTCAACAAACTTTGGGTCATCACGACGAAGTTTCGTTAACAAGCCCCGGATCGAGAAATCCTAAAGCTTCATCCTTATTTTTGCACATAATTGTATCTCCATTCTACATATGTAAAAAAGAAGTTAGACATACAATTGAACGGTAGAAGAATATACAATAATATAAATAGAGACTTACAAAGTCCACAGCCCGACCCAAAGGACGCCCGTGAGCATCCGCCGGACAACATATACAATTCGCAGAACTCTAACTGTAACATGCCATCCCCATTGTGAAAATCCGAATCTTTGTATTTCACCGATCGATCCCACATACCCTCTTGGCACCGCTGCATGTAATAATCGATGGACGCTACCGCAATTTTGTTGTTAGGTTCTCTAAATCTTTTGGGGAGCCATCGGTTGCCCCTTAATGTACTTCCAAATTAGACCTAGCTCGAATTACGACGTTGTTCAAAGAAGATCTTTTTGAGCTTATGACATCGACGCCAAAGACTAGCCATCTTCAAGTTTTGCTTTCGAGATGCGCCGTAGTCCCACATTTCCGGGTCTGAAGCCCGCCTGTCTCTTTGGCTTTTGCCATACTCAAGAAAAACTCTGCGATTAGCATCGACTTTAGTCTTCTCGGGTGATGGCACCTTTTGAAGTGAGATGTTACCTCGGCCTTCGCTTGTTTTTTTGCGTGCTTTCTTCACCATATCGCTTGTAATTTCTTCCGAGGTCAGGCCGCCTTTCACAGATGACCGAGATTTGGTACAAGACGATGCGGACTTCCGAGATGGTGCCGATGTTCGACTCTTCTTATGTGCCTACCGAGGAGTTGGACTTTTCTCGGCTGGTGCCGAGGAGGAGTTGGACTTTTTCTCGATGGTGCCATGAGGACTTGGACTTTTCCGGCCGGTGCCGCGGAGGAGTTGGTCCTTTGTGGATGGTGCCGGCGGAGGAGTTGGACTTGTCCTAACCGGTGCCGCATGCGGAGGAGAGTGCGGCTCATCATCATCGTCGTGTGGAGAGTGCGGCTCATCATCATCGTCATCGTTGTCGGCCTCATCGTCCGAAAGCGAACATAATCAAGCTCTTGCGCCACGCGAGGAAGCCATGCACGCTTTCTCCAAGTTTGTTTTTTCCGCCCTCGCCAGAATCTCTACCTCCATTTTGCGATATTGTCGGACTACACTGTCTACTTCGACCCTAGCGAATCCCAGCGGTATTGGGCGGCAGTGCAGAACCTACGAGGAGGCGCATGGCCAAGCCCTGCCATCACCACCTTGATGGTAATGCCATGTGCGGACAAATGCAGCTTGCACGGTGTCGGTTCTGGTGATGTCATCCATCGAAAATGGAGTCGATGTTCTCTCGAATCGCTTTGGACGCAAGCAATGCTCTTAAGAACACCGTGATCGAGGTTCGAGGGTCACATCGAGTGGTGGTCGTGAGCTCAGAGCTTCAGATCGCTTGCTCCACAACTTGATCCAGCCGCGCTTCTCTTCCTCTAACGCCTTGCCACAAAGATCTTGTATTTGACTTTGCGCTCATATTCTCTTATTCTTTTCTACCGCTTGTACGACAATGTGTCATCCGGGAAGCCTTCTTTCCACGGCACCAAACCAACTCCTCGGTGCGCCAGATGCTCCTCGTTACCCAGGCAGCAAATACCATCATTCTCCTTCGTGGAATGAAAAGCCCTTGGGAAGACTCCGTGAGCATCCGATATTTTCTGCGACACCTCCCGGCTCTATCGCCCCGGCTCAAGCTGCCATCTTCGAGATGAAGTCCTCCCAAGCAACCAAAGGCTTTGATCGCAGAGTGAACTCCGCCGTCAGCAGAGTAACGCCTTGAGGATTAGCTCTTGTTCGCGCCTATCCCATGCAGGTATTTTCTTCACGTAGCCACCAGTGCCTAGTGTGTGAGGGTACATATTCTTATCCGTGTTAGCCTTGTTCTTCTGACTCACTGTCTGGGCTTCTTCAGAATTCCTGTACTCCACAAAGTCCTTCTAAAATTCTCTTATCTTTGGTAACATGTTAAAATTTGGCGTGACATTCTTCTTCACATAGGTCTTATTCAGCTGAGTCTTCCAATTCTTCCAGGATGTGCACATGATACCTAGTGCACGTTTCTTTGCAACCAACTCTGACCCTTGGGGGAAATGGAATACTTGTTTTAGCTTGCCCCATAGCGAGTCCTTCAGGTCATCGGGAACATGAAATTTTTCATTGGAAAAGTTGGACACGCAGTACTCCATGATCAATGAAGAAGAGGAGCGCGAGGAAGCCTATGGACAGTGGTACGCGAAAGAAGACAAAGAAGAACCAAGTCCCAAGTCCATTTCAAGCGAGCATGTCTCATCATGGCTTCGCTCTCGGTGTCTTAGACGCTTCTCGTGACACCCATGCTTTTGAACTTGCAGGGCTTATTTTTTTTTAAACACATACGCTTTTTTGTCAACAAAATATACATACACATAAAATTAGATCAAATTATTATCGAAGTTAAAACAAGAGAATACCGCAAGTTTAAACTCTATAAACTTGTCAAATTTTCTTTTGTAACTCTCAGATATAATGAATCTTGAAATTTCATACAACCGCTTACTATTACAATTAGTGGCACAACTATGAACTAAATGAACTACAACTACTTACTATTACAATTAGTGGCACAAAACAAATATTTACAACACATGTATACATCTTTACTTAAACAAATATTTACAACACATGTATACATCTTTCAAGAAGATATACAAAGCACCAAATTGAAGTTTACTTTTGGTCTGCAATATAAATAACCACAGAGCAAAATGATCAAAACAAAGACATGTGCGTATGTGAATTCACAAGGCAACTAGCATAAAGCTCAACTTATTTATTTTGAGTGTTCTCAGATGTCGGGTTGCCCAAAGGCCCTCCTCGCCACAAGGACGAGTAATAGACTAATTTGTGACAACCTTACCTTAGTAATAATTGTTAGTCTTCCATAGCATGTAGCTATCCATGAACACATATATGTAAAGATCACCGATGACAAAGACCACCCCAATGCTTGACATCACAATTTTCAATAAGTCATGAATATGAGTTTAATAATGTAATTCGAACCAAGTCTAAGTTTCTAACTCAAAGCATTTGGACTAGCTCACAACTCACAAGACATGGAAGGCCAAATGCCAACTCACAAGCATCATCCATAATTTGGAGGCAACCCTGCATTGCTTGACATTTTGTTGAATCAAGTAGCAATACAATGGTGCATGCAAGACTTTGTTCATTATCCTCTTAAGCATATATATGAGAATATATAATTCACAAACAAGATGTATGACATAAACAAGACAACAAAGAACCATGGTTAAGTCATACATAATATGAATTATACCTACTTGCCTCAAAGACAATAAAATGAATATGGTGCTCTTAGATTTAGGGTTAGAGTAAAGATTAGAATCTTTACTACAATCACGAATCGGCTAACAATTTATTCTATGCATTAGGCCTTGAACTCTTACCACCTTAAATGCACAATTAAGAATCTCATCACAAGAATTATACCCAAATCAGAATTAATTCCTTGTTAACCGGCTAAGTGACTTCCATAGCATGTGGAAATGTCAGAATCTATCAATAGTCGAGCAATGCTTTCAGATTACCAATTCCAGTTATCTCTAATGCCAGTTTTAAACAAACCAGTACAAGAATTAAGCCAGATTCAGTTATCAGTTCAGACTACACTGGTATTAAACAGGTTCGCGCAAGAACTACAATATATTAATCAGAACTGAGCAAATATCAAACTAATCAGAATTAATGAGTAAGTATCGATTCAGATTCAAACTAATCAAGTCTGCAAGAAGACATAGTGTCACCGGTGACAGACTCTAATAGCATCGTAACACGTGAGCTAGCATAACAAGTGCCGATGTAAAATATGATTCGAGTAAAATAACAGTCTCTACGCTCAAGGCCTAAACACAGAGAGATAAATGTTCGGTCATACTTTTACCCTAGTTCATCACAGAGCAACAAACAGCAATCAAAATCTGAGATTAGTTGTCACAAATTGTCTATTGCAATCCCAAATCCTCATCAACACTATACCCACATGCTAGGTCCCCAAGCCAAATGAATTGATCGCCCTTAGCATCTGCACATGCACATCTCAAACATTCACAATACATTCACAATCACATGCACATTCACATTCACATTCACATTCACATCTGCACATTCACATCTCTGCACAACCACATTCGCACATCGCAAGAGCAGTACCAAGGCGACGGCGGGAGACGGTGGGAGGTCGAGGCGACGGTGGGGAGGTGAAGGCGACGGGGAGGAGACGCGGCGGTCCGAGGCGAAGCGAGGCGACGGGCGGCCCGAAGCCGAGGCGGCGGCGGGGAGTTTCGACGCTAACCGACGGCGGTGGTCCGGCAGCGGCGCTGAGGAGCTCAGAGGCGACGGCGCCAGTAAAAGTGAGAGGAGGGCGCGGGCTAGGCTAAGGTAAATGAGAGGAAGGCGCGGGGTTTCTATTTATAGTGGTGGAATATCACCGGTGGTCATACCAACCGCGATAGATATCATCGCCGCCATTGTACAACCGGCAAGCGATAGTGGAATATTATCCGTCCGCTATACAACCGGCAAGTGATAGTGGAATATTACGCCGGTCCGCTGTACAACCGGCAAGGATAGTGGAATATTACGCCATCCGCTTCTACAACCGCAAGGATAGTGAATATTATCGCGGTCCGTTA
Source organism: Guadua angustifolia (assembly GCA_036346375.1). Lineage (NCBI taxonomy): Eukaryota > Viridiplantae > Streptophyta > Magnoliopsida > Poales > Poaceae > Guadua > Guadua angustifolia. Next base: position 167,682 of record JAYEVE010001044.1, on the reverse strand, counting down.
TACAACCGCAGTGATAGTGAATATTACTACCGTCCGCTGTAAACCGGCAGTGATAGTGGAATATTATCGCCGTCCGCTGTACAACCGCGCGATAGTGGAATACTACCGCCGTCCATTGTACAACCGGCAAAGGATAAGCTCTTTGGCCATGTTTTGTTAAAATTTGTCTTTTTATTACTCTTAATATAGGACTAATTTGATCATGAAATTTTATATGTAGATGGGGTAAGATGAGATGTACATCCATAATTTTGTTTCAGAATTTTTGGATACTTTTCTTAGTTGGATTGCAGCAAGAGTATGATTTACTAGCACGTAAAGGAAGTGAACATCATTGCCATTTTCCTAGTTACTTATGAAAGTTTCAGCTTAAATCTAGTTACCCGCTCATATAAAAATCAGATTGCTAACTTTTTAATTGTTTTAATATTTCTAAAATCAAATAATGTCACAAATTGAACAACAAATGATGTCAAATTCGAACAAATTCAAGTGCGCTAAAATCACAAAAATCCAAATGCAATAAAACTTTCAATTTGATAAAAAGAAAGCATAACCTCAATTTCCATTATTGCATATATTACAATAATTGTTACATATGAGAAAATAAACATGTCATTCATACAAAAGAAAGCATACATTTCATTACTACAACTAAGCTACGACTCGACCTTCGTTATGATCACGGCGTATGTATGTAGCTTCACCACCGCCTTCCATGGTACTTAGGTCAACGCCCTTCCAAAAGGGGAAGCTCATCGAATTGGTTGTACTCTTCCTCGTCGACAACATTCTCAACTCCGACAATCCTTCTTTTCCTTGAATAACCACGTGGCGCCCTTGTTAGCCGGCCGCCATAAAGAAGATTTGTGTAATGTAATTAGCAAGTACGAATGGTTCTTCTCTCAGATCCGACGAGTTTGAGGTCCACGGTAGTGATGCCGATTTGTCGATATTCACGCCACGAAGTCTCGACCCATTGGCACCGAAAGAGAGGGACCTTCAAAGGACCATAGTCAAGCTCCCAAATCTCTTCTATGAATCAGAGTAGGTTTGCCTATTTCCATTGTTGTCATAGGCATCTATACGGATACCGCTATTTTGATTGGTGCTCTTTTATCTTGGCGCTTGTATAAAATGTAAAACCATTTATGTCGATCCTTGAATGTCCGAATTGTAGTTGACGGTCCCTCGAGCCAACAATTTCAACCGAGTGCGCCGTCTCAGACGCATCATGTGTCTACACAACCAATCGCCAAATTATCTCTCGTGTTCTCTTGCGAGCCAACCCTCGACCTCCCGGGTTTGTTTTGGATAGCACGTTTGTGCATGTCGACATATGGGGCCACCACAACCGATTGTCCCAAAACTGCGAAATGTGCTTGTGTAAATGCAGCTAGATTGCTAGTACGCATCGATTTCTCGCCTAGTGTCCTTTCCTCGTAGCCTTCCTCATGCCGAGATACAGCACACCAATCGGTTTGAGATCCATATAATCGACGCAGAACTCAATGACCTCCTCGGTTCCTCACCATCGGCAATGCAGCCTTTTTAGTCGATTTCTGTTATTTAACATATTTCTTTATAACCCCATGAATCTCTCGAATGGGTACATCCGATGTAGAAATACGGGACCAAGAATTCAGATTCTTTCACAATGTGAACAATGAGATGGACCATAATATCAAAAAAGATGGAGGGAACACATCTCAAGCCCGCATGCAGTGTGAACCACGCCTTCCGCAGCTTGTCTAGTATTAATGGATCGATGGCCTTCGTGAAATCGCGTTGAAGAATGAACACAACTTGATAATTGGGTCTCGGACTTTCTCCGCGTAACCCCCTAATTGCAATTGGAAGCATCTGTGTCATCATCACGCGGCAATCGTGAGACTTCATACCAATTAACTTTAAGTCTTTCATTGAGACTAGTCTCTTTATGTTAGCAGAGTAACCAGACGGAACTTTGATTCCGTGCAAGCATTCGCAAACGCTAATTTTCTCTTTCTTGCTCAAAGTGTAGCAGTGCTCGGAAGGTACTTTTGCTCAGATCCATTTCTTCGTGATGCAGCTCCTTCCTCGCCCATATCTTCGAGGTCCATCCTTGCTTGAAGTGTATCTTCGCTTTGCCGTATGTCCAAGAAGATACCAAGCAAGCTATCACACACGTTCTTCTCTATGTGCATGACGCCGATTGCGTGTCGAACTTCCGTGTGCTGCCAATAAGGTAGGATCCAAAATATTGATTTCTTTTTCCACAAAGGAGCCTTATCCCGAAGTCGGAATAGATGTACCGCCGCACCCTTTCCGTGAATAATTGTAAGGTCCTTTACACCGCAAATATCTGCTTCCCGACCGATTCTTCGAGCTAATGCGCTCTTTGTCCCGCCAAAAGCTCTCTTATTATTGCGGTATGGGTGATCCTTACGGAGGAACCTACGATGCCGCATGTAAGCCATTTTTCGGTTGTTCTTCACCAACGGCTAGTCAGATCATCCGAGCAATCGGACGATCCGTTGAAGCCTTTTGTCGTCTCGCCCGACAGTTTGCCAAGAGCAGGATAATCATTAATGGTTACAAACAATAATGCCCGAGGATAAAGTTTTCTCTTTTATACTCATCCCATACCATACACCATCGGTCCACAATATTAGAAGATCTTCAACCAATGGTTTGAGGTACACATCGATATCATTGCGGTGTTGCTCGGCCCTTGGATCAATAGTGGCATCATAATGTACTTTCGCTTCATGCAAAGCCAAGGAGGAAGGTTGTAGATGCATAAAGTCACCGCCAAGTGCTTTGGACGACTACTCATGTTGCCAAAAGGATTCATCCCATCTATACTCAACCCGAACCTTATATTCCTCACATCATATGCAAAGCGCTTATATTTTCGTCGATGTTCCTCCATTGCACGTAATCGCAGGTGTCTCGAGCATTCCATCCTTCTTACGCTCTTGGCGTGCCATCGTAGCAATTGGGCATGCCTTTTGTTCGCAAACAATCGCCAGACGGGATTATAGGAAATACCACACCACCTTACGGGACACCTCTTCTTCTTACGCCTCACCCGACATCTTCATTCTCGATATCGTGCGTTGCTGTTCTTATACCGCTTTTGCTTTGCAAACAACACAGCATCCATGTCCGCAAACTCATTGCGATACAATATGCAATCGCTTGGACATGCGTATTCTTTGTACTTCCAGTCCCAACGGGCGCATAACCCGCTTGGCACGCACGTAGTTGAAGGCAACACGTTACCCTCTGGAAGCAAGTCCCCAAGAGACATAACACCAAGAAAGCTCTTATCGGACCAACCATTGCTTGCCTTCAACTGCAGAGTGAAAGCACGGTATGCGACTTTCAGTGCTCCTCCTTGCAAACCGCACAATGGCGCTGTAGAGTCCTCTACCATACTACCGAACTTTTGAAACTCCCTTTCACTCGTGAAGTCCCTCCCCATCACGCAAAGATTTGATCTAGATCATCTTCGTGGGTATCAACGAACGATCTTCCACCGCCGTCATTTCGTTGTCTCCGCCATCTCCATCAATGTGTTGCCCTTCATGTACAATATCATCTTCATTAATGTGTTGCCCTTCATGTACAATATCATCTTCACCGTGCTCACCCAATGTATAGCCACCTTGAAACCCCTTCAAGCAAGTGTGCACGATCGACTCTATGTTACAAAACATCTTCTTATTTTTGCAATCAACGCTGGACAACACATATAGTCCGCCAGTTTCTCGACTTGTGTGCGTAGCGCATTCGTAAAACAAGTCACACCATTAAAGAACTCGCACCACGACGGTCCGTGTCATACATCCACCTTCGGTCCATCTACGCTTAATTATATCAAACTACATTTCAAAGATATGAACAAACGATATCAAAATAATTTATTCTTTACAATAGTCATGCATTGCTAATTAATTAAAACGATAAACACATTATAAGCACATAACGCAAATAACAATATATAATTGTTAAATGATTAGTTTTACAAATACATCTAGCAATTTTGCCTATATAATACATCAAACCTTTTTCACTATTTAAATATCCATCTAGCATTTTTTAATTATTTAGAAGATTTCTTCATTTCATTTTGTTATGTAGCTAGCTATTAAATTAAATTAATCTACAACAAATTAACAAGCATATAATTGAATATAAGGATATATTTCTAAATAATTATTTATGTTCCAACTTTCATTATTGCAAAATCCATCTACCATTTCCCATTATTTAAATATTCAACTAGCAATTCTCACTATTTATAATTGATCATCTAGCAATCTTTACTATTAAAAATCCATATAACAATTTTTCATTAATTAAATTAATTACAATTATGCATAATTGTCCATCTAGCAATTTTATTACTTAAACATCCACTACATCACTAAAATGGATATGAATTTATCGCAAATAACAATATATAATTGTAAATGATTAGTTTTACAAATACATCTAGCAATTTTGCCTATATAATACATCAAACCTTTTTCACTATTTAAATATCCATCTAGCATTTTTTAATTATTTAGAAGATTTCTTCATTTCATTTTGTTATGTAGCGCTAGCTATTAAATTAAATTAATCTACAACAAATTAACAAGCATATAATTGAATATAAGGATATATTTCTAAATAATTATTTATGTTCCAACTTTCATTATTGCAAAATCCATCTACCATTTCCCATTATTTAAATATTCAACTAGCAATTCTCACTATTTATAATTGATCATCTAGCAATCCTTTACTATTAAAAATCGGCAAAGTGAATTATAATTTATTCAATAATTTAGCTACAATATGAATTATAATTTATTCAATAATTTAGCTAGATCTTAATTTGAGCAAGACTTACATAAACTGCTCACACTGCATAATCAGCAATTATCAACATCTATAGCACTGTAAAGTAAAATTTTACGACAAATATAACATACATCAAGTCAAGAACCTCGATAAATTTTAATGCAATTTTTCAACAAAGAACTCCCCAAGATAATACAGCCTCCTCTTTGTTTTGCTCGGCCGGAGAAGATGTCAATTCGATGAAAAATATGAACAAAATATCGACACCAAATTTCGCAAAGACTCTCTCAGAAAAATACACCGAGCAAAGAGCGCTCTCTCTTACGCCGCCGGGAAATGCGCTCGGTCGGTGAAGATTGCTATATAAATAGCTTATCATCGCTGCTCGCCAAGAACCGCAAAGATAAGGTCATATTACGCTGAAAATATTTTATCACTGCCGGTTCGTGCGTAACTGCAGTGATAAGGTCATACTACGCGGAAAATTGCGCGCGGAAAATATATATCACCGCCGCTGAATATACGAACCGGCAAGAAATTTAAATATCATCGCCGCTATAAATTAAACCGCAGAATATATCATCGCCGCTATAGGTATTAATCGCGGGATAGTCGATTATCACCGCCGGTTGGTAATAAAACCGCAAGATACTCGAACTTTCCAACTCCCGCCACCAACCGTCATGCTTGTTCGTTCCTCCGCCGCGCCAACCGCTATGCTTCACATTCCTCCGCCAAGCTGTTCTTCCCATTCTGCCTCTATATAATGCCAAGATTGTTGCATCCAATCCACTCTTGTCACAATCCACACAATCCACTTGTTGCAGCCCCACACAATCCACTTTGTTGCAACAATGGCACCCCTAAGAAGCGTGCACGTGTTGGTCGAGCCCCACCGATCCGCTGCTACAGTATGAGGAGGAGAAGGAGGAGGAGGTGGAGGCCGAGGAGGAGGAAGAGGAGGCAAAGGCGAGGAGGACGACGACAAATGATGGCGCATTTACAATGACGGGCGGGCGAGGAATCGGGCGTTGGGGCAAGACTAACTCCGCCACCGAATCGGATTCGGATGAGAAGGAGGATTTGAGCACCGCCGCACATCAAGCGGCAGCCTCACGCAACGAGGAGGAGGAGGAGGAGGATGACGATTTATTTACGAGTTTTGGATATAGGGCTTCGCGCCATTAGACTATTATAATTAGGACTAAATATGTAATGCTGAACAAATTATGCTTTGTAAATGTTATTTTAATTAATACATATCCCGCAAATTACAAATTTGCTTTCATATGTTCTGTTTTTTAACTAATTATGCTTTCATATGTTCTGTTTTTTTAACTAATTATGCTTTCATATGTTCTGTTTTTTTAACTAATTATGCTTTCATATGTTCTGCGGAGATAATTACAATGTTTATTATGTTCTGCATCAACTAATAGTGGGGAACAAGATATCCTATCGTTTCTATAGTAAAACCGCAAGGAAAATGGTCTTATCAACGCCAGTTTTACTATAGAACCGGCAATAATAAATCACTACCGGTTTTATATATAAACCGGTAGTAATATCTTCTTATCACCGCCGTTCTCTATTAAACCGCAATGATATTACCTCCAATGCTGCGAGGAATTAAAACTATTCTTATCACGCCGATTGAAGTTTGAACTGCGGTGATAATATATCACCGCCGCTGAATTTGGAACCGCAAGGATATATTATCACCGCTGCCGGACCTACCCTACAGTTGATGGGGGTCGCGATGAGACGATGCAGAGTAGTGATGCTTACAAGGAGGAGTTCTAGGAGGAGATGATCAACTAGGGTGAGAACCTTGTCGCTTGCCTATAGCAAATTGAAGGGTTGCTACTAATAATTTATTTTCACTTTAGCTTGTATTTATTTCTTAGTCTTGGCTCAGATGGTGTACTCATGTAAGATGGATTATAAGGTCGCATAATAAGTTATATTTAAATTCATGAAATCTTATTTATGTTTTCATTATATATAATTGTGATATTCATCCATGTTAAGACTGTGTGCACTAGCATGATCTTAAACTAGTACATAATATACGTAAGGCTTACATATTTAGGTGCCCATACAATGCTCAAACAAATGTCTTATATCTTCGTGGTTTTAGATATGCAATTTTGATGCGACGCACCAAACTTCTCCAAAGAACGACCACCGCACGATCACAAGTTAATATATGAATACATTTTCCAACATATGAGAAAGCTACATCGCCTTGAAAGCTTCAAAAGGAAAAAAAAGAGTTGTTGGCAATAAATGAAAGACCACCACAGGAAACTGAAAACAAAATATATATATTTTGTGCATGAATACACAACAATCAATCTTAACACACTACTCCTTTTCAATGTTCTACAAAAGAGAAACCTATCTTCCTCAAGACAGACACTACAGGAAACATGCACATTAACGTCAGCCAAATTAATTAACGTCGGCCAGGGAATAAACCGACGTTAATTAGCTAATTAACGTCGGCTGACAAGTAACCAACATTAATTAACTAATTAACGTCGGCTTATTCTCTCGCCGACGTTAATTAGTTAATTAACGCCGCCGAACGGCTCGGCCGACGCATCATCGCGATAGGTGTACTTTTTCGCCGCCATGCGCACAATCCGCCGAAGAATTTCGCCGACGATCGGTCTCCGCCAGCGCCAACGCGACCATTGCCTCCCGCCCAGCGCTAACGCCGCTGAAGCCGCTCGCCTGCGCCAGCCAGCCGCGCCACGCCCACGCCGCTCGGCCCACCACCGCCCGACGCCACCAAGCGCCACCACGCCGCTCGCTCGCCGCAGAAGCGCCAGCGCCAGCGCTCATCCGCAGCTATGGCCCACGCCGACGACGCCACTCCGGTCCACCGCCACACCCCGCTGCCTCTGCCCTGCCCGCCACGCCACACGCCGCCCTCTACCCGACCGCATCCTCTCCACTCATCTCCCGGCGGTGACCTCGTCCCCGTGGCGTCCTCCTCTCTCCCGGCCACAAGCTTGAAGGTTAGTCCTCGCTTCTATTCGCTTATGGATGCATGGCTCGTGGAATGTCAGAGGGTATTTAGTTAATTAATGGGTATTAGTTAATTAACGTCGGCCAAAAACCTTGCCGACGTTAATTAATGGGGTAATTAGTTGATTGTTAGTTGGATTGCTCATGGTAGTCACTGCTTCTTTATGATATTGAACCACACAATGGAAATAAAGAAGAGCATTGTAGTGAAGCACCTTGTTGAGTAATGGATATGCAGCTTTTGTTTAGCATGCATTAGTTGTATGGGTTATGTAGTGGCTACTTTGTTGATCGATACCACCTTCTAATTGGAGTGCATTCTAGCATGTTGGGAAATATCTGCTGTTCACGTAGGTTATTATATCATGGTATGAAGTTCATAAGGCTTGAAAAGCTCCCACCTGACACACTTTAATGTTAGATTTTAACAATTATAGAGCTATGTTTTTTTATTATTAATCCACTGCTATTGCTTGGGTCTTTTTTATTATATTTGTCATGTGAAATGAAACTTTAGTCACACACATGTGGTTAGCCTATATATATTGGTGAGTTCTCTATGGCAAATACCAAATGTCACGAAACCTATGCGTCACCCGTTTCGGATTGGCATGTCTCACATGTGTGACATGTGAGATGTGCTGTCTCGAAATTGTCCCTTTTTGATCGCCTCAGTGGATGACAAAGTCGCTATTTATGACGAGCCACGGTCACGAATGAAATTCGGCGTCATAACCTGTTGTTCTCCCTCGCACCATATCTCGGGCGTGCAGTGGAGAACAATGGGTTATGTCAAATTTCATTCGACTCTACAGCTCGCTATAACCGCTTTGTCATCCACTCTGGGTGGGTTTAGGACATATCCTTTCCTATAGATGTAGGGTCGTGATATATAGAAACAAAATGAACCTTAAAAACTGTTGATTTAACCTATATAGCCTCAAGTATGGGTGACGACCGCCGATGGATGTATGAAGGTTGGGAGAAAAGTGGGGCTCACTTGACTAAGTGGACGGTCAAGGCTACCGCTTTTGTCGACCGTGCCTTCTCTATGTCTAGTATCATAAGGTGAAGTGCCCATGCAGCAAGTGCCGAATTTCCACCCCGTGACAAGAAATCGATGTCTCTGACCTGTGTCGGTTCGGTTTCATGCCAAGCTTTGAGTTGTGGGTACATCATGGTGAGTCACGTGCTCAAGGACTGAAGTTGTGGTTGAAGAGGAAGATGATAGGGCGGGCGATGATAGGATGGATGAGATGCTATAAGCTTTAAGGCCCGAGATTAACGAGACTCGGAGGATCCGCCAACACGTGAGGTTCGGGAGTTCTTTGAGCTACTTAAAGCTTCAAGAGTCATTGCACGAACACACCTAAAGTGACCCAGCTTGCTTTTGTGACGCGGCTCATGGCCATTAAGTCCAAGTATTTCTTTTCCAATAATTGTTACAATGATCTTGTGGAATTGATCTCTAATATACTGCCGGCGAATCATAAGATGCCTAGAGACATGTACCAATCTAAGAAGTTGTTGTCTCGGTCTCAGATGAAGTATGAGAAGATTGATGTGTGCAAGGATAACTGCATGCTTTTCTGGAAGGAGCATGAGAAAGAGAAGCATTGCTTAGTGTGTAAAAAACCAAGATTTGTCGAGGTGGTGAACGAAGAAGGTGAAAAGGTAACGATCGATGTTGCACACAAGCAACTTCGCACATGCCTCTCACCCCTAGGTCAAGCGGTTGTTTATCTCAAAACGGTGCTGTGCACATGAGGTGGCACAAAGAAGGTGTGCGTGAGAACGACGGAGTAATGGTGCACCCGTAGATAGTGAGGCATGGAAGGCTCTAGATAGCTTTGACGAGGACTTCGCGAGGGATGCGAGAAATGTTCGCATTGGGTTGGCGACCGATGGGTTCATGCCTTTCAACACAAACGCCGCATCATACTCGTGCTGGCCAGTCTTTGCTATTCCATACAACCTTCCACCTTCCCTTTGCATGAAATATGAGTTTATTTTCACATGCCTCATCATACCCGCCCCGAACATCCCGGAAAGCATCTCAATGTGATGCTAAAACCCTTGATCAAGAGCTGAAAAATTATGGACAAGGGTAGAGGCGATGATCGCTATAAGAAATAGAAATTCAACCTTCGTGTTGCATATTTGTGGTCTGGCATCCATGATTTCATAGCCTATGGTATTTTTTTTGGCCGGAGTGTCATGGAAATTTGACATGTTCGATCTGTGGTTCGATAATCGATTGTTTTCGCTTTGTAAATGGTGGAAAGATCTGTTTTCGATTGCCATAGGCGTTTCACGCCTCGAGACACGCCTTTTAGGCTCCAGAGGAATGCCTTCCGTAAGGACACAGCTTGTCGAAAGGGTCCGCCAAACGCCTAATCGGGCCGAAATTACCGATATGCCGAGTAAATTGGTGGAGAAAGAAGATGGGTTTGAAGGGTTTGGAGAGGAGCACAATCGACTCACATTTGTGGATTATGGGAGCTCCTATATGCGAAGGCCTTGATTCTCGATGCACAACATTGACGCTATGCATCGAGAACGAACGCTGGTGAAAGCATTATAGGCACGCATGGATATGGACAAGACAAAAGACAACCTAAAGGCCCAAGAGACTTAGCAGATATCTCAGAATCGCCAACACTTGAGCTCACCGGCAGGGGTAAGCCACGCGCCCATTTTGCCTTAAACCTAAAGAAAAGAAAGAAGTGTTGAGGTGGATGAAGAAATTGAAATTTCTCGATGGTTACGCAGCGGGATTGAGACGAGCCGTGAATGTGAAGACGGGAAGCTAAATGGGTTGAAGAGCCACGATTACCACATAATCATGGAAAGACTCTCACTGTAATGTTTCGTGGGTATCTTAATGATAATGTGTGGAAGGTGCTAGCTGAGCTAAGTTATTTCTATAGACAATTATGTGCTAAAGAAATATCGAAAGACATGATGGAGAGGTTGGAGAAAGAGATACCAGTGCTTGTATGCAAGATGGAAAAATATTCCTCCGGTTTCTTCAATCCAATGCAACATCTACTTGTTCATCTACCTTACGGCTAAGGTAGGTGGCCCTGCTCAAAGATAGGTGGATGTATCACATTGAAAGAGCTCTAAAGAAACTTCGAGCTATGGTTGGCAATAAGGCAAGAGTTGAAGGGTGCATTGCGTACATTTTCTCTAAAAGAGATATCATACTTCTCGAGTGTATACTTTGCAGAGGAACACAAAGTCAATGCTCCCGATGCGGTACCATGTAGATGAAGAGACACCTTGTAGTGACCTCATGATTTTCCAATGGAGAGGTACTACTGCTGGTAGTTGCAATCGCTTACTATTACACTTCGAAGAAAAGAAGTCTCTTTTTTGTACATGTACTCCAATATGGAAGAGATGGAACAATATTTCACGAAGCGCCACTTTGTACATGTCAATTGCTTATGCCGCCAAGACATCATTCATTTATGTATCCATTTACGCTTTCATTTACGCTAATTCGATAAGCGTAACTAGACGCCTATTCACAACCAACCAAGCGCCAAGCAACTTAATACGATGCGTCGGATGGAATAAATGGGGCCCTAATTTCATGACTTGGTTCCGAGATCATGTAATACCTTCACATCCTATAATATTCTATAATGTTACGCTTCAATATATTATAAATCTTATAAAACTTCGAATCATATTTTGTTAGCAAGTGCGTGAAATATGGGAACGCCCATGAGGACTTGCTTCACTATCCTATGGTCACAGAATCGTTAAAAGCTATGGGCGATACGACGTGAACGGGTTTTGGTTCCGCTCAACCAAATTTGAAGTCGGGTCGTCCTTGCGCCACAACAAATAATCGAGTTGTAACTAGGGCAATCGATACACAAGGGATCAAACAAATTTCTATGGAATCATTCAAAACATCCTCGAGTTCAAGTTTGCAGGGAATAAGGAGCTCAAAGTAGTCTTTTTCGATTGTGTTTGGTTTGATAGCAAACATGGGACTCATGAAAACCAGTATGGGATGGTAGAAGTCAAACACAACGAACAGCTACATGGCTATGATAATTTTATCCTTGCTCACCAAGTTGAGCAGGTGTATTATATGCCATATCCATGCACAAGACTGAGTGCTTGGTGGGTTGTGTACAAAGTGAATCCCCGAGAACGGTTACATACTCCTGGTGATGCTGGTTACCTTGAGGCCATGGAGGTTGTTGAGGTTTTCCAAGATGAAGAATTGCCAAGCACTTTTGATATAGAGATTGGTCCAGGTCTCGATTCTTTAGTCGGAGACCGTGGAGATATAACGATTCCTGATAAATGGAAAAGACAACCAATCAAGAAAAAGTAACAAGTCGCCCCTTAGAAAGAAGGAGACTACATCATCGCGACATTGATGAATTTTGACAAGTAATTTGGTGTGTTTATTATCTTGTTCATTCGCTCATTATTATTGTTGTTGTACTAACTTGATATTTTTCTTTCAACAGATGCCCGATCGATCAAGCAATGGCGAAGGACTCCTCGGTGGTAGGAGGAAGTCCAAGAGTTCGCGCGACGAGGAGGCCTTGTTTCAGAGGTAGCGCTCAAGCGCAAGTAGACGGCGTGCTTTGTTGAGTCCAATGGAGCCTGAGTTGCAGAGTCGTAGTGTTCCTTTGCAGAGTAGAGAGGTAACTGCTTTTGATGTATACTTCATGTCAAAACATAAATATTACATAAATATAATTGTCTTGTATTATTTCGCAGGATGAGGTATCGTCGGAGGAAGAAGTGCCTGCTACCATGGATGTTGATCAGGAGGCTGATGTTGACGCAGGTAAACTAGAATGTTATATTCTCATAATTTATTTGATTATTATCTTCTTTATTCATTCATTATTATTGTTGTTGTAGCTGGGATAGATGAGGATCGTGGAGGCCAGTGGGCCAAGGGGATGAGGACCCAATGGGTGGGGATACGACCGAGGGTTCTACCGAGCCCGCCTTTGAGGTTTAGGAGGAGCCATATTGTCGCCCCCAAAGGCCAGTCCAGACGGGAGGATGACAAGGTTGTGATCACACCTGCTGGCTTATAGGTTTGTATTTTCTAAACCATGTCTTATTTCATTTCTTTCCTAACAGAACTATATCATTTATATGTCTTGCGTTCATGGGATGACTCGGGTTTGACTACAGAGGACACCATAGGCAAGTTAACTACGTGCTAGGTAACCTCTGCCGCTTGCACTACCCCGGTTGGTCACAATGGCCAATGGCGAGCGATTTGTTGCTACTAGTTGGGATCATTACCGCTTGTTCCTAATGCCGAGCACTTGAATGCTCGGGGCGCTTTGGAGTGACTTCGGGTAAGATTCTCTGTGCCGCTTGGTATTGGTTCAGTATCGATTCTTTACTATTCTAACTATTCTTTGTGATGAACAATTGCGGTTGCTTATCGCTTGGTTGACGGTGCAAACATGGATCATGCTCGAGAGTTTTCCATGTAAATGCACGCCGGTGACCAAAGATGCATTGTCTAATGCTTGATTCAAGCAACAAATCTTTACTTGAGGCAAGTTAAAGGGCAATGGATTAACAGACTCGTGGGTCTTCGTAAACTTACTTGACCGAGGAAGAGTACGGCAGTAAAACAACAAATATTGGAGCTATTTGTGTTTAACGCTTCTTGGTAATGTTGTTTTAATGTATTAATATCTTTGTGCAGTCATGATTCCATGGTTGGGGACCGTCCAAAGCTTACTAGGCTCTTTTGCTTGCAAGGCTTCACCTGAGTTCATCGCCAAGTCAAAAAGAGCCGAGACTAGAGGCAAAGAATCAAAGCACACGATGGCGCCGATAGACATATGCATAAAGCTAAGCGCATGGTAAGTCTGGCCGTAGCAATCTGTTGCAAAATACATGTTTCCAAGTATATGTATGCACCTAACTTATGTCTACATGAGGCTCGGACCGGTGTTACGCCGAGTGATATTGAAGTGTACGTGGAAGGTCATAAAGGTCGAGACCCGACACACTCGAAAGTACCGTGGCAAATGAACATGCCTATTGATCGGCTGGTTAGTGGTCACATTAATTTTGATCCAATTCAAATTAAGTTGTTTGATTTGCAGTTCCCATTTAAATTGTCTGATTTGGTTATGTAGGAGAAATATGGCGAGGAAATGGTCAAGCGCCATGGTGAAAACTATGATTGGAGGAAGGAACCGCTTGACGGCGTAGCTGTGTATGCTAGTGGAGGCGGCAAGGCCCATGGACGTGAGATGTCGTACCTTCTAAAATTTCATGAAGTCATAATTTCAAGTGCTCAAGCCTTTGTGGTCACGATTTTGAAGGTACTCCATGTTCATCGGAGTGATCAACTCGGCGGTGGTGCGAAATGAGAGGATCTTCTTCGTCCTGCACTCGGGGTTGGTAGCCGCCTCCTCGAGCAGGAGGTGGAGGTTACTAGGTCATGTGAGGAGCTACGCCAACGTGATGATTATGCAAGGGCGCAAAGAAGAGTACTATGCTTCATACTAGGCACAACAAAGAAGCGGCAATTCAAGTAAGTCCGAGTCTTCAATCTATTGCATTTAGAGAATATATTAATTCAAAATACTTATACATTGTATTTGTAGGCAATGTTCCAAAGATGGGGCAAAACATTGTCTTTCCACTGCTCCAGCCCGCCACCGCCACAATGGGGGATGTATCCTCCCAAGACCTCGCAACTCGTATTCACACATACATAGCACCAAATAGAAGATTATCAAGTATGAACTCAACTACTCAAGCATTTTGCTTGCACACTCACTATCCAAACTAAATATTCCATCGATCAAGATATACAAAATACAACTCATGAGATGTTTTCCTACAGATAGTAGAGTTATGAAATTGGTTTTTTCTTTGTTATGTTTATGCTAAAATTTTGTTTTCTTGATTCACACGATAACCATGGCCATTCTTGAGAGATTCCTAGTATTTGTGTTTCTTTGGTGGTAGCAGAACCTAACAATGGTAAACTTATAAGCATATCCTTTGTGCATGCTATCTGCTCAAGATGGATAACCGCTTTGGTAAACTAGCCTATTCTAGCTTCACTTAGTCAAAACTAGTCTATTCTAGCTTCACTTTGTCAAAACTTGTAAATCTAGTAAAATTTGATCAATCTAGCTATAATTGTTGCCTTATGTAGGACCAACGGCACATGGGTCATCGCTTTACAAGACTCACCGCAACACTTGCAAAGACTGCAGATCCAATGTTCGCTTTCTTACTTGTCTCCTTATGGTACTTTCATTCTTATATTATTGTCTAATCTTGCATTTTCTTGTGTAGGGAACCGACGGTGCAACCGACTTTGTCAACGCTTTTTGCTTCCTGGATCAAGCGCCGTAACTCCAATCAACCGGATGGCGGCAAAGAATTGTAGATTGTTTCATAGTTGTCACTTTGGATGTGTATGATTCCAAATGAACTTTTGGATGCGCTTTGTAGTTGTGTCACTTTGGTCTTTTTGTATGTTATGACAATTTGGATATTATGATGGATCGATAACTTGATTATATGCATGTTCAGGCCGGATTGTTTATATTCGTGAATTATATGTGTTGATGTGTGAATTGTCAGCAATGTTGATTATATTATGTATTGAATTGTGTGGCTAAACATGAAAATAGGGTAAAAGTTGCCTCGAATTACTAATTAATGTCGGCCAAGGGTCACCGACGTTATTAGCCCCTAATTAACGCCGCCACCGTCACCGACGTTAATTAGCTTTAATTAACGCCGCCACGGTCGTACCGACGTTAATTAGTAACCCGCACTGCTTCGTCCGACAAATCTCCGACAAAACACCGCTAATTAACGCCGCCGTGCCTAAGCCGACGCAATTAGTAATTAACGCCGGCTAAACAAGAGTCGACGTTAATTGGCGCGTCATGGCATTAATTAACGTCGGTATGCAGCCGACGTTAATTAGTAATTAACGCCACGCCGATGTTAATTAAGCTAATTAACGCCGATTAACTATCGTGGGCCAAAAGCCGACGTGTTTTGCCGACGTTAATTACAATTAACGTCGGTAAATTGCTAATTAACGTCGGCTTTTGGCCGATGTTAATTTGCGGGATTACTGTAGTGAGAAGGGTCATAATGTTGTTCCTTGAAACTAGTTTTAATTCTCCTGAGCAGCTCCTTGTGGAACCTTTGTATATATCAAAATTAATTATCCAAAATATAGTTGTGCAGGTGCATGACACTGCAGCTGTATTTGGTTTTGTTAGCATTTCTCTATGATGACTATTATAGAAACAAAATTGAGGACTATTCGAATTACAATTTGTCCATGTAATAAGTATTTTGCATATCACATAAATTCATTCAATTACCATCGCAACATAGCAGCAATGATGTCCATGGAGTTTTTTGTATCAAAGTGAGAATCCAGGACCAAGAAGCTTATTCAGGCGACGGAGTAGACGATAGTAATACTGCCTAACCTGCATTTTGATACAACCATTACAACTTGAGGTCAGCAAATGTCCAAATATAGTAAAAAGCTTCACTGTGGGGAAGGAATATTATAGACTTCACTGAACATTGTTTACACATGTGAGAGGGCAGTATATAAATAACGATATTGGTCATTGAAAACTTTTCCGGAATGAGAAAATAGACAGAACAAGCACTGTGAGGGGTATTTGGTTTGTGTCCTTGGAAAAAGTTGCTTCGGCCAACGTCTCATCCATGCCTCATTAAAACATAGGCAGCTAACTTCGGTTGTTGTACGAGACCCACCTAGCCTTGCCTGTGTCAAAGCTGCTCTACCTCGTCTGTCCCTCATGGGTGAACTAAACTGAACCTCAAATTTGAGATCTGCCTTGCAAGGCTGAAAGATCGTGAGGTTCAGGTGAGACTACGAAGGAAACCATGTAACAAGGCACAACGGTGAGGATGCTAACCAAATAACCACTCAATGTGATGCTAATGCTATGCTTTTTAGGATTAAAAAATTATGGTCCTGATCTATTTGGTGTCTCAAATTTCAAGCATAAAATGAGCATGCAGTCATCCACACAGGATTCAAGAATCAGCAACCTACAAAATTTGTAATATGAATATACGAGAAAAGGGCAACATGCGATTGGTTGGTAATGTGAATTACTAGAAATTGCAATGGATCACATTAAGCAAAAAAAAAAAGGAATTTATCTAACTGGGTTGTGCTGAGTTCTGAATAAATATCACTAGTTCTAACTAATTTCACATTAAATAAGAATAATTCACCCCTAATATTATTGAAGGATGACTTATTAGTTATCCATCACAAACTGAAACTTCTTATGGAAAGAGAAGTTTGGACATCATATCTTAACAATAGAAAGACAAGCAAGGATCCCCTGTCATATTTGTTGAATTGCATAATCGAACAGTTCAGATCTAGTTTTCTTTTGGTTTGATGCTTGGAGAAGATAGAGAACAACAGACAGACACAGTCACACAAGAGATGAAGAATAACCTGGGTGACAACTGACAACTAGTAAACATTACCTCCTATAATTAAATGCCAGAAGTTATTGCAAACAACAATTAGCTTGGCTACCAAGCAAGAATTCCAAATGCATGTTGCCAAATACCAATGGAGTTTAACATAGGTTGAACAAAAGCACACTTCACAATCTAACACTCGAGATGCTACATATTTCTCTACTACTTTTAATTAGGAGTTGGTGACGGTCGTCCGTTCTTCTTCAAAACACCTGATCCATTAGATCTAATACGAACGGCTGAGATGGAAGGGAATTTAACCCAATTGTCCCACCCCTTCCTCTCATCTTTGCACGGACTACACGGCCCGAACCGCTCCAGTCACAACGTCTTCCATCTCAAACCACCTCGACGCCACACCACCTCCCCCTCCCTCGATCTGGCATACTCAACTCTCAAATCCCACTCCCGATTCTCCTTCTCCACCACCACCCCCAACATCTGCTGTTTATGAGCTGCGAGGAGAGATACCGGCATCAGCGTCGAGGCAAGTGGGTGGTGCGAGCACTCGCAACTGAGTCCCAAATCCTATCTATGTGGCAACTAGCGATGATCGAATGTGGAGCAGTGAAGAGGTGCAACAAAGGAGGTTGCAGCAGCGCTTGCCTTCCTGCTTACTGATGACCTCCCCCGCCTCCGAGGCTAGCCTACAAGCCTAGGTACTTATCAAGGTTAGAGTCGGACGCAAGAGATATCAGTTACCCTTGCTGGAGAATAGAGTCTGAACTAGAAACTGTGCTTGGTCATGTAGAAGAGGAGTATTAGTGCTGCAACAGGAGGAGTACACCTGCATTATGGTGTGGCAGAAGAGGGGCCTTCCCTTCTTCCATCCCCTTCCCTTGCATGAATTGGCTCTCTGCGGTGATGACCATGATGGGAGCAGTTGGCAGTTCGTGCGAGGATGGGTGTTCAATTAGGAGTTGGGTTTTCTTTCAGTGATTTGTTAGATGAAAAATTAGTTACATTTGCTTCCTCTCTTTCTCCTGTGGTAAGTCCATGCTTATTATTTTTAACTAATTTATTGTCCTATATTTTGTTATATACTTTCTTCTATGATTTGGTAGCCAACAAGTCAAAACTGTAATCAATTTGGGAGGCTAGAAATTGCCATTCGTAAGAATCATTACTTTGTTGTTTACTAGCTGATTGCGTTAACATCTAGATGAAAACTAGAAAATAGTTGTCATAGTGCTGCAGCCTATAGGAACGAAACTTTATTGTTGTTTATCAGGAGGAACATGGCTTCTATATTATATTTGCATAATTACCTAGTTAGTTATTAGAAAGCACAAAGCAAACATTAGAAGCAGACTACAAATGATTTGACGAAGAACATTCTTCCACTGTTACATTTTCTTACAATGAAAATGTACAAAAATTAGATAATTTTCTCATTAATTATAGTCCACATTACCTACTAAAAATGGAACATGAATGGTGCGTTGAACTGATGATGTATTGCTAAAGTTCGATCCAATTAATTGCATATTTTCACCCTTTTTTCCTATGGTAAGATCTTTTATATTTATTCAGTACATAGCAATATAATTGTGTTGTAGGATTAATATAACATCATTATTAATTTAAAGAGCTTCAAGCATACTACTATTTTTTATTACTAAAATATCTATAGATTTTCTTCCCTCCAGCATTGTGTGTATACCTAGAGAACATTTCAATAGATCAGAACAACCTCCACTAGGTGCGCTCCAAATCAACTAAAAGCCCAATTGAGTTTGAGCTGATGTGTTTTGCATGAAAATCGGTTGTTTTCTGTTGTCCAATCGGCTCTGCATTTCTTGTCCTCTTGGGTTTGTGTTATTCAGATCTTTGGTTAGTGTGGTTGAAGGTGAGTCTACAATGGTAGACAGAGTATCTCTAGGAGGGACTAGTACTGTGATGAAATCTTGTTCCCCACCTACAAGGTCAGGCTTTCTTATTCATACTACATTTATAACACATCTTACATCAGTTCCAAAATTTGCTAACCCAGATCAGTTCTATACATGGCAAACAATGAAAAATTGTTCTACACATGGTTCTATCTATAGAAGTTATGTTTGTCATAGAGATTTTGGACTGTCTCATATATCTTCTGTAGAGGAGAGGCTTATGTATATGTGGTATGAGATTATGAGAATTGGTAAATGAGGGGAGCTAAATGGGGGTGAAAGTTAATCTGTCTCGAAGCTCATTTCCAATGGTTTGCATATATTTAGTGTGAAGAGTGTCATTATTCAAGAAGTTTGAAGTTAATTGCCCTCCTAAAATTCATATATTAATATGTTTATGGTTAGTAATACATTTCTCAAGGTGATTTTTGCCTAAAAACTAATAAAGCTTAAAGTGATATTCAAAGTAATAGTCGCCATGTGGATAATCTTTCTTTCTTTTTCTATGAGGAAGCTGAATTTGTGTAGCCAAATGTGCTTGG
Organism: Guadua angustifolia; assembly: GCA_036346375.1. NCBI lineage: Eukaryota > Viridiplantae > Streptophyta > Magnoliopsida > Poales > Poaceae > Guadua > Guadua angustifolia. The sequence continues at coordinate 147,836 of JAYEVE010001044.1, read as the reverse complement.
CATTTAAGGATTTTGGAGAAACAAATCGTTGTGATCATTTACAAGACACATGGCCAAACTATCCTAAATATATGTCTATCTCCCTGATCTGGTTCTCTCATGGATAACTCTACATCATACTCTCATAAGCTACTTCTACGAGCAATCTTAAAATATTTGCTATGCTGCAAAGAATGGGCGCTTCAATTCAGATTAGATATTAACCAAGAATGTCGTCTACAAAGTTCTGACATCATAGGTATTTTATAATACAACTGAAAGATGTTTTATTTATATTAGTGTTGGACGAGACTCAACACAAAACATTTATTTATAATCTTATTTATCTACTAGTTTGCTGAGATATGATCCGCTTTGTATGTGTATGAAAGAAATTGTACTTTATTGTATGGCTTAGGATCCTTTCTACTTATACGTATCATCTTTTTTAGAATTCCATTACAATGCACATACAAACACCTTACTAGTCTTCCTAACTTTTGAATCCGTAATACAAGGCATAAAGCATCAAAAGAATAATCAGCATGGTGGACAACACGGTACCTGATCCTTGTTTTTAGTTTGGATACGGACCATAATCTTCTCGAAATTCTAATAAAACAGCCCAACAGTAAAGAGCAATTAATTGGATTATAATAACTAGTCAGTAACATCATTACACTGAAGGTATTTATCATGGCAACATATCCTATGTACACAGGACTTTCGGTGTACACATCGTGCACACCAACTAATAAAAGTTATAAAAATTTTTGAAAAAAAAACTGTAGATGTACTTATAGATTACTCTACCTATGTATGAAGTTTCAAGATCAAATTCATTATTTATCAAGAGTTACAAAAAAAAGAGAAAATTCTGATAAATTTAAAAAGTTTTAACTCTTGGTATATAATGAATTTGAATCTACAATTTTATACATAGGTAGAGTAATCTATGAAGTACATCTACAATTTTTTCAGAATTTTTTATAATATTTATTAGTTGGTGTGCACGGTATGTGCACGGGAAACCCTGTGTGCTCAGGATATGTTGCTATTTATCATACCTTTTGTACTTGGCGCAATGCATTGAAAAATCTCTCTTCCTCTTGGTGTGTCCATGAAGCCCACTGCATGTTCTCTTTTTTTGCTGCCGTAATGAACAGGGCAAGGAGTTAGTAAACATCTACACAGGAAGTAGACGTTTGTACCTTGAAGGACGACAACCACACTTTTTTTTTGTCATAATCATTAATCACCATACTCTTTACTAGAGAATGCCTGTCAAGATGTTATGATACTTGCTAGATGAAAGTAATTTTGGTTGCACTTTTTTCTTTCTGATTGCTATTACATATACTCTAATACACATACATGGGCCTTTGGTCTAAAACACACAAAGCCCACAACTCTATATCCCAACAATCCCCCTCAAGATAGGTGATAGATATTTATCATCCCCATCTTGTCACATGCAGGTGAACACTCTTTAACACTCAAACCTTTTGTTAGACAATTGCTTACTTGCTCTCCTAATATTACGTAGCTCAACTCTAGAATCCCCTAATCTAATATCTCTTTGACAAAGAAATGATCTCTCCCCATGTTTCGTCTGATCATGTTGGATTGGATTGTTAGCAATAATTATAGCTGACTTGTTGTCACGCTATAGTTTCGTAGGGATATCTCCTAGCATCTTCAACTCAGATAAAAGACTCCTTATCCATAACATCTCGCTCAAACATACCAACATTGCCCTACATTCCACTTCAGCAGTGAAGTGAGATACTACCAATTGCTTCTTACTCCTTTAGGATACCAAATTACCAGCTACAAACACACAGTAACCTAAAGTTGATCTCCTGTCATCAAGGCAACTAGCCCAATCAACACCACAGTAACCTTCCACATTTAGTTGTCCATTATTCTTGAACCATAATCCTTCCCGGCTTACTTTCAAGTATCTCAAGATTCTAAGTGTAGTTTCTAAGTGACCATTCTAGGATCATGCATGTAACGACTTATCCCACAAGCTTCTCGACATCTCTCTTTATCCACTAGGTCTCCTAACTGAGCGCATAACTTATGGTTCAGTTCAATAGGAGTTGAAACTGGGCGACATTCGAGCACTTTGTATCATTAAGTAGATCCAATACATATTTTGGCTATGAAAGAATTATCCCCCTAGGGGATCTTGCAATTTTAATCCCTAGAAAATATCTGAGTTGGCCCAGACTTTGATTTCAAACTCCATGCTTAGATTCTTCTTTCAGTCAAGCTATCACTTGAGCATCATCTCCTGTGATAATCATATCATCCACGTACACAATAAGAATGGTGATATGATTTGCTAAATGGTGATAAAATACTGTATGGTCTCCATTACATTGTCTATATCCTAAGCCATACATTGCACATCTGAATCGATCAAACTATGCTTTTGGTGACTGCTTGAGACAATACAAAGATTTCATTAATCTCAATATTTTTCCTTGAGTTTGTGAGATGGTAAATCCAGGTGGAGTTTTCATATAAACTTCTTCTTAGAGATCTCCATATAAAAAGGCATTCTTAACATCTAACTGATACAATGGCTAATCTAAGTTAGTTGTATAAGAAACTAGTGTTCTCATCATGCTCACTTTTGCTACCAGTGTGAAGGTCTCCTCATAGTCAATTTGATACATTTGGCTACACCCCTTTGCCACAAGTCTTGCCTTGTATCTCTCTACCATCCCTTCAGGATTTTGCTTCATGGTGTACACCCACTTGCAACTAACCACCTTTTTTCTTGATGGGAAAGGTAGAAGATCCCAAGTCTTGTTTTTCTCAAGGGCTGCCAACTCCTCCAACATAGCCTCATACCACTTTAGATCCTATTTTGCTTCCCTCCAATCTTTCAGAATCACTATTGATTGTAACGAAGCAATAAAAGCCTTATAGCTAGGAGATAAAGACAAACATAAGACATAATTAGCTATGTCTCATCAACACCCTTGGTGGTGATATCTTCAAAGTCATATCTAGATGGAGGATTTCCTGCAGTATTTTTTTTCTTATTATTACAGTAATAGACAAATCAAATTCCTCTCCCCCTATTTCAGTCTCTTCCTCCCTTGTATCAGAAGATAGCTATACAGGGTTTAAAGAGCCATTTAGTTGATCTTCCGCCTCAATTATATTTTGAAACTGTTGTTGCTCCACTAGCTGCACCACTGAAGATTTTGACTTCCTCCTTGTATAAACTTGCAGATTTTCCTCTTCGCTCGGTCTTCTCCATTCTTGCACACATATAGGTTGACTTACATGATATGGGATTGAGTCAATGACCACCTTCCTTGATTGCTTGTCCTCTTTAGTATTTAGCGTCCCATCCTCCTCTTGTCAATCATCAGACATATCAGGGAGATCTAGGTCAACCAAGAGAGTATAAAGATGCACTTGATAGTTTGGGGATTCAACTTTCCCACTAAAGGCCTGTGTCTCGAACAAAACAAGTGCATCCAAAGACTTTTGGAGGGACAATAAATTCATTCTTCCCAAATACCATTTCACAAGGAGTTTTCATCCCAAGAACACATGATGGCAAACGATTAATAAGATATACAACGGTCATAACTGATTCACTCCATAAGAATTTACGCACAGTCGTTGTGTACATAAGAGACCAAGCTACCTCCAAGAGATGACGATTCTTCCTTTCAGCTATTCCATTTTGAGGAAGTGTATCAGGGCAAGATGTTTGATGTAGTATTCCTTCTGTCTAAAGAAAACAACCAAATTCATTGTTCACATACTCTCTGTCCCATTATCAGTCGTGATAATTTGGACACAAGTGTTGAACCAATTTCTAACATAAGCATAAAAATCTTGAAAGCATTTAATTACCTCATTCTTATGTTTCATCAGATATATCCAAGTCATATGAGCATAACCGTCAATACAGGTAACAAAGTACTTCATTCCACTCACAGAAATAACAGGAGATTTCCACACATCAGAGTGAATCAATGAAAAGGTGACACACTTTGGAGTCCCTTACTAACATATGATGTTCTTGTATGTTTCCCAAACTTGCATGCATCACATACTAATTTAAATTTATCCACCTTATTCATCTTGTTAGGAAACACTTTATCCATGGTTGTAAAAGATATATATACCAACCGACAATGTAAAAGTATTGCCTTAGCTTACTCCTCACTTGCCATAGCTATCAATGCATGACACACTGTTTCACTTGTTCCCCTGCGATCTAAGTACTAGAGACCATCACGCCTGACTCCAATCCCAAGCCTCTTCCCTGGTTGTGGATCCTAAATTAAATAATTGTCATGATCAAGGGAAACCCAAAAATCCATATTATCAACTAAAGCACTCACTGAAATCAAATTAACTGGAATTGAGGGAACATATAAAACTGAAGACAATGTGAAAGTGCATTGTACTATACCAACACCTCTGATGTGGCATGGTGTTCCATCAGTAATTTGAATTGTTTCATTGTGTGTATATGGGTACGGTGTATATGATTTAAATTCACTAGACATACCCATAACATGCTGAGATGCACCAAAATCTAATATCCAGTTTGAATGATAATCCGAATGAACAAGATTAGCAACACTACCAACTGTAGTTGTTGCCCATTGGTCTTTACTTCTTGAATCCTCTAATTTAGTCACTTCCATATTAACTTTGTGATCACTCCTATATTCATAGCCGCTACCTCCCTTTGTCCACCTCTGTAACTGCCCCTTCCCCTTTCACGATTAGGCTTACTAGTCATCAACCTATGCATCGCATGTAATACCGCAAATCTTCCTTGCCTGGGTTTTCGCCAGATTTGATTTTCCACCTTTTTGATTCAAGGTTCAGCCGTCGCGTGGTTATTAATTCTATTAGAGGTTTTGGGTTTTTCCGTGAAAACTTATCGGAATGGTTGTTTTCTCCGAGGCGTTTAGTTTTGCGGCAAGTTGTCTATCCTGACAATTGCCTTTTCGTGCCAAGAATTTAATTTGTTTGGTTCGCGCTAAGGGTTTAAAGTTGGCCTTTGGTTTTCTTTTTTTCGAGGGTTCATTTCTTTTGCTCCTAGCCCTGTTGTTTTGTGTCATCCAATTGTTGGAGTATAAAGGAAGAGATGGAGTAAATGAAAAACCCTAGCCCTTATTTCTCTTTTCCTTTTGTGCCCCTGCACCCCCTACTCCTAGCCAGATCCCGGTGTCCCCACCCGAGTTCTGCAGCCTCGCGCTGCTTCCTCCTAGCGCCGCCTCCTCGGGCGCCACTCTCCCTGCTGTTGCCTCCTCTCCTCAAGGCCGCTCACCCCTAGTGTCGCTTCCTCCCGACGCCGCCTCTCCCTAGCGCCACTCTCCTGCACTGCCCCTCTCCCAAGGCGCTCTCAAGGCGCTGCTCTCCTCGCCCTCCCCTCCGACGGTGTTCTCCCAAAGAACGGCAGAAGAAGAAGATCAAGAGAGTAGCCGGCAGCTCTCCCCCACCTCCCTCCTTCCTCCATGGATTGGTTTTAGGGTATTTTAGATTGAGTATTTTCGGTGCTTGCTAGGTGTTTGATGAAATGCCTAGAAGGTTTAGGTTTGTTGAATGTGATTGCGCATATATATTATCTTGATTAGTGGGTATCGGCATCTCGCGTTTCTTGATTTCTATTGGATTGCAGCTGAAGATTGTCTTTGCAAATATCGGTATAATTGGTAGGAAACCTTTTAGGTGGAGCTTTTCCTGCTTGTGACAAATGGTGAATTGGATGGCAATGAAAAAAAAACGAGTTAGGATGGAGATTGAGTTTTGTTGATAGTATTCTGTGGTTGCTATTTGTTTGCCTGTTCATTGGTTTTGTGTTGGGAAAGTATCTTTTGTTGCTAGCAAATTTATCATGCTGAGTCAAGGATTAGGAGGGCTTGAATGTAGTGGAAATCAGAATTTATGCATGGTGAGTTGGTGACCAAATGTGGTATTCATCTCATTAGCAATTTATATTATATGTTGGTCCATATTAGTTTCTTTCTGTCTTTTGCTTTGTGGGCACATAGAAGATGTATTGACTATGATGGCTGTAAAGTGATGACTGGGGAATGAACTTGTATCATTATTTGTTATTCGTGAATCCTCCACTTTATGAGCAATTGTTTTGGTGATTTTTTTATATGTGCTTTTGGTAGTTCTTTCTTCTAAACTATTTCTTTTATGATGTTAGAATGGTTAGATTGGAGGACATGTTGTCGGGCTATTTATAGGCGGGTTTCTACATGTTGCTCTTGTCTTTCTGTTTTGTTCTTTTAATTACCCCGCATTCAACTCTTGGATTCATGCATTCCTTTTGTGAGGCTTTTCTTGAATAGCCTATTCTTTTGATGCACTCAGTTTAGTCATGTATAAAGTATCAAGGAAATTGGAATCGATATGTAAAATAGATTTCAAAGTATCTACTTTCATTGAGAATATATAATCTGATCTTCGTGAACCATCGACTCCTTTTTCTTAGGATAATAATTGGTATTATCTTTTGTTTCTTAGGTTTTATTGTACTACACCGACTTGCTATTACCATTTAACTTGCTGCTGTAAATTCAATGCTTAATTCGGTTTTGTACCCGGTGATTGTTGTTTTCAGGTAGTGGGTCTTCGGGGGTTTACCTCGACCCTGCATCACTCCGTCTTCAATAAAAAGGCAAGTGCATCTCCTAGAGCGTCATTAGAGTGTTAAATGCTTTGCTTGCGATAAGATTATGAAAATTCTAATGGTTTAGTTATGTTTAATAGCATATCTAAAAGTTGTTCCTAATATGGTGATGAGGATGGACGAATGTTAATAGTTTGAAAGTAAGTATTCAATTTCAGTTATTGAAATGCCTTACGAAGTGTACAAATGAGTATGGTTATGTTGAGGTGAATGATAAAGTGAGTAAATGGTAATGTGTGTATTTATCCTCATGTTGTGTCGTGCTTATAACCACGTCCATGACCAAGGTGGAGTTGAAATAGGATAAAACTTGTAGTTCATTCATGTCACTTGCATCTTCTGCATTCATGACATGCATATGGTAATCGGGCCAGGTCGGTGAGAAAGTCATAACTAATCCGGTGAGGTCGGTGAGAAAGTTATGACTAATCCGGAGCACCATTTGGAAGTCCTACCTCATAGTCCCATCCACGGAGTTGGATGGGAGCGAGACAGTAAGAGTAGGCCCCGCCACGGGATGGTCGGGTTTGAGAGGGTGCACACCGACGGGTGTGCACTCAGCTATACCGGTATAGGCTAAAAGATTGCACTGTGAGCATGAAAGCATAAATGCATTCCATTGCATTGTTTATTGCAACTGTTAAATGTGATTGATGGGAATGGAAAGAACAGGTTGAGGATTGAGGCGTGGACTCATCCAGAAATGTTTATTGAGGCATGGGTAAGATTTAGTTATATTTTCGAGTTGGTTGCGGTAAGTGGGGATAGTTATTGCTTCTTTTACTAGTTGATTTCCATTTAGTAATGGCTATGTTAAATTCTAGAGTAGAAGTAACTCAGTTGAATTCATTATTTTTTATTATTGTTGCACTTTGTCGAGTCTTGACTCACGCTTTGTTTGCTTCTGCTTTAGGTACCTTGAAGTCGACTCACGGATGGGAGTAGAGCACGCACGATTTCGGCCACCAACAACCCAATTAATTGATTCGTTAAAAATGGTTGTAATAAATGTGATTGTATTGTGTTGATCGGCGCTATGAGTTGGTTAATTGTGGTTGGATATGTGATGGATTATCTAAGGACCTGCTAGATGGTTTCATTCTTTTGTGAGTGATTGATATATTATATAACCGCTATTGTTCTTTTGTTTGCCGAGTGGATGTCCTAGTTTTAGGGAGATGTTGCCAAATTTTGTAAATTTCGTGACTTAGTTTTAAGCCGTTTAAGAGTTTAGAGATTAAATTCAGTTTTAGTCTTTTAGTAGAGGTGTCGTTCGTTATTTAGGATTTTGGTAGCATTCATGTGCGTGCTTACGCGGGTGTTACATTGCATGGGCTACATGTTTTGAACAATGATTTTTTGTGCTAATAATTTTGATTTTTAAACCCTAAATTTATTTAAATGTGGATGAGAATGCCTTAGTATTGAAAATTTACACATAAGTTTTGAACATTTGAAACTTTGAAAATTCATTTTTTTTTTCTAAATTCTCATGTTGACAATAATAATTTTAAATTTTGAATTTCAATTTTTACCTGAGACATGACTTCAAACATGTCATGTAGTCTATTTGCTACCAATCATATAAAACTCTTAATTAATGTTTGATCTTAATCCAAGCTATTACCTTAAAAAAATCTAAGCAAGCCATTGTGATTTTCTATTTTTCACTTTATTCGTGTCCTTCCAGATTAAGCACCAACCTTTGTTAGAAGTACATGACACAGGTGAATTATATGGGAAACTTCTCATTCATCTCAGATCTTTAAGTTTTAAGTCGCATGCAATTTCAAAATTAAAAATTAAATAGAATAATTGTAAAATATAGTATTAAAACTAACAAATTTCTAGTTATAGTTTCAACTTTAAATGGGCATTTTTTGAATTTTATGTAGTTTGCATATATTAGGATGTCAATTCATTTAGAATTTTATTTGAAAATTTGTATATATTTAGATACCATAGTTTTTCTTGGAATTGTTAATTCAAATCAGTATTAGTAAGATTGTTTTATCCTAATTCAAATCATTATTCGTAACATTGAACATTTATAAATGAAGATTTGGATCTTTTTCAAGTTTTGATGAAAAAATATAATCCTCAATTTAGAAATATATGGTGTTTTCAAAAGCGTAATCCAACCTATTTAACTTTGACTACTAATATATAAAAAACTATTTAGATGGGTCACGTAGGAATAATTTCTTTAGATAAATCAAGATAAATATTTCTATAATTTTATATTTTTATAAATGTGTTCATATAAAAAGACGTGATCAAAGTTGCATGTTGGAGACTGTAGATATTCAAAACATCATATATTCTTAAACAGCGGGAGTATATTCAATTACCATAATACTATAATTTTTATCTAAAATTTTATATATTCAGCTAATTATTTGGAATTTTAAAACCAAACTTTTATATATTTGGTTAGAATATATATATGAAGATAGATTTATCCCTGATAAGTGTGACAATTTATTTCCTTTTTCTAGTATTAGCGGAAGAGAATTTCTAGATTTTTATTTTTTCTTTAATTAACACAAAAATTTTAGCAGTCCTTGATTTATATGAAAGGGTTTGTAGCTTTTTTACTTCATCTACTTTAATATGAAATTTTGTAGCCTTTCTCCCTATAATTCATATGAATTCTATATTAGGATTTTAAAACTGAAAACTGCTTAGATAGCTAGTATGTAACTGTTAGCTTCAAGAAAATATAAAATACTATGCACCCAGTCTTTGCACATCCGAATAGCTAAAAGCATATTTAATTGGACTGTGTTGTTCAGATTCTTCTTCCGATTCTGAAGTTGACTTAATTAATTGATCGCCATACTACATATATTCTTATGTGCATGTCCAGTAATTTAAGTAAAATTCATCATTTTTCGATGGTTTGATACTAAATCCAAAACGTACACTTTGACATTTGAACTATGAAAACAACGAATTATATTTTTTAAATTTTTGCATGCATGCATGCTTGCTTTCAATGGCGAAATATTCTATGTTCAAATGATTGCTTGTCGATTCTTCCACCTTTCGTGTTCTTCGATGACGGTGTCCAAGCCTTGAACCCTTGATTCGCGGGCAACTGACAACTAAGGCCATTCACAATGGGAGTTTCATTCTCATTAAATGATATGACACATCATCATATTTAGTGACATGGCAAGGTAATTATGAAGAGAGAGATAGAGAGAGTTTCATGAGTGACGAGGGCTGGGTGCTCCTTGACCAGCCGGCACGTGGTCAACGGATCCCCCAAGCTCGGAAGGCCCCGACCACGACCTGGATGCATACTGAGGCGCTCGACCTAGAGCGATGTGGACCCGAGCTCGACTCCGCTCGACCTCGAGCTCGGGCGGGATCTCGTTCGAAGCCTCGGTCCGCCTGGGATTTCGATTTACGCTTTGACCGGCAAGCTACCAGAGAGCGGGTCGTGGGGATGACTCAGAGTGCGCGGCAAGTTCGGGGGCAGTTGCTGCCAGCCTTCAAGGTGCACGAAGGCCCCTTCCCGAGGATCGCTCCCGGCCGTTGCGTGCAGAGGGAGTATAAAGACCAAGGACGCATGAGCTCCAGAAAAACGAAGACAACCCAGTACACACAGCAGCTCGAGCTAGAAAGCGCCGTTACTACCTTGAGTTGTAAACACCCTCCTGTACACCGATATAATCAGAGTCACCGCCGCAAGGCGACTGGAGTAGAGCTATTACCTTCACAGGGGCTCGAACCAGTATAAACCCTTGTCTCTTGCTCGTTGTCGTCTTGCTCGACCACATCACGCCCGTTTCTTCCTTCGCTCGAGCGAACGCAGCTCGGTCCCAGAACACACCGACTCCCCACCTCACTTCTTGCGGTTGGCGATCCCGATCCGACGGCAATGGGCGCCACCGTGGGGCCCGATTGTTTTGTTTTTCGCAGAACGACACCAGATCCTGTGAGCATGGCGCCTTCGTCGATGGATTTTCCTCAGCACGGACCACTCCGTCCTCGTTTCACGCCGCCGCCGAAAGCAAAGACGCTCGGTGGTGGATGGTCAAGACGCCGGAGATGCGATGACCGTGATCCACAGACTTCAAGACGCCACCGGATGGTGCAGTTGCCATCAACCAAGCCATAACAGCTCTCGCGGGAGGCCCAAGAGAAGGCCAAGACGCCCTCCGAGCCGCCCAGCTCCCTCTACCGGGAGCGCCTGCTATCGCCGGTCATGATCGACCCCGATAGGGCGAGGTCGAGCTCTTTGGTCGAGCCCCGCCGAAGAACTCGATCGGCCGCGACCGAGGTCGCACTCTCCGCAGCACCGGTCAACACTCGGGACCCGCCCCAGAGAAGCAATGATAACACATCACGCCGTCACCAAGACTCCACCGGACGCCCAAGTAAGAGATTGGCTCCGAGCAACGGGCTCGATGAGGCTTTGACACGACGCCGCCGGCCCCACGGCACCGCGCCGATCAGTGCCCGAGCCAAGCCACTCCGAGTCGACCGGCAAGGTCTTCATGGACCTCTCCCGACATTCCACCCAGCGACGAGGTCCAGACCGCCAGCATTAACCAGCGATTCCTCGTGTCGGCACCATGGTCGATCCCGCGCCGTCGGGTCGTTGGGCCACCTCGACCAATCCGCAAAGCAATAGGATCTTGTCGGCGATGACCACGACCGCGCACTGTCCCGCCTACTACCGCATGGCGACGACGACCCTTCGTCACAGACGGGTCGCGATTCAAGGTCATACCGATCGAACGCTTCGACGGGACTAAAACCCGACGAAGTTCTTGTCCATCTACTCGACCGCTATCCTAGCGCCGGGGACGAGCTCGTGATGGCAAACTACCTTCCGACCGCCCCGACGGGCCGCGAGGACTCGCTTTTTAACCGAAGCTCGCTCCTTCAGTCGTGGGCGCCAATTCAGAACGCCTTCGCTTCCAACTTCCAAAGTTGTTACGAGCGATCGGGGGGAGAAGGACCTGGATCGTGTCATCCAGTGCAAGAACGAGCCGCTACGCGACTTTGTGCGGTGTTTCATCCGCACGAGGAACCTGATCCCGAGCATTTCGACGAGGCCGCCATCAAGGCTTTCAAGTTCGGGTCCGTGATCGACGCCACCGAGGACCCGAGATCACATAAAGGCTCGGTCAACAAGCTTTTTCGCATGGCGGAGCAAGACGCTGGATGCGACGACGCCGCGCGCTGAACGCGACCACGACCAAGGTAAGCTTGGTCTAAACCAAACAGAGGCCAGCCGTCTAACCTCAGAGCGCCGACCACGCACCGCCTCAAGAAGCGGAACGCGATCGCAGGGCGCGGAGGTTCACCGCGGTGATCGCTTTGGCGGATGGCCAGCGAGGTCCCGGAGGTCCGGGTCAAGCTCGGGAGGACTCTAAGCCTCGCCAAGGTTGACCTCGACTCACCAGCGAAGAACCACCCCAAGAGGAGGGCCAATAATCCGACTCCGGCGAGACGATGCTCGGCCATAGGGGCTAAGGGCGACGGATACGACGAAGCAAAGTTCGCTTATTCCATTGGGGCGGCCGGCCATGACCGCGGGAACTGCAGGCATGGCGTAATAAGCCGGACGCTTTCTATGATGGGCGGGGTGAGATGCCCGTGCTCCCGAAAGATGATGACCAGCCCGACCGGGTGAATGCCGGCTCGGAGCACGACGATCCCGATCTGGAGTTCCAACAAGGCGAGCACCGGATCGATGTCATCTTCGGTGTCTCGTCGGCCTACCGATCAGCGAAGGTCAAGGCCGCCATGGACCATCTACCGTGTCGCCATTGAAGTCTGCGAAAGCAGCTCCCGCAAGTGGGTCAGCCACCATCACCTTCACCCGAGAGGACGACTCCTGTATGGCCCGAGACTCAAGACCGCCTTGGTTGTGACTCGACCATCAAGAACATCATGGTCGGTCGGCGTCATGGTCGACGGCGGTAGCTCTCTTAACTTGCTACAGTAGGGCGCTTGACCGATGCAAATTCTCGATCAAGATCAAGAACGCCGCATTCCTTCTTCGATCGTGTCCGGAGCTCACCATTCCCCTCAGGGCGTGGTCTTGCCCGTTACCTTCGGCGGCTCGGACAACTTCCGCACCGAGCTGGTCACTTTCGAGGTGGTCGAGGGCGATCTCCCGTACAACGCCATCCTCGGGCGACCCGCCTTGGTCAAGTTCATGCCCGCCAACCACTATGGCCACCGGTGCATGAAGTTGCCTGGCCCCAACGGTGTCATCACCATGCGAGGCGACCTACAGGCGGCACACGGCTGCGAGACCAAGGCTTTGGCTCGCCCTGGCATACTACCCCAACGCGGTCCGGAAGCAACGGAGAAGAATGCTCGCCGTATATGGCGATCCAGCCAATGGAGCGACAAAGGCCGTGATCGCCGATGAGAGCGACCCGACCAAGTGCATTCATGTCTCGGCCGGGCTGAGTTCCAAATAGGAACTCGAGCTCGTCACCTTCCTTAGCGCCAACAAGGGTATATTCGCTTGGGAACCCGCAGACATGCCTGGCGTCCCGAGGGAGGTGATCGAGCACAAATTGCAGGTGGGACCCGGCTCCCGACCTGTGCGCCAGAAGCTGCGTCGCTTTTCTCCGGAGAAGGTCACAGTCATCAAGGAGAACCTCGACAAACTTTTGAAGGCTGGGTTCATCCGGAGATCGACATTCGAGTGGTCGCCAACCCGGCCATCGCTCGTAAGAAAGACGGAAAGTGGAGAATGTGCGCCGACCATACGGGTTGAACTCGCTTGTCTGGCGACAACTTCCCGCTCAGCGATCGACCAGATTGTCGACTCCACCGCAAATGCCGGGATGTTGAGCTTTACGATGCTTACCGGATACCACCAGATCAAGTGGCGGTCGATTTATTTAGAGCAAAACAGCCTTCATCACGCCATTTGGCACCTATTGTTACACGACCATGTCATTTGGTCTGCGCAATGCGGGGGCTACTTTTCAGCGTCTGATGACCAGGACGTTCGAACCGCAGATCGGGCGGAACCTCGAGGTCTACATGGACGATATCATAGTCAAAAGCCTCTCTGAAGGCGACCACGTTCGTGACCTCGAGGAAACCTTCATTAACCTGGACAGGCACAATATCAAACTCAACCCCGAGAAGTGCGTGTTCGGCGCGGCGTCCGGTAAGGTCCTCGGCTACATGATCGGGGGCTCGGGGGTTGGTCCAAACCCGGAGAAGATCGAGGCGATCGAGAAGATCGCTCCCCCGACCTCGATCAAGCAGATGCAAAGCCTCACCGGCCGCATGGCCGCCCTCAACAGGTTCATTTCGAGGCTTGGCGAGCGTGGGCTCCCATTCTTTCGGACCCTGCGCAAGCACGGGGGCTTTGAGTGGACTCCAGAGGCGCAGCGATCCTTCGACGACCTGAAGGTATATTTGTCGTCCCCACCTCTCCTTACAACGCCGCAACCTGGCGAGAAGTTGCTGCTCTACCTTGCGGCCACCACCACGCCGCTGCCGCCCCTGTGGCGGAACGGGGTCCCAAAGAAGACCTAATCTATTACGTCGTGAGGTCTTGCACGTTCAAGAAGCGCTACCCGCAGTACGTGGCTATTGTATGCTCTCCTCATGGCTTCATGAAGCTCGACACTATTTTCAGCACACTCGGGGTCGCCCCGAGCAACTTCCCCGCCGGGACATCCCGAGAACCCGGAGGGTGGCGGACAAATCGCCAAGTGGGCCATGGAACTGGCGGCGTTCGACATCCGTGTCGTGGCGCGCAGACGACCATAAAGTCGCAAGTGCTCACCGATTGTGGGTCGAAAGCAGACGCCGCACCGCTTCCCGAGCTTCAAGACGAAGAGGAGAAGCCTGGGTCATGTTCTTCGACGGCTCGAGGTCCTTCAAGCGCTCGGGCCGATCCTTATCCTTACTTCGCGCGATAGGTTGAGGTACGTAATTGCTTTTGGCTTCTCAGCGACCAACAATGTGGCGGAGTACGGAGCCCTCCGGCCGCTTCACGAGCTTGCAAGGCTTTGGGTGTCGCCGCTGGTCGTGAAGGGCGACTCCTACTCGTCATCAACCGGTTCAACAAGGACTACCAAAGGTTCGGGGACTCGATGGCGGGCACTCGCCGAGGTGCGCAAAATGGAGAAGTGGTTTCAGAACTTGGGGATCAAGCACATACCCAGGAGAGACAACTCCAGCGCGGACTTCCTCTCCAAGCTCGGCTCCTCCGACGACGAAATCCCACCCGATGTCATCCCGAGACACCGGCGGCCCTCACGATCTCCGACCAAGAGGTCGTGCTAGCCGTGGTCGGGGTATCCTCCCTGGCCGAGGCCATCCACAATTTCCTTGCCTCGGTGACATGCCACCCGACCGCCGAGAGGAGCCGGATCAAGCGCCAAGGCGAGTCTATACATGCTCGCCGAGGGAACACTCTACGATTTAAATGTCTCCGATATCGACGCTGTGCATCTCCACGGAGGAGGTAAGTACTCCTACATGACATTCACTCAGCCTCTGTGGGGCACACTCTTCAGACAGACAATGGTCGACAAGGCCTTCCGTGATGGGTACTATTGGCCTTGGCGCTTCAAGATGCTCGTGACATCGTCTCGCACTTGCCGAAAGCATGCCGCCCACGCCCGAAGTCGCATCAGCCCGCTTATACGCCTGCACCATTCCGCCGCCGCCCTTCTCGACATGGGGGCTGGACATCCTCGCCCTTTTCTCAAGCAACCGGGGGGAAGAGGTTCCTGTTCGTCGCTGTCGACACCTTCACCAAGTGGATAGAAGCTGAACCGGTCTCGACCATAACTGCTCGGGCGGCTGTTCGCTTTTTCCGCTTGTTCGTGGTCACTAGGTATGGGGTTCCATGCAAAATTATCACTGACAACGGTACCAGCTACAAAGGAGTTGTTCGGGAGTTTTGCGAGGAACTCGGCATCAAAATATACTTCGCTTCGGTGGCTCACCCCCAGAGCAACGGAGCAGCGGAACGCGCCAACGGGCAAATTGTCTAGGGCGTCATGAAACGAGTTGCAGATGAGCTCGATCGATACGGCAAGGCCTGGGTGGACGAACTTCCCACCGTCCTATGGTCTATTCGTACCACGACAAGCCGAGCCACAGGGTCCACACCCTTCCAGCTCGTATTCGGTACCGAAGCCGTCCTGCCTCCCGAGGTCACGCTGGCTCGCCAGGTCACTTTGGTCGACTGTTGACTTCGAGCACGAACGGCCTCGACCTCACCCTCGCAGAAGAAGTAAGATGCCGCAGCATCGCTTGCTACGATCAACGACTACCGCAAGCTTTTTGCAGACATGCGTCTCGGCGCAGACGACCTAGAAGCTCCTTGTTGGGGACCTAGCCCCGAGACGGATTGAGAGCTCGCCCAAACCAACAAGCTATCCCCGTGGTGGGAGGGCCCCTATAGAGTTGTTTCAACAGATCGCACGGGGGCTTACCGGCTAGCGATGCCCGATGGCAGAGAGCTCTCTAGCTCGTGGAACATAGATCAGCTTCGGAAGTTTTATGTGTAACCTCTACGCTTCACATTTCAATAAAAGCTGGTCTTTCATTTTTTCCCTTTTATACCTGCTTCCACTTGTGTTGCCGCTTTTCTTTTTCGGCGGCTCTTCCTTTTTTTTCGAACACGACCTTCATGCGCAGCTGCTCGCTTCCTAGTCTAAGTGACGCTGGTTTTACGCTCACCCCCAAATAACGAGCTAAACGTAGTTTAACCTCTTCGCAATCTAGCTCTCCCCTGTGCCCGGGCTCGAGCCAAGAACCTCGCCGCTTTGACGATCGAGCAATGCGCATGGTCGCAAGGGCCGTGCGAGCACTAATCTACTTCACGATGTTCGCCTCGTGTTCTTCTACCTTGCTAATTGTTCTCAACTTTGCGTGTCATGGCCTTTCGTCTCAGATTCACGCCTTGTGCCCAAGGCATGCGCCCTCGACCTCGGGCCAACGGGGCCGGTATACATTTCACCGGCGCCGCGACCTAAAGGGCACGGCACGCAAACAGCAAAGCAAAAAAGAGGAGAGATTTCAAAGTATCCCCAAACCACGAATTCACAACAGGACGAGGTTTTTTGTTCACCAAAAACAATCCACTTCATTAAGTCGCCTTGCTTTTTAACGCTTTCACAGGTCGGCCATCTCGCGGCAAGCTTTTCCCGCCGAGCCGACCACTTTCGCCTCGGTCGCGATCTCCCTGAGCCGAGGGCTTGCCGAAGCATCCACGGCTCGACGCCGCCGTCTTCAAGCCGGGCCAGGCGCTTTTGCCGCTTCTCGATGCGCCGAGCTTCTTCGAGCCCGGGACCTTGGTCTCGGGCCAGAGGCGACTTCACGGAACCTTCTCCGGCGCCTCGACCTTAACGCTTCGGCCTCGAACGCCTTGGTGGCGCTCGACGAAGCCTCAAGCTCGAGGATTTTGGCCTCGAGCTCGGGGGACGCCATCACCGTGGAATGTGCCTGCTCCGCGGCGGCCTTCTCCAGCTCCTTGACCCTGGCCTGCTCGGTTTTGAGCGCCTTGTTGGCGCGCCCAAGTTCCTCCTCGAGCTTGAGGATCTTGGCCTCAAGCTCGGTAGTCGACGTTTCCTCGGAGGCCTTCTCCAGAGCTTCGATCTTGGCCCGCCACCTCGAAGCGCCTTGGGCTGAACGTGCACGCCTCGCTTCCACGGCCTTTAAAACCGTGGTCACGCGAGACCCCGCCCGCCGAGCTCTCCGCGTGGGCTATCTCCTGCGCTTTCATCGTCCGACGAAGATCGCCGAGCTCTTGGGCCTTCGCTCGAGCTCCCCGCCGACCTCAATGGTTCAGACGAGCTTGTCGCGGCCAGCCTCCCCGCTTCTACGCCGAGGAGACTCTCAAGACGTCCGCATGCTCTCGGGCCTTGTAGCCCTCGAGAGGCATGGTTGGTCACGCTCACGACGAAAAGGGTGGCCCGAAATGAGAAGGGACAAGGAGGTCAAGCTACAAGATACGGCGTCGAGGAAAAACCCTTACCTCGCGGGGCGCCTCCAGCTTGCGCGTGAATTCTCATGGTCATCAATGCGATTGCGAGGGATCTCCTCCTCCTCGTCGACCGCCATGTCAGTGCCGAGATCGACCTCGGCCATCGCTGGCACACTTGGGCCGGATTCGAGTCCCGCCTGGGCGGCTCGTTATCCGCCGCCTCCTCCGGGTTAAACCCCGACAGAGAGGGCATGACGGCAGTGCTAGCCCCGATCTCCACGATCGGGCCCCCGCTCGTCCCCGGTGCCAAGGGGACAACAGCTGGATCCGCCGCGGCATTCACGGCCTCCGTGGCCGGGGGTACCACGACCTCAGCACTCGACGCAGTCGCGGCCGGGGAGGCCTGCGGAGCTTCTACGACCCGTTCATCTCCGGTGACCGGCGGGGCCGTGGTCTCAACGCCCGGAGCGACTGTGGCTGGTGGGGTTTTGGAGGTCGCTTCAAGTGTGGCCTCAAGGCCCTGAGTATCCTCCCTCGCGGTGGCTTTAGGAAGCTCATCGACGGCATCTGAGTCGCGGGCCTCGCCCGTGTCAGAGTCCCATACGTCAGGCTCGTTTTCTTCGGACGAGTCATTGAGCCCTTGGTAGAACTCGCCGACCAAGGGTCTGGCTCAAGGGTGCGTGTCCGGCGACGATCGCGGCGTGGGACTAGCTCGAAGGCGTTCTCCTCCTCGGACTCGACTGCGCCTCGACAATGCCATCGTCAAAACGGGCAAGTTTCGAGCTCGGGTGCTCAAGTTCTGCGATCAAAAGCATACACTAAGACAGAAAGATACGAAAGGGGCGGCGCAGACCGGGTGCCGGGCTTACAGGTCACTCCTCCTCGAGGGTCATCTGAGGTCTTGTTGCCCCAATGTCGAGGGGGCGCCACGCTTGCGTGTCCCCGCGACCTGAGGTCTCGGGGCCCGAGCCGGCTCAGATCGCTCGCCAAGGGGGAGTTCGAGCTCGAGGCTCGAGGGCGGGAGTACTCAAGACTGGCGACGGCAACAAGGCCTCTGCTACACGAGGGAAAGTTCACAAACGGCAAGGCGCGAAAGCACAAGCTCGGGGCTCGACTAGAAGGGCCCTCACCGTGGCGCTGTCCCCCACTCGACATGGCGTTTCTTCCGCTTGGCTTGATCCGCCGGTGGAGGTCGCTTCTTCCCTTTCTTGCTCCGCCAGTGGCGGAGCATCCTCTGGCCGTGTCCAAGAACTCTGGTGGGCCTATGAGCAAGCCGGCTCAGAAGGGCTCGCCAAGGCAAAGACTCGAGCACTTGGTCGAGAGACTTACCTCGTCTTTTCGACGGAGTACATTCTTCGGGACGGGGTTGCCGACGACATACTCATGCGCCAGCTTCCCAAACATCTCGACCATCCTAGCAGAGACCCAGGATTCCTTCGGCGCTGCAAGGCAAGCGGTTGTCAAGAGAAGATCGGAGGGTGTACACGAGCCAGACCTTGGGGTAAGAAGACTTACCAGACGTGCCCTCGTGGGTCGGATCGTTGCCCCCTGGATCTCGTAGAACGGGTGCTCCCTCCGTCTAAGAGGGGACACTCGGTTCCGCAGGAAATCGTTGGCGATCGCCTGCCCGTTGAGACCGCGCATGGCGCAGATATGAATGAGGGCGATGGCCTCCTCGTTGACCTCGAGGTCGCCCGACTCCGGGGTCTCCTTCATGCGGTTGGCGATGGGGTCCTTCAACACCGGCGTCCGGTCTCGCCCTCTTGAGTATAACGGCTGCGTTCCACGGGCCAAGGGAATCCTGAGGTTGGAACTTGGGGAAGGCCCATTTGAGCCCAACCCGTAGCCTGAAGTAGAGACATCCGACCACGGGGTCCTTCCCTGAGCTAAGAGACCAAATCTAGAAAGAAGAGCGAGGGGTCGAGAATCCCGAGGAACCCCTCGTGATAGATGGGAAAAGATGGTGATCAGGAGAAGAACGGAGTTTGGCACCAGATTGATGAGTTCGATGTCGCACTGAGAGGACCTTCGCGATTTAACTCGCTCTCCGGGTTCGCAAGCCAAAGAGGGCGAGTGCTCGGTGCGATTTATCTCGCCGTCCTTGAGTGCTTGATTCGGTCTCGTTACGGCGGCAACGCCATACAAACAGATCCAGCTGTTTCTGTGGACTCGAGCTCCCTCATCCTCGAGTCCGATGAGTGCTCCTTCCTAACTTGGTCATGGCGGTTGCGGTTTGGATTGGTCTGAGGAAAGGAGGACCTTGCTCGCAACAAAGCTTGGAAGGCGAAGGTCACGAGCAAGAGCTTTTCGACGAGGCGTGCAAATACTGGTTTATAAACCGAATCTAGTCCACTTCGCCTCAAAAGGCATGCCAATCGCGATTTGAGTGCACGATTAAGGCTTAGCACGGAATCGAGACGCCGCCAGTGCCCACCAACCGCTCACATCCGTCATATCCAGATCGAAAGTCTCAAGGTCGCCAGTGTCGAGGCCAAAGGACTCGCTTTGTGGTCTCCGCCGACCTCGCCAAGGAGCCAAGACTCGCAAGGTTGCCTCCGCCTCGAAATAAAGGCTCGAGGTCGCCCCGGAGCTCCTCCCACCTAGAGCCTCGGGGGCTAGGCCGACGAGGGTCGGGTGCTCCTTGACCAGGCAAGACACGTGGTCAACGGATCCCCAAGTTCGAAGGCCCCACCACGACACGGATGCATACCGAGGCGCCGACCTAGAGCTGTGGACCCGAGCTCGACTCCGCTCGACCTCGGGCTCAAGGGATCTCGCTCAAGCCTCGGTCCGCCTGGGATTTCGGATCTCGTGTTTTGACCGGCAGCTACCAGAGTGGGTCGGGGATGACTCAGAGTCTTGCGGCAAGTTCGGGGCGATTCTTTGCCCGACCTTCAAGGTGTCTGAAGGCCCCTTCCCGAGGATCGCCTCCCGTTGCGTGCAGAGGAGTATAAAGACCAAGGACGATGAGCTCGAAAAACGAAGACAACCCAAGTACACATAGCAAATCGAGCTAGAAAGCCGTTATTACCTTGAGTTGTAAACACCTCTCATACATCGATATAATCAGAGTCACTGCCGCAAGGCGACTGGAGTAGAGCTATTACCTTCACAGGGGCTCGAACTAGTATAAACCCTTGTCTCTTGCTCGTTGTTGTCTTGCTCCGACCATCATCACGTCCGTTCTCTTCCTTCGTTCGAGCGAAACGCAGCTCGGGTCCCGTAACACACCGACCCCCACCTCACTTCTTGCGGTTGGCGATCCCGATCGTCGACAATGAGAGGTAAGAGAGTTTCATCTAGATAAAACCCAAAATACACGGTTACCTAGATAAAAACTGATGTGGCACTCTTGGAAACTGAAAAATGAAACTATGCACTGGGAATGGTCTAAGTTTCCAGCAGATTAATGCATCATCGCTTTGAAGGCAGAGGTTGGAGGCTTGTATGGTATAGCTAGCCCCTTCTTAATCGAGAAAAGGAAAATGCATCGTGTGGAACGGTTCAAGCTAGAAAGTCAAGTCAAGACATATATGGATGCATATGTGTACACATGCATGTCAGGCGGCCATCAAGAAGAGCCGTGGATGAAAATAATTGAAGATATTAGACGACCAAGATTTTCTCTATTTTTAGAATAATATGGGATTTTCTAGCAATTTTTTCTTTTTTAGATTAACGTGGGAATTTCTAGTATAGAGCCTCTAATTAATATATAAAAGATGTGAGGCATGGCAATCACGAATCAAGTGCCCTTTTTTACCATAGTTGAAACACTCCCTAGTCTCAACTACTGTCAAATCAGAACAAATTGGTGGCTCTCGCACTTTAGAACTAAATAACACATTCAATCTAGTCTCATCTTATGCAATTGCTGCAATAGCTTCCTCCAAAGAGGGAAGAGAAGGCTAATGAAGCATAATAGCTCGCCTTCCATTAAATTTGGGGTTCAACCCTTTCAAGAGTTCTATCACCCTCCTACGTTCAATTAACTTCTTAATTGTGGATACACAATCTGAATGAGTCAGCTCAAGAGGATCATAATGATAGAAATCAGTCCACAGTCACTGCAATTCAGCCTCATGTTCCATGACAGATCTCCCCCTGGTTTTATATCAGCTATCCTTTTTTGTGTTTCTACCATCAACATCACATTACCCTTTCCTGAGTATAGCTTTGACAAAGTTTTCCACACTTTGGCTGCACTTGAGATGGTCTTGACTGTTATGGAAATGGTTGGAGATAATGAACTCAAGAAATGCCACCACCAGTGAGTTGGTCGCACTCCAGGTCCTCCATTCTGTGCGTGTATTATCGACATGCTCAATTAACTCCCCTTGGACAAAGCCTTCCAATCCCTTTGTCTTCAAGATCAAAGGTGCCCTCCTGGACCAGCTCAAAACATTCTTGACACCCTCTAGCTTGATGTCATTTTGCATCAACTCCACCTTATATACCGGTTCTACATATGGGACGATTGTACTACTTGTGGTTGGAGCCCCATTTCTTTTATCTATCAGCAGTTGAATCAATTTACCAAGCATTTGTTCAATTCCCTAGTAATCCCCCTTCTCCTAATCAACAACTACTCCAACCCAACTCTCAGTTTGCACTACTGAATCTGATGTTGCACAAGTTGTTCAAACCCCCCCCCCCCCTCAATCTAATGCTTCACCAAGTCAATCCTCAAACAGACAACTCAAATTAAAGGGCAATAAGTCAAGAACAACTGACCACAAAGTGGAGATGATTCTGTAAGCCACCCCATCTGCTTCTTGTTGAGGGTTGCTACATGCACATGAGTAGGAACTAGTGCTCCATCATCTCCTCTTTCTTCAATCACTCTTCCACCTCGCGCTTTGTACTTGAACTTGGAATTGCCCTCATCGAGCTCGGCTGCCTCTTCAGCCTCGTAGAGGTCGAGCTCTGGTGCACCAACGCCGCCTCCACTGCCAGCCGCTTCTCCTTCGAATTCAATGTCGTGCACAGCTTCACTGCGGAGCATAACCACACCGAGGCCTTCAGCGCCAGCGTCGACACCGGTGCGCGCCCGGCCATCGCGTTACCCGCCTTCTCGTTGGCCCTTGTGCTCTGTCGGCACACCCAATCGCAGCACCTGGTTCACCTACGTCAGCTCTGATACCATGTATGTAATTTTGGTCGCACTATTTTCTTTCTGTTTGCTATTACATATACTTTAATACACATACATGGGCCTTTGGCCCAACACACACACAGCCCACAACCCTATATCCCAGCACTAGACGAAGAGTCTTTTCATTGATGATTTTGGAGACTGTCAACAGATTGTCTCCCAGTGGAACCAGGGATCGCCTTCTATATCGATGATTGCTTCGGTTCTTCAAAAAGTCCGAGCACTTGTTCAGGTTTTAATAATTTTATGTCTCAGTCTGCTCGTAGAAACTGTAATAAAAGTAATCATTGTTGTGCTCAAGTTCGCAAAATCGACGAAAATCACGATTATCGGCCGTATCAATGCAGCTCGGCTTCCAAAATCACTCGGTAAACTAGTCAAATTAAAAAAATTCAAAAATTTGGAAAGATATATGTGACATAAATCAGTGAAAATCGCTCGATTTATGAAGAAGATCTACAGAAAAAAGTACAAGTAATCCGTCGATTTTTCATGAAAATTGGGCAAAAACGATCGATTTTCAAAAAAAAATTCCCAAAAATGTTGATTTTGAAACTCTCTGATATTTTACGATTTTCGACCGATTTTCGGTTTGATATTTCTAATTTTCAAATTTGAACGATTTTCTCCGTGTCGATTTTGTTAACCCCTCACGCAAGTGCTAGTGTTTAACTCGGTATGTGCCAGACTTTTCTTGTTGACAGCCTACGGGCTAATTGTACCAGAACGTTCTTGAGTATTGAAGCTCTCCACCTCCCCTCAAAAAAAATAATAATAAATAAAAGATTAGAAACCATGGTAGCTTAACTAGAAAAAACCTTGCACCCCCAAATTAGAATCTGTGTATACCTCCACACCTGACCAAAAAAAAACACTGCATAATTCGCCATTAAATACTTGAATACCCATAAGATTTAACATACACTAAAAAATTCAGTCCCTAAGAAACTAAATTTAACATACACTAAAAAATTCAAGTCTTGGGAACAAAATTGTCACGTTGGCACATTCCCGGAAGACAAAGTGGTACGCTCACAGAAGAGAGTTGGTCACAGTCTCACAGATCCTATTGCAGGTTGCTTCCTTTATGAAATGGTTGCTCCAGGTCTTGGAGATTTGGACAATCTCTGACATCCACATTTTCTATTTGTGCAATTGCTTCAGAGCCACCAATTGACTGCAGGCCTTTGCAATAAAAGATTGCCAAATTCTCAAGAGATGGAAGGCCACTCCATACTTGTGCGGGAATCGATTCCACCGAATGACAAAATTGCAATTTCAATGTGGTAAGAGCGCCAAGATTACGCAGGCAACTGAGAGTTGACTCAAATATATACCCACATGCTTCAAGCTTGAGCACTTTGAGGGAGGGGGGAAACACCTGGTCTGCTGGCCAATTGAGATTCCAACACTCAGATAACTCTAAATCTTCAAGATGAACAAAGCCAGCAAAACCTTGAACGGGAAGCGACACTAAATCCTCACATTTTTCTATATGTATTACTTTGACAACAGGTAGATAATTTGGTTGCAAGAATCCCTCAAGGCTTGACAATCTTCTGCACCGGCTGATGGATAGTCTTGTGAGCCATTCTAGCCCGATACTGCTTCTATTACTGCTGCTAGCAGAAGATTGGAACGACATACTTTCAAGATTGGGACACGAATAAATTGAGAGTGATGATAAGTCACGCAATTTCTCCTTCCTGAACCAACTTGGACGGAATTCGACTCCCATGTAACACTTTATTTCTAGGTGTTTAAGATAGGGAGGAGGATATAGGCCCTCAAGAACATCCATTTCCTGGCCAGTGGTCTTCTGTCTAATGCAGGTCCTGAAAGACTCATCCCATGACAGGATCAGTGTATCCAAGTAACTCTTCATGTATAGCTGAGCCCAAGCAGCATGCCAGCTCATGACATTGAAAAGGCCACTGATCTCCAAACTTCCATGAAGGTGATTCATATTCTTCAGTTCTCCAATGCCTCTTCCGGGTTCATTGGCAACATCAAAATAAGGTAGCTCTTGAAGAAACGTAAGCTTACCAATCTCTGGTATATTTCTGAATTGGTTAGCAAGATCACCATTCAATTTGACTTTCCGCAAGTTTATTAACTTAGTAACATCCTTGGGTAAATATTGAAATTTGCATTTCTGAGCATCCAAAATCTCTAGGTTGTGAAGGTACCAAAAAGATGAAGGTAGCTTGTCAAAAGTACAGGCAGAGATATTGAGATAGCGAAGATGCCTTAAGTTGCCAATACTCTCAGGCAGCTCCTTTAGTTGACAAGAAACGAAACTCAACATGCGAATTTTGGTGAGCCCATGAAGCCAGCATTCAACTGCAGGAGTAATAATGCTAGACTCAACGCCATAGCACACCAGCGACCGCAACTTCTTGTATCTACACAAGCTTTTTAAACAGCTACCGTCGAGACCACTGCTGCTGAGTACGGACACATGATGGATATTTGGATGAACTCTAGCTAAGTCATTTTTATCTCTAATCATGAAGCATTCATTCTTGGAAACAACCGATGCCATATCATGCAACATATTTTGCAGGACGTACTCGGAAGATGATTGAGTTTTCTGAAAGAAGGACCTATTTACCAATTGATGGAAATACGTATGGCCCACATCCTGATGAACTACCTCGTCCCCAAGAGGCACCAGTAAGCCTACTGCTTGCCAACAATCCACAAGTGTATCCTTGTCAAATTTGTAATCTTTAGGGTATGTTGAACAGTATGAGAAGCAACGCTTCAGATGGGAGGGCAGGTATTGGTAGCTCAGCAGAATGGCTGGACAGACCATTGTTTTCTCTTCGGACAATTCCCACAGCTCACTTGTCAAGATGCTGGTCCAGTACTCAGCAGTTGGGTTCAAGCTTAACAATCTTCCGAGAATTTTGGCAGCGAAAGGAACACCATTCAACTTTTCAACTATGCATCTACCAATATCCTCCAGAGCACGGTTTTTGCTGTTAAAACTGTCAGAACCAAACACACATATCTTGAAGAATTTCCAAAGAGTAAATTCAGGAAAGCCTCCAAGCTGGAACGGATCCACAGTACCGAAAATGTTAGCAACCTTCAAGGACCTTGTTGTCATCAAAACAATAGTTCCAGGTTTGGCATGTTTTAATACATCAAGGGAACTCCTCCATCCGTCACTAACTTCTTTACACACATCCTCCTGTACGTCGTCAACCACAAGCAGGAACCTCTTTGATTGATCAATGATGCTGCCAGTCAAAACCCTTTGGATGCAACCTAAATCATCTGATTCCATCTCGCATTCAGCAACAGAGAGTATGAACTTTTTAATTAAATCCTTCTCGTGGAAATCATTTGAGGCAGATATCCAAATTGTGCGGTCAAAGTAATCTCGAGCATTCTTATCATTGAAAACTTGCAAGGCCAGCGTAGTTTTCCCAACACCACCATCACCTAGTATTGGCAAAACAGGCACATTCTCTGCTCTTGTTTGACTCTCATTGATTGCACTGCTTGATGACACACCTAGCAGTTGTAGCAACTTGCTAAATTCTTTCTCGTAACCGAACATCTTGCATTCCTCTGGGACACTATTTGACTCTAACCTGATCGTTTCATTAATTAACGGATGCGGTGGATCCCACAAGCCCATATAAATCGTCTGTATTGTAAAATGATGGAGCGTTTGTTCGATTTCCTTCACTTTGTTGAAAAAACCATGTTCAATGCTGGTACAAGACTCTGAATTTGTATATTCGATCGTATTTTCTTCAGTTTTTACCCTGGGTTCATCCTGGAGGTCATTGGCATTTTTTATCTTGAGATCAGTCAAGAGGTCCTCCGCATCATACACAGCATCCCGAGTTTCTTGGAGAAGGATGGCCGGATCAGACACAGCATCCCGAGTTTTTTGGAGAAGGTTGGTCCCACTATTCATGTAAATCGAACATTCTACTAACTTCATAATGTCATGGATACGAGAAATAATACTCTCAAGATTCATTCTGCAAGTATCTTTGTCACATTCCTTTTCCTCCATGGCCTTGCCCTCTTGCTGCTGTTTAGTTCTGGTCCTTAAAGTGTACCCTGGTGAAACATCAAAGTTTAGTCTTGGCATCAAACATATTTTTTTAAGGCAATCGAACATATAATTATAATTTCTACTCATTCCAGTCCCCCGACATTAATTGTTCAAGTATAGTATATTGCCTAACTTTCTTCAACAGCTTAAGCTTTTGGATAAAATATTGGTGTGTAAAATTCAGTATATTATCAGAGCTAAAGGTCCTGAGTTTGAGATCTGGCTAGCGCAATTTGAAGAAAAAATAATTGTAGCCCATATTGAACTACACCATATGCTGAGGGAGCCAAGACGTGAGGAGAATTTAAGTACGAGTAAATTTCCACATTTTCTCAACTGCTTAAACCTTTGTGTGAATTCGTTGGTGCACGAAACCTAACATGGTATCAAAGCCAAAGGTCCTGATTTCCAGACCTGGCTGACGCAATTTTAAGGTGAGGAGGATTGGTGAAGTATGAGTATATTTCCCATCATTTGAACGGCTTAAGTTTTCGAATGATCTAGTTGGTGCATGGAACTCGATATTAGTCATAACTACCTAGTACAAAATATACATAAGTGTGCTATCTAGCCGCCCCCTTGTTTTCAAGAGAAACGCAGGAGGGCCCTGTTGAATCCCCTATAAAGAAAAATCAGTCGGCATCAAAATTTCAGCATGAACAAACATTAATTTTCCATGTATAACAACCAACTACAAGTTAATCAGGCGAAATGGGGAAATGGAGGCAAATGGTAAGACCAAGTGGTGAGGTAACCCAGCGCTTCCCGCCCAAAACCCGTTCCAAGTAGCTCCACCCTCCCAGCCGCCTCCCTCTCCCATCCGCCTCCACACCTCCAAGCGTCGCCGCCCTCCCTCTCCAAGCAGCGGTCTCCTCCCAGTCTCCGGCCTCCTCGCCCTCCGGCGCCACCCACTGCCCCGCCTCACCGCCCGTCCCCGACCTCGCCCCTTCACTGCCCATCCTAGGCCGACCCCAGCCTCGCGTGACCCCTCACCGGCTCACCGCCCGTCCCCGCGAGACATCGAGAACCTGACCGACTCCATCATCGACATCCACCTCAGCGAGCTGGAGGCCACTGCAGGGGCCTATGCACCCGATGGTGTTGGCCACGGAGCTGCTTGAGCTGTTGCAGGATGGATTTGTCCGTGGAGCCATTCGTGCTAGCATGCGTGCAGGCGCTGCTAGAGGCCACATCAGATGCACAGCTCACGGTGCAGCGGCGAGGTTAAGGCTGCTTGCAAAACACCGGTCGGACATCCGCGAGCTGATCATTGTTCTTGGTTACTTGCATGATTTTTTTCATATATTTTTCCAAATTTTTTTAGCCTCTAAAGACCATTTCACATGGGTTGAAAATCACCCAAAATTTTGGTTTAGGGTTTCTCAAAAATGCTGAGTTTGAAATTTAGTTTCAGAATTTCGGTTGAATTTCGACCAAAATTCTAAAAACCCGAAATCTCGTTGAAATTTTAGTTTTCGGCCGCCTCCTAGATGTCATCCGAAAGCGAAATTTCAAACCTTGCTTCCCACCAACCAAACATCTGCTCTCCACTGCATCCCGCTAGTGGGATTTGAATTTGGTACTCAACAGAGGAAGCCAACCTTACTAGTTCGACTACCAACATCACGATTGACATTCAAGAAATTTTTGTTGAGCTCAATAAAGACTAAGTCCACAGGTGATGATGTTACCTTTATCTACGAAAGCTGGTGGAGACAAACTAGCCATTTTGTCCAGATATAAACGGTATTTCTGTGTATGACAAAAATCGGATTAGCATGCTTGTCATATATAACTGAAAGGGGGATTTTGTCCATTTCCCCAAAATTTCGTAAACATCACAGATGTCTTCACTAAAGTGGATTATTATATTCATTCTTCTACTGTAATTGGGATATGTCCTAGAACCGTGCTGAATTTAACGGTCTACCCAGGTATGTTAACCACAAGTTGGACAAGCTGTAGAAAACCCAAGCTTTGTTTAAATTTTCACTTACCCAGCTGTAGCAAATAAATGTGTCACTTAACTCTGTTGGAAGCTCGTCATGGATGGAGAGGACAACATTTTCAAAGAGGTGTGATATGTGAAGCGCGCAATGATAGATCTTCGCCTCAATATTTCTTCCACGGTTCGACCAAAGTGTTCGAAACAAGCTTATGGCAACATGGGTTTAAGTGACACCTATTTGTAAAAGTTGGGGCTAAGTTAAAGTTTAGCCAAAACAGAAAACCTAGGGCGTTTAAAACTTGTGTCAAAATAACCAGTGATAATTGTCTAGTACGTGCAAAATTCGGTTGTCATCTATAAATCTCACAGAAGTATAGCAACATTGGCATAACTATCAAAAACACAGATTTAAGGCCTATTTAGAATGCGGGCAAAACTCCGATCCATGTAGGAATTGAACTGTTTCTTATAAAATTTCTACGTTTTAAACGAGCCTTAGAGTTAATTTTTCTCTAAGCTACAGATTTGTTGCGAACAGGCGTGATTGGTGATCTCATCCATAAGTAACCAAACTACAACCGAAGCATCCAATACAAAGAACCGAAGCAACCAACGCAACGGGAAGGAAGAAACCAACGAATTAACGAAGCAACGCGTTCTTTCACTTCTCTCCTCCTGTAATCGAGCAGGTGCAAAGCCACCCGTTCAACTTGTATATATTGAATGATCAATGAATGGAATACAGGCGTTCATACAACAACAATTGTCTTTCACTTTCTACTTCTAATACGTCTACTCCATTTATGGAGATTACCTTAATTTATGGAGATTACCATAATTATATGGTCTACTCCAACCATCCAAAACTTAAGATATGATTTAAAATTTTGCACTTAAATATTACAACACCACCATTAAGGTTTTTAAATTTACCAATATTTGGTGAATTAATAAAATCGATGGTTATGCCATGTAGGAAATGCAAAAAGAGTTTGAAGAACTCGCCCTTGATGGGAGCAATTATCCTTCATGGGCATCGGATATAAAAATTAGTTTTGCATCTCGAGGGATTTCAGCTGCGATAAATGAACCAGTTGAAGGGGGCCCTCCGGTCCTCGATACAATGAAGTACACTGCCTTACTTTTGTTACGCGACTTCTATCCATAAAGATCTCAAGAAAGAGTATCTTTTGGAAGAAAATCCTCGTGCTCGTGGGTTGCACTTCAAGAACGTTATGAGCAATGAAGGAAATCATATATCCCGATGCACATCATGATTGGAATCATTTACGCACAAGATTTTAAATCAGTGGTGAATACAATCACTTTGTTCATAGCATATGTAGTAGGTTGAAATTTTGCGAAAAAAGAACCAGCGGAGGCGAAAAGATAGAGAAGACTCTATCTACTATGCTTCCAATGACAGGTATTGTGTAATCAATACCGTAAAGAAAAATACCGGTTTATTCGACTTATTCATACATTATGTCAGCCGAAAAGAATGATGAACTTCTTAGTAAGAATCATAAGTTGCGCCCAATTGGCTCGGCACCTTTGCCCGAAATTCATAATGTTCGAATAACGCTCAATAAAAGAAAGTTCAATGGATCTCCATCCGGTAATCCAAAGAAATACTCACAGTAGCATAAATTCAACAAGAACCGCAGACACCGTGCTAACAAAAAGGCACGTGGCAATGCACAACCTACCCATGACAATAAAAGACTTTGTTATAAGTGTGGTTGTAACACGCATTTTGCCGCGACTTGTCGTACTTCAAAACACTTGGTTGATCTTTATCTGCAATCCCTCCGTGATGACAAACAGAAGGCACCAAGATATGAAGCGCACTTCAATCTTACTACTGAGGCTCCTAAGGAGGTTGGTTGTTAAATCTTCGGTTCCACAAGAATCGCCTAACAATGAAGCCCTTATTGACAAAGTAGACCTTCCTTCAGCAGACGACATGCTCATTGAGTATGCTTGGTGACATATATGGAGATTTATCTTAAATCTCCATGTCCGTGATTATTATAGTATTGTGTGTTGTAATAATTAGAGTTTGAAAACTTATTGGTAATTTGGCGTTGTATATCTATTTATGCAAACTCATATGTATTGTAATATTGCATTATTATTATGTTAAATATTCAATACAATGTATATGTATCTCTATATGTGATGAATAAAGAATTTTAATTAAATTCTTGTTCTTAATATAGATGTCTCTTCAAGTCAATCCTCGGAGGAGAATTATGCCTTGTGGACAGTTGTACCACAAACTCTATACTCACGAAATAAAATATTTCCAAACTCTTAAGAAAAGAGAAGGAAATGTTTTAACGATCGCTGTCGTGATCGCGTTGATAGTTGGCTCAGGTGAGCCACAATCACACTCCCTATGGGTACCTGATTACAATCGAGGATGCTTTGTTGTATCCTGATTCAACTCGTACCTTGTTGAGTTATAGAGATATTAAGAAGAATGGTATTCATGTGGAAACACATGAAGAAAACAAAGAGGAGTATCTTCTCTTAACCAAAATTACTGGATATGGCAAGCAAATATGCGAAAAAATTCCAACTCTCGACTTTGGGTTGTACTATACATACATTAAGCCCATAAAACATGTTGCATATAAGGTAATTTTTCAAAATGTCGATGCATTTCAAACTTGGCATGATCGACTTGGGCACCCCGGTGTCGGGATGATGAGAAAAATTATCACCAGTTCTATCGGTCATGATTTGACGGCTACAAAATTTCCCAAATCTTCAGATTTTGTATGTACAAAGATGTGTTATTGGGAAATTGATTTTAAGACCTTCACATCTTAAAATCGGGCTGAACCACTAAGTTTCTTGAAAGAATTCAAGGCGACATTTGTGGTCCGATTGAACCAACCACGGACCGTTCGGGTACTTTATGGTTTTGATTGGCGCATCTACTAGATGGTCACATGTGTGCTTATTGTCCACGAAACCATGCCTTCGCGAAAATAATGTCTCAAATTATTAAGTGAAGGCACATTATCCTGAACATCGGATTCAATCGATCCGAATGGACAATGCTCCTGAATTTTCCTCCCATGCTTTCAATGATTATTGCATGGCTTTAGGAATTCAGGTACAACATTCTGTACCATATGTCCATACTCAGAATGGTTTGGCTAAATCGTTGATTAAAAGAATCAAGCTCATTGCGCGTCCATTACTGATGAATTGCTCATTGCCTACGTCGTGTTGGGGTCATGCGGTATTACACAGCCGACTTAATCAACCGACCAACCGCATATCATGATTCTTCTCCCATGCAGTTAGTACGTGGGAATCCACCAAGTATTTCCCATTTGCGTAAGTTCGGATGTGCGGTATACGTTTCGATCTCACCACCCCAGCGTACCTCTATGGGCCCTCATAGAAAATTGGGGATCTATGTGGGATTTCAATCTCCGTCGATCATTAAGTATTTAGAACCTCTTCAGGGGATCTATTTACGACCCTATTATCTTGTTCAGATATTCAATGAGGAACATTTCCCGGCATTAGGGGGAGATTTCAAGTACCAGAAAGAATGCCGTGAAATTGATTGGAATGCTCAAAGTATTTCATCCTCGGATCCACGTACTCAAGAAACCGAACTCCAAGTTCGGAAAATAATTGGTTTGCAAGATATTGCGAACAATATGCCAGATGCATTTACAGATTATAAAGGTGTCATGAAATCCTTTATACCTGCAAGGAATGTGCTGAAAAGAGTGGAGGTACCAAATAAAACCACTCAACCCCCAATTAGCAATAAGAGGGGAGAAGTAAGGCCTCTAAGCGAAAAAAGGTAGTAATGCAGATCAACCTATGGTTGATAGACACCAAAGTGGACTTGATCCACAACCCTCTTCGCAAGCGCGCATTCTTGAACTTGGGACATCTGGATAACCCTGATCCATCGTTACGGGAAAAAATGATGAATTTCTTAGGGTGAACGAAATTGCTACAAATTACATTGAGATCGAGAGTCTTTTGACCGAAAAGCTACGAGTTGTCGACACTTATTTCTCTCAGCAGTTCTCGACATCCTTAATGATCCGGATCCTAAGTCCATGGCGAGTGAAAACGCTTCGGAATGGAATCAATGGAAGGAAGCGATCGAAACAGAGATTGCCTCGCTTTATAAAAGAGAAGTATTCTCGAGTGATGCCTACACCTCGTGGCACTTTCCTGTGAGGATACAAGTGGGTTTTCGTCAAAAGCGGAATGAAAATAATGAAGTGGTGAGATATAAAGCAAGGCTAGTAGCTCAAGGCTTCACGCAAAGGCGGTGTTGATTATAATGAGACTTATTCTCCGGTTATGAGTGGCATAACTTTCCGATATTTGATATCCTTTGGCGCTCAAAATCGTCTATCTTTGCGATTGATGGACGTAGTACAAACATACTTGTATGGGTCATCGGATTCGAGATTTACATGAAGGTTCCCGATGGAATCAATGTACCAAATCCACAGGCAAATCGTAACATGTATTGTGTAAAATTGCAAAAGTCATTATATGGCTTAAAGCAATCAAGGCGCATGTGGTACAATCGATTAAGTGAATTCCTTTCTTTAAAGGGGTACACTAATAATGATGACTACCCATGTGTTTTCATTAAGAAATCCTCTGAGATTTTGTATCATTTCGATATCGTGATGATCTCAACATCATTGGCAACTAAACCGATATTAATGAAGCACGCCATCATTTAAAGACGGAGTTTGAGATGAAGGATTTGGGTAAAACCAAATTTTGCTTAGGTTTACAACTTGAGCATTTACCTTCGTGAATTTTTGTATATCAAGTCTTATATTCGTAAAATATTGAAAAATTCAATATGGATAAGTCGTATCCATCCAGAACCCCTATGGTGGTCAGATCTCTAGACGTAGAGAAAGACCCTTTTAGACCTCAGGGTGATGGAGAAGAGATATTGGGACCCGAGTACCCTTATCTCAGTGCTATTGGTGCGCTTATGTATCTTACAAATAGTACCCGGCCGGACATTGCATTTGCAGTGAATCTACTTGCAAGACACAGCGCTGCTCCCACCAAACGTCATTGGTCTGGAGTGAAGAATGTCTTTAGATATCTCAATGGTACTAGAGATCTTGGTCTTTTCTATGGAAGAAACCGAGATCCGACTTTGACTGGATATACAGATGCTGGCTATTTGTCTGATCCCCATAATGCCAGATCACAGACTAGCTTTGTATACTTACAAGGTGGAACAGCCATCTCTTGGAAATCTTCCAAACAGACTTTGGTGGCTACCTCTACCAATCATTCTGAAATAATTGCATTATATGAGGCCTCTCGAGAATGTGTTTGGCATAGAATGATAAACCACATACTTGATCATGTGGTCTTGGTTCCATTGAATCTCCAACCATTATCTATGAAGATAATGATGCATGTGTTATTCAAATGGAGACAAGTTATATTAAGACAACATCACTAAGCATATTGCTCCAAAATTGTTTTATCCCCATGAATTGCAAAAGAGTGGGGAAATAAACATTCTGCAAACTAAGTCATGTGATAATCTCGCTGATTTATTCACAAAGTCTCTACCATACTCTACATTTTCTAAATGTGTTAAGGGAATTAGTATGAGACAACTTAGAGATTTGCAGGAATCAGGGGGAGTCTCTCTCTCTGATAAATAACCTGTTTAAATATTATATTGTACTCTTTTCTTTGTATGAGTTTTTTTCCCTCTTTTGAGGTTTTCTCGTATAAAGTTTTTAATGAGGCAATATCGATATATGTCATATCATCTATTTTTTCCCACTGGGTATTTTAGAGGATGATATTAGGCATGTCAAGAAAATGAACAATATAATTCCATATTGATCTCATAAGATGGATTCGATCAAGGGGGAGTGTTGCGAACAGGCGTGATTGGTGATCTCATCCATAAGTAACCAAACTACAACCGAAGCATCCAATACAAAGAACCGAAGCAACCAACGCAACGGGAAGGAAGAAACCAACGAATTAACGAAGCAACGCGTTCTTTCACTTCTCTCCCTCCCCTGTAATCCCGAACGGGTGCAAAGCCACCCGTTCAACTTGTATATATTGAATGATCAATGAATGGAATACAGGCGTTCATACAACAACAATTGTCTTTCACTTTCTACTTCTAATAAGATTTAAGAACCCTGACAGACCTGGCTCACCAGATAAGCTCACATGCTTTTAATTGTCCGCTAGCTTAGGCTCATCGATCCGATAGCTATGCATTGCATCTCATTGCCCAATGGCTAGCGCTTCGCACTCCAGAAAGACTTCGCAATGAGAGGTGCCATCGGGCCCTTTTTAGCTGCTCTACGTGCCATAAACCGGATGCCATATGTGCATCTCCACGTCAACAAGCCACCACACGTGGCGTCCCACATGTCCAATACGTGCCAATGTGAACTGCTACGCTGTCAAGCGAGCCTAGCCAACCAAGACATGTTGTGTGTTACGCCAGTTCTCAGAATACGTTGTTTTGTGCAAAATTTTACACCTAAATCGGCATATAAAATCGATTATTAAATCGGTAGTTACTTGCTAGTCATGCCAATACAACTGCAGTTATATGAAACAAGATGCGTAGACGCGGCGCACGCCGTGCCACCGCAACGCACCCACGCACAAATTGAATAATTTTTGCGGACCCTGGCGCATTTTCTATAATCCTTTTTTTTGCGAAAAAAAGGATTCCGGAA
Organism: Guadua angustifolia; assembly: GCA_036346375.1. NCBI lineage: Eukaryota > Viridiplantae > Streptophyta > Magnoliopsida > Poales > Poaceae > Guadua > Guadua angustifolia. The sequence goes on along the minus strand of JAYEVE010001044.1, from coordinate 112,285 downwards.
GGCCACAGTCTCTTCACATAAAACAACGAAATAAATAAATTCTAGAAGAAACCTGTTTTTCGGAGTCTTTCCACAAAAAACAGCAAGATAAATAACTCATATAATTTTTATAGGTGTTTTTGCAAAAAAAAAAAGTGGAATTTCCAGAAGCCTTTTTGAAATCCTAGTTTCGGAGGTGTTTTTGGGGGGAAAAAGAGGAATTTCCATGAGCCTTTTTGAAATCCTAGTGTTTTCAAGTTTTTTTTAAACCCTAGTTTTTTTTAAGTTTTTTCGAAGGTGTTTTTTTGCAGGGAAAAGGAATTTTCAGGGGCCCCCGCGCCATTTGTTTTTCATCAGGGGCCTTTTCTCATAAAACGGTGAAAAAAACGTTTTCTAAATCTTTTCAGGGTGTTTTCGCAAAACCAGCACCAAGCCAGGCCATGCATCAGCAAGAAAAAAATCAACGTCCATCCAACGTGGGCTGCGAGGTTGAGGGCGAGCAAACCAACTGCTGCGTCGCGCGTCCATCCGTGAAAACAAACGGCGATACATTAGATAAGCTAAGCAAGTGGCTGAGCCACACGGGTGACGTGGCTCAACGCTGAGTCAGCCGTACGCACGGACAAGTGCTTCGCTGCTCACGCAAGCGACGTGGCGCCCGGGCGCACGTCCACACCGACCAAAACACGACGTGACGCGCCGAGTGATCCGGAATCCTCTAGGGTTTATATATGGTAGTATTTGCTGCCAGGTCTTTTCACCCATCTAACGTTGCCACCTACTCACCGCAACACGAGTCTTCATTCATGCGACGTACCATTCATTTGGACCCTTCACACGAAAACTATAAGGTTTGACATAATTGGGTTTAATGAAACAATTGGTACAAATGACCAGTGTTAGTGAAAGTATCTTTAGAAATCCATGGTTTCGTGTTACATGTAACAAAATACATGGGGTTAATTTTGTGAACTTGAAATTAAATGTCTACACAAGCAATCTATCGGCATATTCATGTTAGTATTGATCTCGGGCCAAGTCAATGCTTGACCGAGTCTTTAGGGGCTAACTGCCCACGTCTCCCTGATCAGGGGAGACAACCGACTAACCACCTGGCCTGGTCCCAGGTCACCCCGAGTATAAGAGATGAAGGGAGTTCTCCTCCCAGAGGTTGCGCGATTAGAAACCCTAAGACACCTACTGATCAAGGTTGACTCGGGTGTGGCACTGAAGACAAAGGCCAATCACCATCCCTCCCAGTGTCGGTGACCCTCCCCATCTCTGCGGCAGTGCTACACCAACGTTCCCCGAAGGCCATCGCCGTTCTTCACTGGGTCTGCATCGCACCTCCACTAACGTCGCTGCTTCCTCTTCACCAAGCGCAATGGCTTCTTCATCGTCCAACGGCAAATCCGAAGGTATTTACTCTAAGCTCTCTTCTAGGTGTTAGATTCAGGCGCTAAGATCCTTAAGTTTAAGCTAACAATGGTATCAGAGCCTTAGTTCTAGCGCCAAATCCTAACCCTAGATGTAAACCCCTTTCGGTTTTTGCCTCTCTTGGGCTAGATTGTGATTACAGCAATTAGAAGGAGAGGAAACAATAGATAAGAACCTTAGATGCGCAGAAAAGTGAAGGAGAATTGGAACCCTAGATCGGATTTTATCCCCAAATCAGGAAACCCTAGCGATTTTTCGCGAAATACCCAAGAACCGCATCAAGATTTTGGGGAAGACGCCCTACCTGGGCTTTGCCATGCTCGTCATTTTGGATGGCGGTCACGGGAAGTCGCCGCTCCGCCTCTTTTGCGTCCGCCGCCGGTTCATCTTCTCGGCTACGCGTGCGTGCGGCTTAGGGCGCCGCCGCAGGGCCGCTAGACGGCGGCGCGTCCACCCTCGGGTGATCGCGCGCACCGGCCAGGGGGCCTGCAGCAGCGCCGCCACCCCTCTGTCTCCGTCCGTCTCTCTCTCTTGTGTGCGTTGGAGACGAAGCAAGTGGCAGAAGCGGAGCGAAATGAGCTAGGGTTTCGGGGGGCTTCGAAATTTTCGGTCTTTTATTCAGCCCCGAAGCGATCTCGGCCGTGCGTTGTGATCGGACGGCACTGATCGGCCGCAACTCGGCTGGGCTTCTTCTGGCCCAGGCGGGAAAGGGAATAGACGGCCCAGGCCCAGGTTGTGGCCTGGTGACCGAAGGCGCTAAGAGAGATGGCCGTTGGGCCGTTTTGGGCCAAATTTTTGGCCATGACCAGTAGCGATGAACAGTAAAGTTTTTCTTTTAATTACTGCTTTTTGCTGTGATTAATTAGTTTAATTACAGTTTTGGCTGTGAATAATTAGTTTAAGCACTAAGTTAAGTTTATGTATGTTTCCGCTGCTAAGTTTAAGTTCATTTTCTGATTAAATTGGAACCAACGTGAAAATTTAATTAGAAAATTGTATTAAGATTGTTTTAGTATGGGAATTTTATCTTCTGACCAACGTTGATGATAAAATTTTCCATAATAATATTAAGTTTATTCTCAGTGTTGGAATTTTATCTTCTGACCAACGTTGATGATAAAATTTGCTACAATATTTAAGTTTAAGATTTGTTCTATCCTAATTCTGCCCAACGGTGATTTAGAAGTAGAACAAATTTTCCTTGTTAAGAGCATGTTTTAATTGAACCAACGTTAAATAAAATGCATGAATTAATTAGAAAATAATCTAGTTTAGTAAGAAGGGCAATATTTATTTTCTGACCAACGTTTGATTATAAATATTTGCCACAACATAATATTGTTTTGCTCCATTCTATTTACTTTGACGGTGATATAGAATGGAACAATTATTGATGCTCAATAAGAAAGTTTCAAATTTGGAAAAGTGTGGTTTTGGGAATATTTTGTTTAAAGTTTATTAAGTTCATTAAGTAATGGGCTAGTGAAGATGTTTTTCTTCAATGTTGTAATGCATGCATGTTCATGCATCATTTAATTAAGTTTTATGGCCCATTAAGTTGTGACTAATTAATGGTAGTTAAAGATGGCTCAGATATTTTCCCTAGTTGCTATTAATGATGGCTAATTTTAAGTGATTATATGGCATTTATATATTAAGTTTTCTCAAATCAAAATGAACCAACGGGAAATTTTGATTTGGGATATCAGTAAGCGGCGGGCATTGATATGATTTTTCATGGTTGTATTCAAACGGAGCTTGCTTATAGCCATGAATTATCACGAGTCATTGCCCGCATATGACATGTTATGTCAAAAGGGCCTATTCTTGGGCATGAGATGGAAAGTTTCGGTTTTACAAATTAGCCATAAGTGACTTTTATGTAAGTCAATTGATTAAGTATTAAGTTTCCCTGAATTAAGTTTCAGGCTGGCTCTTGGAACTAAAAGTTTTGAGCCACATATAAACCTCAAGTGCTTATGGGGACTGAGCTGAGATGTAAGATATTTAAGAAAAAGTAAGATAAGTATTGAGTTTTCTTACGACAAAGTTAATGGTGATCGTGTGATCATGTAAGTAAGTGTTGACTCTGATGAATGTCATTTTTGCTTGAGACTTGATAAGTTTATCATTAAGTTAATGGATCATGGCTATATACTGACCAACGTTGTTTATAGTCATGTGTCATATAATTGTTTCTTAGAACAATAAAGTCATATAGTCTTAAGCATTTGTAATCATGTTTCAAGTGACTTTTAGTAAGTAATCTTTGATCAAAATGGAACCAACGAGAAGTTTTGGTTAGAGATGTAGCGTCGTTGTTGGGATCATTATATGGCACATTTTCAAGAGTTGATTCCCGTCATGTGTCGTTCTAATATTTTTTCCAAAGTAATTGAGTTGTCTCAAATTAATATGGAGCCAACTAAGACTCTTAGTTGAACTTGTAATGTCGAGATTTTGAGAATAAGATGCGACGCGCGGATATATTCGACCAACGTTGATTATAATCCTGTGTCATTCACAAAAGTAATTGTATAGTTGTTGTTTTCTTCTTCACAACGATGATGCGAAGAAGAATCATTAAGTTTTACATGGTTCTAATACCATGGAAGTCAATCTTTTAGCTTCATGGGATGTTGAAGTTGCCAGTTGAATATCCCAACTGTTATACAATAGTAAGTCCCTTTTGGATTTGTGCTTGAACCTTGGTAAACAAAGTCAGCTTTTCCTAAATATCAGTACAAGGATTATGCGCACAATGTACATCATGTCAGTAGGGATATGGGGAGAAATCCTCGGATCTGGGGGAGCAATCCCCTAGTTCAATTCTAATAAATTTTTAGATTGGCACTAATGAAGAGGTATTGATTGACATCAAAAGTAATGTGTGTGTGATGAAGTTAAGCAAATGCTAAGTTTTATGTGCATACTGATAGTACGTGACCTCATGAAGAGTAAAGTTTCTAAGGTGAGATCATAGAAGTGGAATATCAGCTATGAGATTTTATCGAAATATGGAACTATGTTTGGTTCACATTTCGAGGGGGAGAGACAAATCCCATTAAGATGTTTATTCCACTTCTCTAGATTAAGAATTTTGGATGGATGATAAGTTGATGTTATCAAAGTCCATATCAGAAGTTTTCTTGGAAGAGCCAATATAGTGGGCTGTCATGGGTCCACAAAGATGAATATGACTCTAAAGGGAAATAGTTGAAAGTAAAACCAGTTGGTGTTAGCTACATCCTATTTGGATCAGAAATTTCTCCTGATAGAGCCAATACAGTGGGCTGTCGTGGGCTCACATTAACAAAGGTGACTCTAAAGGAGAATAGTTAAAAGGCTATGAGTCGCACTTGCTGCTCACAGACACCACCTTTTGAATTCTCTTATGAGTTTTGGACTTGAGTGTCAATGTTGTGTTTTACGCTCATAAGAACTCTCATTAGGTGTACACTTTGTGAATGCTTTCGAAAGGCACTTCACTAAAGTAAGTAGGTAATTATGATGGTTACACCTATAGTAAGTTGCTAATTAACAGTACAAGGTTGAATAAGAATCTTGATTGGTCGACCTGTTGACCTTAAGCAATTGGGGTCTTACTGATAAGACCTGAAGTATTTTTTCTTCAAGGGACATTGGTGATATCTTTAATATATGTTTTAAGATTCATCAAGAAAGGTCCAAATAAGTGGGAGTATTCCCAAATAAGGGCAAAGAAGTTTCTAAGATAATTACTGACATAAGTAATACAATTAAGTATATTGTGAAGCCCTTAAAGTTATAAAACCGGGATTTTTTTGGCAAACTTAGTCCAGGATTGGACCCCTGGAAAATTATAAGTGATTCTAAGTTGCATATATGATGCAAATGGATTACATGCTTACATGTGAAGATGTCTGGCAACCGCTGAGTTATGCGTTGTCATGACAATTGTCTCGGCAAGGTGATTCTAAGAAATCCACATAAATCATCCTTGTGAGGGGGAGTCGTCTATGTGGAATGACTCTAACTCCATTAAGTTATACCATCATCGTTGATGAAGACCAAGTTGTGGCATGTTTTTGAATCCATAAAGGTTTAATGAGCTTTAAGAGTAAGATTATAGTGTTTTAAGAATAAGAAAGTTGTCTTCGGGAAAATGAACTCATCCCGGGGTTCATTAAGAGTGCAATTTTTGTTCGAGTAACATGTCAAGTGGTATTGCCAAACCCAGGATAATGTGAAAGATTGAATCCAGAATCAAATAGAAATATAAGTGTAAGATCTTGATGCTCAACAAGTAAGTGTTAAGTACAAGAGTTGAGTATCATATAAGTTCAGTGTTGTGATGCCCAGGAAGAGTAAGTATTAAGTGTTAAGATGCAAGCACTGGGCATTATATTCAGTTATATGTGATTTTTCCTGTGGGCTTGCCATAAGTTGCCGGCATTAAGTTTTAAAGTAAGCCTACTGTTTGGAATAAATTGAGATCTCAAATCATGATTCTGGAAGCTTGTCTGTCTTTCTGATTTTGATGTGCACGAAAGAATATATAAAGAAAGATTGCACAACTGGACCATATGTGAATAGGCCATGTTCTAATAAGATTAAGAAGTTATCATTTTGAGATGGAATGGTGCACTATACTAAGAGATTGTATTAAGTATTCTCCCTGATAAGTGTGAGTAAGTGTCATGTCGAGATAGAATGGTTTGTCATAGATGTCGAGATTCAGTGGTGTTCATTAGCTGCTGCAATACTTCATCTTGGTGTATCGTTCTATTGAGATTTAAGACTTGTAAGATGAGGCCTCTCGATCAAGGGGGAGAATGTTAGTATTGATCTCGGGCCAAGTCAATGCTTGACCGAGTCTTTAGGGGCTAACTGCCCACGTCTCCTCGATCGGGGAGACAACCGACTAACCACGGCCCGGTCCTGTGTCACCCGAGTATAAGAGATGAAGGAGTTCTCCTCCCGAGGTTGCGCGATTAGAAACCCTAAGACACCCTCTTGATCAAGGTTGACTCGGGTGTGTAATCAAGACAAAGGCCAATCACCATCCTCCCAAAGGTGTCGGTGACCCTCCCCATCTCTGGCGCATGCTACACCAACGTTCCCCGAAGGCCATCGCCGTTCTTCACTGGGTCGGCATCGCACCTCCACTAACGTCGCTGCTTCCTCTTCACCAAGTGCAATGGCTTCTTCATCGTCCAACGGCAAATCCGAAGGTATTTACTCTAAGCTCTCTTCTAGGTGTTAGATTCAGGCGCTAAGATCCTTAAGTTTAAGCTAACAATTCAAAAATCACAACAGTGTGTTTACAGAATTCAACAGTGAACACAAGACAAAACAAGTACATTAAGAATAGTTAAAATTTCTTAAAAAATGAGACAAGTCAGAATGAAACCTGATAATGGCTGACCACATTTTGCCTGGATAAACCTTGCACATTCATCAGCCACACAATATAATCAATTGGAACGGGGTCTGCATAATTAAAATAATGTTAATAAAAAATTTCCAGAAAACGGTTTATAAGTTTACTCTTCAAAAAAAGTTTAAACATCAACACTAATATACAGCACTCAACGAATATTCCTACAGAAAACTTACTAGATCAGTGATATCTGAAATATATTGCAGAAAACAAATAGATAAATGAGAGGAAAGAAGCCCATGGATTTACCACATCAACTATTGTAAAGTCCACCCTTTATCCTTAGCTACGAGCCAACGACGATCTAACACTAAAGCCCTATTTATTTAAGCTAGGCTTTTTAGTTTATAGCTTAAAACCAGTTTTTGGACTTAAACAACTTAAAAACAATCAGTTTTTATATATTGTAGAGGTGGGTAATTTTACCTTAACTTCAGTGGTATTAGTCTAAAACTAATCCTCAATAAGTCAAAAAAGCACATCTCCAATAGCTAAAAAGGTATTAACTTTTTGGCTTGCGACTTTAAAAAAAAAGGCTTGGATAAAAAGCCACCTATCTATTCAAGTTTTAACTTTTTGGCTTGAAGTTGGTGAAAAAATCCAAATAAACAGGACTTAACCATCACAACCAGCGTAAATTACCCTCCTGACCATGTACCTCCAATGTTTCAGGCTGCCATGGTATCCCTAGCCACCACACACATGCATACTCAAGCCAGGTTACCCCAAATAATCCTTAGTTACTGCCCTTATTATTGCCAACTAATGTGCGCTCCGACAAGCATCTCTACCATCGAGTTCCATTTCATTGTTGTGTGGGACACATGTGGAGATAGAGCCAATATATATATGAATCATCGATGCTTTATAAAATTGCCGTTTTGGTATTGGATACGTACCTGATGTAGAGATCATCTATGATCGTTCGTGATATGGTATTTAGAAGGGTTGATAAAATTCAGTATTTAAATTTAATAAAAATAACCCTGATCCTTTTATGATACTCCATGATACTTCTAGACCCAAAACACAAAGCCAAAAAAAAGCCCAATCTAAACCATCTCTCTTATCACTAAAATCTCTTCATCACTCTCATTTCACCCAGCCAACTCTCCTACCGTCAACTCCCCTAAAATCCAATGACCCGGCAGCCACCGCCCTCCACCCAGTAGACCGACGATTGCTACTAGCCCCCATGGCCCCTCCAGCCTCTACTGAACCAACAGGCCACTGCCGCTGCCTCTCCCGGCAAGCTCATCGCTGTCACCGCCCCTCCCTTCTCTCTTTGCAATCTCGTCGCCCTAGCCTGTCGGCTGCTGCCATCTTCTCGCTCTACAATCTCATCACCATCTTCTCCTACAAGCCACCATTACTTTCTCCCTTTACAAGCCGTTGTCACCTCCCCTCCCTTCTCCCTTAGCCGCTAGCTGCCGCCCAGCCTATTAGCCATCGTTGCCGTCTTCTTCCTTTGCAATCTTGTCTCCGCCTTCTCCCTCTATAAGCCGCCATTCCCTTCTCTCTATTACATTTTTTATTTTTTTAAATACATATATACTCGTCGTATCTCCTGATCCTTATTTTTAGAAAATTGCGTATCACAATACCAGTATCACGTATAAGTGATACGTAGGACAGAAGCATATCCTCTTTTGTTATTTTTCTGGCTTTTTCAAAAGGCATGTTATGCGCTCATGCTGAATTTGTATATGGGAGGGGAGAAAAGGTGGGTGGAGGTTGGCAACATCATCTTACTTTAGTAGCCATGTGCCAAAACTACTGTTAAAACCAGGGTTGGGAGGGTTATTTACTCCGTTTTTAATATATAGTTGAGGGTGTTAGTCAGACAGCTATTTAGTTGAGTGTGACAAAGAAACTTTTTGTGATAGATTAGAAGGTAATATGAAAATTTTCCTAGAAGGAATTATGATAAAAGCATGAAACAAAAAACTTACTATATTTTCCCCAACGTAATGCAGCATCTACAAAACTCTCATGGAGCGTGGGTGTCCAAACAAGTCTTAGTCTCTTTGATGCTGAATTTTCTTCTTCCATTTGTACAATCTGTCTCCGTGTATTACTTGCTTGCCTGCTCTGATCAGAATAATATATGCTAGCTGACTTCCCATGCTTACTGTAATTGTGAACCTGAAACAAGGTTTCCGCCAATTCCTCTGTAGCAATTGGCTTTACTAGATAATTAAGCGCTCCACACTTTAGTGCCTTGAGCATGGAACTCGCGCTTGAATCAGCGGACATCACTGCCATTTAATTTATTGACGTTATCACTGATGTCTTCGACGACAAGAGAAAGACAGGTCAGATCAGTTACAAGAGATTAAATTGTACTTACCTACAACTGGAACTTCCATCTGGAGACCCACATGTTCAATAAACTTGAACCCGTCCATATCTGGCATGTGAGCTTCGGTCAATACTATATCAAATTTGACCCTTCCCTCTACCAGTATAGCTAGTGCCAATATTGTAGACTGCGAACAAGTCGTCACTGCAGCAATGAAATAAGAAGACAAAATGAATAAGAGGGAAATTTTGATTGCCTTTGTTTGCTGAATTTTTTTATGCAAATTTCATTAAAAGGAAAGGAGAAAAAATAAAATAAAGAGGCAGTGGCCGTCTTGTCGATAAAAATCATTGTTACGTGACATACAAAATTTCCAAAGCATCTATAACGCACAGGCCCTACATACCATCAAATATTTTTATATACGTAACCTATCTAACGTTAGATTTATTTGAAACGATTTGTCACAAGAAGCGCGGAGGGGCAATATGCTTTCCGGAGAAATGATGATCGAACAGGTACAAAACAAAAATAACTAGGCTACGCTCACGTCATCATCATGCAAGGCCTTATACACGCAAAGCTGGCTAGACATGGTGCTGTATGACACTCGGTTGCTGGCCATAAAAGCAAAACACGTACTCGCTCGGAATAGACGACATTTTACGATAAATCAAGTCCCACGTAGAAATGAGCGAATCAGCGTTCTTTTGTTAGTTTCCTTATTGTTTTTAAGCTGTGTATTACTCCACAGTAATAAATAGCATTAGAAATAATAAATTACAGATGTATGTAAAAGAAAAACAACTAAAAGTTATCTTAAAAATATAAAATAATATATATATATATCTCAAAATAAAATTTAAAAGATAGAATAATATATCTCTACCACTTCTAATTACAAGTTGGTGATAGTGGTTCGTTCTTTCCCTCGAGCATACCTACGAAGCCGTTATTGTCCCGATCTTCTGTACATTGGCGAATGGAGAAAGTTTTAATTAAGTTAGATATGTATGCATGCGTGATCTGCAGCGTATCAGACTCTTATCTCAATCAGCTGATTCTATTTCCAAATATTGCACGGCTGATTCTTTTTGCATATATTGCACGCATACAGCTTCTAAGTTACTATGTGCCTTTGAGTTGCCAAATACATCCTTTCCATTTAATATTTACATGTATGTGTAGATAAGATCATCTTCCCTTTTTATCTAATCACGTATAGACTTAATTCCAGCCGGCCAGCAGCATGCGTATGGCTATGCATGACGCGACTAGATAAGTTTGTTATTTCTATTTCTACTAATTCTAACTAGGAGTTAGTGGTGGTACGTCCGTTCTCCACCCTCACCCCGACACGTACGTGTGCGCACCCGCATGGTAGAGTAGGAAGTGAGCAGCGGCCACCCTGGTAGATTGGATTGGATCATCCCGTCATGGGAGGTAAATGAATATGCATAACTCATTTATTACTTTCCTTTCTCTCATTGATCTAGCATTTGAATCGGCGGCAATTGCTCCCGGTGCTTTTTGGATTGGATTGATTGATTCCCTTCCAAAGGAAGCAAAACTCCGATTCACGGAGTTGGGTCTCTTTTCGCCTCTTTCCCTTTTGTTACTTTCCTTATTCGACAATTTCTTAATCTAGATTCCAAAGATATCTCCTTGGTTGCTGAATTTATATAACCCTACCGCTTCTTGCTCTCCTGTAACATCCCAAAATTTCAGCTTTTAAATCAATTAATATTATTTATGAATTTTATGATTTTTCTGGATTTTATTGGATTTTCTAAGATTTATTTGAATTCTTTTGAATTAAAATACAATATCTTTCATCAAGAAATAATTATAAAAAGAGATTTGCAAAATAAAGTTTTTGTGAGAATATTTTATTTAAGTTAAGAATGTCTCAAAGTATTTTTGAGATTTTTCTTGGAATTTTAGAGTATTTTAATGCCTTGAATAAATCAAAACATTTAATCGGATTATTTAAAATAGGAAACTCGGAAAAATCACACGCTAACAGTAATGGGCGGCCCGATTCATTGTCACGGGCTTTTGTATTTTGGAAACCCTAGGATCATCAGACCGTCGATGCCGATCGAACGCCAGTAGTCATCGTGTCCAAGTCGGAGACCTCGCCGCCGTGATTGAACCGAGCACTTCCGCCGCCATTGAACTTTCCTTCCTCGCACCACTTGCTGGTATAAAAGGAGGTCCCGAGCCCTCAAACTCACCTCACCTCGCCGCATAGTTCCCGCCTTCTTGTCATTTGAGAGCCATCGTAGAAGCCGCAAACGCCACGGAGTAATCTGAAGAGCGTTCTTAGAGGAGTTCCGCGCGTTTTCTCGTCGTCGGATTCTCTTCCACCGAGAGGAGTCGGATTCGAGTTCGCCGACTTGCGCGTTGGAACCATCGCTCCACGTCACGGAGTCACGCCGAGCGCCGTTTGGGTGGTCGCCGTCTTCAAGACCAAGCAACTCCGCCCACCGCCACCATTGCCGCTCGGGAGAAATCTTGACCGTTGGATCGTCAGCGAGCGTCGAGATTCATCCACATCAGCGTCCGTGCGGTTCGGCGGGAAAATCAGAATTTACTTTATAAAAATAATTCGGGAAATTCGGAATTTAGGATTTAGGGTATTTTTCAGGATTTTCAAACTCCAAAACCTTATAACTTTTGCATACGAACTCGGATTTAGGTGATTCAAATTCCTAAAAATTTGTAAAATTGAGATCTTTCTAATGGTGGCTTTTATTTGAATTTTTCAGTTTATTTGCTATTTGGTTTTGGTTCTTATTTGCTTTCTCTCTCGATTCGCGTAGACGTTGAATTGTGCGAGGCTTCGGAAGGAGATTTTGCAACTCAAGAATTATTTTCAGACCAGGATCAGGAGCTTAACAAAGGCAAGTTGTGCTTTGATCATGTTGCACCCATAAATTAGATTGCATGCTATTTTGATTTACTTTATATCACTTGGTATTTCAGGTGTATAAATGATTTTAACTTAACTTTGGGATTAGCTATGGTACCTTTTGAATTACACCCTACCTTGACATTTGTATGCCATGATCCACTTGTCACCTTAGGTTGGTTTAATATAGTTGGTTAATAATGAAATCAACATGGATGGTTAGATCGGTTTAGAGATGCTTAGCCATGCCACATCATCACATGTACATGAAATGATGGTTATTAATTTTGACTAATGGAATATGGAACAATGATGTTAATTTGTGTATCATGTGCGGATGCACGAAGAGATTGAGTTGTCGTGGCGGGGAGGTCACACAACAATGTTGATTTGTGATAAGCATGTGATGCTTGGTAACCAACCGGGAGGTAATCACTTTAGATTAAAGCAAGTGGAAGGGGCAAGGGTGCCAGGGTGGGCCCGATGGGCGGGAAAGGGTATGTGTAAGTCTTGCTTTAATCAATCCTAAGGACTTAACCTTGCGAGCCTTTGACCTGAGTCTAACTTGCAACCACATGTCTGGAATGGGACAGCTTAGCTGACTAATTTGCAAATGCTTAACTTAAGTGCTATCTTGGTGGTGTGAGTCCCTGTGTGGGAAACTCACATGGCACAAGAGGGGGGCCCTGTTGTGGTGGTTTAGCCCTTCAGTGTTGAAACCTTAGCGGGTAGCACTGGGTTAAGAGGATGCATTGTAAAGGCTTCGTTACGATCGTTTGCCTATGTGGTGCATGGTTGTATCATGTGGGTAAAGTGCATAACCTCTGCAGAGTGTACAAACTATTCGGATAGTCGTGCTCACGGTATTGAGCAATGCTGGGGAATTACAGTCAAGGGGTAGTTAATTAAAATTGACAACTGATGGGATGGCAGGATGCCATGTGGACAATGAAACTTGACTTAGTTGGAAACTTGGGATATTTGAGAAACAATGGAATCTATTTACTTGTTGTTATTTGTTTTACTGTCTTTTCAATCTATGTGTTATATGTGTTTAAAATGCTGCTTAGTGCCAATTGAACCACTTAGCCATTCCTTTGGAATAAGCCTTGCATATAACTATAATAGAGTTGCATTCAGTGCACAACTTGTTGAGTATGTTGTATACTCACCCTTGCCTACAAACACACACAACAGTGGAGGAGTCATCGCTCGTGTTGGAGGAGGATTTCCAGGTGGATACGAGTCACTAGGCCAATCCTTGTCGATGCTTTGTGGTGTCTTGATGAGCCACTACGTCTTCTATTGTTTTTCCGCTGCACTTGTCTTACTTCATCTTAAATTTACCCATGAGGCTGAATAAATGTAAGTGATCCTAAGATCATACACTAGTTATATTGAATAAATAAAGTCTTATTATTGCTATCGTTGTGTATGATGTGATGCTTACCAATGTTAAGCTGTGTGCACTAGCGATTGATCCTGGGACTAGTGTGGTAAACACAGTGGATCCGAATTGGTGAATTCGGGTCCTTACAGAGGTGGTATCAAAGCATACTGACTGTAGGATTTGGCACTAGCTTCGTAGAGTGTCCAAAACTATTTTCTAAAGGAAAAATCTAAACTGGATTAATACCACCCTCTCAAACTCATCTCATTCTTCATTCTGTACCTTTGCTAAAATTCCCATTACCTTTCTAAAAATGGACAAGGACTTAACAACTTCTTCTTTAAATAGATGAGGATGGTCCAAGAGTACGGGGAGCAGGAAGGAGGTTACGCAGCAGAACTTTGGCGCATGATGAGGATGCTTGGAGGCTTCGACAGGCCGATCTACCGAGGGGAGACCATAGTACGTGTCGGACTTGACATTGGCTGGAGGGTTCAGATTACGATCTACGCACGAGCAAGGGCAAGAGGAAGTCGTACCACCCGCATCATCGTCAGGAGATCTACGCTCGAGGCTGGGATCCAGGCGGCAGCACGTTTGGCAATGAGGCAGCTTGCTCGTACCTACCCCCAGGAGTTGGTAGGCACTGTGTTTCGTCATCATCCACGCCGGGACAACCGTTACGATCGGGAGCCAATAAGAGAAGAGAATGCCACGATCGCCTACCTAGCCAGATATGTCATAGCTCAGGAGGATGCCATCGATGACATGGCTCTGGAGCTGCGAAGAGCCCGAGAGGAGGCCCAGAAGACAGAAGCTCGATTACAGGAGGTTTTGGAGCAGTCTCTCCGGAAGGTCCGTGAGTTGGAGGATGCATTATTTGGATCTGAGCCAGAGCCGGAGATGGAGCTACACGACCCCGACCCGGAGTCAGACTCGGAGTCGGATTAAGTTGAGACTCGAATGTTGAGTCGCGTCCATAAGATAGCTTTACCAATGGTAATAGACGTTAAGGTTGAGTGCTAGTTTGGATTTTATTGTTTGCTGAGTGTGCAGTATGCGTTGCAAGAGCTTTTAGGCTTATGTAAGCAACCATACCAAGTTATGCAATAGATTAATAAAGTTGTTTAATTTGGGTTAAACCTATCTTCCCCGCTTTAGAGATTCTTAGATCTCATCTGTGCTACTTCTACCCTCTCCTAACCCAAACAGATGGTGAACACTCGTGGCAACAACGGAGCATCTGGAAGTGGCCTTCGTCGGAATGATAATCCCAATGACGGAACGCCAACACCACCAGCACCGCCAGTAGATCTGCAGAACTTGGGAACTTTCTTGGCCGCCCAAACTTAGCTCACGCAAACCATGATGCAGCAGATGCAAAACATGACCAACCAACCTGTAGGAAACAACAACAACCAACAAGGCAACAATGGGCCGCGTGCTTACTCCAAGTTGTCAGATTTCATGAGAACTCGCCCTCTGATGTTCTCAGGTAATGTCAACCCACTAGAGGCCGATGATTGGCTAAGGACTATTGAGAGGAAGCTGCACATCACGCAGTGTGAGGGCAATGAGAAGGTGCTGTATGCTACACACCAGCTTGAGGGGACCGCCGCAGAATGGTGGGAGAACTATTGTGCAGCACATGAAGCCCCGTAGGAAATCACTTGGGAAGAGTTTTCCGTTGCCTTCCGTCAGTACCATGTGCCGGAAGGAATGATGGATCTTAAGAAGGAGGAGTTTAGAGCTTTAAGGCAAGAAGGCCAGTCAGTGGCAGAATATCTAAATAAGTTCACTCAGTTGTCACGCTATGCACCTGAGGATGTTACTCTTGATAAGGCGCCGGTCTACCGCTTCTGAAGGTTTAAACTCTGGATTGCAGGTTGGGCTAATCACCCACAATTTCCCTGATTTCCAGGAGTTAGTCAACAAGGCTTTGATCCTTGAAGACAAGCGCAAGGAGTTGGGTGAGGACCGCAAGCGCAGAATGGCTAGCCAGGCCGGACAACCTAGTCGGTTAAGGCTTAGGATGACACCGCAACAGTTTGCCAGAATCCAACCTCAATGGACCAACAAGAACACAGCTTCATCATCTCGTACCACTAATCAGAATTTCCAAACACCAGCACAAGTGAGCAACGTGACTTCAGGAAGTCAACAGCCCGACACCAGAAGGTGTTATTCATGCAACGAGCCAGGGCACTTCGCCAACAAGTGTCCGACGAGGGAAAACATTACCCCAGTCCGCTTCAACTTGGGCACTACTCCAGCCAAAGCTCCGGTGACAGGAGGAAATCGGGTACCAACGCAGTCAGGAGCGTCGCCTCAAACGACGATGCCCGGAAGGATCAACCATATTACTGCAGACGGAGCTCGAGAAGCAACGGACGTTATCTTGGGTAAGTTTTTGGTTAACTTCGATTACCTACGCTTTATTTGATTCTGGAGCTTCGCATTCGTTTGTTTCTCGGGATTTTGCCATGAAGAATGGATTTGCGGTTAAGAATCTTAAATGTGAGCTTTTAGTCCAAGCCCCAGGATCTGAACTTCGATCTAGCCTTGGGTGTTTGGGAGTTAATTTTCTTATGAATGGGATAGAATTCTTAGCAAATCTTATCCTATTAGAAACACAAACTTTGGATGTTATCCTAGGAATGGATTGGTTGACCAAGCATAAAGCTATCTTGGATTATGGTCAAAGGATGGTAACCCTAGAAAGCCCTAGTGGCCAGAGAGTGGAAGTATATGCAACCGAAGTTCGTGAAGGGCAGTTAACGATCAATGGTGTGAAGGTTGCTAATCTGGAAGATGTGTTAGTGGTTAGAGACTTCCCAAAGGTTTTTCCTGAAGATTTACCAGGCATGCCGCCAGAGTGGGATATTGAGTTTGTTATTGAGTTAGTACCTGGAACCGCACCAATAGCAAAGAGGCCGTATCGGATGCCAACCGATGAACTGGTTGAAATGAAGAAGCAAATTGAGGAATTATTGGAGAAAGGTTTCATTCGACCAAGTTCTTCCCCGTGGGGAGCGCCAGTGCTGTTTGTCAGGAAAAAGGATGGAAGTCTGAGGATGTGCATAGATTATCGTGCACTTAATGAGGTGACGATCAAGAATAAGTACCCCTTGCCTCGGATTGATGATTTGTTCGATCAATTGAGAGGTGCAGGAGTTTTCTCCAAGATAGATCTCCGGTCAGGGTATCATCAATTGAAGATTCGAGAAGAGGATATTCCGAAGACCGCATTCTCTACCCGTTATGGACATTATGAGTTTACGGTCATGTCATTTGGATTGACCAATGCCCCAGCCTATTTCATGAACCTCATGAATAAGGTGTTCATGGAATACTTAGATAAGTTTGTGGTCGTCTTTATTGATGACATCCTTGTGTATTCCAAGTCGGAAGAAGAGCACGCAGAGCATTTGAGATTAGTGCTAGAGAAGTTGCGTGATCAGCAATTATATGCTAAGTTTAGTAAATGTGACTTTTGGAAAGAGAAGGTAGAATTCCTAGGCCATGTAATGACTACTAAAGGAATTGCCGTGGATCCAAGTAAAGTAGAAGCTGTAATGAATTGGGAGCAACCGAAGACAGTCACACAGATCCGTAGTTTTCTGGGAATGGCGGGATATTACCGCCGATTCATTGAAGGATTTTCGACGATTGCGAGACCTCTCACGCAATTGTTGAAAAGGAGAAAAAGTTTGCATGGACGCCCGAGTGTGAGAATAGTTTTCAGGAATTAAAGAAGAGATTAACATCTGCTCCTGTGTTAGTATTGTCGGATGTGCAGAGCAGTTTTGATACTTACTGTGACGCATCGCGGCAAGGTCTTGGATGTGTGTTAATGCAGAATGGCAAGGTGGTAGCATATGCATCTAGGCAGTTAAGGCCGCATGAGGGGAATTACCCAACGCACGACTTGGAGCTAGCAGCCGTAGTGCATGCTTTAAAGATATGGCGCTATTATCTCATTGGAAATAGATGTGAGATATATACGGACCATAAGAGTTTGAAGTATATATTCACTCAGTCGGATCTTAACATGAGGCAGAGGAGATGGTTGGAATTGATAAAGGATTATAATGTTGGAAACCATTATCATCCTGGAAAAGCTAATGTAGTAGCCGATGTGTTAAGCCGTAAAAACCACGGAGTAACTACCATAGTAGCCAGCGATCAACCAAAGTTATGCGAAGAATTTCAGAAGTTGAGATTAGAGGTTGGGCCGCAAGGATTTGTAGCGGCTTTGGAAATAAAACCAACTCTTGAAGATCAAATCAAAAAGAGGCAGGTTGAAGATGAGAAGATCAAAAAAATCAAATCCAAGGAGGAAGGATTGGCAGAAGATTTCTCGGTAGATGAGCAAGGAACTTTGTGGTTAAAAGGACGAATCTGTGTGCCAAATGAGAAGGAGCTCAAGCAGTTGATTCTTGAGGAGGCTCATGATTCTAAATACTCTATTCATCCGGGAAGTGCCAAGATGTATCAGGATCTTAAGAAGAGATTCTGGTGGCCGAGTATGAAATGTGAAGTCGCGGAGCATGTAGCGTTGTGTGATGTATGCCAGAGGGTGAAGGCGATGCATCAGAAGCCCGCTGGATTGTTGCAGCCATTGAAGATTCCGGAATGGAAATGGGAGGAGATTGGTATGGATTTCATCACCGGATTGCCCAAGACTCAGAGAGGGTATGACTCCATATGGGTGATCATTGACCGGTTAACTAAAGTCGCTCACTTCATCCCGGTGAAGACGACTTATTCAGAGATAAACCGCGTAATTGTATATGTCAAGAATTGTATGCTTGCATAGTGTGCCCAAGAAGATCGTGTCGGATCGAGGTACCCAATTTACCTCAAGATTTTGGGACAAAATGAATGAAGCAATGGGCACTCGCTTGAATTTTAGCACCGCATATCATCCACGCATGATGGTCGACCGAGAGGTTAATCAGATTTTGGAGGATATGTTGAGAGCCTGTGCGATATCTTATAGCACATCTTGGGATAAATATTTGCCGTATGCCGAGTTTAGCTACAATAATAGTTATCAAGCCAGTTTGCAAATGTCACCGTTTGAAGCATTATATGGTCGTGCTTGTCGTACCCCGTTGAATTGGAATGAAACGGGGGAGCGTTCTGTGTTTGGGCCTGAGTTGCTCAGAGAGGCCGAAGAGCAAGTAGCCATGATAAGGGAAAGATTGAAGACAGCGCAGTCATGACAGAAAAGTTATGCTGATAATCACCGTCGTGATTTGAGCTTTGAGCCCAATGACTATGTGTACCTTAAGGTTACTCCCCTTAAGGGTGTTAAGAGGTTTCATGTCAAAGGGAAGCTTGCACCTAGGTATGTAGGGCCATTTAAGATATTGAGCCGTCAAGGAGAAGTTGCTTACCAGTTGGAATTGCCAGAGTCATTGGCAGGAGTGCATGATGTATTTCATGTGTCACAGTTTAAGAAATGTCTTCGAGTGCCAGTTGAAGCGAGGCACGTTGGAGGCTATTGAGTTGCGGAAGATCGACCTATAAGGAGCACCGATCATGATTCGGATGTGATGGAGCGTGGGGCGAGGAACAAGTCCACTCATTTTGCAGAGTCCAATGGAGTAATCATTCAGAAAATGAAGCAACCTGGGAACGTGAGGATGACCTGAAGGCAGAATTTCCAAACCTATTCTCTAGTCAGCCCTGAATCTCGGGGTCGAGATTCCGTTAAGGGGGGAGGTTTGTAACATCCCAAAATTTTAGCTTTTAAATCAATTAATATTATTTATGAATTTTATGATTTTTCTGGATTTTATTGGATTTTCTGAGATTTATTTGAATTCTTTTGAATTAAAATACAATATCTTTCGTCAAGAAATAATTATAAAAAGAGATTTGCAAAATAAAGTTTTTGTGAGAATATTTTATTTAAGTTAAGAATGTCTCAAAGTATTTTTGAGATTTTTCTTGGAATTTTTAGAGTATTTTTAATGCCTTGAATAAATCAAAACATTTAATCAGATTATTTAAAATAGGAAACTCTGGAAAAATCACACGTGAACAGTACGGGCCGGCCCAGTTACTGTGCAGGCTTTTGTATTTTTGGAAACCCTAGGATCATCAGGACCGTCTGATGCCGATCGAACGGCCCGTAGTCATCGTGTCCAAGTCGGAGACCTCGCCGCCGTGATTGAGCTGAGCACTTCCACCGCCATTGAACTTTCCTTCCTCATCGCACCTGCGGGGTATAAAAGGAGGTCCCGAGCCCCTCCGAAACTCACCTCACCTCGCCGCGTAGTTCCCCTGCCTTCTTGTCGCCGGAGAGCCATCGTAGAAGCCGCAAACGCTCGCCGGAGTACGAAGAGCGTTGCCGAGGAGTTCCGCCGCGTTTTCTCGTCGTCGGATTCTCTTCCACCGAAAGGAGTGCGGATTCGAGTTCGTCGACTTGCGCCACGTTGGAACCACTGCTCCACGTCGCCGGAGTCACGCCGGAGCGCCGTTTGGGTGGTCGTCGTCTTCAGCACCGGCAACTCCGCGCCACCGCCAGCCATTACCGCTCGGGAGAAATACTGACCGTTGGATCGTCAACGGAGCGTCGAGATTCATCCACATCGCGTCCGTACGGTTCGGCGGGAAAAATCAGAATTTACTTTATAAAAATAATTCGGGAAATTCGGAATTTAGGATTTACGGTATTTTTCAGGATTTTCAAACTCCAAAACCTTATAACTTTTGCATACGAACTCGGATTTAGGTGATTCAAATTCCTAAAAAATTTTAAAATTGGGATCTTTCTAATGGTGGCTTTTATTTTAATTTTTGAGTTTATTTGCTATTTAGTTTTTGTTCTTATTTGCTTTCTCTCTCGATTCGCGTAGACGTTGAATTGTGCGAGGCTTCGGAAGGAGATTTTGCAACTCAAGAATTATTTTCAGACCAGGATCAGGAG
Source organism: Guadua angustifolia (assembly GCA_036346375.1). Taxonomy (NCBI): domain Eukaryota; kingdom Viridiplantae; phylum Streptophyta; class Magnoliopsida; order Poales; family Poaceae; genus Guadua; species Guadua angustifolia. The sequence continues at coordinate 91,901 of JAYEVE010001044.1, read as the reverse complement.
CTTAACAAAGGCAAGTTGTGCTTTGATCATGTTTCACCCATAAATTAGATTGCATGCTATTTTGATTTACTTTATATCACTTGGTATTTCAGGTGTATAAATGATTTTAACTTAACTTTGGGATTAGCTATGGTACCTTTTGAATTACACCCTACCTTGACATTTGTATGCCATGATCCACTTGTCACCTTAGGTTGGTTTAATATAGTTGGTTAATAATGAAATCAACATGGATGGTTAGATCGGTTTAGAGATGCTTAGCTATGCCACGTCATCACGTGTACATGAAATGATGGTTATTAATTTTGACTAATGGAATATGGAACAATGATGTTAATTTGTGTATCATATGCGGATGCACGAAGAGATTGAGTTGTCGTGGCGGGGAGGTCACACAACGATGTTGATTTGTGATAAGCATGTGATGCTTGGTAACTAACCGGGAGGTAATCACTTTCGATTGAAGCAAGTGGAAGGGGCAAGGGTGCCAGGGTGGGCCCGATGGGCGGGAAAGGGTATGTGTAAGTCTTGCTTTAATCAATCCTAAGGACTTAACCTTGCGAGCCTTTGACCTGAGTCTAACTTGCAACCACATGTCTAGAATGGGACAGCTTAGCTGACTAATTTGCAAATGCTTAACTTAAGTGCTATCTTGGTGGTGTGAGTCCGGTGTGCGGGGAAACTCACATGGCGCAAGAGGAGGGCCCTGTTGTGGTGGTTTAGCCCTTCAGTGTTGAAACCTTAGCGGGTAGCACTGGGTTAAGAGGATGCATTGTAAAGGCTTTCGATCGTCACTTTGTGTGGTGCATGGTTGTATCATGTGGGTAAAGTGCATAACCTCTGCAGAGTGTACAAACTATTCGGATAGCCGTGCTCACGGTATTGAGCAATGCTCGAGAATTACAGTCAAGGGGTAGTTAATTAAAATTGACAACTGATGGGATGGCAGGATGCCATGTGGACAATGAAACTTGACTTAGGGGGTGTTTGGGACAGCTCCAGCTCCACCAAAATCTGTGGAGTTGGTGGAGCAGGGTATTTCTTGCTCCAGAAATTTGTGGAGCTGAAGCTGTGGGTACATTAAGAGTGATTAGGTAGATCATCTTGTTTACATTTTAGACTAAAAATATAAACTTAATTCACTTTATTTTAGCTTATAAGTTTTAGCTCTGAACTGGAGCTGGGATCTGGAGCTCTCCCAAACAGGGCCTTAGTTGGAAACTTGGGATATTTGAGAAACAATGGAATCTATTTACTTGTTATTATTTGTTTTACTGTCTTTTCAATCTATGTGTTATATGTGTTTAAAATGCTGCTTAGTGCCAATTGAACCACTTAGCCATTCCTTTGGAATAAGCCTTGCATATAGCTATAATAGAGTTGCATTCTGTGCACAACTTGTTGAGTATGTTGTATACTCACCCTTGCCTACAAACACACACAACAGTGGAGGAGTCATCGCCCGTGTTGGAGGAGGATTTCCAGGTGGATACGAGTCACTAGGCCAATCCTTGTCAGTCGCCTGTGGTGTACTGATGAGCCACTACGTCTTCTATTGTTTTTCCGCTGCACTTGTCTTACTTCATCTTAAATTTGCCCATGAGGCTGAATAAATGTAAGTGATCCTAAGATCATACACTAGTTATATTGAATAAATAAAGTCTTATTATTGCTATCGTTGTGTATGATGTGATGCTTACCAATGTTAAGCTGTGTGCACTAGCGATTGATCCTGGGACTAGTGTGGTAAACACAGTGGATCCGAATTGGTGAATTCGGGTCCTTACATCTCCTGCACATATGTTGAGATTATCCGTTGAGCGAAGGTAATGGGCGATCTTTTTGATCTTATCGATGCGGCGCAGGGGCAGGTCGCCAATGGTGGATAGCGAGATAGGCTAGCGGCGCTACTGAAACTCGTCGCGGTGGATGATGCCAATAGGTTGAGGGAGGCGAGGAGGCGGTGGAGCTGGTTGATGGGGTGGGGCTATGGTATCGTCGGAGCAAAGCGTACAAGCCACACACGCCGCTGATGGTGGCAGCTATATACGGATGACGCCTACCTCTTCAATACCTTTGTGCCCATGGGGCAGCAGGTGATACCTCTTTCGGTCGATCAATTAATGTCGATATGGTGTTACAAATTTACAATCCCAAGTGTTAGAAAGAAATTCTCACTTTATATAGTAGAGATATAACTCTACGATGATAAACAATTTGATATTACCTAATGAAAATAAAATTCTTCAAGTCATACGTCACATATTCTCTCTGTTTTAGTGAGACTATCTATATATCAAAATAATCATAGTGTATGTTCTCCTAGTGAGAGCTATGAAATACATATTTTGAATTCTTGATTGATAGAAAATCCACTAGGACTCCATACAAATCATACGCGAAAGAGTCATACTATATTGATTTTTGCCCATCGCATGGGAGCAAAAATAGTTAATGCTTCAAAGAAAACATTGTCTATTGGATCATATGCACATCACCCTCTGCAAGTTCGAGGCATGCAATCTGCATATTCTTTTTACACGTCAACACTATGGCCTATTGTCAACGAGAAAAAAACCGTTTTATCATACACAATAATACTATATATCTACACTAACACCTGTATCGCATCTGCAACTTTACCACATGCATCCACACTAACACCATACACATGCATCCACACTAACACCACACATATGGACAAGCTATATGAAGACAACTGCCGCAGCATAGCTTAATCATCAAAGGTGTTCTGTAGGCTTGCTCTATAGATGTAATTAATCAGACGCCATGCAAAGGCACCAAGAATCAGTGGATTACGTAATATCTAGTCAAATATACTCTTTAAACATAGACGCAAAAGACAAAATATAATCTCCTGTAGGTTCATGTAATTTTATATATTCAATACAGAATTAAAGAAATACAATATTTCCTATATTTCTGATCATCTTTTTATTTTCAGAAACAACCTTTTGACTAGAAGTATCCACATAAAGATTAGAATACCAAAAGTAGAATAGAAAAAACTATTAATCAGGCCACTCAAGCAGACTAAGTGGGTTGGGATGGAATGGAACACTAAGTAGAGAACCGCTTTGCAATTACATATCATTGTGTAAACGCCTGAGGACATACATAATCAAAACAAAAGATCAAAGGGAAGAAATGAAAATGGCAAAAGCTACTTTTTAATTTTTTTGTGTAATAACCGTGCTTTTCAAATTTTTGTGACAACAATTAATTAGCATATGAGCTAATCCTTGCTGTCACAAATAGTTGTCGTTTTGTACATCAATATGATCAACAAAACTTAACTTTAACCACTAATTTCTATTATAATATATTTAAAAAAATCTAATATAATTATAATACTATGAAAGTACATTTTGAGTTAAATCTACACATGATTTTTATGTATCCAATATAAATATTTAAAAAGATAACGAAAACTAAAGTTTTAAATATTTGACTATTCTCATACTTTTCAAAACAACTGCATTAAAGCCCTATTTGGCAGAGGTTTAGATCCCAACTCTATATCAGATCTGAAGCTTTTAGATTAAAATAAAATGAATTAAGTTTACATTTTTAGTCTAAAATGTAAATAAAATGATTCACCTAAACACACTTAGGACCTGATATTTGGATATTTGCCACTTTAAACATGCGGCTTCACAAATTTGCCACTGGCCCACATTTCATTGACTCAGATGGTCCCATATGTCATTAACTCAAGTGACATTATATCCAAAGGGTCAATCTTTTAAGTGACAAGTTTTCAATTATTTCGTTTAGTAGAGCTCCAGATCCCAACTTCACCTGAGATCTGAAACTTGTAGGCTAAAATAAAGTGAATTAAGCCTATATTTTTGGTCTAGAATGTAAATAAAATGATCCATCTAAACATTTAATGTACTCACAGCTCCAGCTCCACGGATCTAGTGGAGTTAGAAATACCCAGCTCTACCAGATCCGTGGATTTAGTAGAGCTTGTAAGATCATGGTACATGATATATTTGTGATGAACAATTGGCGAGCTTTTGATGTGATGAATAAGTGGTAAAAAGAGTTAATAAAGCTAATGTGGATTTAGTTAGAATGAACTTGTTTCCGAAAGATGTTTTCTTTATCTTTGATGCGCAGGTGAAGCGAGGAGATGATCGTGGTGTGTGACGAGGGACCGAGACTAGGATGGGATTTCCGAGGTCGGAGTCGGTCAGGAGATGTCACTGGATGGTCGTGCTCTAGCTTGGGCGCATAAAGATGATGAAGGCGTGGAACGGAGAAGTTCTACGCAGATTCTGTCCATGGTGTGGGCTATACGTGTGTCTGTTTAAGTTTTGGGCTCTCTGTGTTATTGGGCCAATGGATATGCATACATGTGTTTAATTAGAGATAAGAGGTTAGGGTTTTGAGTTGTATAAAGGGAATTGTCTCTGCGGCTGGAGGGAGTTTCAGCCGTTTTTTTGTTTGTGCGGCCGGACGTTTTCTTTTAGGGTTTTGATAGTTGTCATCCGGATGTTTTTGTTAGAAAATATCATCTAAATTTTTAAGCGTTGGATTGGTTTTTGAGATTGATGTCCAGACAAGAGGGAGGAGAGGATTTTAATCGAATGGCTCCTTTGTTTGATCCAATGGCCCGTGATTTGAATGATTTTTAAGAACAAAACAACCGAGAGACGTCTAGACACTCCCTAAAACCCGGCGGCTGGAAAGATAATCAACGAGTTCATGGCTTTTGTGCGGCGGCTGCCGTTTTTCATGCGAGAGCTCCTGGCTGCGTGAGCTTTTTTTTTGTTTGGCTGGCGGCTGAAGGTCTTCACGGCTGGAGAGTCGTTCTGCAACTAGAAAATTGCTTGGCGGCTGGAGTCTTGATCGTTTTCTTTTTCTTGGCGATAAAAAAAAAGTGGCGGCGGCAGTTTGATGCAGCACCAAACACTTGTTTCCCAGGTTTTGCTCTGCAGGATCTTCCCTGTTGTCGTTCTTGGCTTCAGGGAGATTAGGGCGGTTTTGTGTTGCAGGTAGAAGACAGTTGAAGAAGCACATACGCTGCTGCCCTGGCGTAGTCAGAGTCTTGCGGGAGATTTTGGTCCAGCGCAGTTGAATTATCATCAGGGAGTTTGGTCCGTCGCTGCTTCTGAAGTTCATTTTCCGTCACTTTTATTTCAGTCATCTTACAAAGGTAATATCTCTGGATACACAGATCCGATCGAGTTGATTTTTCTTGCATTAGTTTCAGAATTGAGTCTAGTTTCTACAGTTAAAATTTAACATCAATCTAACGGTGGGATCTCTGGTAATTACTGTTTTAATGAACATAGGATAATCTGTTTTTGTCAAAATCAAAGCAGTTTTTACTATGTTGTTTAGGGGGTTTAAAGAATCACTAAAAATTTGTTTTAGCTTCCGCTCGCTCAATCATTCACCCCCCTCTGATTGATGTCATCCGATCCTACAGAGCTGGAGCTCTACCAAACACACCCTTAATATACTCACAGCTCTAACTCCACGGATCTGATGGAGGCTAGAAATACCCAGCTCTAGATCTATGAATCTAGTGGAGCTAAAGCTATGCCAAATACAGTCTAAATATTACTTGTTTGCCTTTTAAGATGAAGCTAAACTCGGTTGTTTGTTGCACAAGAGTCTTTTCAGATGACCTAGAGACAGCTCGAAGATTGGCTGAAGTCGAAGCGGTCCCTCGGATTTTGAAGACATTGCGTAAAGAAAAACTAGACTAGCTGTAGGTGAATCAAAGCAACAGCGCATAAAACTACCAATTTTCCCAACCTCACTTTTCCAGCGGATTTCCTGGCGACCATAGCCAAAGCGAAATGAAACGTCGAAAAGGAAAAAGAGGGGGCAAATCAAAGCATCTCGCAGGGGCGAGCCCGAAAATTTCGCACCGTGAAACGATACAAAAAGAAGCAAGGCAAGCATCCTCACCGTCGTAACCGCAGTCGAGAAGCTTCTGGTAGAGGGCAGCGAGGGACCACTCATCGTGGTCTATCACCAGCACCCTCATCCCCACCGGAATTCCCTCCGCCCCCGCCGACGACATCACAAGACAGCTCGCAGATCCCGTCGCCCGAGAGGTGTCACCGCTCGGTAAACAGAGCGCAGGGAGACACAGCGCGACCTGGTTTGCAGAAAATGGCACTCAAATACTCAATGGACTGATGGAGCATCCGGTTACTTTAATTACGCCCAAAATTAGGCGTAAGACAATGTATAAGAACTATAGAGGTGGCCAAGTAAGCCATGCCAGCCAGGCTCGGCTTGAGGTGACCTCGGTCAAGGCACGTTACCGTGTCTAGCATGGCACGGTTCAGGTGTTTATGGCACCAAATTTTTGCCCATGGGCCTCTACAAATGGTTCAAATGAATGGCCGAAGGTTTGCATGCAGAAAGGACTACACCCCGAGTTGCTCGTCAATTTTCCCTCTGAATGTGTGAATGCTTTAAATAAATATGGTACATATCCATTCTAACAATCAAATTCAGATAGGTAGGAACTAAAACTCCCACTCCTACCAATAGACCACGTACCGATCCTTTGCTAGCTGATTTTTATTCAAGTTGTTACACGATTTCTCTTGCCTTGCTTTTCATTAATGTGGCGATGCAATGGGATGATGTCCACACAGGTCGACATGGAGCCATGCACTTGTACGTGCAAGTTCCATCTTAGTACTTTATTGCAGTTACTTACATGTTTTGATGTATTTCTGTTCCGTTTTTCTTGGAATTTTTCTGGTATGCTTCAAATTGGGCAGCATGGATGCGGACATGCGGTACCATGCATGGTGGCTGCATCTCGCGCTCTCACGCGCGGCTATGTGAAACGCGGGTTCTTTTTTCATTTAGATTTTCTAATCTATACCTTGAACTCCCGTTACACATAGCTCAGTTCGACATAAGGTGTGCTAGGCCTGGGAGCTTAATACTAGAAAATGAAGACGAATGAACCACTACTACAGCGAGGTTTATATCAGACGCACGATCACAGACGGTTTTGAAAAACCGTCTGTAATATGGAATATCACAGACGGTTATGAACTCAAACCGTCAGTGAGGATATCACAGACGGTTTTATATTACAGTCGTCTGTGATGCAAGAAATATCACAGACTGATGGCTACAGTTCTCATTATAGACGGTTTCGAAGTAAAACCGTCTGTGATTTCACAGACGGTTATATAACACAACCGTCTGTAATATCTACAGTAGTCATTACAGATGGTTATATTTAGAAACCGTCTGTGATATTTCTTGCATCACAGACGGCTGTAATATAAAACCGTCTGTGATAAACCCGTCTCAGCCCGTAAAAACAGAGCCTCGATCCAATCCACTTTGTTTATAGGGTTTCGGTTTCTATTCTAAGTGGCGGCTGTGGAAGTGAGGCGATTTTTTGAAAGAAAGCCATTGATTTCGAAGGGTGATATTAGATTTATTTGATTTTGGTGATCTAAGGTTAGTAATGAGTTCTCTAATTGCATGCATCCAATTCAATATGTAGGTTGGTTAGGAGAGAATTAATTTAAAGATTGTTTGATTAGATCTAGCTTAATTGTAGCTGGATCCATATGTTGTTTGTGATATTTGGTTAGTAATGTGTTTTAATTGCATTATATTCAACATCTATCTTGATAAGGAAGGAATTTGATGATTTTTGTAGATCTAGCTTGTAGAACCATGTGTTGGTTGTTTGATCTATAAGGTTAGCTAGTAATGGTTCTATTTGCATAATATAATATTCGATCATGATTTAGCTAGCTAGCTTTTTAAGGATAGAATTTAAAGATTGTTTAGATCTAGCTTATAGACCAATTCAGGTCTCTTTTGGTGATCTAAGGTTAGTAATGGGTTCTAATTTCATTATTATATTGAAGATTAATTTGAATTGTGTTAATTATTTCTTTGTGATGTAATTAAGGTATGTAATTGCATAATTAGTTTAAGAATGTGTGCATACGCACTACACCTGGTGCACTTAATATTTAACACTAAGTGTTACATGTGTAGCGTAGATGGATCAAAGCTGGATGTACGCTGAGAACTGTACGAGTGTTGAGTACCTTAATGGCGTCTCCACTTTTGTAACATCCCAAAAATTTAATAAAGTGGAAATAAATATTTTAAATTTGAAAATATTTATTTCTGCGTTTCCTTGCCATTATTCTTTTTATTTGGATTTCCTCGGATTTATTCTTTGCATGAAAAATCTAACGAATGGAAATGAAGAATGAAAAAGAGGAAAAGGCAAAAAGATAAAAAGTAAAAATTTATAAAATTGCCATGAGGACTCTAATCATTCCATTAAATCATTTTAGCTACCAAATGAGATTTTATGCATAAAATAATGAAGAAATAAAAAGGAAAAGATAACTTTTAAATCCAAAAGAATATATTGTCAGAATTCACATAAAAAATAGAATCACAAATGGAGCCGATAATTTTATAAAAGCATTCTGAAATCAAATACTTTTGAAAAACAAAATTTGATTAATACTACACTTCAATTGATCTCAATCAAAAATCAAAATTCGAAACAAAATTTAATCGTAGTCGCCGACGTGTGGGCCACTCGTTGCCATTCCGTTCCGTTGGCACAATGTGGAAGCTCCTCAGTCACTGACAATGGCCCCACCTGCCAGACCTTCTTCCCCAACCTCGTTCGTTCCACTGAAGAAGTCTCCCGAAACCTGAGTGCCGCACTACCGACGATTGCTGCCACGAATCCCACTCACCCCGTGGAAATCTTGGCTACAAACCGCACCACAATGAACCCCTCCCTCATTCCCCTCTACTCCCTTCTTCTTTCCTCAGCCGAGACAGCCAGAACTCGCCCAAGAATCGCGCCAGAGTCAAGCCTCTGCTTTGCTCAAGTGCGGTTAAATCCGAGCTCTAGAGTACCCCATTTCCAAATCCCTCTGAGCCGAAGCATCCTCATACACTACTGATTAAAAGCCCTCAACAATATTTGAACTCCTTCATGCGAATTTGGTCACCACCAGTGCGCCTTCTTCTCCAAGGTCGGCCACCGTATGGAGCTCCTCCATTTCCATTTCGGCTAGCAGTGAAATCAACTCCTTGCTACCCCGTGATGCTATACGTGCACCGATTCGAGCTCTCACACCTTGTTTTCTTCTTTTGACCTCCCGCCATTGCCGCCTCTCCCCGAGCTCGTGGGCACACCGCTTCGGTATCTCTTCCAACGAATCAGCACCTCCCCCGAGTTCCCCTTGCCGAGCTGATGCTCCCCATGCCGTCGCCTTTGCCGGAGGATCACCGGAGTGCCCTCGCCGTGGAGCCACAGGAGCTTCTCTGTTTTTCATGCTCGCCAAGAAGGGGGCCTCATGAGCCACGCCAGAGGAAGAAGGCTAAGGCCGTATACGCTTCTCAAGAAGAAAACGATTTTCCTTTTTTAGCAATTTTCAAACTCACTTGATAATTAGTTAGCAATATCTTTTGCAATATTGCTTCAATTCCAATAAAACAAATTGGTATAATCATCTAAAATCACAAAGAATATAAATATGTAAAAATATTTAGTTTTTGATCTCGCATAATGAGTATTTATATTAAACCTTGATTACAATGTTAAGTATGGTTTTAATGAGAATTTGTTAATAATAAGTAATGAAGAGATGAAATCAATATTCATGAGATTTTAGGATCAGGATGTATTCAAATATACAAATATGTTTAATTCTTGAACTAAGTTTAATTCATTTGTTTAGCAACCATTAGTAAAGCTTAATATGGCCATTAATAGAAATGAATGTATAAGGGTTCATAAAAGCATAAAATATTTTGTGAGAGATTCCTGAAATCAGTAGGAGCTTGTCCATATAAAAATACTTAGAATCGGACGTAATTTGTATTCTTTTAATAGAAGAAAATGTTAATGATAACAATAAGTAAATAGGTGATCTATTGCAATTGAAGTTAAAATAATGCAAAACCAACTTTAAAACATTTCTAGGATGGTATTCTGCTAACACCTGAAAAATGAATCAAAGATCATGTATGGTGTAGTTAGAAACTCAAAATGAAACTTGGCCGATTTAAGGTTTGCAAATGTGTTCATTTAGTCTATTTCAACAATAGATAAAATAACTCATCCAAATACTAAAATCAGTAAAATCAGTTTAGTAACACTGTACAAAGTTTATACTACCATATTCTATAAAAAGAATCATATTTCATTAAGATTTGCATATTATGCTTACCAGTTCAAAACCCTTAAGCGTTAACCTTTTGATTCACTTTTGGCCGATTCCGATAACGTCAACTTAACAATGCCACTTAAGCTATTTCAACAATGAATATAATATCTCATCTAAATCGTAAAACTTATAAAATTAGCTCAGTAGTGCTCTCCAAAGTATAGCCTACCCAAATATGGAAAGATAATCTCAATTTACTAAGGTTTGCATATTAATCCTGTAGGTTAAATAACCTTAAGTGATAATTGTTAGCTACACGTTTTCAATTCGATTTCGTGTGAGGTAAACCTTGATACTATATTAGCATTTTAACCAATGAATATAATGTATCAGCCAAAGTCTAAAATTTATGGAATCAGCTTAGGATTGTTATACAAAGTATAAATCATCTTATTATGAAGAAATAACCATATTCCATCATGTTTTGCATACAAATCCTAATAGCCAAATAACCTTAAGTGTTAAGTTTTCTGAACTTAATAATATGAATCGGTAAGAATGAAGAAATCTATATATTAGATAATTGTACACCAGAACCTTCTCAATCATCATGGAAATGATTTTAGTGGCCTAAATCAGTAGATCTAACTTGTATGAAACTAATTCTAAGCAAAATCAATTAAAGGTAAAGCGCTATTAACTCATAGTCTAATGTGATCATTTAAGACTTCTAGGTAGCTCGCAAAGCAGCTCATCTAAATCTGAATTTAGTAAAGAATAGTCTAGAATTGATCTTTAGAATATGATCTACCGTAATCTAAGAAAATATTCTTCTTTCGTCTTGCTTTGAATCTGAATCCTAATAGAGCAAAACTCGTAAGTATTAAGAATTGGTAGAACTCATATTGTGAATAGTAAAATCAATGAACTTTGTAACTAATGCTTAATTCTATCAATCTAACCAATTTTGGCATCTTGAATTTGTAAATTAAGATTAATAAATTCATAAAGAGCAATCCCTGTTCTTGTAAAGAGTTTTATTTGTTTTTGCTATCTATTCCTTTCGCTCTTATTGAAGTTAGTTATTTGCTATCTTTCCGTTGTTCGACGTGTAGATCCCGACGTTGTTGTTTCCATCGTCGTCGTCGTCAACCGCAATCCTCGTCTTCGTCGTATTCATCAATTAAGCAAGGCAAGCATCCTTTGACCATATTGATCCCAGTATTTTATATTCCTTTTGTGCATCAAATTGTTTTATGCATGCGATTACTTTATGTAAATTGCTATCTTGTGGATTTGGTAGATATACCTGTTGTCACATGAAACTCCTTGATGATTATGGAAATGTGAACCTTGATAACCACAGAATAGGGCTAGACATCTCTTAATGTCATCTTGGGTATATACGATCATATTAACCTGCTTAGCCATGCTTTAGAATCAGTAATGTACATGATCAAATCAGTATTTGTTTTCCTGAAAACAATGGAAAATGGCACTGTTGGTTGCGGGTACTTTGATTAAAAACCCAAAAGAAAACTATGTGTTGATGCGGGCGATTATCGGCAATAGCCGGTTGTGCAACAGGAATTGCACGTAGTGTAGGGTGAAGTGTCGCCCGTGTCGTATTAAGGACCGAGCAATGGGACGCTATTGATCCAAGAAATCCGTGCAAACCACAAGGGTGATGATTGGTTAGCCATAGCTTGTTACGTATTTAGATATGGCTTTGTTCATTGGTAGGCGGGAGCTTAGCACAGGCATTCCGGTTTGGTCTGTCTGGACGGGTTTCCACCCATGCAACGGTGTACGCCCTGCCATGTTTAGAAACGTTGTGTTGGTGTGCGAAGGTGGATCCACGGCTTGGGTGTGTGTTTCTAGTTCTACGGCTGGGGATTAACGTCCCGGGCTGGATCAAAGCCATGTCTAGGTAATGTAACGACTATGTATGATCGCTCATTCGCATACTCTTGTATGGTGATTCACGGCTGACGTGATGAGTTGATCATTCCTTGTGGGTAATGTTGTACACCTCTGCAGAGTTTAAATCTAATTAATTAGCCGCGCCCGCGGTCATGGGCACTTGGTGATGTCATTCCAATGTTAGATGTTTTATTATTTTCAAAAGGGTTGGTATCATTTGTTTTGCAACTGTGTTTTATGTCGAAAGGCTGACATTGATGGAATTTCAAGAATGTGAATGATTCGTTGCTCACGTCATGGAGGACTGTGAGTGTTATTTATCCTTTACTTATTTGTTATCAATTAAACTTGCTCTTTTAAATTCCGTTTGCAAATAACTTGATTTACAAATGCAAATTCGCTTTATGCAAATTAACTGTAGTAACCTCCTTTGAAATGGCCTGCATGTATTGTAGGATTTGCTCAAGTCTTGCTGAGTACGTAAAGTACTCACCCTTGCTTAATTATATTGTAGGTAGATGAGTTAGCGAGGCTTCGAGTCTCTTTTCGCCGCAGGTTGCGGGATTTTCTTCATCGTGTTCTATCTGGAGTTTATGCCTGGTCAGTTGCCTGCGGGAATGGACGGGTACACTACAAGGCGTTGCTTCCTTTGCTGCTATATTTCTCTGAGTTGTAATATTTATTTGTATTAATCGTTTCCGCTTAATTATTATATTGTATGGTTGTGATTTCCAATTGTTGTAAACATGTGAGTGCTAGCTATCGATCCAGGAATAGCACAAGAATCATATGGAGGTTCCTGCTTCTCCGAACGGGTCTCACAACTTTCAAAAGAGTCAGAGAGGAGGATATGTTTAATAAGGGGTGCAATTCATGTCATGTCCGTGCATTGATTGCGAAAATCAAGATGTTTCAAACTCGCCGCAGATCGAAGCACACTTGATTCGAAGGGGTTTCAAAAGGGGCTATACATGTTGAACCAGTCATGGCGAAGAACATAATATACAGGAAGCAGCAAGTAGTAATATCGTCGACGAAGTCAATGATATGTCGGATGATCATATCGATTGTGCTTCCGATGAGGACAGGTTGCACGATGACAATTTGGATCAGATGCTACGCGATGCAGAAGGAAACCTTGATGATAGGGAATATGGAAAGTTCCAGGGCTTAATGGAGGACTCGGAGAAACCTTTGTTCGCAAGGTGCAAGTTGAAATACACAAGGTTATCATCCGTGCTTGAACTACTCAAATTGAAGGCAAGCAACGGTTGGTCCGACAAGAGTTTCACAAATACAGTTACGCCTATTATTGGCGACATGCTTCCAGAGGGAAACGAGTTGCCGACAACCACCTACAAAGCCAAGAAGGTTCTTTGTCCCTTGGGAATGGAAGTAGAAAGAATACATGCATGTCCAAACGATCAGATCCTGTGACCGCAAAGAGTACACAAACTTGCATATATGTCCGTGTGCAACGATCCCTGACAAGCGTAAGAGTCATTCAGATGATGATAGCGAGAGCATTGAGGTGAAAAGGTCCTCCTGCCAAGGTGGCATGGTATCCGCACTGTAATTCCCGCTTGAAGCGCTTTGTTTGCGAACCCAAAGGAGGCAAAACTGCTATGCTGGCACTTTGAGGAGCGTAAGAATGATGGAATGCTAAGGCACCTGCTGATTCCATCCAATGGAGAAACATCGACAGAGCTTTCAAGAATTCGGTCATGGATCCGAGAAATATAAGGTTTGGATTGAGTACAGATGGAATGAATCCTTTCGGTAACATGAGCATCCGGCATAGCACTTGGCCCGTAAATCTCTATATCTACAACCTTCCTCCTTGGTTGTGTATGAAACGGAAGTACATTTTGTTGTCTGTGCTTATCCAAGGACCGAAACAACCTGGGAACGATATTGATGTGTACCTAGCTCCATTGGTGGAAGATCTAAAAACACTGTGGGTTACTAGGGTACACGTATGGGATGCGTACAAACGAGAGAACTTTACTTTGCAATGCTTGTTGTTCTGCACCATAAATGATTACCCTGCCCTTGCTAACCTGTCAGGCCAGAGTACAAAAGGAACCAAAGCCTGCACTCACTGCTTAGATGATACCGAGAGTTTATGGTGAATCACTCCCGCAAACTGCGTACATGCGTCACAGTAGGTTCCTTCGGAGGAATCACCCATATCGCAAGATGAAGCAACTTTTCACTAAGGAACGAAAATGGTTTAGCTCCAATGCGTTTGAGTGGGAGAGATGTTCATGATATTGTTAAGGATTTGGATGTTACGATGGAAAGGGACGAAATCAAGTACCCGTGAAAAGAGCATGTGGAAGAAGAGATCAATATTCGGGACCTACCTTCGAGCACCTAGAAGTTCGCCAACGCATCGATGTCATGCACGAGAGAAGAATGTCCGTGATGCGTGATTGGTCTCTTACTCAACATTAAGGGTAAAACAAAGGATGGTATCAACGCACGGCTTGACTTGGTCGATATGGGCATAAGACCTGAGTTAGCACCGAAAGAGACTGATAAAGGCCGTACGTACTTGGAACCTGCTTGTTATACTCTGTCAAAGGTCGAAAGAACTGAACTGTGCCAGTGCTTGCATGGTGTGAAAGTTCCGTCCGGTTACTCCTCCAACATGAAGAGACTTGTTTCGTTGGAAGATTTGAAATTAACCGGCATGAAGTCTCATGATTGTCATGTCTTGATGATACGATGCTCCCCTCGTCGCAATTAGAAGTATTTTGCTGTCAAGGTCCGAGAGACAATCACTAGGTCAGTGTTATTTCTTTAACACAATCGCCGAAGGTCATCGATCCCGGGACTAGATGCTCGCAAGTCGAGGTGGTGATGACTCTATGTAATCTTGAGATGTATTTCCTCCATCATTTTTCGATATCATGGTCCATCTCATTGTTCACCTTGTGAGAGATAAAGATATGCGGCCGGTGTTCTCGTGTAGCATGTACCCGCTCGAGAGGTACATGGGAATTCTCAAGTCTTACGTATGGAATCGATCTCGTCCGGAGGGTAGCATTGTCGAAGGTTATGCAATGTAAGAGGCCGCCGAGTTCTCAAGGTCGATTACATGGCCCGTGTCGAACCGATAGGTGTGCCTCGATCTCGCCATGAGGGAGGCTCGAGGTATCGGATCATCGGAAGGAAAGCAATCACGCCTCGATTCGGTTATGCGTATGCTCGAGCCCATTTCACGGTTTTGCAACACATGGCTATAGTGTCCGCCTATATCGCCGAGCACAAGCAATGGCTAAGGCAACAGAATCCAAAGACGACAGAGTCTTGGATCATGAGATAGCATAACCTTCAGCTTCAACAAATGGTTGAAGGAGTGACCTATCACTGAGCTCGCCGATGACACACCGACATGGTTGGCAAAGGACCAACCTTTACAGCTTGTCACATGGAAAGGATATGACTTAAATGGGTACACATTTTACACGAGAGATCGTGGATATGAAGAGCACAAACCGAACAGCGGTGTCCGTGATAGATGCATTCAATAATACTGGGTTGACGAGGAGCTCCTACTATGGGTTCATAGAGGAGATATGGGAGCTCGACTATGTACTTTTCAAGATTCCCTATTTCAAGCCGTTGGGTCCACCTCCAAAGACGTGAAGGTTGACAAGAATGGCATCACTCATGTGGACCTCGAACGTGTCGGATACCAAGATGAACAATTCAGACTCGCTAACCAAGTTGTTCAAGTCTTCTATGTAACCAATTCGTCCCAACAAGAAGCGCCACGTAGTTCTTCAGTGAAAAGGAAAATTGTCGGAGTTGAGAATGTAGTAGATGAGGAAGAGTACAATCAATTTGATGAGTTGCCACCTATCGGAAATGACATCCTGGTCCCAGAAGAACAACATGAGGAAGCAAGCTACACACGCGTCGATCATCATGAAGGGCTAATTTTCATACAAAAGAATAAGCATGTGGAGTAGTTATGAGAAGGGTGCATTGTCATCATGTTTACAAATTTTCATGTGTAATAATATTGCATGTAAGGATGATACGACCCATCATGCTTTGTACATATGATTGTGATGATCTTTGTAAGTAGCTTGTGAAGCATCTGAATTATGTATATACAATTGTGATGATCTTAGTATGTAGCTTGTGAAGCATCTGAATTATGTCAGGATTGTGATGACTATCTTCCTTTAATGCAAGGCAGAGCTCATGACTATCTTCCTTTAATGCAAGAGGCAGAGCTCCTACCATTATTCCTTTCAAAAAAAATGAAAAGTACTTACCACAAACGGTTCTAAATTCGAACCGTCTATGATGTCCATATCACAGACGGTTCTAAAAGAGAACAGTCTGTGATAATAAAACATCACAGACTGTTCTATTTAGAAGCCGTCTGTGATATAAACATCACAGACGGTTCGAATTTAGAACCGTCTGTGGTATTGTCTCCTATATATATATCCCGCACGCAGACCTCATTCACAGCGCGCCAAACCCTAACCCAACTCTGTGACATTTTGTCTCCCGCGTGCGGCGGCTCCCCCTCGGCGTATGGTGGCCTCCCCCTCTCGGCATCCTCCCTCTCGACGTCCTCCCCGCCATCGACCTCCCCTTCCCCGGCATCGACATTCTCCCCCTCGGTGTCCTCCCCCGCAGCGACGTGTTCCACGGGGTGGGCGCTGTGTTCTTGTGCATCTCGGGCTTCAACCGTGATTCTCGCGCTTTGCCTCGGCTTTGTTGGCTCGGATCCAACACTACGTAGGCAAATACGGTACCCTCTCTGCGTTGCTCTGCTAGTTAGTGAGTTCTGGGACACTTTCTGTGATTATTCTTAGTCTTGCAAAGGGGCCAGTCGATCTGCGGCTTGGGGACCTTGCATGTGGGGTTGGTTGTCCTGTGATTGTCTCCTCCTCTGTGAAAGCAAAGGGGCCGGTCAAGTTTATTGACTTGGGGACCTTGCGTGTGGGCTTAATGTTCAGTGATGATTTAGGGGATGTAATAGACTAATTGTGACAACAAATCTTAGCAGTCAATTTCACTTTGATATATATATATTTGATTAGCTCTATTGCAAACCTGTCTTTGTATGCTTAGTTAGTGAATATTTCTGCTTACTGCTATTGTCATCTATCTTGCGGCTATTCTGGTAACATTTCACTATCTTGTTTCCTTAGCATTGCTTCGTAGTGTTCTGTTCAAATTAAAGTCAGAGCATGTTATTTACTATCCAGTAAGCTTGCTTTGAATGATTCACGATTCTTGTGCATATAAGATAAGCAATTGAGTAGATTTATACTTAACCTGTCAAGTATTAAATCTGTTATTGAGATAAAGTTGTCACAATCTAGTCTATTACTTGTCCATTGTGGCGAGGAGGGCCTTTTAAGGCAACCCGACATCTGAGAACATTCAAACAATCAATATGAGCTTTATGCTAATTGCTTTATTCGTAATACTGTACATGTTCATATGTGAGATCCTGAGCTTCTGTTCTATTAGTCTGTTAACTGTCAAAGTTCAATCCATATGTATTCTTCTGCTTGTCTGCTGTGTGGATATCCTAGTTTTAGGGGCGGTGCTGCCGAAATTTTTGTTAAGTTTGGCAACCTCCTAGTTCGCTTCTTTTGCTAAAAGGCTAATAACAAGCCATTTAGGCTAGTTCTTTTAAAAGGCTAATAACAATCCATGGTATCCACAAACTTATTCACTCTACTTTGATTTTATTTGTTATTCTCTTTTAGTTCGCCTGAAACTATTTTAACTTATAAAGAAGATGTCGTCCTCTAATCCATCGTCTGAAGGACATAATGTGCCCTCAAAAGAAGAATCGACCTGCGCTGCAAAAGGACCAAACAAAAGGCCAACAGATCGATATACCATTACAGAGATCGATCCAAAGGATGGGGCCCCTAGAAAGCCAAAAAAGGCAGCGAATGCATTTCGGAGTATGTGCGGGATAGTAGCACGGGAATGGGTTCCGATCACGCTATCTTCCTGGAGGTTGCCGACTATTGAGGCTCGCAATGCCTTGTCGATGGAAATTCTTTCATCGCTCAACATTCCGAAGAATCTGCTCCCTAGTGCGACGGTATGCATCGCTAGCGGCAGAAAGGCATGGAAGACCTTCAAGCATACGCCAGAGATCGCGCCAAGAAGGATATAGATCCATACTCTAAGTATGGGTTCATTGATGCGACACGCGGCGGCGTTTTGTTGAGATGAAGACGACGATTTAATTCGTGTCAAAGTGAAGCAAACAAGACCTTACAGCAAGGAACACTCACCCCACAAACTCGGCAGCTGCGCTCTACGCGGGAAGAGAGCGCAATGGGACAGGAGGACGAGGAGGGTATCGCGCCATTTGCATCGATCACAGATCAACGTGCGAGATCGTCTAAGAGCGAGGTCAATCGCCACGCCCTCCGCAACTGCTCCTTTGTAAACCCCATGACGAGGAAGTGCTAACGCTCGTAATATATAAATCAAATTACCAATTTTACGTAATTAGTCCATGACTTCATAAGTGAAATAACTTGTCCGGATCTTGCAGGTAGCGTTGAGTACACAATCGGGCGATGGCTCTTTTTTCCCAGACAGGGAGAAAGATGCACTGTCCATGGCCTTGGGAAACAAGGAACACCCTGGTCGTACAAGAGGCAAAGGGGTTTTTGTTCCATGGAAAACTAGATTCCCAGACGACTTCCACATATACCGAAATAAGAAGAGAACTAGAGCCGAGCGAGTCAAATCTTATAAAGAATTTGGAGGACAAGTTGAGAGGAGAGTTGAGAGAAGAGTTGAGGAGAACCGAGAGAAGAATTTTATGAAAGGATAAGAATCCTCGAGGAAAGGCTGACCAATCAAGAAAGAAATATCAGACAAGCCCAGACGATGTCCGCAAGTCACCCCATCGCCTGTAAGAGCAACATGCATCCGCTCCTCCAAGTGACATAGATGAACATAGCGGGACTTATCCTCAGTATGTGACATTAAGGTGGCTACGCTGCAATCTCCAAGTGAGAATTAACAATGGCACTGCTTCCTCCGACGGCTGCTTGGGGCATGGCGTATCCATCCACTAAGGGGACCATGGTGCACGGTACCATGATAGCGCCAGGTTTCACCAAGGTCAATGTGGACGGGGTGTTTGATAGTTTCAAGATTGTCAATCTACAGAAGCCGCCAAACGACGAGATCGTGAAACTGGGGGATGCCATTGGCACATTCATCCAATGGCCTAGTAGCGACATCTCCCTGGTCGTCCCTTCTGTCATGCAACAACCGCGACGATCTGATTCGCCTATTGTATCGTCTGATCAGTTGGCTACCAAATCAGTAGTCGTAGAGCAGACTCCACTTGATGTACATAATGTTGACCTCTTTCCTGCCCATTCCTCTCCCGTGAAGGGTTCATACAAAACAAAGAAAGGCAAAGACAAATAGAAGAAAGAAAGGCAAGAACAAGTCGACTATCCATCTGCTGAGTTGGCTAAAAAATACAAGCTAGGAGAGCCGTTACTAACGAAAGGCAGCGTAACTTCACTTAGTATACCTTGCCAACAATTACATAATTGGTACACCCAACAAGCTGGAAAGCCAGACCGTGAACGTACAACAAGTATCAGCGTTAAGTTCAAGTATGAACATCTATTCAACGACTCAACGGGGGGCTTCTTCACGGTCGATTTTCTGGACTTGTTCCATCTCTACAACCTCGACGCCCTCGACGCCGCACTCATAAGATGCTGGACCTTGTAAGTGTGTGCTATCACAGTCTACATTCATCTAATAGTGATAAATGTCCTCCAATATATATATAATTCGCCTTTGTATATATAGATACATGCAACTTGAAGCGACACGGAAGAAACTATCGATCGGTTTCCTCGACCCACATATAGTCTCAAAGCAAACAATGGATGTGGATATAAACATGGTCGAGAAATACGCGACAGAGGCATTGCTAGCACAAAAAGATAAAGAATTCATACTTATACCCCATAACCTGGGTAAGTGCCACACCACATGCTATACTTTGTCCATCATCTGCACACAACTCGTTTCGCTCATTGTCCATTGTGATATACCTGTAGGTTTCATCGGGTTCTAATTGTAATTGAACCACCACAAATCGGGTTAAGTACCTTGATACGGACGTGGTGGAAACCACGACTTGGTACCTATCACAAAATTACTCAAAGAGTAATCACCTTTCCTCCGCATATAACGCACATGGTCGTAAGTTGTTCCGTGTTTATATTGCTATTGGAATGGCTTAGGCTAACCTTTTGCAATCTTGTAGAGCGCTCAAACGCGTGAAGGATTGGACTAAACTACAAAGATGATTTGAACTTTCCAGATCCGCTATACACAATAATCCTATATCAAACCCCATAATAGTGACTCTAGAACTAACAGTAGGTTTTATTTGCAAGGCCACCAGCAAGGTCGTGAAATAACCTATGTGGATTTTATGTTTGCTACAACATGCAAACCATCGTCGATACAAAAAATAGCAAAGACAAGTTAAAGCTGCGTTGGTCGAGGCCCATTTGAGCAACATTAGAGGGAGAGTTTGTTACTTCTCGCTCACCAAGTAATAATAAAAAGGCGCTTCCACGCAGCTGATAACTTCTGGAGTTGTACAATTGTCAAATGATATTCATTAATTCGGAAAATATGTCAAAAACTTGCGGTTATTCTTGTTTGTACGATTCATTGTATTGTCACATGATATTATCCTTAATACATATTTGCTCATCTTGAATGCAACAACTTAATTAACAGTGTCTTGCTTGTTGGAACTACATGTTTTTCCTACACCCTCAGCAGAACCTCCATTATTTATGGTTTGTAGTTCGAAATTTCCATCTACTTAGGTATTCCTGCATCAATATTTACGAGACACAGCCAGTTATAGATGTTGCAATTGAATATCTACACTTCCAATATGCATTGAGGCAACAGTTTGTCCGATCAGGATAGACTTAAAGTATAAACATTTGTAGCGCTTTTTCTCCCTTCTTATGATAATGTTGATGGAACTCGACTAATAAATCAACCAAGACCCGCAGGTAGCATGGCGAGGCGACGGCCACCATAGGATGCTTGATCGAACCTGACACACTGGAGTGTGTGATTTGCTTCATGCCATATGAAGTGGCCTTTATGCGTCACCGCCGTGCCACGGTGCAGTAGTATTCAACGACATGCTTTTACACAAAGATCACCGTTGTGCCACCGTGGGAGAACATGGTACTTTGAAAAAATTGTAGATGTACTTCGTAGATTACTCTAGGTAGGCTAATTAAAGATTGAACAAATGTGATTGCAAGATGTGTTGTTAATCCTTAATTTTATTAAAACTTCTGTGGTCATGTAAATAGCACAATCTTGCACAGAGGAATTGGTAGTTCTCCTGGTTCTATGCAAAAACAAAAGAGGAATTCAGCTTGGATAGCTGGATAGGGTGACCTACATTGTTCACTGTTTTTGCTCCTTGTCAATGGGGACTTCACTCCTTCCTGGAGTTGAGATTAGTGCTTAGAGTTGTTTCCTATACAAACTACATTTACAGCCTATGCTAGCAAATGTTAGAATCATGATTTGTTGCTTTAAGCATACTATAAACTTGTGAGCAAAGTTAATGATCTTCGTAATTGGAGTTTTGTCTTCATTCCTGAGGTTTTGCTGTATTAGCTAAAGATTCCATTGCTGCTGTTGCTTTTCTTGGTAAAATAAAACTCTGTGTTAAATGCTCACTAGCTTGTAGATTAACAAGTGTGAACTTTGTGTTCATTTTATGCTGTTCAGTGAAATACTAAGGTAGATATTCTTGTTTTTTGTTGACCGGCATCTCTTATAGAAACTCAACTCTCTGATTGATACTCCTCGAGTGTTAATACATAGTCTCTTACTCATTATTCTTCTCGTAACAATTTTCGTGGCCTATATTAAATTCGAATGTGCAATGAGGTAATCGCTTCTACCAATTCGTGGCATTATACCGCTTCTCCAATTGTGAACTAAGTGTTAATGCTACTCAAAAGATTCCAAGAGTGCCACCCTCATCTTGTGAACTAACCATGGGGTCAAGGAGTATTCAGCGCTTGAGCTGCCGGGTAGTTCACCAAATCTGAATTTTAGTGACTGATCTGTCTATGTGAATGGTTGCATACCGTGTGAATGGTTTTGATTGTTCATTTTATATAGTTGTTACCATCAAATTCCATCAAGAAGGCAACACAATAGACACATAGCAATAATTTACAATTGATCATACCATAAAAGAGACATATGTAGAAAATTAATTATCATACATTTAATGAAGAGACAGCTTTAGAAACAACCGTTTGTATGCGAACTGGCTCTTGCTGACGTGGATTGCTTAGGAGATTGAGCTGGGCTCAACCTTTGTACATGCCCTTATGACTTACGAGGTTTTGTTTGCAATTTCGCAATTAGGAAATGTCTGTCTAGTTGCTAGTTGCATCTTTCTCCGAGTAATCCTAGTCAAAGTTCACCCCATTGGATGAGCAGGATGGATTTAACGATCAACGGCCAAACGCATGACGAGACGGTTGCGCTAATGTGAGAACATGCGATCGAAACAACACCGAAAGAGAGAAAAAAGAAAATCAATGGAATCATTATATACACATCGCGCGCGGAACTTGTGGATGGAAAAAAAACCAGAAGAATATTTGAGAATAAGAATTAAAAAAAGAGAATGGCTAGAAAACGTTGCACCCATTCATCTAAAACCAGTTGGACAAGTTAACATGACACGATCTCTTCAATAGATGCCCGTGATGCCTGTACATAAAAAAGATGACAGCCACGCAGCTCTTATACACAAGCTTTACCCAAAATCAAGCACGGGTGATTGGTATCTCCAACAGAGTTCGCGACGCGTCTTAACGAGCGCATGCAGTGGGTTCAAGAAGGAACAAAGCGGTACAGATTCGGGCATAAAGCGAGAAGGTGCGCGGTGGCAGCATCTTCTTCAACTTGCAAGATTCGAAAATTCCCTGTGTTTATTTGATGGGAGTGTGATCGATGTTTTTGTCAGGAAAATTAGAAGATTAACCACATCATGATGGTATTCTTTTCTGAAGCGATAGGACATAATATTGCTAAGGGCAAATATGTTAGGTTGTCTACTGAGGCCGAGTATGGCGGTGAAGTTGGATCTACTCAACAACCATGCCGAGCCGGGCCTAAAATGGTCCAGCCCCACAAGGGCAAGCCCGAAGCTGAAAAAAATCCCAAAATTCAATTTTTTATTATTTTTTGAATAAGATAATATTATTTATCATTTTTAGTTGTGTCTAATAATTGTTTTTTGTCAGCGATGTTGGGATTGTAGGCTAAAATCTCCGGCCTAATTAAGAGCATTATAATAGTAGAGAAGACTATTATCTATATACTACTCTATGTCATCTAAAGATAAAACTAAAATTAGCTTCTATAATAAATGGTATCTTAAAGTTGTCTTTATAAAATTCTACTATCTTTTAATTATGATATAAAAAGTATTTATTATAGACAACAAACCCATGTAATAGTGTTTTATGATGTCTATATAACAGCTATACTCTTTATCATCCTCTCTTTCATATCAGTAAAAATCTTTCGTGACAAAACATATACATAGCTAACATCACACTATTGTATTTGCCTAAACCTGAAAAATCAAGTCATACCGTGACAGGCCACCCAAAAGCAAATGTGCAATGCAGGTGGCAGTGGTGTTGTATTCTAGGGGATCTTAGGGCCTAAAACGAAACACCTAGATGCAGGACTTAGGATAAATACCTTCGGGATTGGAGTTACTCGAGGAAGCCATTGCCGTCGGTGAGGAGGAAGCAATGGCGTTGAAGAGAGCGTCGACCTTCCCGTTCGCACGGAGAGGAACCAGAGGCGGTGAAGAACGGCGGTTACCTTCCCGTCACTTATGTTACGCAATAGATTAGATTGGGCTGCTAGGGTTTTGGGGCGAGGTGAAGCTGTGGAACGTTGGTTCCCGAGCTGGCCCTTGACCCCCTTTTATTTGACGCACGGTATGAACGGGGGCCACAACCAATAGGTGGTTAGTTGCGCCCCCGATCAGGGCGCTACATGGGCGTTCTCCCGAAAGATCAAAACTAACATTATGACGGGGGGGCCACAACCAATAGGCGGTTAGTTGCACCCCCGATCAGGGCGCTACATGGGCGTTCTCCCGAAAGATCAAAACTAAAATTCTCCCCCTTGATCTTGAGGCTAAACAACTTAACTTAATATTAATCCCGCTCTTCGATAGATTAGTGCACAAAGACCAAGGCATTGCAACAGCTAGTTACATGCTGTTGAACTCAATGACTATAGTACACCTTTCTATCTCAAAACGGAAACTTAGTCTTATGGGAGATGGTTGCTTAATTGACCCCTTACATCCAGAATCATAGGCTTTCCAATAAACCCATGCCGGCTATGTGCTCTCTGAACACATAAGGTGGTAAGCCCTTAGTTAGCGGATCCGCAAGCATTCGCTTGGTACTTATATGCTCTAATTTTATGGTTTGATCCTGTATCTTCTCCTTCACAACATAAAACTTAATGTCAATGTGTTTGGCAGCACCACTTGACTTGTTGTTATAGGAGTAAAATACTACTGGTTCATTGTCGCAGTATAATGTGAGTGGCCTTTCTATGCTGTCCACCACTCTTAATCCGAGTACGAATTTCTTAAGCCATAGTGCCTGCCCGGTTGCCTCATAACAAGCTACAAACTCAGCATGCATTGTCGACGATGCAGTGACAGTTTGTTTGGAGCTTTTCCACGAAATAGCTCCCCATGCGAGGGTGAATATATAACCTGATGTGGATTTCTTAGTATCTACACACCCCGCAAAATCTGCGTCAGAGTAACCCACAATCTTGAAAGCACTCGACTTTCTATACGTTAACATGAGGTCTTTAGTTCCTTGCAAATACCGCAAGACTTTCTTAACAGCTTTCCAGTGATCTATTCCTGGATTTGACTGATATCTGCCAAGCATCCCGGTTACAAATGCTAAGTCAGGGCGAGTACACACTTGAGCATACATTATGCTTCCGATAGCTGAAGCATATGGAACCGATTTCATTTGATCGATCTCATATTGATTCCTAGGACATTGAAAATTCCCAAACTTATCACCCTTGACTATTGGGGCAGGCGAAGCCTTACACGCATGCATACTGTATTTCTTTAGAACCTTTTCTAAGTATGTCTTTTGCGATAGGCCTAATACCCCTTTTGTTCTATCTCGGTAAATCCCAATTCCTAAGACATAAGATGCCTCACCGAGATCTTTCATATCAAAATTTGAGGACAAGAAACTCTTAGTCTCCAGAAGTAGATTCTTATCGCCGCTATAAAGGTGATATCATCTACATATAAGACTAGGAAAATAAATTTTCCATTCTTAAACTTAGCATAAATGCAATTGTCCTCCTCATTTTCCTTAAAGTCATACTTTCTTATAGTCTCATCAAACTTAAGGTACCACTGTCTAGACGCTTGTTTTAGCCCATAAATGGATTTGTCTAGTCGGCATCCCATATTTTCTTTACCTTCCACAACAAAACCTTTGGGTTGAGCCATGTATACGTTTTCGTATAGATCCCTGTTAAGGAACGCCGTCTTAACATCCATCTGATGTAATTCTAAATCATAATGTGCTACAAGCACCATGATGATTCTAAAAGAATCCTTTAATAAACAAAGCAGAAAGTCTCATTATAATCTATTCCTTCTCTCTCGAGTAAAGCCTTTTGCCACCAAATTTTGCTTTGAATCTTTCAAGATTCCTCCGAGTCACGCTTAGTTTTGTCGACCCACTTACAGCCTACTGTTTTGGCTCCTATAGGAATTTCTTCTAAGTCCCGTACCTTATTTGCGCTCATGGACTTCATTTCATCTTCCATGGCAGCGAGCCAACTTAGATGAATGGGACTTCTCATGGCTTCTTCAAAAGAGGTGGGATCACCCTCTATCTCTAACTCTTCACTTACATAAACTTCATAATCAGCAGAAATAGCTGATCTCCTGTTTCATTGTGACCTCCTAAGAGGTTCTTAAGCAGGTACATTACTCACTATAGGAGGCTGCTGTGGCTCTTCAGGTGCAGCTGCAAAAGGATCTAGGGGCTCCATAATGACAGGAGCCTCAAGTACGTTAATAGCTGCACTAGGAGAACTAACAGCAGGTGTTGCAACAACTGAAGGTGCAACGACAACAGGTATCGAGAAAATAGGCTCTTGAATCACCGGAATTGGGGCAAAAACCCATTTCTCCTCAAGGCTTATTTCTCGGGGTACCATACTCCCCCTGATCATTTCTTCTTCTAAGAACACAGCGTGTCTCGTTTCTACAAACTTAGTCTGTCTGTCAGGACAGTAGAATCGGTACCCTTTTGATCTTTCAGGATAGCCAATGAAATGGCAACTGACTATCTTAGCATCTAACTTTCTAATATTTGGATTGAATACTTTAGCCTCAGCTGGACTGCTCCGCACATGTAAATAATTTAGAGTGGGCTTCCTCCTAGTCCATAACTCATATGGTGTTTTAGACACCGACTTACTGGGGACCCGATTAAGTATATGGGCAGCGGTTTTTAATGCCTCCATCCATAGACTAATCGGTAAGGTGGAGTAGCTTATCATACTTCGTACCATGTCTATTAATGTGCGGTTACGCCTTTCAGCTACTCCATTTTGTTGAGGTTCGCCCGACATAAAATACTGGGCTACTATGCCATTTTTCTGCACGTACCTCGCAAAAGGTCCAGGAACTTGGCCATAAGGGGTATGTCTACCGTAGTACTCCCCTCCACGGTCTGATCTTACTATTTTAATCTTTAGATCATGTTGATTTTCAACTTCAGCCTTAAATATCTTAAACTTATCTAATACTTCTGATCGTTCTTTAATTGGGTAGATATAACCATAACGCGGAAAATCATCAGTGAATGTTATGAATGAATCAAAACCATCCACTGTCTTCACAGGAAAAGGACCACAGATATCTGTGTGAACAATTTCTAAAATTCACAGTAGCCGTTTGGCATCTTTCTTAATTTGCTTAACATATTTGCCCTTAATGCAATCAATGCAATGTTCTGAATCTGAGAAGTCTAACGGGTGAAGAATTTCTTCTTTGATTAATCTCTCAATCCTCGCCCTCGAAATATGGCCTAAGCGACAGTGCCATAATTTTGAAGACGTCTCACTTTCACTTCTCTTTCGCTTATTACATTCATTCTTCGATGAAGAGGCATTCACAACATTCACGTCATCACTTTGGGAAACTAAATAAAGCTTGTCTTGTCGGATGGCAAGACCAACATCAACATTATTAAATTTAATCAAACATCTGTTGTTCCCAAAATGACATAAGTAACCATCATCATCCAAACATAATACTGAAATCAAATTCCTCATCATGGAGGGTACAACTAAGACATTATTTAAAGGAAGAATGAAGCCGTTATTAAGTTCTAAGGGGAGTTCTCTGATGGCTTCAACTTCGACTTCGACGCCGTTCGCAACTCTAATGCTTCTTTCTCCTCTTTTCAGGATCCTCTTCGTATGGAATCCCTGCATGGAATTTGCAACATGAACAGTTGCACCTGAGTCAATCCACCATGTATGAGTAGGAGAATCTAAATACAGGGATTCATCTATGAATGTAATTTGATACTTACCATTCTTGTTCAGCCATTTAAGAAATTGAACGCAATCCTTCATGTAGTGCCCCTTCTGAAGGCAGTGTCTATATGTGTCTTTGTCCACCTCTTCATGAGCCTTGCCTTTGACTTCATAAGGTTTCTGGCCAGGGGAAAATCTCTTGTTCTGAGGTTTACCTTTGTTCTTAAAGGAAGGTTTAGACTTACTCTGAAAATTGCCCTTTTTCTTTGGTGATAACTTAAGGTGATTGATCGAGTCAAGCCTTTGAGCTCTAAGCCTTTCTTGTTCTTGAGCACACATAGCCATCAATTTTTCTATACTCCACTTTTCATTTATGGAGTTGTAATTGACTGCAAAAGTCTCATATTCCTTGAGCAAGGAATTCATGATAAATTGCACCAAATACCCTTCTGATATTTCCATTTCCATGGACTTAAGTCTAGCAGCTATGTTGCTCATTTTCAAAATGTGCTCTCTAATATTGCTTTGCCCATCAAACTTCTCATTCGAAAGCTTGTGCATAAGAGAGCTTGCGTACATCTTCAGCGCCGTCTCGGCCCTCTCCGCCCGTTCTTCTGCCCTCTCTGCCCGCGCCTGCATGGCGGTCGCATCGGTCCTCTCCCGCACCAATGCCGCCTCCGCCGTGTCCGCCCTCGTCCGCTCGCGCAGCAGCTCACCTCTCACCGACGCCAGTGCCTGGGCAGTCTCGGCTCCGTGCCTGGCGGCTTCGACGAGGGTGTTGCCGAATGCGTCCTGAAGCTCGCCGAGCCGGGTGAAGATGTCGACGTGGCGCGTGGCGGGGGGAATGGCGGCGTGGGAGGCTTGGAGCCCGGAGGCGCTGGCCTCGGGGTTGGCCTCCGCGGTTCTCCAGCGGCGGCGCAGAGGCGCAGGTGTGCTTCCTCCGCCTTTGGGCGCTGGGGCCCTTGGCGCCTTTCGAGGGCCGCCCTTGGCGGCACCCTCAAGCGGAGCCCGGCTGTCGGAAGCGTCAGACCACCATGGTGAATGGTGGCCTAGGGTCCCGTGGCCGAAGGTGTCGGCGCCGCGATCGACGCGGCGGGAGCCGGGGGAGATGGTACCGAGCGGGCGCCATGAGGCGGTAACATCGAGGCGAAATCGAAGCAGGGCGGTTTGCATTGCCGCCCCTTGTGAAGACACCGCCGCAGCAGGGCTGGCGGCGGGGGAAGTTTGTTCCGTGGCCCGGGCCCTCTTAGGGTCCGAGCCCGTGGCATCCGGGGCAATCGGTCGCTTGCCCATGGCCCGGTCGCTGGTAGGAGCCGTGTCCCTGATCACCAGCGCGCCGCGGGGTGGCACCACGGCGACTCCCGTGGAGTCCATTAGCGGGAGCCGCCTGACGTGTTCCAGGCGTTCCGCGTACGGCAGATCGGCGAGCGGCCGAGCCAGCGCCGGGAAAGATGAACTGCCCACGGATAGCGGCATCACCACGGAGAGCCATCTGCCAATGACTATATCCTCCAAGTGTCCCGCGCCTGGCGAAAGGTAAAAGAAATTGGCTGTCGGTTGGTAGGGAGCCACAGGAAAGAACATGTGCGCAGAAAAGAAAACTAAGAAAGAATGAAGACTTACGCCCGGGCCACGTGCGTGTGCTATCATCGTCGCCCGAGTACTGCCATGCTGGGCGGTGGCGGCGGCGCAAAGGGCTGATTCTCCGGGATGTGAAGTCCCAGGCCACCATCGCTCCGGTCAATCCGGCGACCCGCAGTCTGTTGATGCGGGCCGCCATGGCAAGGATTTCCGCCGTCTCCTCGACCGGCGAATTCCAGTTCTCAGAGGCCTCCGCCGCTCCGGTGGGCACTCCCAAGGCGTCGACCCCGCTGTCGTCATTGGACGTCTGACGGTCGCTCGCCATGTCTTCAGCTTGATTTGGGTTGAAGGCGATGTAGTGGGAGGCCATCCTGCCTCGAAGACAAAAGTAACTCCCCACTACCTCATTGTCGGTGGAGGCGTGATGAGGAAGAAGTAGCGGAAGAGAGGAAGGTTCGCATTACCCCATGAACATCTCACGAGGTATGCGAAGATGGAGAGGAAAACGATGGAGTTGGGGGTAAGGTGAAGATGGTGGATCCGTAGAAATGGAGCATGGTGAGGAAAAAAATCGAAAAAGGCGGGACCAAACCCGCCATCGCGCTAAGTGTGTATGATGATCTCGTTTGAAAGGCATCGTGGCGTGGCGGTCCCCGCCCGGAAACAGAAGGTGCCCTCCGGCGCTATGACGGCCATTCTCTTCACCGCGAGAGTATCCACGGTCGAAGCAGGAATGGGCTGCGCCATGGAATCAAAGAAGACAAAGAGCTTTAGGAAATAAAGGCAACAGAGCAAGAGAGCAAAATGCGCAAGGAAGAAGAAGGCGTAAAACCGTCCTGTGCGGATAAAACCTATCTTTATATGCGTCCCTGCACCGACGGTTCACGATGAAACAAGATCGTGCGTCGTCTCGGGTCCCAAAAAAATCTACAGATACGCAGGAGGGGAACCGAGGCGGTCGTACCCTCATGAGTGGTGGCCCCACCCAAGAGCACGCTAAGCATTTAATGAAGGTTCTAAAGTAAGCTTTAGTACGCTCGAGGCAGGCCCGGGCTACTGTCGGCGTACTCTGCGTTGGGGTACCCTCCGTCAGACTGCTTGATCAACAAAGCGGTCAACATGTCACCGCGTGGCACCGGCGGCGGTGGGCGAAGCACGCCGCCTCCCGGCGCCAGTCCCACGTGGCGGCTTTGGCGACGGCGGCGAAAGCACGATCGCCGGCCAGTGTCGGTCACGTGGCGCCCGCGAAAGTGGGGCGAAGCACGCCGCTTCGCGCCACCCACGTGGCGGCTCGGCGACGGGCGGCGAAAGCACGTCCGCCGGCAGTGTCGGTCCACGTGGCGCCGCGGCGAGTGTGCGGCGACACGCCTGCTCGCCGGCGCCAGATCCACGTGGCGGCTTTCGCGATCGGGCGGCGAGCACGGTCCGCCGGCCAGTGTCGATCCACGTGGCGCCGGGCGGCAGTGGGCGAAGACGCCGCCGCCGGCGCCCGATCACGGGCGGCTCGGCGACGGGCGGCGAGCACGGTCGCCCGCCGTGTCGATCCACGTGGCGCCCGGCGAAAGTGGCGAAGACGCTCGCCGCCGTCGCCCGATCACGTGGCGGCGGCGGCGATTGGCGAGCGACGACTCGCCGCCCGCCGCAAGGCAAAAGGTGGGCGCGGTGGCCGCCTCGAAGCTCCTTCCGCTGCCGTACCATGTCGAAGCAGCAGTTGTCGCAAAGAGCTTATCGATTGCAAGGGTTTTCGCAACAAGCCCACTCCTCCGACGCCTCTCACCTACTGTCACAAAGGGGTCCCATCCGACGGATTGGGCAAAACGCAGAGGCATTTAATGAGGCCGAGGAACGGGACAAAGACAGAAGGAGCATTAAATGTATTTAGATCGAGATGATGACCCCCCTTTTACCTACCCCGTTAGCCTGGCCTATATAAGGGCCCTCGGGTGCATGGGGAAGGGGGATCGGATCTTGGATCAATCGACCAAGCAATACTAGAAAAGGCTAGCAGAAGAACTTGTAACTCAAGAACTCTGTACTGGCTCAAAACATCCCATAAGAAATCTAGCAGGACGTAAGGTTATTACCCTTCTCACAAGGGGGCCTGAACTTGGGTAAAAATCTCTTGTTCTTCCTAGTTCATAGACGCCTTGAAACCCTCGCGTGGGAGTCCTCTAGGTTTTCGCTCTCTCGATTAGCCACCAAGACGCCTCATACCGAACAAAACCGGTCAGAGATCACGGGCCTGTCTGTGGAATACGCCGGCAGGGGCGCCGAGTGGGGGCTAGTGGTTGGCTTTTACGGCCAGCTCCCCGGTAAAAGTTTCTGGTGTTCTTTCGCTCAAAAGCAAGCCCGCGCATCTGGATATGGCGGGCTCTCATCACCAAGATCAAGTGGGGGTGAGTGGTGTTCAGGGCGCCTCCCGGCAGTCTCGCCGATCGGAGGATCACCTCGACCCGCCCCCGTAGGGTGGCGGCCTTGCTCCAGTGGATCCGACGGGGCCTCCCGTGCGACGCCGGCTTGCCAAGGAGGCGGCCACCCCGGCTCAGAATTTACATGCTGTCTGTCTCCTCTTGGACCACCCTCCGGTGGAACTTGCAGGAGACTCTCCGGCCACTCCGTGGCTTCGGAGCATCGCCGGTCTCGTGGATGCGGCCCAGCTTCGGGTAGGGCTCCCCGACCAGGCGGGCACCGCTGATGTGCCATTGCCTGGGGCGCGTGTTGAGCGCACCCAGGCGTCCAGCCGCCCCGACAAAGGTGGTCGTGGCAGCGGGCGGGACCGGGAGGGCTACATGCGCCGGTCCCGGTTCTGCAGTGAACCGTGGGGACCTTAGGTCGCACCTGGATGAAAGCCGCCGGCAGCGCGGCGATGACCTCCGCGGCCGCTTGCCGCGCCGCCACGGGAAGCAGATAGTCTCCGACGGTGAGAGTTCCCAAGGCTCTCATTCCCGGACCAAGGAGGAGGTTCACTCCTCCGACTCAACAGGGAGCCAGGCCCAACGCTCCCGGGGGCGGTCTCCGGACCGGGCTCCTGGTGGGCGGTTGGGTTCCCTCTACGGCGTCGGGTGCCAGGCTTTCTCTCGCCGGCTGCGCCGCGTGGTGTGGCCCGACAGATTTCGCCCGGCATCCATGGAGAAGTACGATGGCACCACCAACCCGGAGGAGTTCTTGCAAATATACACGACGGGGGTGCGAGCGGCCGGTGGATCTGAAAAGGTCATGGCCAACTACCTTCCAACGGCCTTGACGGGCTCTGCCCGTTCTTGGCTGTTGAACCTCCTCCGAGGGTCTGTGCACTCGTGGGGAGAGTTGTGCGACCTCTTTGTTGCCAACTTTCAAGGTTCCTTTGCACAGCTAGGCGTGGAGGATGACCTCCACGCCCTGGAGCAGGAGAAGGGGGAGTCGTTGCGCGACTTCATCCGGCGGTTTTGTCACTGCCGCAACACGATCCCCCATATTTCTGAGCAGTCGGTCGTTATCACCTTCCGGAGAGGCGTGCGCGACCGCAAGATGAAGAAAAGACTGCTTTTGTAACCCCAACGGGCGTATATTGTTATGTAAGGATGGCTTTTGGTTTAAAGAATGCCGGTTCTACTTATCAGCGTGCCATGCATATTACTTTCTACCCTCAGATAGGGCGCAATCTTGAAGTTTATGTTGATGACTTAGTGGTGAAGATCAAAAAGAGTGAAGAGCTAATCCAAGACCTGGAAAAAACCTTTGCTAACCTCCGGATGAATTGCCTGAAGCTCAACCCGGAAAAGTGTGTGTTCGGTGTGCCCTCCGGCAAGTCATGGGCTTTTGGTGTCAAATAGGAACATCGAGGCTAATCGACAAGATATCGGCCATCGAGCACATGAAGCTGCCAGCGCGACTCAAGCAGGTCCAATGCTTGGCCGGTCGCCTGGCCTCCCTAGGGCGGTTCATTGCCCGATTGGGAGAAAAAAGCCTGCCTCTGTTCAAGCTGCTGAAAAAGACTAATCACTTCGAGTGGACGGAGGAGGCGCAGAAGGCATTTGAAGATTTGAAGCGGTACCTCTCCTCTCCCCCGGTGCTGGTCTCTCCGGTGCCGGGCGAGCCGTTGCTCCTGTACATCGCTGCCACCCCTGAGGTGGTGAGCGCGGTGCTGGTGGCGGAGAGGGAAGGTGTCCAAAGGCCAGTCTACTACATCAGCAAGGTATTACATGAGGCAGAAACTCGGTACCCTCAAGCTCGAGAGATCTTTGTATGCGGTCTGGTTAAGGCCCGAAAGTGCGGCACTATTTTCAGGGCTAAAATCACCATCGTTCGGCCTACCCCTGCGGAAATTCTCCACAATCGTGAAGCGAAGGCGCATTGCTAAATGGTCGGTGGAGCCGGGGAATTCGACATCAAATTAAGTGCCCCGCACCGCTATCAAGAGTCAAAAGTTGGCGAGTTCGTCGCCGAGTGGACTCCCGCCACCCCTGAAGCCGAAGAAGCACCCGTGCCTTCCCCCTGGACGTTATTCTTTGATGGATCCTTCAGGTTGGAAGGCGCTGGAAGTTGGTATCTGGTCTCCCCGACCGGTGACACCCTCCAGTATGTGGTCGCCCTCGAATTCAAGGCCACTAACAACATTGCTGAGTATGAAGGTCTGCTGGCGCTGCGCATCGCTTCGGCGTTGGGCATCAGGCGTCTCCAAGTCAAGGGAGACTCCCTGCTGGTCATTAATCAAGCACGGAAGGAATTCGGTGTTCGACCCCACCATGGTGGCGTACCTAGCGGAGGTCCAAGAATGGGCGTCATTTTGAAGGTGCAGGGTACATTCATATCCTCGACGTGACAACCACCTTGCGGACGAAATTTGTCGGCTGCGTCCTCAAGGGCTCTGTCGATCGCCGGGTCTTGAAGAAAGACTATCGCGACCGTCCCATCGCAGCCCACGATCCGTGGGGATGATGGTGTCATTGCCATGCAGCAGATTCGAGTGGGGGCGATAGCAAAATTCATTCTGACCTCCGCTCGAAGTGGGGAAAAGCGGTGCCACTATCACGGCCTCCAATTCGAGGAGGAAAGCGGCGTGCCGCCAAACCCAGGTCCGGGAGGAAGACGGCGGTCTTTGCGAGGCGGCCAGGGAAAAGCTTCGGCCAATGAGTGCGGGCGAGCACCGAGTGGTCGCCACCCTTGGGCAGAAGATCGGTGGATGGACCCTATCACGGCCTTCTGCGTGACCAAGTGATCCCGACGATGATGCCTCGGTGAGAAGATTGCACGTAAGGCCAAGTGCTATACTCGGTAGGTGGGGACCTATATCGCGAGAGCGAAGCGGAGTTCTCTTGAAGTGCATCACTCGGGAAGAGGGAGCACTGCTCTCGATATCCATGGGCGTGTGCGAAGGGAGCCATATGTCGGCGAACTCTAGTCGGCAAGGCGTTAGATTAAGATTTTATTGGCCTACCGCCCTCGGGATGCTTGCGGTGGTGAGGGCGTCTGGCTTGTCGGTTCTTCGCTAGAGCAAACCCACCGACCAGCCCAAGCTCGCAAACCATCCCACTCTCCCGTTCGCGATGCAGAAATTTGATATCCCGGGTCCGTTCGCTGGGCCACGAGGGCTTCACCCACCTCTTTATGCGCCATCGACAAGTTCACCAAGTGGGTGAAGCCGGCGCATCTTGAAGCCATCACGGCGGCCAGCTGTTAAGTTCATGCAGGATCTTCACCGCTTTGAGTCGCCAATCGCATCATCGCCGACAACGGCACCAGTTCACGGTAGCGGCTTTTACGGAGTTACGTGAAGAAATGGGCACCAAGGTATGTTTAACCGGTGGCCCATCCCATGAGCAATAGCCCAAGCGGAGCAGCGCCAATGCGTTAATCTTGAAGCCCTCAAGACAAGGGCGTTTGATCGACTCCACAAGCGGGGTGCAAGATGGACGGAAGAACTCTCGGCTGTGCTGTGGTCGCTTCACACCACGCCCAGCCGTGCGGCCGATGAGACATCCTTCTTTTTGGTGTCTGGTAGCGAAGCTATTCTCCCCTCCATTTGCCGCTCGCTCATGCCGTCTCGCTTTCAATGAAGAAGACCAAGAAGATCTCCCGGCGAGAAGAGGTGAACCTCTGGAGGAGAGTGGGATCGAGCTTGCCTTCTTGCGCCGCTGCTATCGCAAAGCCTCGGCGATACCACGCCACCCGGTCTCTGAGAAAGCGGCGATGGGTGACTTAGTCTTCTGCAGAATTGACGCATGCCGGTTACATAAGCCGTCCCCGGTGGGAGGGCCCTTCAAGGTGGTCTCGAGATCTCGCCCGGGTGGTGCAGTTGTTAGCCATTGAGGACGGCGAGGAGGCGAACTCCAAGCGTTGAGCTCTGCGAAAGTTCTATCCTTAAGGGAATTAAGTACCCCAATGGGTTTGCTCGGTCGACCTCGGTCGTCCCTCTCCCGGTGGTCGGCGGTTGCTTGGCGTCGATAAAATCATTGCCTAAAGCTTTTAAACTTCACCATTTTAGTTCCTCTTCGTTGTGCTTTGAGTGGCAATTATGCGCATGTGTGTTGCTGGTTCTGTGCGTTTGCTAATTCTTTCGTGAAGTCCATAACGATCCTCGGCGTCTGTGTATACTTAGCCCGGCGATTGAGGCGGGCCTGACACGGTGCTTTCGACGCTGCTCGCACACCTCGGGTTGGCTCCTGAAGCGGCACGGGTCGTCGCCATGAGCGCCGTCGGTCTAACACCACCCAGAAAACTTCATTGCTTTGGCACCGGCCGCGACTTCGATTTCTTAGCGATTCACAAGGACTTAGGATCCAAACAAAGCGAGCAGGACATTTCATCTTTGGGACTTAGAATGTTTTGAGCTTACCTTGCGTATACCTCTCCGGATGTTTACTCACCTTTCCTAGAGTAAATGCATGCCGCAGTAGGTAAGCATAAAATGCTAGCTTACTTTCACGAAAAGCCTGCATCTTCGTTTAGTCGCCCTAGTGGCTTGGGGTCTGCTTGCCTGCCCCAACTACTCGCTGACGCTCAAGGTGCTACTTGGCGCCCGATTGGTGGTCGCCGGCTCAAAATGTCGCCCGCCAAGCTTGCTGCCCGATGCCCCAAGCTACTCGCCTACGCTCAAGGTGCTACTTGGCCTTGATTAGTGATCGCCCGGCCTTCATCGATCGCCCAGTAACAGGGGGTCGTTCGCCAAAAACTACTCGCCCAGCTCAAGGTGCTACTTGGCGCCAGATTGGTGATCGCCCGCCCTCAAAAGGATCGGTCGCCGGCGAAATGCTTGGGGCCGATGCCCCAAGGTTCTGCTGCCGCCGCTCAAGTTGCTTATCTGCGGCATATAAAATAAGATAAGCGTTTTATACCACGTTTTTTGGCCATTTCCTTACGATTATATCCTAAGATGGGTCAAGCTACGCGTGGTTATCGCAAGTGTTGGAAACCAGCGGCTCCTCATGATAAAAGAAGATGTGCTAAGTGCTAACGTCCGGCGAGACCAAGTCATCGGATTGTCGATTGAACCAGGCGCTCACCGGCTCAGACGCCTCGGCGGGCTCTAGCAAGCACCGTTGGTCGTCTCCGTTGAGTGTAGCTGGCCTAAGAGCACTTCCGAGAACTTGTTGTCTCGCCGCGTTCTTAGTAGTACATTTTAGGCGATCATCGAGTGCGAGTTCTGAAGGTTGAAACTGCGATAATCTCGCGCAGAAACTCGACGCTAAGGCCTTACTGTGTCTTGCGTTCCTTGTTCGATTTAAGGCCATTTTCGCCTACATTTTATGTGGTCCGCATAATCTATGCTTGCGATCACAGCGGGCACATGAAATCACTTGGCAGGACTTAGAAACGCTACCCTGAATTAGGTGTTTTCAAAAGCATTTTTGCTAAGTCAAATGACGGCCGTCTAACAAGCAAATGTAGTGAATTCAAGCATGCAAGAATAAGCAAACACATGAATAACGATTAAACATCTAACATTCATCCAAAAGTTGTCCAAGGTTTTTACGGGCCTTGCAGTTCACCGATAGAAGCAACAAACAAAGCGAAGCATGCGGGTAATTTTAACTAGGAGATATTCAAAGTTTCTTGGTGCACTTGAAACGAGATAAAAGTCAAGTGAAGATAAAACAAAAAGAGCAACAACTTACGCGGCCCGGCTCGGCCGTCACCGTCGTCGCCAAAGTCAAGCTAAATAAATCGCCCTCGCTTCCGCCGCCCGGGTGGAGATGTCCATGATCGGTGGTCTACTTGCAATGATCCGGCCATGTGTTCGGCTGCTGCCAGCGCACCAGCGCCTCCGCTGAGCAACATCTCCCTCGGCGTCCGTACACCACCGCCATTGGATCGAAGCGCTGTCGTCGGGCGCAATGGAGCGAGAATGTGGGTCGCGGTCATGATCGCGACCTCACGTCCTTCTCTGGCGGAGCGGCGGCGAGCTTGGCGGCCCGGGCGCCTCTGCGGCTGGTTGGTCGCGTGGGCAAGCTGCGTATGAGTCCTCGATGGCGTGTTCGCGCCACCCCAAGTTCGAGCACCTCTTGGTGCTGCTGGAATGCCTTCTTGAGCATGATGGATAGGTTCCGCCCATAGCGAAGGACTCGGCACCGAGTCTTCGCCGTCTCGGCCCTCTCCGCTTGCTTCTTCGCCCTCTGCCCGCGCTTTGCATGGCGTCGCCAGTCCTCTCCGCACCAATGCCGCCTCGCCGTGTCGCCCTCGTCAGTTCGCGCGGCAGCTCACCTCTCACCGCCGCGATGCAAGCGATCTCGGCTCCGTGCTGGTAGCCCGGCGAGTGTTGCGAATCGTCTGGCTTCGCCAAGCGGGTGAAGATGTCGGCGTGGCGCGTGGCGGGAATGGCGGCGTGGGAGGCTTGGAGCAGGCGCTAGCCTCGCAGGTTAGCCTCCGCGTTCTCCGCGGCGGCGAGCGGAGGCGGCGGCGCTTCCTCGTCTCGGTGGTATGCGCCTTTGGCGAACCTCGAGGACGCCCTTAGCGGCACCCTCAAGCGAGCTTCGCTTGTCGAGCGTCGGACCACCATGGTAAATGGTGGCCTAGGGTCCGTGGCGAAAGGTGTTAACCGCGATCGGCCTTGGGAGGCCGGGAGATAATGCCGGGCTGGCGCCTTGGCGGTGGCATCGAGGCGAAATCGTGGCAGGCGGTTTGCATTACCGCCCTTGAAGACACCGCCGCATGATAGCCGGGTGGCGGGGAAGTTTGTTCGTGGCAGGCCCTCTTAGGGTCGAGCCTGTCAACATCTGGGCAATCGGTCGCTTGCCCATGGCGATCATTGGTAGGAGCCGTGTCCTCGATCACCGGCCTATGCCATGGTGGCACCTGGCGACTCCGTGGAGTCCATTAGCG
Source organism: Guadua angustifolia (assembly GCA_036346375.1). Classification (NCBI taxonomy): domain Eukaryota; kingdom Viridiplantae; phylum Streptophyta; class Magnoliopsida; order Poales; family Poaceae; genus Guadua; species Guadua angustifolia. Next base: position 53,235 of record JAYEVE010001044.1, on the reverse strand, counting down.
AACCGCTGGCGTGTTCAGGCGTTCAGCGTCTGGCGATCGGCGAGGCGAGCCATAGCCGGAAAGATGAGCGCCCACGGATAAGCGGCATCACCACGAGAGCCATCGCCAATGACTATATCCTCCAAGTGTCCGCGCTGGCGAAAGGTAAAAAAATTGGTGTCGGTTGGTAGGGAGCCACGAGAAAAGAACATGTCTTGTGAAAAAAAACTAAGAAAGAATGAAGACTTACGCCAAGACCCGCGTCGTGTGCTATCATCGTCGCCCGAAATCTTTACGCCATTTGGCGTGGCGGCGCAAAGTGATTCTCCGGGATGTGAAGTCGAGCCACCATCGCTCCGGTCAATCCGGCGACCGCATGATCTGATGATCACGGGCCGCCATAACAAGATTTCCGCCGTCTCCTCGGCCGCCAATTCCAGTTCTCGAGAGGCCTCGCAGCGCTCGGTGGAGCACTCCCAAAGCGTCGACCCGTATCGTCGTTGTTGTCTGATCGATCGGCTGCGCCATGTCTTCGATTGGATTTGGGTTGGAAGGCGATGTAGTGGGAGGCCATCCGTCTCGAAGAAAAGTAGCAACTCCCACTACCTCATTGTCGGTGGAGGCGCGAGAGGAAGAAATAGCGAAGAGAGGAAGGTTGAGCGTACCCCCATGAACATCTCACGAGGTATGCGAAGATGGAGAGGAAAACGATGGAGTTGGGGGTAAGGTGAAGATGGTGGATCCGTAGAAATGGAGCACGGTGAGGAAAAAAATCGGAAAAGGCGGGACCAAACCGCCATCGATTGCTAAGTGTGTATGATGATCTCGTTTGAAAGGCACCGTGGCGTGGCGGTCCCGCCGGGAAGCGGAAGGTGCCCTCGGCGCTATGACGGCCATTCTCTTCACCGCGAGTATCGCATGATCGAATGGAATGAAACTTGCGCCATGGAATCAAAAGACAAAGAGCTTTAGGAAATAAAGGCAAGAGAGCAAGAGAGCAAAATCGCAAGGAAGAAGAAGGCGTAAAACCGTCTGTCGCGGATAAAACCTATCTTTATATCGTCCTGCAAGCGGTTCGCGATGAAACAAGATCGTCGTCGTCTCGGGTCCCAAAAAATCTGCCGAATCTGGCGGAGAGGCAAAGCGGTCGTACCCTCATAGTGGTGGCCCCACCCAAAACACGCTAAGCATTTAATGAAGGTTCTAAAGTAGCTTTGATGCACTCGAGGCGGGCAGGGGCTATTCGGCGTACTCTGCGTTGGGTACCCTCTCCCACACAAAAGCGATCAACAAAGCGGTCAACATGTCGATCTGCGTGGCACCGGCGGCGGTGGCGAAACACGCCACCTCGCCCGGCGCCCGATCCGTGGCGGCTTTGGCGTCGGCGGCGAGCACGGTCCGCCCGGCAGTGTCGATCCACGTGGCGCCGGCGGCGGTGGGCGAGCATGCCTGCTGCGCCGGCGCCCGATCACGTGGCGGCTTTGGCGATCGGGCGGCGAGCACGATCCGCCGACCAGGTGTCGGTCCACGTGGCGCCCGGCGAGCAGGTGGGCGAGCACGCCCTGCTCGCTTGGTACTTATATGCTCTAATTTTATGGTTTGATCCTGTATCTTCTCCTTCACAACATAAAACTTAATGTCAATGTGTTTGGCAGCACCACTTGACTTGTTGTTATAGGAGTAAAATACTACTGGTTCATTGTCGTAGTATAATGTGAGTGGCCTTTCTATGCTGTCCACCACTCTTAATCCGAGTATGAATTTCTTAAGCCATAGTGCCTGCCCGGTTGCCTCATAACAAGCTACAAACTCAGCATGCATTGTCGACGATGCGATGGCGGTTTGTTTGGAGCTTTTCACGAAATAGCTCCCCATGCGAGGTGAATATATAACTTTGATGTGGATTTCTTAGTATCAACACACCCTTAAAATCTGCGTTAGAGTAACCCACAATCTTGAAAGCACTTTCGACTTTCTATCGTTAACATGAGGTCTTTAGTTCCTTGCAAATCCGTAAGACTTTCTTATGACTTTCGATGATCTATTCTGGATTTGGTGATATCGCCAAGCATCCGGTTACAAATGCTAAGTCGAGTAGTACACACTTGAGCATACATTATGCTTAGATAGCTGAAGCATATGGAACCGAATTTCATTTGATCGATCTCATATTGATTCCTAGGACATTGAAAATTCCCAAACTTATCACCCTTGACTATTGGGGCGGTGAGAAGCCTTACTGCATGCATCTTGTATTTCTTTAGAACCTTTTCTAAGTATGTCTTTTGCGATAGGCCTAATACCCCTTTTGTTCTATCTCGGTAAATCCCAATTCCTAAGACATAAGATGCCTCACTGAGATCTTTCATATCAAAATTTGAGGACAAGAAACTCTTAGTCTCCAGAAGTAGATTCTTATCATTGCTTGCTAGCAGGATATCATCTACATATAAGACTAGGAAAATAAATTTTCCATTCTTAAACTTAGCATAAATGCAATTGTCCTCCTCATTTTCCTTAAAGTCATACTTTCTTATAGTCTCATCAAACTTAAGGTACCACTGTCTAGACGCTTGTTTTAGCCCATAAATGGATTTGTCTAGTCGGCATCCCATATTTTCTTTACCTTCCACAACAAAACCTTTGGGTTGAGCCATGTATTCGTTTTCGTATAGATCCCTGTTAAGGAACGCCGTCTTAACATCCATCTGATGTAATTTTAAATCATAATGTGCTACAAGCACCATGATGATTCTAAAAGAATCCTTTGTCGAAACAGGCGAGAAAGTCTCATTATAATCTATTCCTTCTCTCTGAGTAAAGCCTTTTGCCACCAGCCTTGCTTTGAATCTTTCAAGATTCCCTCTGGAGTCACGCTTAGTTTTGTCGACCCACTTACAGCCTACTGTTTTGGCTCCTTTAGGAATTTCTTCTAAGTCCCATACCTTATTTGCGCTCATGGACTTCATTTCATGTTCCATGGCAGCGAGCCAACTTAGATGAATGGGACTTCTCATGGCTTCTTCAAAAGAGGTGGGATCACCCTCTATCTCTAACTCTTCACTTACATAAACTTCATAATCAGCAGAAATAGCTGATCTCCTGTTTCATTGTGACCTCCTAAGAGGTTCTTAAGCAGGTACATTACTCACTATAGGAGGCTGCTGTGGCTCTTCAGGTGCAGCTGCAAAAGGATCTAGGGGCTCCATAATGGCAGGAGCCTCAAATGCGTTAATAATTGCACTAGGAGAACTAACGGCGAGGTGTTGCAACAAGCTGAAGGTGCAGCGACAACAGTGTCGAAAAATAGGCTCTTGAATCACGGAATTGGGGCAAAAACCCATTTCTCCTCAAGGCTTATTTCTCGGGTACCTCTCCCCGATCATTTCTTCTTCTAAGAACAGCGTGTCTCGTTTCTACAAACTTAGTGCATGCTGTCGGGACGATAGAATCGATACCCTTTTGATCTTTCGGGATAGCCAATGAAATGGCAATGACTATCTTAGCGTCTAACTTTCTAATATTTGGATTGAATACTTTAGCCTCAATTTGGACAGCTCCGCACATGTAAATAATTTAGAGTGGGCTTCCTCCTAGTCCATAACTCATATGGTGTTTTAGACACCGACTTCTTTGAGGACGATTAAGTATATGGGCAGCGGTTTTAATGCCTCCATCCATAGACTAATCGGTAAGGTGGAGTAGCTTATCATACTTCATTCCATGTCTATTAATGTGCTTGATTCGCCTTTATTCTCCATTTCTTTGAGGTTCACGACATAAAATCTTGAGCTACTATGCCATTTTTACGCGTACCTACAAAAGGTCGAGAACTTGGCCATAAGGGTATGTCTACGTAGTACTCCCTCCATGGTGCGATCTTACTATTTTAATCTTTAGATCATGCTGATTTTCAACTTGACCTTAAATATCTTAAACTTATCTAATACTTGATGCGTTCTTTAATTGGGTAGATATAACCATAACGCGGAAAATCATCAGTGAATGTTATGAATGAATCAAAACCATCCACTGTCTTCACAGGAAAAGGACCACAGATATCTGTGTGAACAATTTCTAAAATTCCTGTGCTTCGTTTGGCATCTTTCTTAATTTGCTTAACATATTTGCCCTTAATGCAATCAATGCAATGTTACGAATCGAGAAGTCTAACGGGTGAAGAATTTCTTCTTTGATTAATCTCTCAATCCTCCCCTCGAAATATGGCCTAGCAGCGGTGCCATAATTTGAAGGCGTCTCACTTTCACTTCTCTTTAAGCTTATTACATTCATTCTTGATGAAGAGGCATTCACAACATTCACGTCATCACTTTGGGAAACTAAATAAAGCTTGTCTTGTCGGATGGCAAGACCAACATCAACATTATTGAATTTAATCAAACATCTGTTGTTCCCAAAATGACATAAGTAACCATCATCATCCAAACATGATACTGAAATCAAATTCCTCATCATGGAGGGTACAACTAAGACATTATTTAAAGGAAGAATGAAGCCATTATTAAGTTCTAAGGGGAGTTCTCCGATGGCTTCAACTTCGACTTCGACGCCATTCGCGACTCTAATGCTTCTTTCTCCTCTTTTCAGGATCCTCTTCGTATGGAATCCCTGCATGGAATTTGCAACATGAACAGTTGCACCTGAGTCAATCCACCATGTATGAGTGGGAGAATCTAAATACAGGGATTCATCTATGAATGTAATTTGATACTTACCATTCTTGTTCAGCCATTTAAGAAATTGAACGCAATCCTTCATGTAGTGCCCCTTCTGATGGCAGTGTCTATATGTGTCTTTGTCCACCTCTTCATGAGCCTTGCCTTTGACTTCATAAGGTTTCTGGCCAGGGGGAAATCTCTTGTTCTGAGGTTTACCTTTGTTCTTAAAGGAAGGTTTAGACTTACTCTGAAAATTGCCCTTTTTCTTTGGTGATAACTTAAGGTGATTGATCGAGTCAAGCCTTTGAGCTCTAAGCCTTTCTTGTTCTTGAGCACACATAGCCATCAATTTTTCTATACTCCACTTTTCATTTATGGAGTTGTAATTATTTGCAAAGTCTCATATTCCTTGAGCAAGGAATTCATGATAAATTGCACCAAATACCCATATGATATTTCCATTTCCATGGACTTAAGTCTAGCAGCTATGTTGCTCATTTTCAAAATGTGCTCTCTAATATTGCTTTGCCCATCAAACTTCTCATTCGAAAGCTTGTGCATAAGAGAGCTTGCGTACATCTTAGTAGAGCCAATGAACTGGCTCTGAACTTTGGTAAGGTATTCCGTAGCACTAGCACATTCTGGGATGGCACCCCTTATACCTTCCACGATGGAGTTCTTAATCACCATCATGCATTTTTTGTTAGAATTTTCCCACTTCACAAGCTCAATGTCGTATGCCATTCTTGTCGTAGCATTATTCTCAGCACCTGGTTGACCATCAGGGATCGGTTGGGGCTCAGTGGGACGATCATGCAAAATTGCATAATCAATGTCTAAGAGTGCAAGTGCCATCTCAATCTTCTCCCTCCAAGAGGCATAATTCCCCCCGTTTAGGGGCTCAATGGCAGAGATCAAACTCAGTACATTTGAAGTGTTTGAAGCTTCATAAGAAAAAATAATTTAATCAGAATACTGAAATAAAATGCATGAATTAATTCAACGTTGGTTCAATTAAAACATGCTCTTAACAGGAAAAAATTGTTCTACTTCTAAATCACCGTTGGGCAGAATTAGAACAGAACAAATCTTAAATTTAATTATTGTGGAAAATTTTATCATCAACGATGGTCAGAAGATAAAATTCCCACACTCAGAATAATTTAGTACAATTTTCTAATAAAATTTTCACGTTGGATCCAATTTAATCAGAAAAATAAACTTAAACTTAGCAGCGGAAACTTGATTTAACTCAGTGCTCAAACTAATTCTTCACAGCAAAATTAATATATATATATGCATTGTTCACGTCCACTGTTCATGGCCGAAACTTCCCAGCCACCAGCCCCCCATCAACTTGGGCCTGGGCCGGCTATCCCCTCTCCCGCGTGGGCTAAAAGAAGCCCAGTCGAGCCTTGCTTACTCCGCGCCGTCGGATCAAGGCGGACGGATGAGATTACTTCGCGGCGGGATTAGAATGCGAAAAATTCGACGCCCTCCGGAAACCTTAAAACATTTGCCGCATCTTAGTTAACCGTCTCCAGCGCTGCAAGCAGAGAAGAGAAGGAGGGCGGTGGCGCCCGCCCATGAGCCCCTCGCCGACATCGCGCGATCACCTGAGGGTGGACACGCCACCGTCGAGTGGCCCTGCGGCGGTGCCCTAAACCGTCTTGACAGCGTGTGCGGAGAGGAGGAACAGGCGATCGCGGACGATCTTCTTCCTGTGATCATCTTCTTCCCGAGGCGACGAGCACGGCAAAACAAGGTAGGGTTTCTTCTTAATTTTTATGATTTGGTTCTTCGAGTTTTTGGGAAGATCACACTAGGGTTTTACGGATTTGGGGGGAAATCGCACTAGGGTTCTTCCTCTCCTTCTCTTTGCTGCGCATGAGATCTAGCCCGAGAAAAAACACAAATTCGAAGGATTTCTTCATCTAGGGTTAGGTTTAGGCACATGAATGCAAGGCTCTGATACCATTGTTGTATTCTAGGGGATCTTAGGACCTAAAACGAAACACCTAGATGCAGGACTTAGGATAAATACCTTCGGGATTGGAGTTACTCGAGGAAGCCATTGCCGTTGGTGAGGAGGAAGCAATGGCGTTGAAGATAGCGTCGACCTTCCGTTCGCGCGGAGAGGAACGGGCGGTGAAGAGCGGCGGTTGCCTTCCGTCACTTCCGTTCGCAATAGATCGGTCGGGCGCTAGGGTTTTGGGGCGAGTGAAGTCATGGAACATTGGTCACTACTCTGAACCGACCTTTCCTCTGGCCCATCGATCTGGGTTAGATGCTGAACAGGGTGATATTTAGATCGATCCGGTTCAGCGACTCACGAACTGCGGGGAGTGATTAGTACGGTTGAAGACACGAACCGGTACTATTGCACCACTAAATAATGCGGTTCGTTACACCAACGTCTTGATGTTATATCATCGATGCTGGTTCGTGTCTTCAACGTCTTGAATCTAATTAAACTTCTTCCTCCTCCGCTCTCTGCGGAGACCGAGATCATTCGATCATGAAAAAAACGGTGGAGCTTGACCAAGAGCTTGAAAGGAGGAGAGTCTTGCCCAAAATTTCAAAATTTTGGTCATTTTACTCACAACCAAGGTAGCTAAGGTTAGTAATATCATTCCTCACTTCATTTGGTGTTAAATGGAGCCTTTTTTTTGCTTGAATTATGAAGAAAATTTGATCTTTTCCATGATTGATCAAAGATTATGAATGTAGAGGAGTGCTGCCCAAATTTCAAAATTTTGGTCATTTTACTGCATAACCAAGGTAACTAAGGTTAGTAACATCATTCCTCACATCATTTGGTGTTAAATGGAGCCTCTTTTTTGCTTGATTATGAAAAAAATTGATCTTTTCCCATGATTGATGAAAGATTAATATGAATGTAGAGATCTAGCTTGATCTTTTCAAATAGGATACAAAACTTGTTGTGTAAGCTTAGAATTAATTCTTATTCCTTTTATTATCGTTACTAGCTCTATTTCCTTCAATTTGAAACAAATTCTAATCATGTACAATTCGTAATCACATGTGTAGTGCATTCACTGCAGTTCCGTGCTAAAAGCGTAGGCGTATTCAAGGAGAAATTTGACATTACAATTGCCTCTAGGTATGCGTATATCATAATGCTAGCTTTTAGTTAGTTAACTTAATTTCCTTGCATCCATTTCACGCTTTCAACTTTTTCCACTGCAGATCTTGACTTCGGCCGCGGGTAACAATTTATGCGGCTACTATGTATCGAGTTTATGCACACAAAAACCGAACCGCCGACCGCGTGCTAAAGGCAACAAGGGGTGAGTAAATATAATTACTAGCTTTAATGATGTATAGGTACTCCTTATATCTTGTACAAGTTCAAGTATTGATTAGTTAATGACTTAACGATAGGTGCCTCAACATTTGGCGGAACAAGGTTGGAACTCTCGCCGACACAGTGAGAGCAATCCAAGAACAACTAAATCGGCTTTATTTACGATGAGGTCGTAAATCAAAAGCGAGTTTCACGAACCAATGTTTAACGAGTTACGCCGCCGATAAGGACGATGAGCTATCGGAATTAGACATCTATGGCTATGCAGCGTAAAAGATCCGATGAGCGAAGGAAAAAAATACTAAAGTTGTAATTAAAGTTGTGTACATATATATTGATACATTAGGCGATGAAGCGAGAAGAACAAATATGTGTACATATTTTAATACATTAGATGTAATTAAATTTGTTAATGAATGTTCGGTGATTTAATTATCGGGCAAAGTGCATGATTGATTATCTATGCTTTTAATTAGTTGTGATTTAACACACATATATATAATAGCTCTTTGGAGAAATAGACCTATATATATACAAAACATCGATGCAGGTTGGAGAAACCAGCAGTGCGTCGAAACCTCATCGATGCGGTTGGAGACACCAGCCGTCTTGATAGATCTCGAGGTTCCATGGCGACGTGTGGTTGAGACAGTGCGATACTCTATCGATCTGGGTGAAATGGACAGGGGCCCGATGCCCTTGAGCATCGATCCGGATAACTATCTCGGTTCAAAAACCGGTACTAAATGCAGTTTTGGACCGGGACTGAAGGCTCTTTCCGTAGTAGTGGGTTCCCGAGCCGGCCCTTGACCTCCTTTTATTTGGCGCACGGTATGACGGGGGGCCACAACCAATAGGCGGTTAGTTGCGCCCCCGATCAGGGCGCTACATGGGCGTTCTCCGGAAAGATCAAAACTAACGAGCTTTGCTAGATGTGACGGCGCAGCCAAGGGTACAATGCCCCGACAAATTTGAAGACGTGGTGCAAGCCGAGTCCAAAGAAGATGGCCCAACATGCTTATTTAGGGTTTTTTTTATCCATAGCAAGGTACATACATGCATTTGACTAGTCTTTATTGTAATTTTGAGATTGCTTTGCTGAGGATCAAACACTCAAAATACGAATAAAAGTAGCTACACATAGGATGTACTCCCGTAGCCTCTCTCAACTTTATTGATTTGCCAATAGCGTGTGTGTCAGTAAGAGCGCCCTGACTCCCCCTACATATGGAGAGGTGGCCTTTTTTTAAAAAAAAAATATTGGTCAGAGGACTGATATTCATTAAAAGAGAATAATAGCGGAGCTGTATGCTCACACCTATCTAACACATACACACCACACCATCTATACTCGGCTCCAAATGAGTATGCACGTCAAGCCATCCTCGAGCGGTGGAGTGCGTGCTGTGGCCTTACACCAAGTGAGCAAGCACTCGGTCTCTCAAAGGTGATCCGTTTTCATGATAAACTAAGCAATATGGAACTAAACTACACTAATAGGTCTAATGGTCTTGCTTTCTATTATAAACCGGTTTAGGTTTAGTATACACAAAACTAAGCCTATGTTACAACACTGATCATACTATATAATTGGACACGAATTTTTCATGAGATACTCGATTACTGATATCTTTGGTTAGAAATCAAAATCGTCGCTTTACATCGTGAGGCGATTGGAGGCGATACGCAAGGTTCATGGGATGTCTTCGCGTGATCAGGTTTGTTCAGGTGAGGAAAAGAATCTGCTTTGTGTCAGATTAACGTCCGGTTCAATTGATGATGAATTGGTGGTTAGATCAAAAGATCAATCTCATGCCAATTCATTCACAGATGGTGATCTCAATGGATCATCATTTGGAATTGTCGGAAACGATACAGTGGTGGCAGATTTTCCTTGTGATCGTTTCAATAAGCGATTTAGCAAGGATAATGCTTTGACACCCATCGGTGAGGACTGCATTTCAAAGTCGGCTTCGGCGGAAAGATATAGCCGTCGCTTTCCTCATCGAAGCTGGAAGATTCGCCCATGGCAGGGACCTTTGCCAAAACCCTGCATTCGGCCGAAGTTAACGTTGCAGGCTTTCTGGCCGAAACCTCTGTTGAGTGGAAGTTTGTCGCCTCCTCCAGTTGAGGGGTCAGGAGTTCCTGATCGGCATGGGGTTCATGATGTTCTGCCGCCGGTGATCACCATGGTGCCCGAGAGCTGTTCACCTGCTGTGAACGGTAGTGCAATGTTTCAAAAATTGAATGGAGGCGTAAGTCACGGAGATTTGGTAGAAAGGGCCAAACATTATGGACGGTCCCGTAATATACTTAGACGTCCGGCCCAAAGAAGGCCCACTTGCCATTTATCTGTGTCCCCAGCTGCGGGTCCTAGGGCTTGCGAAATTTGGCGCTCCTATGCACAAGTTGCTGCCCTTCCGCCGCAGCCGCTGAGGATGGATCGCCCGCACCAGGATCGCCCACAGGGGTCTTCGGCGGTGGGTCGAGATAGGCCACCGTTCGTGCGACCTCATCGGGGAAGGTTTCAAGGGCATCGAGTTTATACTGCTTTGGTAGGGTGCGGTAGGGGAATCTGCTCCCACGGCGAAATCGCGAGGAATGATCGGGGCGCTTATGGCGGGAGAGGTCGTCTTTGCCGATGTCTTTGGGCGTAGTAATTTTAATGGCGGAGAGGCGTCCCTCTGCTTGGTGTGGCAACAATTAGGGTCTGCATCTGGCAAGGCGGCATCAATCGAAGTCGCATCGGCGATGGAAGGTCGGCGGCTTGCGATATTGGTCTTTGTGAAGGAGGTGGTTGTGCGGATGCTTCCAAGGTGAAAAACCCGCCCCTTTTTGTTTTCGATGCAAAAGCAGTTGGTCATCTGAATCGGCTTGTCAGCGAATTTGGATTGTTTTATTTGTAATAAAATGAATTCGCATATATCGGTCAAGTGTCCGTTGCTTAAAATTGCCAAAGCCAAATGCATCGATGTTTGGGTGTGCAAAAATGAGATATGTTTCTTTAGAATACGAGTTTGATTACAAAATTTGGAGACTCGACGGCTCCAACACTCTGGTCGAGTTTGAGGGCACATTGGATCTTTCTACGGTTCAAGCGGACTTGCTAGGCTTACGAATTGATTGGACATGGGGCGTTGCCACATGAGTCGATGCTTATTTAGTTGCTTTTCATACATTGAAGAGTTACAACGAATGGCGGACATAGAATACAAATTGAAGAATCATCAAGATTCGTTAACGGTTTACGAATGGGAGTTTAGTGGGGATGTTGCACCTTATTATCTTGATGAGGTTTGGGTGCATGTATCGGGGTGCCACATGCTTGGAGACACTACGGGCTTTTAGTAGCTAGGATCCTTGATTGGGGTTACCACAGAGTTGATATGTATACATATAGGAAGAAGGGTGTCATTGGATTTTGGTTGGCATGATTAACGAGGTGAACTTCCTCTCAAAGCGACTTGGTCTTTAATAAGGTGGGCTATGATATTATGTTCACAATTGAGGATAGTTCTTTTGAGCGGTCTTGCCTCCGCCAAATTTTCATGGTTACGAAAACAAAGGGGCGGCAATTGAGTCGAAAGAGGCGAGTAAAGGAGGAGATGGTGATCGAGTGTGAAAAGCAGAAAAGTACACGATCTTGCTCCCTCTAGCTCGGATCGTCGGTAGTGGCCCGTTCCTATCACGGATGCTTCTTTGCCTCATCGAGGAATAAGTTTGTCAGTGTCCACGAAAAACTAAAGTTTTTCTTTGCTGGATATGGAGGGTACTTTGCCTAACATTCTGGTGACTAAAATGCCAAAATTTGATGGGAAGGATGATTTGAATACACAAGTAGAAAAGTGTGTGGAGGTCCATCAGGATGTTTCAGTACCACTTTTGGGGGAGTTGGATGCTTTGTGTGATAAAGAGATTATTAAGGGAGATGCACAACGGGGATGCCGTTTAATCCAGGAACACAGTGTTTCAATTGGCCATAGTGATGCTCGGCGTTTGGTTGAGGATGGTACTCCCTTGCGACAGGGAACTTTGAGTTTACAAGTGGGTTTGTGTTCAGGAGTTACTCAGAATTCTTCTTTGAATGCGCCCAGGGTGAATCTACAGATGATTGACCAAGGTCTACCATACATGGAGGATTCGGTACAAGCAGGTGTAGAGGAGATTATAAAGGGGGATGCATGCCTGGAACATGTGTTGGGTTCGGACACCAGAGGAACAATTGGGGGTTGCCAGGTTTCGGTTGAGGATGTTAGCCCTTTAATGGGAAATTTGAGTTCACAAGGGGGTTTGTGTGCAGAGGTTACTCCGGTTTCCTCTTTGAATGCGCCCAAGTTGAATCTGCAGTTGAATGACCAAGTACTGTCATGTATGGAGGATTCGGCACATGCAGGGACAGAGGAGGTTATGAAGGGGGATGCACAACTGGAACATCTGTTGGGTTCGGACACCAGTAGACCAATTGGTGTATGGGGTTCCCAGGCTTCGGCTCATGCTGGTGGTTCCTTACTGAAGGTATGTTCCTCATCTCGGCAGAGCTTTGTTCCAGTTGCGATAGTTAATGATGGTGGTGGTTTCATGCAGGGTGACTTGAGTACTCACGTGGGATTGTGTACAGAGGTTCCTCCAGACCCTTCTTTGTGTGCGTCCGACGTGAATTTTCAATCAGATAATCAAGTCATTATATGTCAAGAAGGGTTGGCTGTGCGAGAGACAAAGGGGGCAGCTGGGTATGATATTCAGGAAGCTGTGCAGGGTGTGGTCAAAGTGAAGGAAGTGGGTATGATATCCGATGAAGGTGTTCCTGTTTCTTCTTCCTTTTCTGGTACGCCACCGGTTAATTTTCATTTGATTGATGGTTTCCGTCGTAGCTTAAGATGTAATGTTCAAGCTGCTGATGGTACATCTATGACAGATGGGGATGCACTACATAGAGCCATGAGGCGAACTGCGGCACGTAATTTGGATGTTGATAAAGGGATTAAGACGGGGGTTCTCTCCACTGAGAGGACTCATTCACCTTTGAGCCCTCTACCACATGAGTCAGGTACGTCAAGACGTCCTAAAACTCTTTCTTTTGTGGATATACCAGATGAAATGTGTGCAACAAATCTAGTCAACATAGGCTTTTCGTTGGAAAAGCATAGTAGTGGCTCCAATCAGTCAATTAAAGCATTGAAACGGGTGGAAGTTGATCGATTAAAGCTGTCCCCAAGCAGTAAGGCAACAAGTTAATAATAAAAATGCGTTGCACAGTAGGGTGGTTAATCCCTTCGAATCTAGTGATGATGAAGCTGCTAATGCCGATAGAGATTTACTTAAGCATTTGACTAAAGAAATTTCCGAAGTGGACTTAGAAAGGGAGGATCTAGACATGAGAATTTGTGATCTAATGGCCTCTGCTCGGAAGTCTCGTAGGAATAGGAAATCCAAGCAAAAAATAAGTTACTATGAAAGGTTTTTACGGAATAGCGAGGTCTTCGAGACTTGGCTAAATTTAGGTATATTCGCGGAAATTTTAAAGATAATAATCTGGAATTCGTTCGCGGTATTGGAGCAGGAGGCAAGATATGTCATCGAATCAGCACGGCTTTCTAGAGTCTTGATTTAGTTTAGCTTGCCTTCCCCAAAGAGGTAGATCGGGTGGAATTCTTTTAGGGGTTAACTTCGGCGTGTTTTGAGCTGTCTCTTATTGAGGAAGGGAATTTTTTATCAGATTTCATCTAAGTAATAAGAGTGATAAATTTAAGTGGATTTTAATGGCGGTCTATGGTCAGCTCGGGATGACTTTAAAGAAGCATTTACGGCTGAATTAGTGCGATCTTGCCAACATAGTCATTTACCTACTCTTATTGGGGATTTTAACATTATGCGGAAAAGTTCGGACAAGAATAATTCTAGATTCAATTCTCGTTGGCCATTCTTATTCAATCTTTGTCATTGTGGTTTGGATTTGAAGATTGACCTCACGGGTCGTCGGTTTACAGGCGAACTCCTTACCCATTCAACTTATGAGAAACTAGATAGGGTTACGATGACTGCAGTGGGAATTTAAATTCCCATATGTTTACTGTTCAAGCTTTGGGCGGGGCATTTGGATCATACTCCTTTTGTTGAATCTTTGGAGTCGGCTTTCTCTGGGTATGCTAAGCAGATTCGATTTGAACTTAGTTGGTTTAATCGAGAAGGCTTTCATGGCGAGGTTGGTTGAAATTTGGAATAGGCGATGCGAGAAATAGCGTTTGTCCAAAGGTGGAATCGCAAAATGGGTGCTGCGTAGATTTCTTGAGGATGGGCCCAACATAACAAAGGGTTTACAAGGACAAAAGCGGAAACTCCGATTAACAATCTCGAGTTGGATATTCTTCTTTGAGTAGGGATTTGTCTACTAGCGAGCAGGAGAACCTTGCCCAGGCTAGAGATCAGCTGGCCAAGCTTCTCAGAGAGGAAGAACTTAAGTTTTATCAGCGGGCAAAAGTGAATGATGTCCTTTTGGGTGATAATAATACTAGATATTTTCAAATGGTTGCCAATGGCAAACACCGAAAGAAAAGGATTTATTTTTTGGAACATGAGGATGGGAAGATTGAGGACGGGCTAACCTTAAGCGGTACATTACCAAGTTCTACAAAAGAACTATTTGGGGAACAGGAGGAGTCTGTTATACTGGAGGAGGATGTTAATCGAGGATATTTATAAGTCTCTCAAGAGGAAAATGCTCTTCTTATTGCTCGGTTCTTGAGTCGAAAGTTGAGATCTTTGTTTTCGGATGGAACATAATAAAGCTTGTGGTCGGATGGTTTCTGCGAATTTTATAAAAATTGCAGGATACTATCAAAAGGTGATCTTTTGTTGATGTTTGAGGAGTTCTTCTTGGGAGATTTACATATTTATAGCTTGAATTTTGGCATAATTACTCTTGTTAGAAAGTTCGGGATGTAAATGTTATACTTGATATAGACCAATATATACGCTAAATGTGAGTTTCAAGATATTTACTAAGGTTATTACAAAGCGAGTGACTACGATTGCGGACAAGGTAGTTAGTCCATCTCAGACAGCGTTTTTGCGGGGACGAAACATCTTAGAAGGAGTCGTCATTCTACATGAAACAATTCATGAGATGCATCGGAAAAAGATTAGTGGGGTTATTTTCAAAATTGATTTTGAGAAAGCATATGACAAAGTTAAATGGCCCTTTCTGTTACAAACCTTACGGATGAAAGGTTTTTCTTCCAAGTGGATTTCTTGGATTCGATCCTTTATTTGGGAGGTAGTGTGGCGGTTAATGTTAATGATGATGTGGGTCTATTTTCCAAACAAAAAGGGCTTCGTCGGGGTGATCCTTTATCACCGATATTGTTTAATATTATTGCCGATATGTTGGTGTGTTGATTCGAAGAGCTAAGCGATGGGAATAATTGGTGGAGTAATACCTCATCTTGTTGATGGCGGTTTATCTATTTTACAATATCTTGATGACACGATTTTATTTATGGAACATGATCTGGATAAAGCTTGCAACATGAAGCTATTGCTTTGTGCGTTTGGCGGATATCGGGTCTAAAATAAATTTCCATAAGCGAATTATTCGCTTGGGGAGGCACATGATTCTTTAGATCGATTATATGGATTTGTTTGGTTGCACACAAGGAATTTCCTTTGAAGTATTTAGGAATTCCTATCCATTTTAACAAAGTCATAATTCGATTGAAGCGGGTGGAAGAAGCGATTTGGCGACTTCGATGGTTGGAAGAAACACCTTTCGGTTGGGGAAGACTAACACTCATCAATTCGGTGTTAAGTAGTCTTCCGATGTATATGATGTCCTTCTTGAGGTTCCCGGAGGTGTTCTTAAGAGGCTTGATTACTTCGGTCTCACTTTTTACGGCAAGGGATGATAGTAGCGAAAATATCGTCTTGCAAAATGGAATATTCTTTGTCGGCCCAAAGATC
Organism: Guadua angustifolia; assembly: GCA_036346375.1. Lineage (NCBI taxonomy): Eukaryota > Viridiplantae > Streptophyta > Magnoliopsida > Poales > Poaceae > Guadua > Guadua angustifolia. The sequence continues at coordinate 37,293 of JAYEVE010001044.1, read as the reverse complement.
AAGGGGACTAAGGATTCATGACTTAAATATTAAGAACATTGCACTCTGAGTAAGTGGTTGTTTAAGCTTTTATCAGCGGATGGTACATGGCGGCAAATACTTAGAAATAAGTATCTTGTGTCTAAATCGTTAGTACAAGTTGAGTGGAAACCGGAGATTCACATTTACAGTGCGGTTTGATGAAGGTCAAGCGTGATTTTCTTCGCTTTGGCTCCTTCAAAATTAATAATGGATCACAAGTGAGATTTTGGGAAGATAAGCGGCTTGGTAATTGCGCTTTAAAATATCAATATCAGGGGCTATATAGTATCGCTAGGAAGAAATACATAACTATTCTTTGAGGTTCTCATGTCTCTAGCAAGAATATTTAAGTGGCGAAGATCATTGATTGGAACTAAGTTGGTGGAGTGGAATGATTTGCTTTCACGCATCGCCAATTTACATCTCACGCATGATGAAGACGAGTTTCGTTGGAGCTTATGTCCATCTGGGCAATTCTCTGTGAAGTCTCATTACTTGGCGTTGATGAAATGTGATGTTCCTAATCTAAATAAGCGTCTATGGAAGCTAAAAGCGCCAATGAAAATCAAAGTGTTCTTATGGTATCTTAGTAAGGGGTTATTTTGACTAAGGACAATCGGCCAAGCGCAATTGGCAAGCGGTACAAAGTGTTGCTTTTGTCACGAAGCGGAGCGATTAAGCATTTGTTCTTTACTTGTCGATTTGCTCGTATGGTGCAGGGTTTCTTGTATTTCGCTTTGGGTATTACTCAACCTCTCGGTGTTGCTAACATGTTTGGTGGTTGGCTTGAAATTTTCTGAAGGATATCAAAAGCGTTGTTCTACTAGGGGCGCAACCATCTGTTGGTCTATTTGGTTAAGCAGAAATGACATTGTATTCCATAAGAAATCAATTCATCTCCTTTGCGGAGTTATTTATGCTACTTCCCATTAGTTACGTGCTTGGGTTGTGCTCTGAAGTTGGATTCTTGGGTTACTATGGTGGATCTTTGCGTTCAGGTTGACCACAGTGGCCAAGAATTCTTCTCCCGAGCACATGGGTGGCGGTGTAGTCTTCGCATTGTGACCACTAGAGTGTGTGTGGGTCTTTCTTTACTTATTTTAGTGTTTTTGCTTATTGGGCTATGTGCTTCTTGTTAGCGAGGCGGAAGAAATTTCAAGAACTTATCTTCTCGATGTATTGCTCTTGGAATTAATAAAAGCTTCCTTTATCGAAAAAATAATTGAATCCGCAGGGACGATGGTGAGGATCCGCCCATAAGCAATCAGATGGGTACATCTTTGGGATGACATTCACATAGTGAACACAGTAAGCTTAATCGGACAAACTAAAACATGCTACGGTTACCTGGTTCAATTCGTCCCAAGGAACATGCACGACGTCAAAATTTCATACCGAAAACATTAAACCATGTCAGAGTTTCTTGGCTATGTGAAACACCACGGAAGGGCCTTTTCTGATTACTCAACTCATTGCTACACAGCAGAAAGATGACTCTGGTGTCACCACAAAAGCTGGAAAAATTGAAGCAAGGGGCGTCAAGCAGATCGGCCAACTTCCTCTCTTTCTTCTCGGCCTTGCGGCTCTTCGGTCGGTTGGACCGCTTCACCTCTTTCACTTGGGCTGCTTTGCTATGCTCGTTTGGAACTTTGGACGAGCAAGGCACGTCTTTAGGAAGGGTATCAACTTTATTCTTCTTTGCTTGACAACGGTGGCTCCACGAAACATTTGGTTTGTGTAGCGATCTTTGGTTGCTCCCTTTGGGGCGGCCAAGTGAGGGGCGTTGTCAACTTTTCAACACATTTGCAGGAACACGAGTCTCTCCTTGGAATACCTTCGATGGCATCGAGATGACCAGCTCTTTGCATCACATTCATGACGGAGATTCAACCCTTTGCGGCGCCTTGGTGAGTGGAGGATCAACTCTTTGCATCACCGTTGGTGTTGGTGAGACTAGCTGTTGGCACCATATTAACTCTTTGCATGACCATTGCAACAACAATTGTTTCGCCACTGTCACTATATTGATGTGGGGCAGCTGGAATTCGCTCTGCCTCTTGGACACGGACAGATCCAATCCCATTTGTTTGACTGGTTGTTGCTCAAGGACTCTCGGTTTCACTGACAAAACAGCAGTTGATTCCGTATCTCTTCTTCCATTTGTAGGTGCTAGCTTTACAAGAAAAACACCTGCAAGAGTAAATAACATTAGCACCATGCATCAACAAATTGCTGCTCTTTTAGCTTGCAGCAAGATTTTCAGAAAGAATACTAACCATTTCTTGTTTGACTCGGGCTAGGTGACACAGCAGCCCTCAGTCTCTTATTGTTGTCCAGTGAGCTCTCTGGGGTGCCATGCAAAGCCTGATTGCAGGAAGGGGCATCATGCTCTTCAGAATTACCACTCTTCTCCAACTGTTCTGCAGTATCGTTCAAAACTTTTCTTGTCTCTGGGCCAACAATGTCCTGGGCCTCATGCCTTCTCTTCTTATGGCCATGCTTAGGATGATAAGATATCTCATATTTTTCACCTTTCTGAGCAGCTTTGTTTTGTCTCTTTTTTTCTTCCTTCCTTTCCTTCTGTTGCATCATTTCTATCCCTTTCTTTCTGGAGCTTCAGCCACCAGATTAACCGTCAGTTCCAATTAAGAACAGATGATGGGAATGCAAAGAGGCATGACACGATGTCATAACAGATAATGCATGAAGATTCATAGTTAGCACACAAGTTTTACCGACAATTAAAAGTCCATAGTCCACAGTTAAGACATTTGTCCAGTTTCACAATTATCTAACAAGGACGACATGACAAAGTTCACTAGAATAGTTTGGAAATGAACTTCGTCCTTAGTCACCATGAACAACACAATGTCAAAACTAGGTTCCTTACTACCCATCCCAAACCAATATCATACTCCTGCGAGAGAAAAGTATCTTCATCCATAGCGGTGGCTATAGCAAAACAATAAATCTAGAGGAAACCAAAAACAGACAATAGCATCAAAAGCGACATAGCTCGAGCGCAAAATTATGTGTGTAAATGACTATCTGGTTCCAAATTAGTAGCTGATTGCTTGTTCACGCACAATAATTTCTGCAAGCTGTGGCCTAGGATTAAGTCGAAACAAAAGGAATTCTCGATCAAGCACCAACTTTCCTCTCCGGTTTCCAACCATTAAGTTCTCTCAGCAATTACCTTGTCCCAAACCAACTTATGCAGAGTATTAGGTTCCCTAACCCTAGTTCTTAAGGACTCAATTAATTCCCAACATCCCAATTCGACCAACGGCCAATAATCCCAAGAATGAATCGGTTCTTAAGATTTTGGTTTATAATTATTAATCCCAATTCCGGAATGAGGCGGAATCGGTGACGACAGGCCACTCGAAGCCGGTAGTCTTTTTAGAACTTTCCTAATATTTGATCCTGCGCATCCTTTTCTTTATTTTTTTCTCCGTCGAAAAAAATAAATAAATCTAGTCCCTTTCCAGTGAAACACGGATAGATGATATGTGTTATCTATTATGACATTCTTTTTGACAGTTGCATAAATATTAAAACATGAATAAATGATAGATGGTGACTACTTACCCCTTCATTTGCTTCTAGATTTATGCAACTTGTATTAAGAGGAAAAGCATTGAAACACTACTTAGATAGTAAATCATGCATGCTTTAAAATTTTAAAGCAAATGGGCCTCTAACGGATCAATTTCTAACACAGGTTAGCATCAAAGTACGTTGAAATTAAGCGCAAAAGATCCGGCAATGCACTACTCAGCTAAGCTCCGGACCAGATTATCAGCCAAACTCACTACTACGTACTTGATCATACTATGTAACACTTCTCCATCGAAACTGAACTCAACTCAATAGGATGGGTATCGCGATGCAGCTCGATAGGTACTTGCTGTAATACATGAGCTCAGTAGGCTCATCCTACCGAGCTCAAATACCGTGGTAGCTCAACTTGATTGTGACACGCGACAGACACAGATTGGACTCCTAAGTGGCATGATCTAGCCCGTCTACTCCTGACCTGATGACTGGGATCTACGATTAAGGCCTACAATGGTGTGGCAACATGACAACCGCACGATCAGATCGGATGGCCTAGGTTTGCTAATGAGGTTACTACGCGAGGTTGCTACGGTTGCGACACGTGGCAAGATTTAGACCGATGAGACTAGATCGAACGGCTCAGGCTGGTCAAGAGCAGATGAAACGGCAAAGCATGCGTGGCATGATCTATGGCGTCGATTATAGATCCAATGACCGACACGATGCGGTGGTTTGGTGCTATATGTGACATGCGGCTGGATTTGAGATGCACACGAGAGATCCGATGGTTAGCAACTAATGGAAGTAGCAATGGCATGGCGGCGGACTGACACGGTGGCGGCTTACTGGAGTTGAGAATGATGACCAAGCCAACAATGCTGTAGGGTGACTCCGGCGACATTAGCTGGTAGGTTCGAAGTGGCTTGGCGCAGGGAACATGAAGGTGACCTCGGCAATGACGAAAGATCAACGGACAGCGGCCAAATTAAATAGCAAAAAACCGATAGCACAGCAATGACCAACTAATAAGGCTATTCCCAGTGCATAGTTTATTTTCCAATTTCCAAGAGTGCCACATCAGCTTTTGTCTAGGTAACCGTGTATCTCAAGTTTCATCTAGATGAAACTCTCTCACCTCCTATGAAACTCTCTCTATCTCTCTCTTTATAATTATCTTGCCATGTCACCAAACATGATGATGTATCATATCATTTAATGAGAATGAAACTCAGTTGAAACTCCCATTGGGAATGACCTAAGGTGAGCTCGTTCTTCATGGCAGATGTGGCTCGGGTGGTGTGCTATAGGGCATCGGGTGCGACGTTGAGTGGGGATTCCAATGCAGGCAGTGGTGGCTTAAATAAGCGCGGGTTGGCGATTTCCTGGCGCATCAACACGGGCGGAGTTTGGTGTGAATCTGACCTCCCAACGACGTGGCTCCATCGCTCGCATCCACATGGACTCGATTGGACGTCGCACGAGCAAGCGTTACGCGGTGAGATCTTGCGCGTCGATCAATGGCGGAGATGCATGACTAGGGTTTTGTGGTGGCGGGCGGCGTGAAGGCTGTGAGGCGTGGCTGGTTGGGCCCACATAGGTTTGGCTCAATACTGTTCAAATTAAAATAATTTTAAAAAATAGATAAAGCCAAAATAAATAGCAAAAATACCCAAAAAAATCTAAAAAATTTTTAAAAATATTTTAGGGCATTTGGAACACAAATAAAATATTTTAGCAAAACTTTATTTAAAATTTTTAGCTTTTCAATAAGACTTTAACAAAAGTCTTAATTCAAATAAATCCAAAATGAATTAAATAAATTCCAAAAAATTCACAAAATTATAAAATGTATAATAAATCCATAAAATACAAAAATTGGGATGTCACATAAAGTAAGCCTCATCATTAGAAATTTGCAGCCCAAATCATGCCCAAAACTCACACGGATCAATCGACACCTGCTTTATATGATTCAAACCAAGTTTCTCATCTGCGAGTAGCTGCGATACAAAACATCAAGTTGGCTTTGATTGGAGGGAGGATGGGGTCCTTGGTAAACTTACTTGAGAGGTGGGCGTTAGCGCGGTTGTCGAAAGCGAGAGGATCTGGCGAACTTCATGGTGAGGCGTGAGAGAAGATCTGAAGATCCCGATAGTGAAGAAATTTGAGCAAGGCGGCAATTGCCGCCTCATACTATGTTTGAGTGGGGCGGTGCGATACAGGGGTGTGGGGCAGGCCGCTCTGGGCCCCGCCTTATGGGCCCCTACAGCGTACATGCATGAGAGTCTGGCGTCTGCGTACATGCATGAGGAGTCCTGGGCTGGGAAACATCAAGCGAATTAGCGAAACGTCGTCACTCGGGCCTCGCGCGTGAGGAGTCCTGGCACGTGACACTTCGCGAGTCGCGGACTTATCAGCGCCCCGAGACCGAGCGCTCGACCATCTGCTGCAGCCTGCAGGCAAAGCGCCCCAAGGAGTCAAGGACGGGCACGGGCGACTTTCACGCCGTCAGCGCCGAGCCCAGCCGCGATCTTGCGCCGCGAGCGATCGAGGATCGACATTAGACCGAGCGGGGCGGGGCGACAAATCCGGTGTCGGGACCCGGATTTCCATATCCGACCCCTCTGAGTATAACCGTGCTAGTCCAGGAACAGCTAGCACACTCAACAAGCACAGTGATGATTACATAGTCATATCACAAATTAAACAACAGTAATTAAGCAAAAGGGAAAATAGCATCATAAACACATTATTACAAGTAACAAGCCTTATGGCTTAAGTTGGTAAGTAGCAGCGGAAAATTAAACAGTAGCAACAAAAAGAGCCAGTCCATGTGCGCATAGGCAATCGACTGGGGAGCGCGCCCTAGTAGTCCGGATCGCCTTCATTGAATCCTGGCGAAGAAATCATAATCACCTCAAAGCTTGACAAACTCCTCACGAAAAAATTTGATGTTGCAAGGGTGAGTACACATCGTACTCCGCAAGTCTTGGAAACTTAATGCATGCTATCTATATGCAAGGCTAAACAAATGAAAGGCATAATGTTCTTTTGCGTAAAGCAGAATTTAAATTGAAATAACAAATAGTAATTTCATAAAGCAATGTTTGACAAAATGTAAGCAAATAATAATTGAATTTGATGTATAACAATTTCATAGGTTCCAACCACCCAATTGGCTCCAACCGCCAAATTCAAAACTCGAGAGTTCCATCCACTCCCGGTTTTCCAAAACCATTATTTTCATTTAAAACCAAAACCGGAAAATCTACAATATGCTAAGCGTACCTCGCTTTGCCCATGACCGTAGACACGGCTACTCAAATAATTTTAACTCTGCGGAGATTGTACACTTTACCCACAAGACATGATCGACTCTTGTTGTAACACACTTCCTTTAGTGTGTCGTCGTGAGAGATCATGACAAAACCTTCACGATGTCTGACACCGCTACCAACCGCCCGCTAAGGTTTCACGCTGTTAGGGTCAAATCCACCGATCTGAAAGCCCCTCTTGCGCCTTGCGGTGTCTCCATCAAACACCCACATTCAACCCAATGGTGAAGCTACTAACGATATGCACAAATTACTTAGCAGTCGTACCCATATAGACTTGTAGTTGTACGGTATAGCTCGGTCCAAGGTAACATATGCTTCGGTCCTTAATTGACTAGGGTGGAACAAACCCAATGGCGCTAGGGTTTCGAGCGGCGGCGGTGAAACGGCGACGTGGCATGACGACAACCATCGATTCGGCGCTGATCGTGCGGCCTTCATCACGCGGTGGCATAGGCGAGTTTGGACCGTTGGATGGAGATCCGACGGGCGGAATTTGCTGAGGTTTAGGGTTTCGGGCTGATAGGTGACGTGGCGTGATCCCAGCCCCACACGGGCGACGATCCAACGGTGGATAGCGACTTGCGCCAGGGTTTCGGAGGGGAGACCACAGGCTGGGCTGGCGCATGGCGAAGTGGGCCGGGTGGCGATGGAATAAGGCAGGCGTCTTGAGAAGCAGTGGTGGGCAGACGCTGGAAGAAAGAAAAGGAAAATCAAATTCGAATAAAAGAAAAACCAGAAATTCTAATAAGATCAAATAAATTCAAATAAATAGCAAATAACTTCGAAAAAATCTCCAAAAATATAGGAAAATTCCATGAAGCACAAGGAACCCAATAAAAACTAGCAATATTTAAATTGAAGTATGGATTAATCAAATTAAATCCTTTTTGAATTTTGAAAATTTAATTTAAGCTGGAATTAATTCAAATCAAAGGCAACTGGTTCGGGTTTTGAAATTCAGACATTGAGAACCAAAAATTGGAATGTTACATCCGGTGATGCCCATGCCCAACTCTGCAATTCATCATCGCGATCCATTGCCACTGCAAACCGTAGGCGTTTCATCAAGTGAGCCATTAGGTATTGTCGTATTGATTTTGCTAATTACCTAACAAAGCGGGATTACATGTATTATGTTTAACATATTAATTAGATGGATCGGTAATTTGATATTTCATATTTGGTTTATGAATTTGCGATGAGGCCACTTATGTCGTTTGATTGGACCGTGTTGATGCATATATGATATTGGGATTTGAGAGTTCTACATAATTGGTAATAATTGTTTTGAGTTGATTTAGTACCTTTGTAACTGCGATAGCTTTCAAATAATAATTGTTTATTTTTAATTTTCAACATATAGTCATGCCGTCTAGAAGGTATCCATCGTGATGAGAAAGGAAGAGGAAAAGCAGGCGGGGTGAGTTTATAGAATCACGAGAGAGGAGCCATGGACAAATTCTTTACGATGATTCGAGAACTTCAAGAAATGCGGATGAGTTGGCTATAGTTCCTATGGTGGAACAACCTAATATTAATCCGAAGATCGGGGCCCTACACGGGAAGAAAATGTTGACATGAACATGGATGGTAGCTGTAGAATATATACCCGAGGGCCACAAAGCGGAACTGCGAGGCCCAACGAGACGCGAAACCGAGCCGGGCCGACTACAGAGGGCTGGAGGCATCTTGGGCTGAGCAAGATATGAAGAATCGATTAAATCCCGGATAAAGGAAACCGAGTCGTATTAGGCAAGGATGATTGCAATCAAGCGATATAAGTCGGATAGATATAAAGGTGCAATTTCCATCTCGTGTCAGGTGGGATTCCCTATTGTAACCGCCCTTCTACGCTATATAAAGGGAGGCGGGGAACCATCAACGAAGAACATCATCGACAAATAAGTTAGCCACTCATAATTCGAGCCACAGGACTAGGGTATTATCTCCACCGTGAGAGCCGAACTGTATAATTTCTCGTGTCTTGTGCTACCATCGAGTTCCCGATCGATGCTTAGCCCCTTTTAATTATTAGCCATTAACAAACCTCGGCGGTTGGCGCGCCGGTAGGGCTGCGCTAGGATCAATCTTAGCAAGCTCGATGGCGATCTTCACCAAAAGCATAGCCACCTTCGCGCCCGAGCGTTTAAGCCGGAAGGCTGGATTTCATAAATCGGCGATCTTGGCCATCTCTCCTTTCGATTCGGATCAATTCCAATCTGGAAGCAATTCTGAGGTTCCCTTAGCCGGACAACCACTCGGATCAGGAGCGGTCATGGCCATCTGTCTCGGGACGGTAAGCCAAAGGGCCGAACCTCGTCTGGAGCTGGAACCAGTTGATGGAAAATTCCGAGTGGTCACAGATGTTACAAAACCACTCGGACTTAAAGGACAGTGCTACTCATCTTCTTGCTCCTCTGATTCAGAAGGTGGGGCAGAAGATTTCCAGAGCTTTCGCAGCATTTTTAAATGTCGAGGCTGCGAGCGGAATCCAAGCGAAAGATCACGACAAAGCGGCGGAAGAAGGCCGTCATTATCAAGAAGGCCGTGCGAAGCTCCTCCAGAACAGAGCCCGCAACGTAAATGAAGAAATCTTGCAGACAAAGATGGGGAACCAATCGATTTTCCATACTTCTCAGCAGAACATCGTGGCCTCCAAGACACTTCTTGATACTTTAGGGCCTTTGCTTGTACGATAGCCCTGCAGCTCGATCGTAGCCAGTGCGGGCTATGGTGGCGGCGGCATTCAACAACACGGGGAGGAGCTGGTCGTACTTCGCCTCGTCAACTCGCGGTTGCTAACGCAATCTGGCTCGCAATCGTCCTGACGAAGCTTGGCGAGGAAAGGCGCACGGACGTGGCGGGACCTCGCGTGGATTCAAGCGCCCGACGGTGTGGCCGGGAAGAAGAAAAGCGCCGTGGCGCGAGATAACTATGAGCGTTTTGGCATTGGCCACGGCGATCGGGATGATCACCGTAATAATCCTCGCTATTGTGGAGGAAAAGCGAAGACCGGCGAGCTAAATCACCCTATCGGCGTTCTCCACGAAGAAGCAGCAGCGGCCCTATTGAGGAGCATCGGGCTTTCACCCTCGCCTCCGCCGAGTGGTGCGGCGAAGATTCAACCGAAAGAGCATCACCAAATTTGTGGGAGAAAGATCCTGAAGCTTGGCTCCAAGTTTACTCTCTTGCGATCATGGCGGTGAGAAGCGTCGCAATGTGATGGCTAATTATCTCCGATCATGCTCACCTCTTGACTCAAGCATGGCTTCTGGGACTTCGGCGAATTCCATAGATTCCTAGGAGGATCTTTGTGAACAATTCATCACCAACTTCCAAGGCACTTCTGGCGACACGGAACACAATGGGACTGTGCAGCTCATTGAGAAAAAGAATGAGGCGCTCGAGAATTCTTAGGCGCTTCATGCAAAAGAAGAATCGATCGAGACATCTCGGAGCGGCGATCATCGCGGCGTTCGAAGGGTTTCAACGACCCGACCTGATCAAAAAGATGTCGAAAGCCGCCGTCCGTAAGGAGATGTTGAGCTAGCGGATCGTTATCACGACGACGGATGCATTAGGCGGCGACAAGATGATGCGCCCGACAAAGAGATAGGAAGGATTATCTTGAGTCGTCAAGGCAGCAGACACGAAGCAAAAGCTGAAGAAATAGTGGCGGCAAGCGAACAAAGGCGGCATCGTAGCGCCACACCTGCAAGCGACTATGATCACGATGATGGAGGCTATTTGTCCTTTTCATCCAAAAGGTAAACATCTTGCAAAAGATTGCTTTACTTTGAGAAGATTTGCCAAGGAATCGAGCGACTAGCTAGGCGAAGCAAAAAGAAGAAGATAAGAAAAAGCAAGATTCCCTGAAGATGATGAAGGCGAGTATCAAAAGATGGAGCAGGAGCTCAATTACATCTCACGGAGGCTCGATGGCTTCGAGTCAAAGCGGAAGCAAAACTCCTGACGAGGGCGTCAACGCCGTCATGCCGGCTGACTCCTAGTATCTCCGATGGTGCGAGGCTCCATTACCTTTGACCGTTCAGATCATCCGGATCACATTCCTTATCGAAAGATTCCGTGGTGTTGGATCGGTGGTGCGCAATGTTAAACTCAAGAGGTCTTTGGTTGGCGGAGGCGATGGGCTCAATGTCCTCTTCTCCAAAACTTTTGGCGACATGAAGATCCCGTTCGAGAGTTAAGAGGGCTCATCACCATTCCATGGGTAATTCCGGAATTTCTTCGGTACCACTCGGGCAAATCACCTTGCGGTCACGTTTGGAACCAAGGAGAATTTTCGGACCGAGTACCTCAACTTTGAAGTGGCGACTTTTCGGGCGGCATATCCGCCATCTTAGGAAGACTGGCTTGGCGATTCATCGCCGTGCCACATTATACTTATCTCGTCATGAAGATGCGGGGCCAAAAGGTATCATTTCAATCGTGGTGATGCCAGCGATCGTTAAATGCTGACGAGAAACTGCGAGATGGCGAAGCTCAAGAAGCGGCGGAATGTGAAGAAAGATCCGGCGACGACCGCACACCAAGAAACGAAGGAGAGTCTTGGCCAAAAGCGAACGAGGCAAGCCTAAAACGATGAGGGGCCAAGAAGGTAATCTCGACCGTCCAACCACTGCGAACAGCTCTAATCGGGGCCGAGGCCTCGCCCCCAAATAGGAAGGCGTGCTCGTCACCTTTCTTGAACCAGCAGGACATCTTCACGTGGAAACCATCCGATATGCGGTGTTCCCGGAGAGGTGATCGAGCACTCTTTAAACGTTGACGAAGGCCAAGCCCATCAAGCAAGCGGCTCCGAAGATTTGCTCAAGAGCGGAAAAAAGCCATTAGGGAAGAGATCACAAAACTTTTAGCGGCGGGTTTCATAAAAGTGTACCATCGGTGGGTGGCGAACCCGATACTTGTTACGCAAAAAAAGAATAAAAGCGAGCGCATGTGCGTTGATTATACCGATCTCAACAAGGCTTGCGAAAAAGATCCTTCGGTGCCTCGTATAGACAAGTGGTGGATTGACGGTAGTTTGTGAACTCTGAGTTTTGGATGCCTACTCGGGATATCACGGATCGGGCTAAAGAAGAAGATTGCATCAAGACTTTGTTCATCACTCCATTTGGCGCGATACGCTCGTCACAATGCCGTTCGGTTTAAAAATGGCGCAACTTATCAGCGTCGCGATCTGTGATGTTTTCCTCGGATCGGGCATAGCGTGGAGGCATATGTCGGCGGCGTCGTTGTCAAGACCCGTCTGAAGGAAGACCTCATATCGACTTGGCGGAAACCTTCGAAAGCCTAAGGGCTTACAAAATGGTGAACCGAAAAAATCGTTTTTGGGGTCCGTCGAGAAAGTTACTCGGATTTATTGTGTCCGCGTGGCATCGAGGCAAACCGAGAAGATCAATGCAATTCTGAAGATGAAACCTCCAACCCGATCGAGAAGGGCGTCCGAGCTCACCGGATGCATGGTGGCACTCGTGATTCATCTCTCGGCTAGGATCTCGAGAATGCCCTTTTTCAAACTTCTAAAAGTAGGGTAACTTTCAATGGACCGTCGAAGCATAACGGGCTTCGAAGCGAAGACATTCTTATCATCCCCACGATGCTAGTCCTCCAATGCCCGAAGAGCCCTTTTGCTCTACATTGCGCGACGACTCATGTAGTCGTAGCTGCGATCGTTCTTGAGCGAAAGGAAGAATAGCACCTCGGAAAATCCGGCGGCGGTCTATTTAAATCGGCGAGGTGTTGGGAGAATCAAAGGTCGCTATCCAAAGGTACAAAAACTATTATGCGCCGTGTTGCTCGCCTCACGCAAACTCAAGCATTACTTCCAAGAACATTCAATTGCGGTGGTCACCACTTTCCGGCAGGGGACATACTCCTGTCGGGGAGACCAGGAGGATCACAAAATGGGCGGTCGAGCTCGGGGCCTTTGAAATCTCTTCGGTAGTGAGCGGCAATAAAATATCGAGATACTTGCCGACTTCACGCTGAATGGACAGAATTACAAACTCAGATGACTCTTGAAGAGCTGGAGTACTAGGCGATGTATTTGGCGGCTCCTCAAGCTCAACGGCCGGGGCGGCGTGGTCCTCACCAGCAGTGGCGCTTTGAAAATCGTTCTCGAGATCCACTTCCGGCATCAAACAACGCCCATGATCTGAGGCACTCATCCATGGGCTTCGCATTGCGATATCCCTCGGTGTCCGTGACTAACTATTAGGCGACTCCATGTTGGTAATTAATCAAGTTCAAAAGGAGTGGTGCGTGCGTCGAAGACAACATGGCGACCTATTGCGGGAGATGCGGAAGCTAGAAGGCAAGTTCGGCGAATGGAGCTCATTCCGTGCTCGAGCGTGACAACGAAGCGGCGAGCGAATTGGCAAGGCTAGGATCCTTCGAACCTTGATGCCGGTGGTGTGTTTGTCGAGAACTCCATAAGCCTTCAATAAGCCCAGCGAGAACAAGGCAAGTCGGAAGAAATACCCATTGAAGAAGAGGTCACGGTCATCAACGCAGATTGAATGACTCCTTTTCTCAATTACTGTTGAAGGACGAACTTCGAGAAGACCGGACGGAGGCGAAGCGCATCTCATGGCGCGGCAAGAATTATGTGATAGTAGGCGAAGAATTGTTAGAAAAAGTGCCTTGGAGTTCTAAGGCGATGCATATCAGAGCAAGAAGGAAGAAACCTACTCAGAGAAATTCACTCGGGAATCTGTGGGCATCACGCGGTATCAAGCACTCTGGTGGGAAAGGCATATCGACAAGGCTTCTTTTGGCATTGCTATAGCCGAATCTGGAAGACATCGTCCGAACATGAAGGATGCGGTTTTTACGCCAAATACGTGCCCGCTCAGAAGCTGCAGACTATTTTGATCACTTGGCCGTTCGCAGTCTAGGGGCTCGACATGGTCGACCCATTGAAGAAAGCTCAAGGTGACTTCACTCATCTCTTTGTCGCCGTCGATAAATTCACCAAGTGGATAGAAGCAAAGCCGATGGCTACAATCACGGCGACCAAAGCCAAAAATTTTTTCGAGAGATTGTCGTAGATTTGGCGTACCAAACAAGATTATCACGGACAACGGAACCCAATTCGAGGAGAAGAATTTCAAGGCGGTGTGGCGAGCTTGGCATCAAAGTTTGCTTAGCCTCGTGGCTCATCAAAAACAATAATTAGGAGTAGAAAGAACCAAGCGGCATGGTCTTTGCGGGGCTTAAAACGCGCATCTTGGCAAACTCAAACCGTCGCCATACAGATGGGTAAAAAATTGCCTTGGTACTCTGGGTGAGAACCACCCCAACACGACAACCGGACGATCACCTTTTTTCTGGTCTCTGGCTCGAAGCGGTTACGCCCGCAAGAGTTGACCTTGGATCCCCGGGTTGAATTTCAAGGAGGCCGTCGGGCGAATGGAAGACATCGATCGATTGGAGGAGCCAAGGGAAATCGCCATGGTCGGTCGGCCAAATACATAACATCCCAAAATTTCATTTCAAAAATAGGATAAAAATTATATTTTAAATTATTATTTTATCGGTTGTCTCAAGTTATTTGTCTCCTCCTTATTTTCTGGATTTCTCTAGAGTTCAAAAGAAAAAGACTTTTGCCTATTTTCAGAGAAACTTAAAACTATTTCCTTAAAAAAAATAAAAACTCTATTTAGGTTGGAATTAATTTTAAAAAAATATATTACAAGGAACTTGGAGAATTTTCCTATTATTTGTTAAAATCGATTTCAAAACCTTTCCAAAAGTCTCATTAATTAAAAAATATAATTTGGAGACAAAATAAAAGATTTGGTTTTGCTAAAACTATAAATAATTAATATATGTAAACCTAAGGGAATTTCTGTGAAATTTCCTACAATTATCAAATTACATATTTTCTAAAGCCTTTAAAAGCTTTAACAAAATAAAAATATATGTTGATATAAAAATAAAATATTTGGTGGTACCAAAATATTTTAGTTGATCTCAAAATGTCTAATTAAACTCCTAAATTTTATTAGAATTTTTGGGGTTGTTTTAGTATTTTCCAAATTAAAAGATATTAAAAACAATATAAAAGTATTTACTGTACATGAATAAAATTATTATTTTATGAAATAATATTTTATTTGTGTTATAAAGGCTGTGAGTAACGTTCCAGATTTTTCCCGGATTTTTGAACCGTCGTTTGCTATTTATTGTGATTTTATTGGTTAATTCGGATTAAATAAACAGTAATGCTACAGTAATTCCGGCCGTTTCTAGTCAGTTTCCAGTCATAACTCTGGCGAGCGTTTCCCGACGATCCGCTGGTCCGATCGGCCTATAAATTGAACCACAGATTCTTACGTGCGTTTTCTTTACAACCGAATTGGAATTTTATCGATCGGAGTTCTGGATCTCCCTGCGTGAGCCATTCGTTTGAACTCCAGCGAGCTCTCCTGGTCACTCCCGATTTTCTTTTGATCTGAAATTTTTACCAGAGCTTCCCCTTATTGTCCTCTACTTCCAGTAAAATCATATTTTGCAAAACCCTAGCAGGGCACCTTCGGCCACCGATTTCTTTCCCAAATCCGGCGAGCTTTTTCCGTTGATCCATTGCTCCTTTTTATCTGAAAAGTGAACCCTAAACGCACCCCCACATTCCCCACATCATAGTCAAAAATCAGCATCAGAATTGCTACGGATCTCCTCGGCAAGCCTTCTTCCCAACTCCGGTGAGAACTTGGCCGAGCTCTCGGGGCGCTCGAACTCCGTTCATCCTCAAATTTCTTGTGGAGCACCCCCATGATGGTTGTAACACCCTGTGAAACAGTTTTGAAAGATGCCAAGCAGACACCGCTTGGCGCACCCAAACCGTCCATGCGACCCCAGCGTTAGCTGTTTTGGCATCGCGTTCCCCGTCAGCTCGTCGACTCTTTTCAAGATCCGTCTACGTCACGTTGTGCCTCAAGGTATCCTCTATCTTTCATCCAAATTTGGTGTAATTTCATTCACTGGATCAAAAGTTATGGCCGTCCAAAGATCAAATCTTGCCGGAGCCCGTTCTCCCTCGTTTTTCCGAGTTTGGCCGTGAAATTTTATGGTAGACTCCCCTTGATGTCCCCTACATGGTGCTTACCCTAACCCACGGTTTTGACCTAGTGATTTTGCGCGAAAATTCTTTTCTCCGTCGATGCGTTGCGAGCAATGAAAAACCTTCGCCGGCGTTCCCGTTGATCGAAGGTAAAAATCCGACCTCTTCGCGTCATATCGTGTTCTAGGATCTCAGTAGGCTCTCTGAATTTTTTGTAATTTTTCATTCATTATTCTAGTAGTTATGGCTATTAGATCTATTAGTTTGTAACTTCTGAGTTAATCGGCGATTTATGATTAATCCGGTGGAGTCGCCGCCAAATCCGCCTATACCGTTGAGTTACGTATCGCGCGTTCTACACGTGCTCACCCTACCTTTGCTATTCCACTGTCCAAAAATTTTAATATTCTTTTTGCCGTCGGTTTAAATCGCCGCCGTGCATCGCCTTTTGTCGCTAAACATCCTAGTTAAGCTTTGGCGAGTCCTCCCGTCCGATGGTCGTTACCCTCTGTTTTGGCCATCGCCGAGTTCATTTGATCTCCATTTGCCGACAAAGCCTTAATCTAAAACCTACCCGTCGTCGCCGCCTTCGCGTTAACGTTCGCCGTTAACGTTTACGCCGATAATGTTCCGCCGTTAACGTTCCGCCGTGCGTTTCGCCGTTAACGTTCCGCCGTTAACGTTCCGTGCGTTAACGTTTACGCCGTTAACGTTTACGCGTTTAACGTTCCGCCGTTAACGTTCCGCCGTTAACGTTCCGTCGTTAACGTTTTGCGTTAATGTTTCATCATGCGTTACGTCGATTAACATCCGTTGTTAGCGCTTTGCTCTCATTGTATCATTTGTCATCGCATAGGCGCATGCAAGTGAAAGCCCTAGTGCGATGTCATCACCTTTTCTATCTTTTATTGTGATCTTGCTCATCACGTTGAGTTAAACCTTGTATTCTGTCATCACCGTCTCTCGTGCTTGCCGAGTCTGTTTCCAATGTAAGACTAACCTCCGGACCGAACCGGAGTGGATGTCGATCCCATTCGTTCTTGTCTTATCCTTGAAAATCTAATCTGCCATTAACCTAGAATTCATTCGTGGTCTTGGTCGCTAGACCATTAGCCATATATCATATTCTTGTGCTAGACCTAGTCTATCAGTCTATTTTCCTTTTGGTTGACTGTGCCGTTCAATCAACAAAAGTCAACCCCGAGCATCTGCTTAGTTCATGGCGAACTAACATATCATCATGGACCCGGTCTATAGATCGAGAGTCCATATGTCATCGGCGATCCAACCAAGATAATATTCTTCGGAATATTATTCCTTCTTTCGATTATTAATCTTTCTCTTGATTGTATTTTTTTTTAAAAGCCGTTCTCTTTTGTCTAATCATCGACCTAATCCATTCAAGTTCCTAATTTCATCTAAGCCATTGTGCCCAATGTTATTTGTTCTTAAATTGGAGTTTACTTGATTTGCCTTTTGAGTTGTGTTGTATTTGTGTTTCTTTATCGTTAGACACGTTGTCCGGAAGTCATTCAAAGAAGCTGAAGATCAAGGAAGTAAAGATTGAAGATCGAAGATCGATTCCTGAAAAAAGAGTAAAGATCAATAAAGATAGCAAGGGCCAGGCAAGTTGTGCTTTGATCATATTGCTCCTAGTTTTACAAATTTACTTTGATTCAAATTATTGCATGCTAGTTCAAGATTAAAATATTGATTTAAATTAATTTGGGATTAGATATTCAACCCAATTACTAATATCACCTTGCCATGATTATTTGTATGACGTAATTCATTTGTCACCCTAAGATGGTTGATTAATAGTTGGTTGTTAATACTTGCCAACGTGGGTTGGTTAGGCCGTGTGTAATTGCTTAGCCATGCCACGCAACTCATGTCTTTTGAAAATAAAGGTTATCTTGATTAATGGATTATGAAATGTGTTTGTGAAATGGTGTGGCGTGTTGCCACGATGATGTTGATATGTGGAACCCGGTGTGGTTCGGCATGGATGTTGAGTTGTTGTTGGCATTGTGTTGCGCAATAATCAAGCTGGGGTGGTAAAATGTTTTAGACCAAGGCAAGTGGCAAGAGTGGCATTGGATATGTCACTCTGGTATTTAGCGGTGTTGTTAGTAAATTATGTGATGGTATTGTTGGTGAATTATGTGATGGTATTGTTGGTGAATTATTGGGGTAGTCTTGCCTTGGTCACCCAAAGGACTTAACCTTGCAAGCCTTTGGGCTGAGTCACTCGTACAACCACATATGCGGTATGGGATGACCTAGTTTAGTAGGATTCGATATCTCACCTTTGATACCTCGGGGTGGCGATCCTGAGAGGGTATTTGTATGGGGGCGTACATGTCTTTGCGGTTTGGTACCCTATCCAACGGTGTTTGTCGGTCCTATACTTGACTCTGGCGAGGAAGTGATAGTGAAGGCAACTCGAGAGAGGTTCCTAGGTTGAGATAGAAGTTTACGAAAGGCTTTGTTATGATCGCTCATTCGCATACTCTTGTATGGCGATTCACGGTGACGTGATGAGTTGATTGTATCTTGTGGGTAAAGTGTACAACCTCTGCGAGTGTAAAACTATTGAATAGCGAGAGTCATGATCTTGGACATTGCTCGGGGATTACTGATCAAGGGGTAGAGTTTTGAAAATAAAATGAGGTTGGGAATGTGAGCAATGTGATATAGAAATTGGTTAAGGATGAGAATGTTTTACTTGAGAATGATTACGAAATTTATTATGAGTATTATTTGTTTTTCTGCTTTTCTATCTATTATGATTATTTGTGAATCTTGCTTTATTGCAAAAGAACCATTGACCATTCCTTTGGAATAAGCCATGCATGTAGTAATAGGAATTGCATTACATGCATGACTTGTTGAAATACGGTTGTGTACTCACCCTTGCTTTAACAAAACATCACCAGTTGAGGAGAAGTCTTTGTCTTGAAGGAGAAGAAGTTACGCAAGAAGGCGAATATCTAGGAGTTGAACCTTGTCAAATGCTGTGGTATTTTGATGGGATTCACCGACGTTCTTCGTTCATTATTTGTTAGTTTTACTCGAGTTGAAGCCATCTAGGCTTCACAATTGTAAGTTGACTTTATGGTTATTCAACATGTTATATTAATAGATGAATACTTTATTTATTATTCCGTTGTGTATGATTGTGATACTTATCTTTGTTAGCTTGTGGGCACTAGCTCTTGATCACGGGACTAGTCTTTGAAAACATAGAGGGTTTCGGTTGCGGTTGGGTCCGACGCAGGTGGTATCGAGCATCTTGTTGTAGGTCTTGACCCTAGATAGTTTGGCGTTCTTTAGGAGCTTCAAAATTATTTTCTAAAAGAAAATTTAACTTGAAGAATAACAAGTTTTTGACTTATCTTATTCTTCCATTCTTTTCCCTTTTCTTTGAAGTTTCTATCTTTTCCGTGATTTAAGTTGAAAATCTTACCTCGATTGTCTTGAATAGATAACGATGTTTCACACTTTAGGAGAAAGCACTGGATGCCGTTGCTGAACTTGAAGATTGTGAAGACGGGAATCGTCGAGCTCAAGGAAAGAGTCTTAGATGAAGTGTTCTAGAAGATAGAAGAACCGATCTTGATGAAGTGTTCAAAGAAATTCGAAGAATCGATTGCTTGAGTAGTATTTGAGACTCATGTGTGAGAGTCGTGTTTGTCTAAGTTAGGAGTGCTACCCTTTCTAGACGTTAGACTTGTGTGCTAGGCTAATTTGGTTTTCTTGTTTGCCAATTGTGCGATATCGTTCTTGAGCTTTTAGGCTTGGATAAGCAACCATACCAAGTTATTAATAATATTTATATAAGTTTTGGTTTAAACTGTTTCCCTGCACTAGGATTCATGAACCTCATCTATGCTATTCCTCTTACCTAAACCACAGGTGGTCAGCAGGTTGGAAAGGATCGTAGCGATAGTGACTCAGAGGCGATTCACGTCGATTCGATTGCTATACGGTGTCGATATTAAGCGAGATAGTGACGGAAACGGCCTTTGTACCAACGTGACAATTCACAACTTGGATTAGTTGTTCACCGCTTAGACTCTGCGTATCTGAACAATGATGCAATAGATGAATGTTATCAGTGCCAACATCAATCCCGCGTCAACTGAAGTCGCAACATTCTATTCACAGTCAAAGGTTACCTTGTTCATGAAGACCAAACCACCCACGTTTGATGGATCAGCCACTCTCAGAGATGAAGAAATTTGGCTTCGCATCATAGAAGAGAAGCTAGCTTTGGTGCAATGTGAAGATAAAGAAAGTTCCCTACGCTCGTGCGGTTAGAAGAAATGCATTAGTGCGGTGGAAGAGTTTCTCGCCACCTCTAAGGATGAACATACCATCACTTGATTAGAGTTTACCACCAAGCGTAAATCGGCTCTTCACGACATCGAAGAGGCGGTGAAACCACGATAAGACAAGGAAGAATGGTATCTCCACACGATACCATACCGGGACGTTGTTCTTTGAAGTATTGTCAACCAAACCAATCAGAAGACCGTACATGCATCCGTTGTGGTGAAAAAGGACACACTGCTGATGAACATGCAACTAATTGTTTTAGCTGTGAAGGAAGCCACTAACCTGGAGAATGTCCTATAAACAACATCACCTGCTATCTATGTGAAAGCCAAGATCATTGTCCAGCTCACTGTTCCCTGGATCCAATAGTGACCGCTGTGACTCGGCATCAGCGATAGAATTTTCGAGCAGTCATTGCTCAAGAGTTAGCGAAAAGAGAAGGATTGCCATCTGTACTTACTATGCCACGTGGAGAAACGACAAAGGAACATGTCAACCTCAGGAAATCAGTGATACTTGGTCACCATGAAACTGTTTCTTGTGTGATAAACGAGGATACTGGGCTAGAGAATGACCCGGCAACCCAGCATGATGACCAAAACATTTATGTTACAACTGTGGTGAGTTAGGTTATTTTGTTAAGGAATGCCCACAGAAAAATCAAGCAAACTCTGAAGCCATTACCATTCCCGAAATTATTTGAGTAAAGACTATAACACCGAAAGTGAGGGGTAAGACTATGGAAGCAACTTGCTCCGAGTCGATTGAAGCAAAATAATTGGATAACAAGACCCTTGATCTGGAAGATGAGTGCAAGGAATTGAAGAACAACATAGCGTCGAGCTCGTCAGAAGGACCACATAGCGATGAATGAGGTGCCCTCAACAACTCAGTTGCCATATTGCTTAGACTTTGTTTGAGACACCTTCACCTGTGCTTCGCCCTGATGGTCAGAGTTTCCATAACACCACCCCAGTGAAAAGTCCGCAAGGAAGAAGCTTATTGTCTAGAATTTGTTTTGCTTGTCGCCAGCCAGGACATCTCGCTAATAATTGCTCTTAGAAGGAAGTGATCACTGCGGATCACGTCGATCTTAGCTCTACCCCTACCAAGAGTAGTACCATGTCAAGAGGAAGCCAACAGATGTCGATCAAGCGTTACTTCAGATGCAATGAGCTGGGATACTTTGCCAATAGTTGTCCCAGGAGAAAAGGTGTTATACCTATCCAATTAAACCTTAGTCCTCCACCTATCGAGACATTTGCGCCAGAAAGTGAATTGTGAAGCAGTTCAAGATGAAGCCATGCCGCAAGTGCTAGTAACAGAATGCTGATGGCTAATTTGTCCATTGTTAAGACCAAGTTTTAAATAAAGCTTATCATATTGAAAATCAATGCTTGAGATGTTGATGCCTAGAGTTAAATTAGTTACCCATGTGCAAGACAAACGGAATCTTTGTTCAAGTCTCGTTCAAGACCAGAAATTTCGAGTAAGTTTAAATCGTCGGATGCAACTTGTTGATTTCTATGAGAAGCGAAAATCAAGTGTTGAGAGCAGTAGTAAAGAACTTGTCAATGGAGTTGCCAGAAACGTCAACATGGATGTGAGATGTGTTTCAAGAGCCTTAGCAGAAGAAGTTCTTTCTTGTGCGAGAAGAACCTTTGTTAGAGTCGATTGGAGTTGCAAGGGATCGTATCCATAAAGCGACCTACAAATTTTGGATGTTAGCAAGCGTCTGTTCAGAAGCAACCCTATCTAGTGTGCAGTTGATTGGAAGTTTGAAGAAGCCCAAGAGTTGAGTTTCCCTGACCCTATTTCTATAGTCAATCTTGAATCTCGGGGGAGATTACATGTTAAAGGGAGGTTTGTAACATCCCAAAATTTTATTTCAAAAATAGGATAAAAATTATATTTTAAATTATTATTTTATCGGTTGTCTCAAGTTATTTGTCTCCTCCTTATTTTCTGGATTTCTCTAGAGTTCAAAAGAAAAAGACTTTTGCCAATTTTCAGAGAAACTTAAAACTATTTCCTTAAAAAAAATAAAAACTCTATTTAAGTTGGAATTAATTTAAAAATATATATATTACAAGGAACTTCGGAGAATTTTCCCATTATTTGTTAAAATCCTGATTTCAAAACCTTTCCAAAAGTCTCATTAATTAAAAAAAATATAATTTGGAGACAAAATAAAAGATTTGGTTTTGCTAAAACTATCTTAATTAATATATGTAAACCTAAGGGAATTTCTGTGAAATTTCCTACAATTATCAAATTACATATTTTCTAAAGCCTTTTAAAGCTTTAACAAAATAAAAATATATGTTGATATAAAAATAAAATATTTGGTGGTACCAAAATATTTTAGTTGATCTAAAATGTCTAATTAAACTCCTAAATTTTATTAGAATTTTTGGGGTTGTTTTAGTATTTTCAAATTAAAAGATATTAAAAATAATATAAAAGTATTTACTGTACATGAATAAAATTATTATTTTATGAAATAATATTTTATTTGTGTTACAAAGGCTGTGTGTGACGTTCTAGATTTTTCCCGGATTTTTGAACCGTCGTTTCCTATTTATTATGATTTTATTGGTTAATTCGGATTAAATAAACAGTAATGCTACAGTAATTCCGGCAATTTCTAGTCAGTTTCCAGTCATAACTCCGGCGAGCGTTTCCCGACGATCCGCTGGTTCGATCGGCCTATAAATTGATCCACAGATTCCTACGTGCGTTGTCTTTACAACCCAATTGAAATGTTCCCGATCGGATTCTGGATCTCCCTGCGTGAGCCATTGTTTTGAACTCCATCGGCGAGCTCTCCTGGTCACTCCCGATTTTCTTTTGATCTGAAATATTTGCCAGAGCTTCCCCTTATTGTCCTCTACTTCCAGTAAAATCAGATTTTGCAAAAACCTACCAGAGAACCTTCGGCCACCGATTTCTTTCCCAACTCCGGCGAGCTTTTTCCGTTGATCCATTACTCTTTTGTAGCTGAAAATTGAACCCTAAATGCGCCCCCACATTCCCCACATCATAGTCAAAAAGCAACATCAGAATTGCTACGGATCTCCCTCGGCAAGCCTTCTTCCCCAACTCCGGTGAGAACTTCGGCGAGCTCTACCGGACGCTCCCGAACTCCGTTCATCCTCAAATTTCTTGTGGAGCACCCACATGATGGTTGTGACACTCCTGTGAAACAGTTTTGAAAGATTCCAAACGGACCACCGCCGGCGCACCGAGCCGTCCGCGCCGCCCCCAACGTCGGCCTGTTTTGGCATCGCGTTCCCTGTCAGCTCGTCTACTCTTTTCAAGATCCGTCTGCGTCACGTCGTGCCACAATGTATCCTCTGTCTTTCATCAAATTTGGTGCAATTTCATTCACTGGATCAAAAGTTATCTGTCAAAGATCAAATCTTGCGAACCCGTTCTCCCTCGTTTTTTGAGTTTGGCGTGAAATTTTTATGGTAGGCGCCCTTGATGTCCCCTACATGGTGCTCACCCTAACCCACAGTTTTGACCTAGTGATTTTGCGTGAAAATTCTTTTCTCCGATCGGTTGCGTTGCGAGCAATGAAGAAACTTCGCGCGTTCCCGTTGATCTAGAAGGTAAAATCCGACCTCTTTGCGTCATATCGTGTTCTAGGATCTCAGTAGGCTCTCTGAATTTTTTGTAATTTTTCATTCATTATTCTAGTAGTTATGGCTATTAGATCTATTAGTTTGTAACTCTGAATTATTCGGCGATTTATGATTAATCCGGTGGAGTGCCGCCAAATCCTCCTATACCGTTGAGTTAAGTATCGCGCGTTCTACACGTGCTCACCCTACCTTTGCTATTCCACTGTCCGAAAATTTTAATATTCTTTTTGCCGTCGGTTTAAATGCGCCGCAGCATATCGCCTTTTGTCGCTAAACATCCTAGTTAGCTTTGGCGAGTCCTCCCATCCGGTGGAGTCGTTACCCTACTGTTTTGGCCATCCTTGAGTTCATTTGATCTCCATTTGCCGACAAAGCCTTAATCTAAAACCTACCCATCATCGCCGCCCGCGTTAACGTTCGCCGTTAACGTTTACGCCGTAACGTTCCGCCGTTAACGTTCCGCCATGCGTTTTATCGTTAACGTTCCGCCGTTAACGTTCCGTCGTTAACGTTTAGCGTTAGCGTTTCGCCGTTAACGTTCCGCCGTTAGCGTTAAAATGCGTTAACGTTTAGCGTTAATGTTCCGCCGTTAACGTTAAAATCGTTAACGTTTTGCGATAATGTTTCATCATTAACGTTACATCGTTAACATCCGTTGTTAGCGCTTTGCTCTCATTATATATTTGTCATCGCGCATGGCGCATGCAAGTGAAAGCCCTAGTCGCGATGTCATCACCTTTTCTATCGTTTTATTGTGATCTAGCTCATCACGTTGAGTTCGACCTTGTATTCTGTCATCACCGTCTCGTAGTAAATAAATGGAGTCCTGTTTCCAATGTAAGACTAACCTCCGGACCAGGCAGGAGTGGATGTCGATCCCATTAGATTCTGGTCTTATCCTTGAAAATCTAATCGCCATTAACCTAGAATTCATTACGTGGTCTTGGTAAGCTAGACCATTAGCCATATATCATATTCTTGTGCTAGACCTAGTCTATCGGTCTATTTTTCTTTTGGTTGGTATGCGTTCAATCAACAAAAGTCAACCCGAGCATCTGCTTAGTTCATGGCGAACTAACATATCATCATGGACGGTCTATAGATCGAGAGTCCATATGTCATCGGCGATCAACCAAGATAATATTCTTGAATATTATTCCTTCTTTCGATTATTAATCTTTCTCTTGATTGTATTTTTTTTTCGAAAGCCGTTCTCTTTTGTCTAATCATCGACCTAATCCATTCAAGTTCCTAATTTCATCTAAGCCGTTGTGCCCAATGTTATTTGTTCTTAAATTGGAGTTTACTTGATTTGCTTTTTGAGTTGTGTTGTATTTGTGTTTCTTTATCGTTAGACACGTTGTCCGGAAGTCATTCAAAGAAGCTGAAGATCAAGGAAGTAAAGATTGAAGATCGAAGATCCAGATTCACAGATAAAGAGTAAAGATCAATAAAGATAGCAAGGGCCAGGCAAGTTGTGCTTTGATCATATTGCTCCTAGTTTTACAAATTTACTTTGATTCAAATTATTGCATGCTAGTTCAAGATTAAAATATTGATTTAAATTAATTTGGGATTAGATATTCAACCCAATTACTAATATCACCTTGCCATGATTATTTGTATGACGTAATTCATTTGTCACCCTAAGATGGTTGATTAATAGTTGGTTGTTAATACTTGCCAACGTAGGTTGGTTAGATCGTGTGTAATTGCTTAGCCATGCCACGCAACTCATGTCTTTTGAAAATAAAAGGTTAATACTGATTAATGGATTATGAAATGTGTTTGTGAAATGGTGTGGCGTGTTGCCACGATGATGTTGATATGTGGAACGGTGTGGTTGGCATGGATGTTGAGTTGTTGTTGGCATTGTGTTGCGCAATAATCAAGCTGGGGTGGTAAAATGTTTTAGACCAAGGCAAGTGGCAAGAGTGGCATTGGATATGTCACTCACGGTATTTAGCGGTGTTGTTGGTAAATTATGTGATGGTATTGTTGGTGAATTATGTGATGGTATTGTTGGTGAATTATTGGGGTAGTCTTGCCTTGGTCACCCTAAGAACTTAACCTTGCAAGCCTTTGAACCTGAGTCACTCGTACAACCACATATACGGTATGGGACAGACCTAGTTTAGTAGGATACGATATCTCACCTTTGATACCTCGGGGTGGCGTCACACAAAGGGTGTGTTGTATGGGGAAGCGTACACATCTTTGCGGTTTGGTACCCTATCCACGGTGTTTATCGGTCCTATACTTGACTCTGGCGAGAAGTGATAGTGAAGGCAACTCGGAGAGGTTCCTAGGTTGAGATAGAAGTTTACGAAAGGCTTTGTTATGATCGCGCATTCGCATACTCTTGTATGGCGATTCACGGTGACGTGATGAGTTGATTGTATCTTGTGGGTAAAGTGTACAACCTCTGCGAGTGTAAAAACTATTGAATAGCGAGTCCATGATCTTGGACATTGCTCGGGATTCTGATCAAGGGTAGAGTTTTGAAAATAAAATGAGGTTGGGAATGTGAACAATGTGATATAGAAATTGGTTAAGGATGAGAATGTTTTACTTGAGAATGATTACGAAATTTATTATGAGTATTATTTGTTTCTTGCTTTTCTATCTATTATGATTATTTGTGAATCTTTGCTTTATTGCAAAAGAACCATTGACCATTCCTTTGGAATAAGCCATGCATGTAGTAATAGGATTGCATGCATGCATGACTTGTTGAGTGCGGTTGTGTACTCACCCTTGCTTTAACAAAATATCACGAGTTGAGCGAAGTCTTTGTCTTGAAGGAGAAGAAGTTACGCAAGAAAGCGAATATCTAGGAGTTGAACCTTGTCAAATGCATGGTATTTTGATGGGATTCACCGATGTTCTTCGTTCATTCTTTGTTCGTTTTACTCGAGTTGAAGCCATCTAGGCTTCACAATTGTAAGTTGACTTTATGGTTTTCAACATGTTATATTAATAGATGAATACTTTATTTATTATTCCGTTGTGTATGATTGTGATACTTATCTTTGTTAGCTGTGGGCACTAGCTCACGATCACAGGACTAGTCTTTGAAAACCTGAAGGTTTCGGTTGCGAATTGGGTCCGACAATACCTCCGAGCCTGCTTGCGCTATCATGAACCAAAAGCGTCCGAAACCGAGCATTCTCCATAGGCGATTTGGTCCTAATAAAGTCGAAGCACGAGCACAAGTTATCCCGAATTGGGAGCGACCCTACATAAATCGGCGAAGTAGCGTCCAAAACTTACGAGGCTCAAGCGAGAAGGCGGCGCCATCATCGATAACTCATGGAACATAGGCGACTCGTCATTTTACTCTTAAAATGTTACGTGGGTGTTGAATCTTTCCCTAGACTTGCTACTCAATTGTTACTCAATTAAGCAGTAAGTCGGGGGCTACACCTAATAGTGTCGCGCATGCGCAACTCAGCTAGGAGGATTATTTGTTTAAAGAGATGTCATATGTCAGAATCATTATTCAATTGACTTGCTACTCAATTGCTTCTCAATTAAGCAGTAAGTCGGGGGCTACACCTAATAGTGTTGCACATGTGCAACCCCGCTTGCATATCAGCTCTTATCCTTTCTCTTTTCCCTACGGTCACGACTAAATCCGAGTGCTCTATACCCTTGATTGTGTAACCCCGGACGAAAAAAGTCTAGTTACCTAATGAAAGGCATGCTCGAGGGAAAAGGCCAAAGCGCCAACTCGCGATGCTCGGAGGCTATACTAATCGCACGGGGTGCTTAAACATAAGGGAGGATGAAAACCACTCGGGAAAAGTCAAAAAGATCTAAGCGAAGAAAAGGAAATGGCAAGTTGCGATTGAAACAGTCTTACAAAAGTCCAGCATTGTTCGGAGACCATAGAAGATATATACAACAAAAGCGCTACTTCCCTTACAAGAGATAAAAAAAGAGAAACTACTCGGTAGCGATCGGCGGCGGCGATGAGGGCATCCTAACTTTGATGAGCCTAAGAGCGACCTCGATCGAGGCGTCGGCAGCGGCGATATCGGCGGCGGCCTCTGCTCATGGCCTCCGCCATGGCGAGTCAAACTCGACCAGAGCTCGGCGTGTTAGTCCTCGAGCTCCACGCGGCGTCGTCCCCAAAGGCGTGGAGCAGGTTCTCGATCCTGGCGCCACCGCGAGCCGGGGACTCGGAGGGAGAGCAGAGAGAGAGATCCTCGAAGAAGAGGAAGAATCCATGAAGAAGAAGAAGGCAACTTGCAAAAAAGCGAGCGATCAGCCGTGACCACAATTCCTGGCCGAAATCAAGCAAAGAAGAAAGCTAACGATCGGCGTTTCAAAAAAACAAGAAAAAGCTCTGAGAAATGAAGGAAGACGGCCGTGGAAAGCGGTATCTTTTACAAATCGCGGGACCGAGGCTAAAGTACACTCTTATCACGGAACAGCGTCGTCCCTAGAGAGCTTGCTTTCGGCTCGGCGGACGCTTGCATGGAGGCGGGAGCGATTCACCTTCCGGGTGCGCCGAGCGTAGCGTGGCGCATGTCTCGAGGTGTGTCGGATGCCATGATGATCAAAGACTTGAAGCGGGCCAAGGCGCGGATATGCCCCTAATGGGCGAAATTAGCGAAGTATATTAAAGCGGCGGTTAGGCATTCATAAAGCAAAATTCAAGCCGGGGAATCTTTTTCAACATTAGAACAATTATTCGAAGGAGCGGCAAAAACAGGATAAGTTCAGTACAAGCGAAGACTACGCGGACCCGAGTCCGAGTTTTAACCAAAAGCGAAGCGATATCCTTGACTTCATCCATAAGGGCGAGCACTTGATTGTCATCAACAGTACGGGCAAATCCCTCCTTGACAGCCTCGAGCTCCACCCGCGGATACAAGGACTTGGTGATCGCCAACACCTGGCAGGCGCTCGTAATTGCAATGTCCTCCAAATCTTGTGATCGGCTTCTTGGGGGCTTCTTCGACCTCTGAATTGTGACATCGGCGTCATAGGGACACCATCGTGCCGGCTCCATCGGGACTCGGAATCGCGATATCCTTCGAGAACCCAATTGGAGACGGTCGACCCTTGCTTCAGTACTTTTTATCTTATCATCAAGAGCCCGATACTGAGCTTGCGAGTTGACCCGATGCACTGCAAGGTACCAGTCGGGTAAGTTTGAAGGCTTTAAAAGAAGAACAACGAGCGAAGACAAGACCGAAAGTGCACCTTCCAATTCTCTTGTCAGCTTGGCCACTTGTTTCTTGGCGTCCTCTTCAGCCTTCTTCAGTTCTTCATTCCGGGAAAGAGAGGATTCGAGTTTCTCTCGGAAGTCTGACAAAAAAATGAAGACCGGGGCATCAGAAGACGGAGGATAAAATTGGGACCCAAGGCACTCGGACAAAAGGATTACCATCAGAAAGACTGGTCAAATTCAATTTCTCTGCCTCGAGGGACTGGATACGACTTCGAAGCCCTTCCAACTCCTCTCGATTCTCCACGCGGGTGCGTGTGAGCTCCGCCTCAAACTCAGTACGAATCTGCTCGACTTCCTCAGCATAGTCCTTCCTCATCTTCATCCTCGGAAATAATTTTTGAAGAAGGAGGTTCCGGTCTTTGGCGAAAGATGATAAGCGCTGGAGACGGCGAATCAATGATTAAGCTTCAGGGAAAAAAGAAGACTTTCAAAAGAAAGTGCGGCGCAGACAACTCACATTGCCAAAGCGCCAACACTCGCGTGCAGCATCGAAGAACGACTCCCAATCCTTGCTTTCAACCTCACCATCCAAAAGGACTATGTCGCCGTCGTCATCGATGCGCATAACCCGCACCGGAGATTTGGCGGAAGGTGGAGAATTCGATGCAGTGGTGGTGGCGAAGGAGGTAGGAGAATCTTCTGGCGAGGCGCGATGGCATCAATGGGGGACGCGGTGTGGGCAGTCGGCTCAAGAAGGAAAGGCGGTAAGAGTCACTTTCGGCTCTAAGCGGCACTTTCGTTGCCGGGGCCTTGAGGCGTGTGGGAGCACCGTTCGGCGGATTCGGGTAGCGGCCGAGGGCGGGGCCCAACATCAATCGGCGCTTGGCCTCGCCCGCGTCGGCACTACCCTCGCCAACAACATTTGGAGGCTCGAGGCGACGTTTCATGAAGAACTTCATCAGCGGGATCCCTGAGAAGAAACGATCGAGAACATGATCCAGGGAGCGAGGAAAGACTAGCAAGGAAATCCAACTGTTGGATCTTGTTATCTTGCACTTTAAACCCCTCAGTGGAAGAACTTCCATTAGGAGTCCCGTAGAGTGCACCTGCTGGCGGCGCCGAGAGCCTCGGTCGAACGCTGCGAAGGCACACTTTCCATCGAAGGTGGGCCAGGGCTTAAACACCTCGGGTTCCAGCGAGCTCGAAGAAGAAGAAGAAGTCGGGGGAGGAGGTCGTACGGCCGCGGGGTCCCGAATCTTCGGACCTCGGTCGAGGTACACCTTTATCCGGCCTTCCGCAGCCTTGCGAACAATCGAGCTTTTTCCTTCTGGATGGATCATCACCGGCGCGCTCGACTTGCTTAACCGGCGCTTAGGCGGCGGAAGGAGCAATGGCGGGGAAGTTTAAACTTATCACTCTTATGAGCGGAAACTCGGGTAATGGCGCATCGAAAAAGAAGGCATCATGTCCCTGCAAATGTGAAGGCACACCCAAATCAAGATTCAGATAAAAGTTAGTAGAATCGATGCGAAGGCATCAAGAGCCCTTCTAGGAGGCTTTGGATTCAACCGTGAAAGGTCTTGGCTTTACGGGAGCAGCGATCTTCTCTTTGGGGCAAAGAAGTCGAGAACCGACCAAAAACACACGCCCGAAGTAATTTCTTGAAACCTCCGTGTGGGATCGCCAGACCCTCATACTCATACCCTGGATGAAC
This sequence comes from Guadua angustifolia, assembly GCA_036346375.1. Lineage (NCBI taxonomy): Eukaryota > Viridiplantae > Streptophyta > Magnoliopsida > Poales > Poaceae > Guadua > Guadua angustifolia. Next base: position 6,401 of record JAYEVE010001044.1, on the reverse strand, counting down.
TCGGTCCTTGAGGGGCTGAATCCACCGGGTACAAAAGTTGGCAATAATGGCCATACCAGTAAGCCCATTTTCCTTCAACTCGGCAATCAGCCCCATGAGATCAATCACTTGGTCCATCCCATCATCTTTGGGGAGCGATGTCCAGGCAAGAGAGGGCTTGGGTGGCCTCCCAGAAAAAGCAGGCAATGGGGGCTCGGGATTGGCACAATAAAACCACTCTTGGTGCCAACCTTTATTCGAAGTCTTGAAAGGAATGTTAAAGTAAGGTTTTTTCATACCATCCCTCAGCTGGAACCCGGCACCTCCGACCACATTGGGGGAGTTCTTATTAGGAAAAGGCTTAAGAAGGAAAAGGTGGCGAAAGAGATTGAAGTGGGGACGGACACCAAGGAAGGCCTCGCAAAGATTGACAAAGGCAGCAATTTGGAGAATGGAATTGGGGTTGAGGTGAGTTAGTTCGATCCCATAGAATTCAAGAATCTTTGCGGAAAAAGGGGATCTTGGAAGACCCAATCACGCATAAAGAAGGATTCGAAGACGACTACCTCCTCAGCGCGGGGGGTAGGGCAGAATTCACCTGCGGCAGGGCGGGTGGCGAGAATCACCAATGGCGGAAAAACACCAACGCCTACTAAATCCTCCAACCGCCCTTCCGTCGTTACCGAGGTAGCCCAATCCTTGGTCGAGGCGGACGGGTGAGCGATTCTTGGCGAAGGGGCGACATCCTCGAGCGAAGAAGCCTCGCGATCGCGTGAGATTAGGGTTAACCCTAGCGGCGGAGGTCGCGAGGAAAAAGATTGGAGGACGAAGGGGCGAAAAGAGACAGTGCAAAGACACTTCGTTTCACTCTATATTGTTGGGGGAACGGTGCCAATTTTTGCCTTGAGCGGGAAATCGCATCACCCTTCCCATACCCTGAAGCTGCCCTAGGGAGCACTTGAGGTGGGCAGCAACGCCGCGTCGTGCCTGTCGCTAATGACCCAACAAAGTGGCTGGAAAATGGTGCGCTCCAAGATGGGCCAAAAGCTAGAGGCCCGTGACATACGGGACCATGGGTACCACCCAAGGAAAAACATCCTCTTATGGTATGCCTCAAACTAGGTCATTGGCTAATGCGTTGAAAGAAGCGAAGCGGATACCATAAAGATGATTTTAAAGGAAAAAACAAGCCTACAAGGTATGAAGCTCGTGTGACCTCAAAAAAGGCGGCAGCGGATACCAAATGAGCGAGGATGAAATCGCTCTGTAAAAAAGCCGGGGGTTATCGCTCATGCTGCGCCAAAACCACTTTCGGAAAGTCACGGATATGCACGAAACATACTAAGCGAGTTGGCACGATAAAAGCTGGGTGGGAGGCGGCTCGGGATAATCATACAAAAAATTTTGTCGAGTTCTTCGTGACCTCCTCGCCCGAGGCAGGCACTCGGCTAGAAACACTCGGGAAGACTTGGTCGTAGAAAGGCACTCGATCGCGAAGCACTCGGGGGCTACTGTGGGGAATATATACCCCGGGGGCCCACAAGGCAGACCTGCGAGGCCCAACCAGACAAAACCAGGCCAGGCCGACTACGGAGGGTGGAGGCATCTTGAAATGAGCAAGATATGAAGAATCGAGCAAATCCCGGATAAGGAAACCGAGTCGTATTAGGCAAAGGATGATTGTAATCAAAGCGATATAGAGTCGGATAGATATAAAGGTGCAATTTCCATCTCGTATCCAGGTAGGATTCCCTATTATGTCGCCCTTCTACGCTATATAAAGGGAGGCGGGGAACCATCAACGAGAGAATATCATCGACAAATAAGTTAGCCACTCATAATTCGAGCACGGACTAGGGTATTATCTCCACAGTGAGCCGAACACATATAATTTCTCGTGTCTTGTGCTACCATCGAGTTCCCGATCAACGCTTAGCCCCTTTTAATTATTATCCGGTAACAAACCTCGACGGTAACAATGTGAGTGATCATGAGCCAATATTTAATTCTTCTCCTCTGAGATAATGCTAGTGTTGATGAACAATAGGTTTTCTTTGGGGATATCTATGATCCAAGAAATTGGGGTAATCTTGATAACAAGTCAAGGGACATATTAGTGGAGAAGGGGCCTATAAGAAGAAAATATTGTATTTCCTTTGGATGGCAATAGGAGACATTTTCATATACTCATTACTCTAGAAAGATGAGCAATAGAAGTTAAGTGATAGAAAATGGTTGGTTTATTCAAAACATGTTGATAGAGTGTTTTGCTTTTGTTGTAAGATTTTAATTGAGAAAAATGCAAGAGTTCATTGGGGCCACGATGGGTTTAGAGATTGGAGGCATATCAATGAGAAATTTGAAAGAACATGAGGCTAGTATGGAGCATATTACCAACATGAACTCTTGGAATGAGCGAGAGCTAGACTTCGATAAGCATGAAACAATTGATAAAGAATTTCAGCACCAAATCACAAAGGAGAAAAAGCGTATTAGGCAAGTCTTATTAAGAATAATTGTTGTTGTGAAATTTCTTAGTAAGCTGAGTTTGGCTTTTAGAGGATCAAGTGAGCAACTTTACAATGATCGAAATGGTAATTTCTAGCTTGTGTTGAGATGATTCTTTGAATTTGATTTGGTAATGCAAGATCACCTTAGGCGCATTGAAATAATGAGATTCATTATCATTATCTTAGTCATAAAATTCAGAATGAGTTGGTTTCTCTTTTGGCCGACATTACCAAATCTATCATAAAAGACTGTTATAGAGGTCAAATATTTTCTATTATCCTTGATTGTACCCGGATGTGAGTCATCAAACGAGATGAGTTTGTTGGTTCGATGTGTTAATATGTCTAGTGGCAAAATTGAGGAGTATTTTTTGGGTTTCATTAAGGTAGATGACACATCTGGTGAGGGGCTTTTTAATTCATTGCTTGATTCCATTAAGTCCTTTGGTCTAAATATTGAAGATGTTAGGGGTCAAGGCTATGACAATGGATCTAACATGAAAGGAAAGAACAAGGGGGTGCAAAGACGATTGCTTGATATAAATCCAAGAGCTTTGTATATGCCATGTGCTTGTCATAGTCTTAATCTTACTCTTTGTGATATGGCTAAATCTTGTGGCAAAGCTATTTCATTTTTTGGAATTATGCAACAGATATATGTAATGTTTTCTAGTTCTACCAAAAGATGGGATATTTTACATGGCCATGTTGAAAGCTTAACTGTGAAATCATGGAGCAATACTCGTTGGGAGAGTCAGATCAAAAGTGTCAAAGCAATTAGATTTCAATCTCATAAGATAAGGTTAGCTTTGCTTCAGTTAAGTAAAGATAAGGATACTGAACCCAAGGATAGGAGTGATGCAAAAAATTTATTTGAAGTGCTTGGTACCTTTGAGTTTATACTTGGCATAGTTATTTGGTATGACATTTTATTTCTTGTAAACAATGTGAGCAAGAAGTTCTGATCACCATCCATGTGCATTGGCGCTACCTTAAAGAACATAGAAGATACAATCAATTTCTTTGAAAACTATAGAAATGAAGGGTTTGCTTCTAGTTTGATCATTGCCAAAGATTGCATCGAAATTGGGTGTGGAGCCATTATTTCGATGGCGTCGTGCTTTTAGGAAGTAACAATATGATGGCCTGATTGTGAGGAAGCAAATCTCGGTGAGAAGGCTTTTGAAGTTAATTACTTTTTAGTTATGGTTGATATTGCAATTAGTTCATTAATGAGTAGATTTGAAGAACTCCAATCATTCAAAAGTATATTTGGGTTTTTGATGAGCTCGACGACCTTGAAGTCTTTGGATACTATTGAACTAAGAGATCTGTTGCACCAAATTTGCAAACACTTTCTCTTTTGATGGCTCATCGATGTTGATTTAAATGATCTAATTTGAGCTTAGTATTATCGATTGACTTTATCGGATGAACCAATATGCGCCATGGAGATTTTTGAGTATGTCGAGAAGTGGATTGTTATCCTAATATTTCTATTGCTTATCGGATCTTATTTCTTTATGCACATCCTTTGTGGCATCGGTGAAAGAAGTTTTTCAAAGTTGAAGTTGTTGAAGAATTATTTGAGGTCCAAAATGTCTCAAGAAAGGCTAAATAATTTGGCTATTTTATGCATCGAGAAGATATTATTGGATGAGATTGATATTGACACCATCATCAATGACTTCGCATCTAGACATATTAGAAGAAACTTTTAAGGTAATACTGTAATATGTACTTTTTGCTTTACTTGTTGCTTGATATGAATAATTTTTTTGGATGCATCTTGAGTGTTTATTAGTAACAGTTATATATATATATATATTATTTAGAAGGGCCCCCATTTTAAATCTCGTCCCGGGACCCTAAAATCTCAGGACCGCCACTGAGTGGGGCATGCTCCAACAACCTCTCGCTTGCCCTTCTTGGCGGCCAGTGAGTAGTCCTATTGGGGGAGCCACTTGGAGTTGTGCAGGGGTGTCGACAAGGAGGCGCGGCTGCTTGCAGCTGTTGTAGAGGGTGCAGAAAGTGTAGTTGCGGTTGCCGTAGGAATAGCTATCCCAGTCGCCCTCCCTCCCCATAGATCCAGCCGAGTGGGGCCTGCGACTTTGCCTTTGGCCATCGGCTCCCTTGCAGTGCGAAGTGTGTGATTAGGGTGGAGGTGGAGGATTGGATTGGATTGATATCTCCTGAGATGTCATCATTGACAATTTTATCCACGTCACCGATGGCTCATGGAGAAAACCATAAGTGATGACTATTGGTGATACCACTGATGATTTTAGTGATCAACTGTCTGTGATATCAATTATCATAGATGGTTATTCTAAAACTGTCTATGATTATATTTAACACAGATGGTTTTTCAAAACTGTATGTGATGAGGCGTTTAATATAAGCCTTTCTGTAGTATTGATGTTTGCCTTGTAATATAGCTGGTGATGACTATTGGTGATATCACTGATAATTTGAAATAAGATTTCTGCTAAAATAAGTAGTGGAGATTCTTCTCCTTTTCTTTCGATTAATATGAAAATTTATATAATTTAAGATTATTGTGGGATTTTCTTACCCTTAAAACGAAAGAGGTGCCTTAAATATTACCCGTTGTTTACATACATACATACATACATACATACATACATACATCTTTTTACAGTTTTGAGAAAAGCGGCGGTATAACTTAGCATAAGCGTTAGGCTAATTGGTCGCCTCTGTTCTAACTATGACGTAGCTTATGCTATCACGGTGAATTTGAGGCGTTGCAATGCCTCGATCGACATGTGTTATCTGAAAAAAAACAAGAAAAGTATGCAGCAATGGGAATGTTGCATGCTCTGATATAAATGTATTATAATAGGAAAAAATTGCACGATGGTTAGTTCTGAAAAAATCGTACGTCGTACCACAAATATTTTGAGGACCTATATTCTACGGAGGGGCATAATATTGTGTTATATTATGCCCCTATGTAGAATATGGGTCCTCAAAATATTTATATATAACATACCAATTTTTACATTTTATCGATTTATTGTGCATTTTATATTTTTGTGAATTTTTTGAAATTTATTTAATTTATTTTGGATTTATTTGAATTAAGCCTTTTGTTAAAGCTTTATTGAAAATCTAAAAAGTTTAAATAAAGTTTTGCTAGAAATATTTTATTTGAGTTCCAAATGACTTACCTATTATTGAAACAAAATTGAGGACTATTCAAATTACAATTTGTCCATGTAATAAGTTGTAACAGCCCGAAAATTATGGAACAGTAAAAATATGATATTTAAATTTGAATGTGGATATTTCTGGAATTTTCTTGATGTTGCTAGTTTTATTTGGATTTTCTTAGATTTTGTGTTGTAAGAAAAATCAAATAAATGAGCAATGGAGAATGAAAAAGAGAAAAAGGAAAAAAGACAAAAAAGTAAAATTTTGAAAAATTTACCATGAGACCCTGAGAATTCAAGTAAGCCATTTTAGCTAGAAAATGAAATTTTATACATAGAAAAATGAAGAGGCAAATAAAAAGAATAACTTTGAATTAGAAATAATGCATTGTCAGAATTAATACAATAATTTGGAATCTCAAATGGAACTGTTAAAATTATCATGGAAACCTTAATGTCATTTATACATCTGGTAAAAATATCATAAATTAATAATGTGATATGACTTTTTCAAATTTAAAAACTGAAATTCTGAAAATCTGAAAACTGCCATGTCAGAATTTCTATAAAATAATGGTACAATTTTTTAACTTGAGAATTTTGCAGTGGTAAATATTAGACTTCATTTTCTTCTCAAAGTAAAATTTAAATCAGAAACAAGATTTAGGAGCAGTCACTGTTGTAAGAATATTATTAATTTTTCGATAACTTGTTTTAAAACCAAATTTTTATCGGTGTC